>OX577861.1:10594457-11794457 GCA_951213275.1 Idaea straminata
ACCAACTATGACAGTCTTGAATCAGACAAGAAGGCTCTAAAGTTTCTTTACCTTAATGCCCGGAGCTTGGCAGCAAAAGGTAGACTTGATGAACTCAAATGTATCCTAAAAGCCCTAAACAAAATTCATATAGTGGCTGTCTCAGAAACCTGGATAAAATCAGAATCTATGGTTCGCTCCTTGAGTCTGCCGAATTACACCCACTATGCCAACTATCGCAAGAAAACTAGAGGAGGAGGTGTTTCGTTGTATATAAACAATGATCTTCGACATAGTTTACTTGAGCAAGAATGCAAAAATGACAATCATTACCTTTGGATTCACGTGGAAAAGTTTTGCCTGGATATTGGAATTGTATATAAACCGGAACGGACAAGCACAAATGATTTCCTAGAAACTTTCTCTCCACAACTATCTCGTCGAAAAAGAGCCATTGTGTTCGGGGATTTTAACTTCAATTTACTAGAAAAAGATGATGATACGAAAAAGTACAAATCCATGCTTCGTATGAATGGATGTAGTATTCTGAACAAAATAGAAAAAACTTTCTGCACACGAGAAACGTCGAAAACAAAAACTATCCTAGATCATGTAATATCGAATATCCAAGGCCATCCATTTCATCTGGCTATCTTGGAAAGTGCAATGTCCGACCATAAACAGATCTATTTTGAAGTGCGACGAATTCCTCCAGTGGCAGTGCAGGAAGTTAAATACGAAAAAGTGAATCACAACAAGCTATGTGAATCTCTGGAATCTGCAAATATTAAGGATATTGGAGACAACTATTACCGTTTCGAAGAAGTACTAATCAATTCTATAAACATAAACAAAACTACAAAAATAAAGACGCTTAACCTACCTACAAAAAACTGGATTAATAGAGATGTTATTAATGCTATTGAAGAAAGGAATGCCAAATGGGCAAAAATTACAAAAGAACCAAACAATGCTGAAGCCAAGAAACTTTTTGTAGAAGAAAGGAAAAAAACAACGGAACTCATACAAAAAACAAAGAGTAGCTACTATAAAAAAGCTTTCAAAGAATGCAAGGGTAAACCGCTTAAAATGTGGCAACTAATTAATGAACTATCTAGTAATAAAATCAAAGAAAACCGCATACCACCTAAACTAAAAATAAACTCAGAGCTAATTACTGACGAACTAAAAATATGCGAGCATTTCAATAACTTCTTTTCTAATATCGGTTCACTGTTAGCTAGTATAATACCTATACAATTTCATAAAGCAAATACTATACAATGCCAAACAATCAGTGATGGTTTGTCTGTCTTTGGGCCAACATCTACTGTTGAAATACGCAAAATTATTCAACGTCTTAAAACTAATACTAGTACGGGAATGGATGGTGTTGGCTCAGGAACTTTAAAAAACATCATTGACTTAATAGCTGAACCACTAAGTAAATGCATAAATGAATGCCTAAACAAAGGCATATTTCCAGATTCATTAAAAATAGCTAAGGTTAGCCCAATTTACAAATCAGGTGACCAGCTAGACCCTGGTAACTACAGGCCTATCTCAGTACTTCCCGTGATCTCAAAGATCTTTGAAAAAGTTATCCACAGTAGACTCATCGCACACCTTAATTCTATAAATTTCTTATACAAAGGTCAATATGGCTTTAGAGCAAAATCAAATACCCTATCAGCTGCAATTGACCTCATAACCGATATTAAGACCAACATTGACGAAAAGAAAATAGCATTGGGCATTTTTATCGACCTAAAGAAAGCGTTCGATACAGTAAGCCATCAGCTTCTTATTGAAAAGTTAAATAAATTAGTGGGTCTGACCGGAAAAGCTTTAGATTTACTTAAGTCATATCTGAGCAATAGATACCAGATAGTGAAGATAGGTTCATACAAGAGCTCCCAAAAACTAGTGACATGCGGAGTCCCGCAGGGGTCAATATTAGGACCTGTTTTATTTCTTATTTATATTAACAATCTGTATGAAATAGGACTGCTTGGTCATGTCACCCTGTATGCTGATGACACCTGTCTGTTCTATTTTGGCCCATCTATAGAATTATTGATTCAACAAGCACAAAAAGATTTAGAAGTCTTAAATGATTGGTTTCTCCATAATCTGCTTACAATTAACGAATCTAAAACTAAATTAATGATATTTGCTCCAAAAAATAAAAAGATAGGCGATCACCTTCCCCTTACAATTAACGGCATCCCACTCCAGAAATCTGAGCACGAAAAATATTTGGGACTGATTCTAGACGAAAAGCTGTCTTGGCAACATCATATTGACAAAATACGGTCTCGATTGGTTTCTCTTGCTGGAGCCTTGAGAAATATTGTTCGCTGTCTACCCATTAAAGTACGATATAATATATATAATTCTCTTGTGAAGCCTCATTTAGATTATCTTTCGGAAATTTGGGGCTCTGCTCCAAAATCTAATTTACAATCCCTACAAACAGCCCAAAATAAAATAATAAAAACCTTATTTAACTACGACTTCCTTACAAGAACAAAAAAAATATATAAAGAAACGAAAATATTAAATCTACAGCAGAACTACATATATAACACCTGCATGTTGGTTAGAAAAATACTCACTAGGGATGTTCACTGTCGTATTTCATTTACCAAGAAGTCACAAATACAGAAAAAAACAACTAGACAAGCAAATAATTTAATTTTTCGCGCCCCTCGTACTAACTATGGAAGAACTAGCATATTATTTTCTGGTGTGCTCCTATATAACAAATTGCCGACGGATGTAAAGGAAGCCAAATCTCTAATTATATTTAAAAAAGCTCTCAAACAACATATTACGCAAAATACGGGATTTTGGGATGCTTACTACTCAAGTATTACGAAAAAAACTACATGAATGCAAAAAAAAAAACTTACTAGACTACTTGTGTGTACTTACACGAAAAAAAAAAAAATTACAAAAAACTTACCTACTCCCATACAATAAATTTAAATATAGATACCTAAATAGATGAATAAATATAACATATTAATAATTATAATTAATGAATAAATATCACAATAAAAATACTACAATAAAAACATAAATACACAACCTAACAATACCTAACAATGCCTATAATATTTAAAACTAAACTTAAATCACTCAAACGCTTAAGTTCAAGTGTTATATTGGTGCAAATGGTCTCGTTCACTGCTCACAGCTGATGACGCCCAGACCGGTCCACAAGTTGTTTCGGTTTGCCTTTGCATGCATTATTTTTAAAACTACCTTACTTTTTAATTTACCATTAATTGATAAATACTTATAAATGTAATTGCAATTTTCTTAATCTAAACTTACTTTTAGTGTGAAAGTACAGTCTAATATGAAAATGTTGATAATGATTGATAATTTAATTAAAAAAATATTGTTGTGTTCACATTCAAGTTACGCAAAAACATTGGAATGTTCGGTTTAATACCTACGCTCACCTATGATGAATTATTGTTTTTAAGATATTTTGATTTCTCAGTAAGTAATTTTGTAAATTTTATGAGAAATAAAGAATTTTAAACCGTATTTGAAATGGATGGTGGAAATATTTGGCTTATTTTGTTAATTGCATAAAAATAAGAACTCTTTACTTTATATACTTACAAGACAAAGCGTTTTTACGACTCTACTTCGGTTGCATCCCTAAGACAGTTTACCTGATTTTTTCAGAAGTGAACCATATAAAAGCATCAAACAAAAAACTCCTTCAGCTTTATTATATGAGTCGGTAAGTATAGAGTTGTGGAACCCTAAAAAGTATTCATTGAAAAAGAAAAACAAAACTCAACATCCGTATCCTCTCAACGTATCTACCATAATATCGATTAGCGACGATTTTACAAATAAAATTCTGAATTTCATTCTACCGTAAAATTAGGCGCTTCAGTTTGATTTTTAATATATATTTTTATTTATAAACAATCTACGTTTCTTAGGCACACAAATCCTTTATAATCCTATCCTACTAATATTTTAAATGTGAAAGTTTGTGTGTGTGTATGTATGTTTGTTACTCCTTCGCGAAAAAACCACTGGATGGATTGCGATGAAACTCAGTATGTAGATAGCTGAAAACCTGGATTAACACATAGGCTACTTTTTATACCGATATTCCCACGGGATCGGGACTTACACGGGTGAAACCGCGGGGCGCAGCTAGTATCTTTATAAAACTACTAGCTGCGCCCCGCGGTTTCACCCGCGTAAGTTCCGATCCCGTGGGAATATTGGGATAAAAAGTAGCCTATATGTTAATCCAGGCCTCCAGCTATCTACATACCGAATTATATTGTAATCGGTTAAGTGATTTTAGCGTGAAGGAGTAACAAACACACACACACACACACACACACACGCACACACAAACATTCACATTTATAATATTAGTAGGATTACATTTTTTAATATTAACTTTAGATGACCAAAGAGCTGGCTGCATATCTTTGACTAACGTATCGGCAATACTATTTTTAGGCACTCTACCTAGAGAAACTAAGGATTTTAAATATTACTTTTTACTTTATAATATTACGTAGGTGAGTATCTATTTCAAATAGGTTTTTATTATTTAATTCGTAATTCTAAGAAATACAATCTTAATAATTCTTGATTGATTTTTAGCTATTTTGGATGTGGAATTTTCTATTGAAAAATATACCAACGTTTATACTTCTTTTTTTTGTAGAATCTATCAATTTGAGTTTTTGAAGTGGGTAGGAACAATTTTCTTTTCCCCAAACACAAGAAAGGGGATAAAAGAGTTTTCTCTGTCCCCGAAATATCAAGCAAAGCGTAATAAATCATATACATATAAAAGTAGCGGGTAATCGGGTAACGTTTAAAAGCCCTCATCGACTTAGCACCCCCCTTTCCTCCCCTACCCCCCCGCGTCGTCGTCGGCGGTACTTCACGTGCGTTTTGACGCGATTATCATACCCAGTACCCAGTAGGTATCGGAGTATAGCAGAGCAATATTGTTTGAGGTTGTGGTGTACGAAGCGAGGTGTAGCTATTTTGGATGTGGTATTATTAACAAGCAAATAATTAAAAAAAATTGAATAGATAAGCGTTTAAATTCTTTAATTGTAACGTTCCGAATGTTATATTTGAGTAATGTTAAGTACCAAAATTAACATTTAAGCAGTCACGTATTTTGATTCACTTATCAGATTGTTTAATAAAAAATTCAATACTTGCCTTAATTTAATACTTTCTTGCATTTTACTCACTAATTTCTAGTCTTTCTTTTATCTTCTTTTTGCCCTTTTCCTATAAACGAAATGCTTTTAGTGATTGCAAAGATTGATTTGAATTAAATTAGAACCGTGCTAGATGCTAAAATGAATTGCGCGACACAGCGCTGCGCCGCGGGCGCGGTCAATTATGAACTAACACATAATTTATTGGTAATAAATAGGCAAAAGTATAAATTGATGACTTAAAATTAAAAGAGGTGGAATGAATTTAGGTACTACGAGAAAAGGCACGTTCATACATTCTATATTTTATTTTTAAAAAATATACCATATCCAACTCAATTCCTACATCAACGTCACCACCCCAACAACTCGGTTTTTGAATCTGCTTCCTTTGTGACGGTTTTAATATGGAAATTAACGTTCGCTGCCGTGTGACGCGGAACACCTCGCCAATTTGATTCTTAATCAAATATACTCCTCACGTTGTATGTTTTAAGGTTTAAAATTCTGTAAACGTTTTTATCGCGTAAATATGGTGTGGAAAGAATTTGTCGCTAAAATCTGCCGACATTTTGAGCTGCCTAATTGAATTTTTTATGTATGCATTTTAACTGTGGTGTTTGAGGTTTTATTCTGTATCTTTTTTTGTGGGCACTTACCTACCTGTTGTATGCATAATAGATAAGATTATTATTATGTGAATGACAACATATGGGAGTAGTGAAAAAAAGTTATTTTTTTTAGTAGGGTTAGTGATAGACGGACTTATTCCAATGATTATATCCTATAACCTAGTTGTAGATAAGTTTACTTTTTTAGAGTTTCGTGGCCAAAGGGTAAACTAAACTCTATTACTAAGACATCACTGTCCGTCCGTCCGTCTGTTTGTCACCAGGTTGTATTTCATTAACCGTGATAGATAGACAGTTGATTTTTTTTAAATGCAATTGAATTCCGATAATGTAAAACAACTACCTTTGGCCCGCGACTTCATTTGCATAGGGTTTGAATTTTTCAATATACTTACCGTATGCCTACGCTAAAAAAGATTAATCAAAATCGGTTGATTAACAAAAAAGATATCCGGGAACATCCATTAAACAACCGAATTGAGAACTTCTCCTTTTTTTGAAGTCGGTTAATAACAGCTTTCTGTGTGCCAAATAGCCCGATCCATCTATTAGTTTGAGCTGTCCGTCTGTTGATTGATGTCCGTCAGTCAGGATAATAAGTTTTATAATTATAGATAAAAATGGTTGTCTCTAAAGTCGGTTTACCAATGATCATTTAACGTGAGACGTCATAAGAAAGCATTACGTTGCTATAGTTAACATTTTGTCAATAAAACTCACGTTGGAACGTGAGCGGAACGCGATGACGTCCCACTTTTTTGTGAGTGCTGCCGGTCTTCATCAATTTATAAGATGTTAAAAACTCGAAAACCTGTTAGGACAAAAATTCATTTATGTTTTTTAATAGGGCTTTATCGTCTACCCGTTGAGAAAATTAAAAAATATACAATGAACTAAAATATCACAAACAAATATATATTAAAATAACTCGTAAATATTTTTCCAAACAATAAATCCATTTATTTCAACGTAGTAAAGAAAAAAAACACCCCATTTCACGTTTCGATTACAATCTCAGTTGGATCTCCAATAATTAAAATATCCTGTCGCTCGTCGTTCCGAATGCTTTTTTTCTGTTGCCTCATAAAAGAACGAACGTCGAACGAGTGAATGAACGTTATAAAAAGGCACATCCAGATAACGATCTCTTCTTTTAGCACATTCATGACAATATGGCGTGCTACGATATTCGTAGCTTCGTAGTCGTACATGCAATTTTAGAACCACTACAGCAAAATAGAAAAAAATTGGTTTTCAACAAGGAAGGAGTATTTTGTTTCTGTTTGTTTTTATTAAATATTTAGGGACGGGCAGGAATTACGATTTGGGGACAACATTCGGGGACAGACAATGACCCAGTCTAATCTGGTTTTGACGTGATAACGTCTATAAATTGCTGAACACCGGCAGCGCTCACAAAAATGTGTGACAACATCGCTCACGTTCCCGAAACGTTCGATAGCAACGAATGTTTCGTAAAATTATCGTTCGTATTTAATAATAATCGCTCATCTGGGCTTGTGTTATGGTGACGAGTGACGAATAGAAGATATATAAAGAAAAAATAAATATTTTTTTATTATAGTCAATTAAAGCGATACATTACAATTTATATTTATTGACTTAGACATAAAAAAGAAAAAAAAAAGGAAATAAAATGTACAAAAAAAACAAATATGAAGGCAAAATAAAAATAATCTAAATTTTATCGTTTTCTTATGACGTTATTACGTAAAATTATCCTCCGTAAACCAACTTTACAGACAACCATTTTTTAATTAAACTCAATTAAGATTTGAGCTTAAGCCTTTCTTTTAATTTGCCAGACTATGTTTGTTTCCAGGAATTGGTCTCTATTAGCAACGCTATCGATTGGTTTCTATCAAAATCGGATACGCAACTCCTTTTAGCATTTTTTGCTATCTCTTATAGTTAAGGATATATAAAATAAAAATAAAATAAAAATAAAATAAGTATTTATTCAGGCAACTTGACCCATACATAGAATTTTAACAAAGTTCACAATCACCATATTACGCAGTAGTCAATCAGGTCATACAATCAAATTAAATTCAACCAAACTAGACAAATTACCTACTTAATAGTATGTCAAATTATTAATTAAATCAAAATTAAATGAAATATGTCATAAATAAATAAATTCAAATATATTCATATAGACCTAAAGGCACATGTAAAAATTCATCCCTGTATAAAAAAAAAGCGTGTCCCGCGACACGTTCATTTTTTTCCGGTGTATTTTGGAAAGCGTTGCTTTTACTAACCGAGCTACGTGGGCCTCCCAGATTAGATTCATAAGTCAGGGTTTACGCTGAGTCTCGTCAGTCAGTTTCAAAAAGTTAAATAGTAATAACTAGGTAAGTATACATATGTATGTTTCGTAAATAAAGTAGGGGGAGCCCCCCTATCCCCCCTATCGGGTACAATGTTTGCGATCCGTCGCGCACGTAAGATCCACTCGCTTCACGCTCGAGGATCGTATCAACTGTTTGAATACAGATACGCCACTCTGAATTTATTGTGAACAGCGTTCACACTAGGGCTGTCTCTATCTTTTCACATTTTTAACTTTATATTTAAACTAGCTTTCGCATGCAACTTCGTCTGCGTAGGGTTTGAATTTTTCAAAATTCTTTCTTATAATTAGGACGCCTACGTCATACAAAGAACACACCCTCCAAGTTTCAGTTCTCTACGATTAACGGTTTAGGGTGTGCGGTGATCTGTCAGTTATGTACAGAGATATAAAATAAGTAACTAAATACTAAAGTTAATTAAAACTGGATGTTTACCGTGTTTTTAAGGTTCCGGAGTCCTAACAAGGAACTCTTATAGTTTCACCATGTTTATCCGTCCGTCCGTCCGTCCGCGGCTTAGATTAGATACATACTGTTAGTACTAGAAAGCAAGCTATTGGCAATTTGTCAAGAATATCGGTTGATTTGGCAAGAATATGGTAAGTAAGGTTCCTCCTGAAAATCAGCGCTAGGGCTTCTTGCTTTAGCATCGTACTGAGGACGAACCTTTTTTCTAGGTGCTGTAAAACTTTTTCTTGTTTTTATTGTTATTTTTACGTGTATGTACAGTCAGGATTTTTTTTTAATTTCTTTAATATACTAATGAATCACGCCGACAAAACGGTTAAATAAAATCAGCCTATCTTTAGTTTATCAAAATGGTCATACGAAATACTTGCTAAAATTAAAGCAATCAATCAAATAAGTTAAAAGAATGAGAGACACAATTTTAGTGTCAACCCTATAGAACCCCCTCCTGCGCCTCCACTCGTTATTGTCACACAAATCCGATGTATCGCTTTCACTTCAAACTCACTGATATACATAGAGTTTAAATACTTATTTTACTTCTATTTAGAGTACATCATAAAACCGAAACAATTACCTAGCTAATAAAATTGCCCTATGAACTTGTAGGTACTAAGTATTATTTATATTCTGTGCCTATGATTCAAATTTCTTCAAATATTTTCTACTAAAAGAGCCATTAAATTCATAAAATGAAACTTCATTTTATCACCAAACTAGCTGCGCCCCGCGGTTTCACCCGCGTAAGTCCCGATCCCGTAGGAATTGACGCTAGAAAACGTTTGTATGGGAAATAGAAAAGGGCTGTTTTTAGGGTTTTCCCGGAAATGATTCGATTTTTTCACCCCTTTTAAACCTTCCCTAGACCTCCACGAACATTACAAGACTAAGATAAGATAAATCCGTTCGGCCGTTCTCGAGTTTTAGTTTGACTAACGAACAGCAATTCATTTTTATATATATAGATGAACCATGAAAGTAAGCAAATAGGTACTGTCCGTTAAAAAATACTGTTTCAATAAAAAAAAGACATTGAAATGACTTTTAAATTATTATTTTTATTTAATTATAAAGGTATCAGAAGATTTTATTGACAAAAATCAGGTAGAAGAACTGGTATAAAAAGGCTAAGTTTAGTTATTCTACAATAACTAAACTTAGTTGGAAACTTAGTTTCTCTACTCTGATGTAATCTAGTGAACCTAATGATTTAGTCTTACTGTGCTACATAATTACGTCAATAAATTGTCAAATACTATAATTTTTCGAATAACTTACATCTGAATTTAGGAGCAAATATTTTTCAAGAAAAGCGGGTGGACTCTCTATTGACTATTTTATCTCTACGATGAAATGGTAATGTGACATTTAATTCGTATCATTGAGGGATCCCTTATTAATACACACGCATATCTAACTATAATAGATCTATTTCAATAGAGTTAGGAGTGTATAGCGCGAATCCTTTTGTTGTCAAATCTCTATGATTTTAAATTGAAATTTAATTATGTGGTTTTTGAATGGTTTAAGATAATAATTAAAAATAAAATAAATATTGCAGGACATTTCTTACATCGCCATCTAGCCCCAAGCTAAGTAACTAGATTTGTGTTATGGGTGCTAGAAAACGGATATACTACTTAAATACTTTTCTTTTGTAAATATATACTTGTTTTACATAGAAACAACCAGACCACAGACAAATATCTTCTGTGTTTGATAATAATTTGAACTGTAGGCAAGTATTCTGTCTAGAAAGGGTACCTATGTCTGAATCTATAAAGGTAAGCCGGAAATCGGCTAGTATAGGCCTTTCGCTATTGATACCTAACCAAAAAACTGTAGTACCTTTCTCCAACCAAACACTTGATTTACTCCGAAAATTTGATATCAAAACAAATAGAAAAAACCCCACCTGCCTGCCAATTTCCAATTTGAAAAATAGATTAATAGAAAAAGCATCAAATGCATGACGGAATGTGGATGCGTGTATCGAGTATTGCCAATAAAACAGCGGTGAGCTGAAAAATCGATGTCGACAGACGAACGAGGGAAATGGACTTCCTACGTAGTTGCATTTACATAGATGGTTGAATTTTATAATGGACTAGCAGCGCTCCGCGGTTTTACCCGCGTAACTCCCGATCCCGTGGGAATATCGGGATAAAAAGTAGCCTATAGCCTTCCTCGATAAATGGCCTATCCAACACAAAACGAATTTTTCAATTCGAACCAGTAGTTCCTGAGATTAGCGCGTTCAAACAAACAAACAAACAAACTCTTCAGCTTTATAATATTAGTATAGATATAGGTATTCAGGGCGCCATTCTAAACTATAAGAAATTGCGGAAAATTCAGGAAAAATTATTGAAATTCCGATTATGCAGGTTTGGTTATTGTCAAAATCGGTGTCGTGGCTCCTTTGAGTATTTTTTATTATTCTTAAAGTGTCATAAAAACCCATAGTTAGCATGCGAACTGCTTATGTTTTTAAGGCCTCTTTACATTTCTTCCATTTATCGCGATCTCAGCTATTACACACCACAAGAAAAACATTAAAGTTAATAATTTAAACGTAAACTACCTTCTGCCCGCATCTTCATTCGCGACTTGGACTATAGGATACGGCATGCCAACAAAAAACGGCATTTCAAAAACTCTTTTTCTTAGTGGATACAAACAAATAATACAATTATCAAACATATTTCTAGGACAAGCCAGGGGTTTTAGCTCTGCGTTGATATTACCAGTCAGTCTGTCAGGACTTTAAATTTGCTATAGATATTTTCATAGTAGGTTACGCTTTACTTACGAGTATAAGCATAGAATTAAAAGAAAAATAGCAAATCCATACACATTGGTTACAACTTGGGATTGTGTCTTGTGAAAATACCGTTCATTGAGTATACAGGGTTTTTGGGAATTATACTAGCACGCCGTTGAGGACATTAACAAACAGCGTTTGATCTACGACTTTTGGAAATTCGAAAAGAAATGTGAAAATTTTGAGGTTATGTAAATTCGAAAAACAGCTGATTTTTTTAAAACAAAGGTCATATAGACTAAAAACATTAGATAAAACTTAAAAAAAAAGAGTAAAATTTTAAGGTTAATGAACTCTCCATGTATGGAACAGCTGATTTTCAGGTAAACCTAACCTCGAATTTTCATTTTCAAAATTAGAATTTTCAAAAGTCGTTGAACAAAAGTTGTTTGTTACGGTGCACAGAAGTAGCCCTCAACGGCTTGCTAGTATAATTACCAATAACCCTGTATAGTAAACCACTATTCTTAACTCTAAGTAACTTTATATGCAAAACTATGACGTCAAACTGAAAACTATTAACAACAGTAGATACAGGGAGGTACCATTTGTAAGTGAGGTAGGTATGAAAGTGATAAACCGTTATACAAGTGCAGTAGGTACTTTGATATAATGCTAGGAGGAGAGTATTGTTCGCTCGGCGATAATCACTCGCAGAGTGCCGTCTGCCTCCCGCCTGGGGTACCTACCGATGCGATTTATATCATACGATTTTATAACAATTAATATATATTTTTTCTTTTATTATGGCTTCGCACGTGTGCATTTAGCCAGTGTCAAGTTATATTTTGCATCTAATTATGACCCGATTTTTCATAAATCGGGCCTAAAGTGTTTCAATACAGTCAAAGTCGTCATAGTCCGTCAAGTCAGGGGTTATAGTAAAGCGGTGGCAAGTTTACCATAACCTTAATAGGAGATTTGGAGGCAACGTGAAAACTGCATGTTTGACACTGATTTTTACTTTCACTACACTTGTGCACTTTCACAGAACTAAATTGAATAACATTCCACCAGAATTATACAATTCAACTCGGGTTACATCTAAGTTTCATGAAAATAAAACTGCAGCACGACATGTTGTTAACTCGTTCCCGCCAAAAAACCAACAATTAATATTATAAGCGTTCTATATTTAAAATGTTTTTTGTTGCCTTTGTCAAAGATCTTAGAAACTCTTTAGAGAAAGGACGCAGGTTCTATTTACAGAAACAGCGAGAAAACTTATGCTTAGATCTTTGTTTTTCTATTAATTATGGCTTCGCACGGCTTGTGCATTTAGCCAGTGTCAAGTTATAATTTGCATCAAATTATGACCCGATTTTTCATCGGGCCAAAAGTGTTTCAAAACAGTCAAAGTCGTCATAGTCCGTCAAGTCATAATGCTTATATCTTTTTTCCACATCTAGTTCACGAAATACTATTATTTTAATTTTAATCTTGAAAAACTAAGAATTTTATCATATTTTTTTCTATTTGTGAATATATTCAAGTATTGCTTTGCCATAATTATTCGGGTAATAATTGATAGTGGTGCGTCAATGTTTTGAGCGTTTGTTAGCTAATGACAACACAAAAACTTGTGTCAATAAAATGGCGTTTAGATAAGATAAGATAAGATATTTATTTATTTGCATAAAGTATGGTAAGTACAGATCTTAGGATTAAGAGTTTCACATACTTTGCCAACTTTTGGCATGCAAACATCAATTTGTGAAGTTAACTAGTTTATACAAGAGACAGGAATAACATATCACTATCATAGAATCTAATTCATGCATGTCATGATAGCAAAAAATAATAATAATAATAGAATTTAAAAAAAAAAGTACATAATTAATAATAATATTTTTAAATAAATGTCAATTAATACCTTCATGTCATTTTAAATTTAAAAATTCTTGTATCGAGTAAAAACGTTTATCGATCAGCCAAGAACGGAGTTTTTTTATAAATAAATGAAAAGGTAGGGATTTAAAATCCCCGGGAATATTATTGTATATTATTCCACACATAGTCTGACAACTTT
Source organism: Idaea straminata (assembly GCA_951213275.1). Classification (NCBI taxonomy): domain Eukaryota; kingdom Metazoa; phylum Arthropoda; class Insecta; order Lepidoptera; family Geometridae; genus Idaea; species Idaea straminata. The sequence continues at coordinate 10,608,002 of OX577861.1, forward strand.
TATGGTATAGTGCTGTTTTAGGAATCCTAGGCAATACAATTCTTTCAGGATCTCTTACACATCTATGGAATATATCCCGAGCTTTGGTAAACAAATACATATTTTGTTTTACAAACTTTGCAGCTTCTAGGATATACATACAAGGCAGTGTCAACAGTTTTAACTCATCGAACACAGGCCTACATGATTCCCATGGAGGTATCCCTGCAATGGCACGTATACATTTTTTCTGTGCTCGGAAAGCTCGTATCATATCAGTGGAGTTGCCCCATAATATGAGTCCATAATTCAAAGTAGATGCAACATATCCGTGATACGCTGTAAGTGTTGTATTTATAGTAGCACTATTTCGTAGCTTGTACAGTACATAAACAAATTTATTAAGTTTTTTGCAAACGTGGTCGATATGAGCTTTCCAGTTACAATTACAATCCAATATCAATCCCAAAAACTTTGTCTCATGGGCCTCCGGCAATTCTTCTCCATTATACTTAATTTTAAGCTCTGTGAGCTGTGTCCCGTAAATACAAAATTGAATGATTTTTGTTTTAGAAATGTTAGCTTTTAAATTATTGTAACTTAACCATGTCATAATAGAACTAATTGTATTAATAATGTCAGGAATATAATTAGGGTTTCTACGGTCAGAAGAGATTAGAATTGAAATGTCATCGGCAAATAATGTGCAGGAGTTTTTAGTGTAATCAGGTAAATCATTTATATATAATAAAAACAAAAGAGGGCCCAATACACTACCTTGAGGTACTCCGCAAGAATTTTTCATATAAGTTGATGAATTTGGGACCAATATTTTGTCTTTATCAATATTATCAATAACAACAGATTGCATTCTATCTGTCAAGTAGCTATGCAACCAATTTAGTGCATTACCTCTGATTCCATAATTCTCGAGTTTAGCTAGTAATAATTGATGGTCCACAAAATCAAATGCCTTTGACATGTCGAAAAATATTACAGCCACGAGTTTACCGCTATCTAATGCATCGATTACTGATTTAGTTAAGTTAAAACACGCGTGGGTGGTTGACTTACCCTTTTGGAAACCAAACTGTTCCTGTTTTAGAATATTATGCTTATGTATAAATTCGAGAAGGCGTTTTTGTAGTGCACATTCAAATATTTTGGATATAATGGGTATTAAGGTTATTGGTCGATAATTCCCAAGATTTTTGGCATCACCTTTTTTGTACAGCGGTTTTACTAATGAATATTTTAAATAACTTGGAAAACACCCCTCAGAGAATGACATATTTATAAGATAAGTTAGTGTCGGAGCCAATTCTACACAACAAGACTTTAGAATACCTGTTGCAAAGTCATCATAACCAACTGATTTTGTATTCTTAAGACTAGATATAATTTTACCTATTTCTTTACAGCTGTATGGTTTCAGAAAGATGCTATTACAAATTATTTCCTTATTCGTATTTTTAGTTGTTGAGTTTTCGCCCTTAGTTTGATCAATCCAATAAGTATTAAATACTTCTGCTATTTCTTTCGGGTTATGTATATTGTTATCTCCTATATTATGTAGTTATGTAGATCGTGATAGATCTTGTTGAAATATGAGAGATTAGCTTTTGCCCGCGACTTCGTCCGCGTAAAAGTCGAAAATGGACCAAGGAATCACGTTGTCCCATACAAACTTTGCCCCCTTTTCACCCCCTAAGGAGTAAAATTTCGAAAAATCCTTTCTTATCGGATGCCTACACCACACAAAGAACTCACCCCCCAAGTTTCAGGTTTCTACGTTCAGCGGTTTAGGCTGTGCGTTGATCCGTCAGTCAGTCAGTAGTTCATTACAAAGCATTTTATATGTATAGAAGATGGCGACTAAATTGGTCTGGCGCAAACACGCACCCTTAAAATTACGTAATCCTTCAAATTCGAAAATTTTAAACTGTCGAATGCAACTCTTATGCTACGAATACCCACGGGTGTAATTAAATAGATGGGTACCAATGATGTGTACAAAGAATTTACCTACTTACCGCCAATATTTATATACATACATTAAAATCGTATTCTATAAAGCTCAAACAAAGCAAGACACCCCCATTCACTCTGCACATCCCATTCACATCAAGAGTCCGACTCCGTCGTCCCTCACTCGCTACATTCATTTAAACAGTTCTCAATATTGTTCGTTTGTTTCAGACCATGAGCTCCGTGGAAGATAAGCCACCAACGGAAAACCATGCTAAGGCAAACGTGAGGGAGTTAAGGAATACAGAGTTGGTATCGAGGTTTCTAGCTGCAACACCACCGTATCTCTACGGAGCACTACCTCTGCAACCGCATGCGTTCTTCTTCAGCGAAATGCTTCGATCCTTTGTGAACGCTCGCCACGGATGTCGTCCTCCCCACTACCATCGCCGCTTCAAACGACGCACTCACAAATACTTCGCGGAGAATGAAGAATGGCGACGCGATTGGACCAAACCAGAGGAAGAGAAAAAGGAAGAAACTCGCCCAGAAGTTCCTTTGGAATTGACTGTGGATAAGCAACCGCGTCGAGATCCTTCGCCGAGGAGGTTGTCTCCTAAAACTGATACGAAATCTAGCAGCAGCCCGGGCCCTCCTGGCCGACCTTCGTCTTTTGTCGATGTTGGGACAGAGGAACTTCCAAAGCCATCACCTATAGGACGTAACCCGCAGGAGAACGCTATACCACAGCCGAACTTAATCCTGCCTCCGCCTCCTCCAATGTGGTACCCACCATTATATAATCCACAATTCGGAGTCGATCCGCTAAACTTCTTCATTGACCTGCGCGTATCTGGACATATTTACGACAGGAAACGTATGGCTGAAGGTGACGCTGCACAACAAACTCAACCTGATGAGTCAGGACCTGAGAAGCGATTGGGAAGGGACTTTCAAAGGACAAGACATGTTTCTGCATTCTCAGTACCAGTTCGAAGCAACCCTGAAGCTTCAGAAAGGTATTTCGAGACCAAAACTGGGAAAGCTGGTACGTCTTATATAATGAGGAATTTAAAGCGTGTTTACGATGAGATGAGGTCCTCTCATGATGAAAAGGATGTGAATAAAGAAGAAGAGACGAAGGTTGAGTCTTCGGATATAGATGATGATGATATTATAGACTAATTTTAAGAGGAAAATGTTTTTAAATGTTGTTATTCGTTTAATGTATGTACAGTAGGCTGCATAATTGCAGCCCTCGGTAGAGTTCGAAAATTTCTATTATTGGAATGTTTGCATTCTAATCATTTTTGTTTGATTAATTGATGAGTTAGAAGACTTTAAACTTCAACTTAAGCAGGTGTCTAGAATCTTGCTTGTGTTGAAAACATTCTTATAACAGCCGCTTTAGAGCTCTACGGTGGGTTTGCAATTTTGCAGCCGACCGTACCTTACTAGTCAAACTATGCCTAAGTACTCATTATGTCAAAGTTTATAAATTAATCGGTGAGATAGGTAGTCATTAAAATAAAGATTAATTAAAATAATAAGGGTACCGGGCGCTCTCTCCATACAAACGTAGTCGACTGTTTCCTCCCAGGATAATATTTTTGTTGCATAAAGCTGCCATGACCATGCCCCTATGTTTTTTGTTTTTAAATTTTAATTTCTATGATAATTAGAAAACGAAAAAAAAACAACTGCCATGATTATGCCCCTATGTCTTGTTTGCCTATGCTTATGCTTTATGCCTTATGCCTTAAGCCTATGCTTTATGCAACAAAAATATTTGTGCTAGTGTCATTATTCAGGGAGACAGGAAACAGTCGACTACGTTTGTATGGAGAGAGCGCCGGTACCCTTTCACCTTAATTATTATAACCAATTATTCTAGGTTTAGTTAATTATACTTATCTAATTATTCCTACCATCGATATTTTATTGCTTATGTAACCCTGTTGTTATATAATATGAAAATATATACCTAGTCAGAATTGTACTAATCTTTAGTAATATTAATAAACAGATAAAATTAGATTTGTGTTTTTTTTTGTAATTAAGTCATAAGCTTTGAAACTCCAACAGATTTTAATGAAACTTGGTAGAGGCTAAAATGAATTAGCAACCCTAACCAATTAGCAAATAAACTTTATTTATACATTAAATTTCAAAATATTAAAATAAAAAAACACATAAAAATTAATTTACTTTAGCAAATTAATGAGTACTCATGTCCAAGTATGACATTCAAGTTCTTCTTGATTTCAAATCCCACGATCATCTTATGACCTAGGTTTGTACCTAATGCTAATTAGCGGGCGAAGATTCGTGTCCTGTATCGTTTTGTTCAGTTTGTTGTGCGCCCGAGGCGTAGCCGGTAATTTAAAAATGAATTGACGCAGGTGTAGCCACCCAAGTGTCGCGACAAATCCCTTTGATTCGCGCCAGTTTGCCGACAGCGCCCCGATAGTATATTGTCTTCGCCCGAATAGGCACTACGCGTTGCAACGATCTACCCGGCCACATCATCGCGTAAACACGAATATTCGCCGTAGCCCGCTAATGTAGCCCCAGCATAATAGTACCTAGGTAGGTAGCTGTTGTGTATGTTACCTACTAAGTTCTAGTTCGTAAGTTAACTGTATACCCTCACTGTTTTGGTTAATCAGTAATAAACTAGCTGTCTCTCGATACGGTCGTTTCCCTTACCGAATACCCTCCAATTGACAACGAGGATTATTCTAGTGCCTATTTATTGTGTGCGCGTGCGAAAATGTCCAATATCATCGGATTTTTAAACCTGTTCGATCACAAAATAAACGAATGGGATGTATTTCACGGGCGGTTGGACCAATACATCAAGATAAATGATATCTCGGCCGAAAAAACTGCTGCCTTGTTATTGACCCACCTGTCGGACGAAACGTACCGTTTGGTTCGGAACCTCGTGCATCCGGACAAAGTCGAGGATAAGTCATATAGTGACCTAGTGTTAGTACTCAACAAGCATTTTACACCGAAGAGGTCAACGTTCGCTGACCGAGCCAGGTTCTTCGAAGCGATAAAGTCTGATGCGGAAACCCTTGAAGATTGGGCTGCCCGCCTACGGGGATTAGCCGTATTTTGTGACTTTGGTACAGAACTCGACACCCTACTGCGGGATCGTTTTGTGCTGGGCTTAAGAGCAGGACCAGAGCGGGATCGTCTATTTGAGTGCGATTCCAAAACGTTGACCTTTGCTCAAGCATTAGAAACTGCTCAGCAGGCTGCGTGTGCGCGGCAGGCGCGTGCTATGGTCGTCGTTAAGGAGGAGCCAGTATACCGCGTGGGTGATCGTCACTACCCGGCACGGGCTGGCGGCGCGGGAGCCGGCGAATCTAGTTCGGGTGGCGGCGGCAGCGCCCGGTGCACCGTATGTGGTTTTAAGAATCACAACGCGGCTAAGTGCAGGTTTAGGTATTTCAAGTGTTCAGTGTGCGGTGTAAAGGGCCATTTAAAGAAAGTGTGTAGTGAAAAAAAATCCAATGTTAACTGCGTTGTAACGGAAACTACCCACGAAAATGAGTGCAAAGAGTGTGAACTATATAACCTGAGGTATGTAGACTATTTTCCGATTAAACTTGATGTGAAAGTAAATAATATAGACCTTTGCATGGAACTTGATTCAGGTTCTGGTACTACCATTATTTCAGAACAATTGTATTTACAAAAATTTGCTCATTTTAAATTGAACAAAAGTGGTATTAAATTGTGTCTGTATAACGGTCACAAGGTCTCGCCCTTGGGTTATTTTTTAGCAGAGGTGTATTATCTTAAATTAACACATGAAATTAAAATCTATGTATTTAAAAGCGGTGGACCCCCACTTTTGGGCCGAGACTTTATGACTAAATTTAATATTTGTTTTTCTATACCTAACAACAGTCTCACATGTATAGGTAGTGAATGCATTGTAGAAGTTCAACGGTTATTAAACGCATACCCTGACGTATGGAAAGACGAACTAGGTTGTTTTAATAAATTTGAAATTGAATTAAAACTTAAAGATGGTACCACACCGAAATTCTTTAAACCAAGGTCAGTGCCCTTTGCACTCCGTGACAGAGTCAGCGCGGAACTCGATCGGTTAGTTAATCTAGGTATCCTTCGGCCGGTAAATCATTCAGAATACGCTACCCCTATTGTTCCCGTTTTGAAAGAAAACGGAAAGTTAAAAATTGCAGGTGATTTTTCGTGTACCTTAAACAAAGACCTCCTGATTGACAAATATCCCCTACCTAGGATAGAAGAAGTTTTTTCGAAGTTGGGTGGGGGACAACATTATTCTAAACTGGATTTAAGTGATTCATATAATCAATTCAAGCTTTCCAGGGGTTCTCAACACCTAACTACGATTAATACACATAAAGGATTATTTTGTTACACTAGATTAGTGTACGGTCTAGCAAATGCACCTGCAATATTTCAGAAAACTATGGAAACACTACTGTCTGGTATAGAAGGGGTCAGTGTATGGTTGGATGATTTGTGCATTACAGGGCCAACAAAAAGTATACATTTAGCTAGGCTAACAGAAGTTTTGTCCAGGTTAAATGACGCTGGCCTACGGCTACAAAAAACTAAGTGTGTTTTTTTTAGTAATTCCGTTACGTACTTGGGATATGTAATAGATAAGAATGGACTTAGAACAAGCCCGGCAAAAGTGGAAGCTATTTTAAATGCACCAGCTCCCACCAACGTTCAAGGCGTAAAACGATTCGTAGGTATGGTAAATTATTACAGGAATTTCGTTCCCGGTGCTTCGTCCATACTCAGCCCGTTGCATGAACTGTTATGTAATGGTGCGGAGTGGCGGTGGGATGAGCCACAGCAAGCATCGTTCGATAGCATCAAAAAGGAGTTGGCCAGCGAACGAGTTTTGGCTCATTTTGATCCTCAGGCACCGTTGGTACTCACGGTAGACGCGGGGCCGAATGGGCTCGGTGCGGTCCTTGCGCACGCTGACGTTACAGGGCAGGAACGACCTATTGCTTACGCATCGCGTTCACTAACGGCCAGTGAAAAAAATTATAGCCAGATTCATAAGGAAGCTACGGCCATAATTTTCGGGGTAAAGCATTTTCATCAATTTCTTTACGGCCGTGAAGAGCCGTTTTTGTTAAAAACGGATCATAGACCGCTGCTATCAATATTTGGCAAAAATAATGGCATTCCCGTCACAGCTGCGTTACGGCTACAAAGGTACGCTTTACTTTTGTCAGCATATAACTTTAAAGTGCAGTATATTGACGGTAGAAATAATCAAGTTGCAGGCTATTTTTCACGCTCGCCATTATCACATAGCTATAATAAGCGAGAAGATGATAGTTATAAGTACTTTTTTTTCCTAGATTCTGATACGAAACCGGTTTCATTTAGTGACATAAAAAATGCGACTGCTAACGATGCTACATTTAAAATGGTTAATAAATACATGACTAATGGTTGGCCGAGGAAGGTTACTTGTAAAAATATACTTCCATATTTCCGATGTAAAACTGATTTGCAATTTATTGAGGGGTGTCTATTTCGCGGACATAAATTGGTAATTCCTATGGTTTTCAGAGAACAGATGTTAAAAGAATTACATTCAGGTCATTTTGGTGTAATTAAAACAAAAAGTACAGCCCGTAGTAGAATGTGGTGGCCCGGGATCGACGCCGACATTGAGCGATGGATCGGAGCGTGTAACGCGTGCGCTGCACTACGCAGCGCCGCGCCACGCGCGCCGCCCGCGCCTTGGCCACGCCCTACGGGACCCTGGTCGCGCATCCATATTGATTATATGACGATTGGACAAAATATGTACCTGGTGGTAATCGACGCTTATTCCAAGTGGCTGGAATGTGTGTTTATGGACCGTGGAACTTCTACAAGTGCCCTCATTTCTAAACTTAAGGAATTGTTTTCTAAGTTTGGCATACCAAACCTTATTGTATCAGATAACGATGTGAAAATTAGTTCTGCTGAGTTTCATGATTTTTGTAGTTTTAACGGCATCGAACATTTGACATCCCCAATTTACCACCCGGCCAGCAACGGCCAAGCTGAGAATTCAGTAAAAACGTGTAAAAAGATGCTTTAATGTATTATTTCACACTACAAATGTTCTAAGACTATACACGAGAAATTACTGAGTTTTTTATTTGATTATAGGACCACAGTTCATTGTACAACTGGCGAAACTCCTGCCATGTTAATGTTAGGTCGCAATTTAAGAACTAAACTTGATTTGATTCTCCCTCAGGATAAAAGTAATAGTATAGAACTCAGTCCACTTAATCCAAGCAGAGATTTCAAAATTGGTGAAAGAGTGTGGGCCAAGTGGTTCACAGCTAGAAAGAGTAATTGGTCTGTGGGCATTGTTAAAAACAAATTAGGTAATCGTATGTTTGAAATTTATTTTGAAGAAAATTCTGTGATAGCAAAAAGACACATCGATCAAATGAGGAAATTAATTATTTTAGGTACTAATGTAAATAATAGTTCTAGCGATCATTATGTAAACCAATCGACGCAGCCGTCTGCCCCGACGCCGCCTGCGCTTCTGCCGTCGGGGCCGCCGCCTGCGTCTCCCTTGCCGCCAGTATTGTCGCAAGCCTTCATTCCTCATACTGGCACCGCGCCCACGTCTGTGCCGCTGCCTGCGCCGCATGCAGATGCGGCGTTACCTATCACAGCCGATTGCCTTCCGTCGACTTCTACCCCATCAAACGTGGATGGGGAGGAGCGGGCTGTGAGTCACGATAATCAGTATCGTCATATTACAGAACGATTACGCGAAGGGTCAGATGATGAGTGGGTGGAGGCTTGCGAAGGCGAAAGGCCTGATAATCCATCGGCCACGTCTCCTGCCGTGTTAAGTGAAAATAATGAGGCAGGTCGTTCTAAAAGGAATAGGGAGCCTGTTTGTTATAAAAAGTATTTTTAAAGGTTCTATGATAATATGTCTTATTTATATATTTTGTGTCTGTTGTTGCAGATTTCCAAATTAATGTTGGAGGGATGTTGTGTATGTTACCTACTAAGTTCTAGTTCGTAAGTTAACTGTATACCCTCACTGTTTTGGTTAATCAGTAATAAACTAGCTGTCTCTCGATACGGTCGTTTCCCTTACCGAATACCCTCCAGTAGCACATAGCACAAGTTAGAAGCTCTGCATGGTTGGGTGTAGACTTGACTGAATCAAGAATCAAGAATCAAGAATATTTATTGAAAAACTGTGTACATAAGATGACAAATTATTACTATAATTTGTCATCTTATGTACACAGTTCAGTTCAGTTCAGTCAAACTGTTGATGCCTACCTACTGGTAGGCATCAACAGTTTGACTGACATGATGAAATTGTTGTCCTATGACCATCTGATACGGGTTGAAAAATTACCTTACCTAAGCGTTTCTATTTTTCTTCGATTTTTTAAAAATACATTGAAACAATTATAGCAAACGATTAAAAGATGGCGCTATTTGACTGTGACAATTTGGTAGCTTAGCAAAATGAAAGATGGCGCTGTTCTCAAAATTAGTTTTGTCCACTAAGGTTTTGATTGATTCATTTCGACTCACTCACAACAAGAAGATCTTATTGGTCAGTTTTACGTTCGTTCTATTTTACCACAGGTTATAAAAACTACAATTTTGACAGAAGTGATGTTGCCATTAATAATAAATTACTGTGAAAGGGTCGATTCCTTGAAATCTGTCAACAAGACCTAGTCTAAATGATCTCCACTTATCATTATACCGATTATTTCGATTAATAAATTGGCCTTCAAATTACTAAGGCAGCGAAATATATCAGATTAGTACTTTGACACTAATCCGCGTAGTTTAATGAAGTTTTACAACAAGTCTAATTAAAAATCGTGTGATTCAAAAAAGTTTATCAGTCTACGATTGTAGTTTTGCAAACTAGCTTGTGTAATTATTTACCAGTCTTGTGTACTTGTGTAATTATATACCAGTCCATTTTGCTTTACAAACAATTACACATAAAAGTATTCTTTGCAAGTATCTAGCACAGATAGAATAGCCCCCACAGCGCGATTACAAGTCCTAAATGAATGAATGAACGAACAAACAATCACAAGCAATTGTTTTTTTAACTGGCAGCTCTTGTCACCACGCGATTTTTGTTCGTGAAATCGTGATTTTTGAGATTGTCGAATTAAAAAATAATTTGATTATTCAAGTCGTATTTCACACGAAAATCTAACAAAATGTATGGACAACAACCTATTTTAGTTCTGAGTAAGTGCATTACGCTTTCCTTACTTTACAATCTTACGAAAAAAATATTTTTCTGACACCGATGATTTCATTGCAGGCCAAAACACAAAACGTGACTCCGGCAGGAAGGTTCAACTTGAAAATATAAATGCAGGAAAGGTGAATACTGTCGGAAATTAGTGTCAACGTGTTATTTTCACAATAAAGTAGTAGTTTCAGTGACGAAAATGTGTATATTATGTTTATTTTAGACAATAGCGGACGTTATTCGAACATGCCTCGGACCTCAGGCAATGTTGAAGATGCTCATGGACCCGATGGGAGGCATCGTGATGACAAACGACGGGAATGCCATCCTCCGTGAGATCACTGTACAGCATCCTGCGGCTAAATCCATGATCGAAATTGCCAGAACACAGGATGAAGAGGTTAGAATTTGTTTGAATAACCTAGTGAGCCTATCAAAAATCCCATCTAAACTGCTTGTTTAACTTAGTAGTGTAACCTAGTAGTGTAATTTGACTCCAGCTATCTATAATCAAGTTTCATCACAATTGAGTCAGTAGTAGAGCTTAGCTAATAAATAGATTTGATTGACTATGAAACTAATTACATTACCTTCTAACAAAGGAGGTCTATTAGCTACATCTGTTAGAATTATTTCAACTTTACATCAGATGAAACACTTACACATAAGTAGGCTTACCATACGTCCCGGCTTTACTGGGTTGGTCCCGTTTTAAGTTCCCTGTCCCGGTGGTCTGGCCGCTTTGCATTAACCTCCTGGTCAAACTTGATCAATTGATTGATTGATGATCAGAGTAGGATGGAAGAATGCATCGTGGAAGTCTTGTTAAAGTGCAAACTCAACTTAACAATTGAACATGTCATGTTATGACAAAATTCAGCTCGACAAAAGCATTCTGAAGAAAGTGAACTCTCCTAAAGAATATAAAGCAAAAGTGGGCGAAAAATATGGCCTGGGCTTTTTGGAGTTGTTTGTTCAAATTGTTCTTTATCTCTTTTTCTCTAATTTTGATTGCACTTCAAAAATGAAAAACACAAATGTTAGTTATAAGTGATTTTTCATACAAATTGTACAGGTAGCATTTAACACATTTGTGCAGAAATCGCACCAGTTTTCTATACAAACCGCGCCAGCTCTATGTTAGTTATAAGCAATTTTATGTCAGGCTTTATGGATTTTGTATGGAAATTTCATACCAATCCTCAGTATACTACTGGAAAAAAGCAAAACGAAACTGAGCCTCTTCCTTTCTGCATCTCCGTTAGGCTCTTCTTAATTATGGTAAGCCTACACATAAGTATACTCCAGTTGCATATCGGAGCTTACATGCTCATTTGTTTCCAGGTTGGAGATGGTACAACCTCAGTAATAGTCCTGGCCGGTGAAATGCTGGCTGTAGCTGAACAGTTCCTTGCACAGAACATCCACCCGACTGTCATCATCAGGGAGTACCGTCAGGCCCTCGAGGATGCTGTCAAACTGCTCCAGGACAAGATCTCTGTCCCTATTGATATGAATGATAGGGATAAGATGAAGGAAGTTGTAAGTATTATTTGTCTTAATTTCTAGTGTGGCACAAAGGAAGAAACATACATAGATCCTTATGCATCTTTATGCCAATTTTAATCAAAATCTGTCCAGTAGTTTCAGAGGCGTTTGGTGTAGAATTATTATTAATTTGGTGTCTATATTGTCAGATCCGTTCATGCGTTGGTACCAAATACGTGGGTCGCTGGGCCGACCTTGCTGTGGACATTGCACTCGATGCTGTCAACACTGTCACAGTCAATGACAATGGAAGAGTCGAAGTTGACATTAAGAAGTAAGATATCCTTCATTTTAACTTTTTAAGTACAGTCTGCAACAGGATTGCAGATCCACTGTAGATTTCTGAAATTACTATTACTGGAATGTTTTCATTGTAATAAAATTCATTTAATAATAAAATGCATTGAGAAATTTTAAACTTCAACTGAAGCAAGACTTTAGAATCTTGCTTGAGTTGAATTTATTCTAATAATAGCAGTTTTGGAGGTCTTCAGTGGGTCTGCGATCTGTTGCCTGATTGTACCTCTGAGACAGGCTGAATAATTAGTAAGTAATAACCAAGATGAATAACTGGCCTTCCCTGGTCCTAGGCAGAAGGGAATGGAAATAAGGAGTCCTTTGTCTTTCAATTGCTTTAACTTAGGGCTAGATGGTGCTGTATGTCCTGCGCTATTTAAAAGTATCCTGTATCTTTAACCCCTAAACTACCACTATGCCGATTTTCAACCAAATTGATCCAGTAGTTTGACCGTGAAGAGGAAACAAACAAAAGTCTTTGGACAAAACAGGCATAGTAACTTAAAATTACGCAGTGCAACCCGCTCCCAAAATGCACCGCACAAAAAGAACAAAAATCAATCCCATACTAAATGTAAAATAGATATTCTTTATCTTCTAAAATTGATATTCTATATCATCTAAAATAGATATTCTTTACTAACTTATTCTCACTATTTTCAGCTATGCAAAAATCGAGAAAATCCCCGGTGGAGCAATCGAAGAGTCAAAAGTATTGAACGGTGTTATGGTCAACAAAGATGTGACACACGCCAAGATGAGACGCTACATTGAGAACCCGAGGATCGTGCTGCTTGACTGTCCACTTGAATATAAGAAGGGAGAGAGCCAGACTAACATCGAGATATTGGAAGAACAGGTACGGTTATAGAGGTACTAGCTAAGCCCGAATACTTAAACGTTAAGGGGTCCTCTTAATATTTAAGAAGCCCCTTCTTGTACTTGTATATGGGCTCTATTCCACAATTAGACCCTTTTTAATTGGGTCCTTTTTGCGTGAGGTTGGTGAAGGTTTGCCCAAAACCTACTCATCTTAGTCGACCATGTCCAGAGGATCGAACTTGTCCATACTTCTGGAGCCACCTAAGCTGCGGGTCTCATCATGATGTTTTCCTTCACCGTAAGAGCTATGTCAATTAGCGCACATAGTATCTACCACTAAGCCAACACCGCTTCCTAAATAGACCTATGTAAAAATGTCACCTAAATGTCAATTCGCCACTTCAGATAAGTGACCTTTCAGTATTCGGGCGATGGTTTTACAATCGGGATAATAGTCTTCAATTCCAGCTACCGCGTTTCATTGCAATTGCTTCTGTAGTGTTTGCTAAAAAATAACAAACATGCAAACACATAAACTTTTACTTCTATCTATACTATTTTGTTTTTGTTTCTAACGAATAAGCTCCAAAACTACTGGACCGATTTTGATAAAACTTGGTATGAGGATACATTGATTCATTGGGAGTAACAAAGGCTATTATTAGTCCCGATATTCCATTAGGATTGGGGGTTACGGAGCGCTGCTATACTTATAAAAGAAAGAAAGGATAAAAAATCTAGTAATAATTGAGTCTAGGTTTTACAATTTATCTCACAAATGTTCCAGGACTTCACAAAACTGTTGCAACTAGAAGAGGAGCATGTGCAGCGTCAGTGTGAGGACATTATAGCTCTGAAGCCCGATGTTGTCTTCACTGAGAAGGGAGTTTCGGATCTCGCGCAACATTACTTGGTTAAAGCGGGGATTACTGCTGTACGCAGGTTAGTAGTACATCCCTACTCTACATGATTGAAATTACGTTTGAATATTTACTACTGAAGGAAAAATATTGTTTTTCCGACGAGTAACACTATTCACGAACCCAGTGTTTTTAAATGAGAGTAAAAATTCGCATCAAGTCACACTTACTTGATGAAAAGATTTTTCTCAACCAGTCACAGTGTGACAGGATTTTTCTCAAGCAGTCACAGTGTGACAGGATCCGGATTTGTTGCAAACAAACTCTAGATGATTTTATATTTGAATCTTTACTATTTTAATATTTATTTTATGTCCTAAAATAAATAGAGCCCCTACGCAAAAACGACGGTGTGTTATAAGTTTGACGTGTCTCTGTCGGTGTCTGTCTGTCTGTGGCATCGTAGCTCCCGAATGGATGAATCGATTTTAATTTAGTATTTTTTTGCTTGAAAGGTGAATTAGTCGGGAGTGTTCTTAGTTATGAAACTTGTATGACTATGATTACACCAAAATAGTCTACTTTAATAATTAAATAAATAAATATTGTGCGCCATCTAGGCCCAAGCTAAGCAGCTAAGCTTTTGAAGTAGTTGTAAGGGTACCATATAACAGATAGAATACTTATATACTTTTCTTTTGTAAATATATACATACAGAAACACCGAAAGAAATATCTTCTGTATATAAATATTTGTTTAAGGCGGGAATTGAACCCGCAACCTACTGCGTCGCAGGCGGGATTCGGCCCGACGCGCCACAGAGGTCATAAAATAAAGTAGACTATTAATGATTTCAACTCCTTAAAGGTATCAAAAACTCACCTATATTGTTTCGTAGGCTTCGCAAAACCGACAACAACCGTCTCGCTCGCGCTTGTGGCGCTACAATCGTGAACCGAACTGAGGAGCTCAAGGAATCTGACATCGGAACACTCGCCGGCAAGTTCGAGATCAAGAAGATCGGTGATGAATACTTCACGTTCGTCACCGAGTGCAAGAACCCTAAAGCTTGCACTATCCTACTTAGAGGAGCGTCTAAAGATGTGTTGAATGAGATTGAGAGGAACTTACATGATGCCTTACATGTTGCTAAGAATCTGGTAAGTTTTTGGCACGAAGTTTTGGAACGAAGTTCCTTATCTCGCGTTGCGAAAGGGGGCTAGACGGAAAAAATTAACACCAAAAGTTGTAACGACACTTTTGGATTTTATTACAATTACTTTACTAATTAATCGAAAGGAACTTCGTTCCATCCGAGTGTCCCTTGACGCCTCTCAAGTTTATTTTTTCTAAGGCTTTTTAGGTACAACTGTGGGAAGCCACGATTTCTCAGTGGACCAAGCAGTTTTAGTCAGTTTCTATGTCTAGAGTTTTGTTCTTGACTTTTGCAAATCCTAAATATTCAAATGCCTTTGCGAATCATTTCGCTAAACAGAAGGTCAATTCTCGTAGATAACAATGTCAAAATTACATTGCAATATCATTTTGATTGCAAAAAGATCCCTCAAAGTCCGTTTTTTTTTGTCAAAATGACATTAAGCATTAGGTTAAGCGGGATGAGTGTGTTTGTCATGCATGCTGTCCAGTGAAGAACCCATATTCGTTTCACTCCTGAAGGTCTCTTGGAGCTGTTCGTTTTAATCGATTGAAGCTTGTATTATCTTGCGTTACCTCATTTGCCAGTCTATTTAGGTGCGATTCTAGCCTTATAAGATTTTAGGACATTTTTGTCAAATGATATGTTCATCCACAACTTAGTTGATTCCAGATGTATCTATACTATAGACATGCATTCCTTAAGATACGGTTGTTTAAACAGATAGGTGTTGGGCAATCCTACCTGTATAGACAAGGCTGGGGTAATAACTCTTTGACTTCCATAAAAAATTACGGTTGCGGGTTCGATTCCCGCCTCAGACAAGTATTTATGCTTAGATATTTGTCTGTGGTCTGGTTGTTTCTATGTATTATAAGTATATATTTACAAAAGAAAAGTATATAAGTAGTATATCCGTTGTCTAGCACCCAAAACTCAAGTCTAGTTACTTAGCTTGTGGCTAGATGGCAACGAGTGGAATATCCTGCAATATTTATATTCATAAAAAGACTGTTTGTTAGGCAAAGGCAAAAAAAAATCCTGAAATTATTTAAGAAGAAAAAGTGCTTCTGGTCGTTATTACGAGAATTTAATAGATAAAATGTTTGATTGTAGGTGCTAAACCCCCGCCTGGTCGCGGGCGGAGGCGCCGTGGAGATGGCGGTATCGCAGGCGCTGCTAGCCAACGCGGCTCACAACACGCCATACCGCGCGGTCGCACATGCCCTAGGTAAATTCCTCATTTATTTTAAATAATTAATTGTATTAGGCAGTTCCAAAATACAAACCACAATTGGTAATAGGTACTGGTCTTTAGAAAACTTTCCCGGCTCCTTAATCGATTGTTGGTGGGGAGGGATAGCCGAAAAACATCTATGCCAGATCCAGTGTGACTGGGGGCTCCCGAGCAAACCATGCAGCACCTATTGTGCGGGTCCAGCCCTAGTAGCTGTACGGTGACTGATCTAATGTCAGCCAATAACAATGCCTAAGACCTGACAGCTTATTGGAGTGTACAAATCTGACCTTACATAATTAAATTTGCGTTTTTGACATCTTAACTAATATTATAATGTAAATAATTTTTTTTAGTGTTCCGCACCTCAGAAGTTAAAAAAGGGAACCCTTATAAGATCACTTTCTTGTCCGTCTGTCTGTCTCTCACCACCAATTTTTTTTTGTTTGTAAGGAATAGGTTCCGAAACTACTAAACGCTTTTTGATAAAACTTGGTATGAGGATACATTCATTAATTGACAGTAACTGCATAGGTCACTTTTATCCCGATATTGACACGGGATCGGGAGTTACGCGGGTGACACCGTGGGGCACTGCTAGCGACAAATAAGAATACAAAACAGCTAAAATAACAACCTTGTTATGTAGTTGTGGCTGGTCTCGTTTCGACTTCGAACTGTCCTACAAAATTATTCTAACAGTCTATAATGAAATTTTTAACCATTTCTATTAAATTTTCCAGAGATAATACCGCGCACGCTCGCGCAAAATTGCGGTGCTAACACGATCCGCACGCTGACAGCTCTCCGTGCGCGACACGCTGCCGGTGCAACCGGTGGCGCGACTGCCGGTATTGACGGTGAGACGGGAGAGATCGTCGACATGGCTGTCAAAGGGATATGGGAACCGTTAGCTGTTAAACTACAGGTGAGTAATACTTATGAACACCAATAAGAAAGCTAGATTTGATTAGGCTTTGAAATCCTACTTCCTATTATCCTACTAATATTATAAATGTGAAAGTTTGTGTGTGTGTGTGTGTGTATGTTTGTTTCTCCATAACGCTAAAATTACTGAACCGATTGCAATGAAATTAGGTATGTAGATAGCTAGAAAGCTGGATTAACATATAGGCTACTTTTTATCCCGATATTCTCTCGGGACCGGGACTTACGCGGGTGAAACCGCGGGGCGCAGCTTGGATGAATTTTTTGTGTATATTCGTTAGATCTGATCGTATTTTTTCCACGTTTTTTTTTTGTTTTTTTTTGTAAATGGCAAAACAAGGTTTGCCGAGGCAGATAGTAACTAATAAATATTTTAATAAGTAGTTTAGAAGGTATGTGAGAACAGATAAACATACATAAAACATAATCCTCCCATTTGGCTTTGACAACCCAGTTGGCACAATGGTTCGATGGGTCGATTCCCGCCTCAGACAAGTATTTATGCTTAGATATTTGAATGTGGTCTGGTTGTTTCTATGTATTCTATGTATATATTTACAAAAGAAAAAGTATATAAGTAGTATATCCGTTGTCTAGCACCCATAACACAAGTCTAGTAACTTAGCTTGGGGCTAGATGGCGATGTGTGGAATGTCCTGCAATATTTATTTATTTATTTATATAGTGTGGTAAAAACACACTATTCTCTTCAGGAGACAGGTTTACCATGAAAATCATGATCCCTACAAGCAAGCTTATGATTATCTTCATAAATAGAGTGTATAAAGTCACAAGTTTATCAGATCAGTGCTACCTAGAAATATTTTTTAATATTTTCTTTCTAAATGCATATTCAAAATGGCGCATTTTGTAGTTTTTTAGACTGGTGGATTGAAGAGGAAAAAAATATCCATATATCAATCAGTGGTGGACCCTGGTGGAATTAAATAAAATCAAATACATATCTTTATTTAAAAATTATGCGACTTTACCTCTTGCGCTGCGGAATATCAGTACTATTAAGAGGAAAGGGTACCGACGATCTATTCATACAAACGTAGTCGACTGTTTCCTTGGATAATGACACTATAGCAAATATTTTTTTGCATAAAACTTATAACTGCCATGACCATGCCCCTATGTTTTGTTTTTTAAATTTTAATTTCTATGATAGTTAGAAAATGAAAACAAAACCAAAACATAGGACTATGACCCTATGTTTTTTTTTTTGCATAAAATCTATAATTCCCATGAGTTATAGATTGTATGCAACAAAAATATTTGTGCTAGTGTCATTATCCAGGAAAAAAACAGTCGACTACGCTTGTATGGAGAGAACGCAGGTACCTTTCACCTTAAGCCATGCCTAAGGAGAAATTCCTAGGTCTGTCCATTCATCTATCCATATCATATCAGCCTTGCTTTGCCCAATCTAGGACTAATAAGACCTTCATCCTCGACGGTCTTAAAGCCCTGTAAATTGGACATATATTATTAAGCTTCCATTATTTTCCAGGTATACAAAACGGCAGTGGAAACAGCTATCCTCCTCCTCAGAATCGACGACATCGTCTCCGGATCCAAGAAGAAGGACAAGGAAGGTCCCGCGCCGGCCGCCATGGCTCAGGAATAAACTCACATTACACTTAGATATTATACTTATAATTTAATTATTTGTTTGGGGACATAACTAACAACAGAAACTTCTAAAACCAAGAGGATATCACTGTGCAAATTTCTAAAAAAAAAAACGGTACAAGGGTTCCTTTTTTACCTTTTAAGGTATGGGACCCTAACAATAATGTTAATTTAGTGGCGCGTTGGGCGAACACCCGCGTGCGACGCACAAGATTGCGGGTTCGTTTCCTACCGTTGAATAAATATTTGTAAATACAGATATTTGTTGAGGTCTAGGTGTTTCCGTTTGTCCAAAAGAAGCATATAACTATTCTATCCATTGTCTAGCACCCATAACACAAGCCTAGTTGCTTAGCTTGCGGCTGGATGGCGCTGTGTGCAACGTCCTACAATTTATCTATAAAGATTTGGTACATTTTTGTATCTTTTTGTTTACAGAAAGAGTTTTGTCGCCAAACATACGTATTAAAATTAACCTTTCATATTGTGACTTTATTTAAATTCACAATTGAAAGTAAGTCTTAGCTTCGCTTAACTAGTTCTAACTTGATGCCTTACTTAAAGGACACTGTGAGATTATTAGTGGAAAACACAAAATGGGTTAAAAACCTTTATTATTGTCAAATTCTACACTAATTTAATTTAGAGGATGTTTTGCTAAGCTATTGCATAGCTTTTATAGCGGGCTTTGAGCGCGGCGACCGAATCAAGAAATTCCGTAACGAAAATAAAACCTAACACCCCCACTCCGCCTACCATGTAGCTCGACCGAGCGTTCGCTTAACGTGTATGTATTATGGTACGACTGTATGAAGCTCGCATGATGCAATAGCTTTACCGCGGCAGTCCCCGTGCCACACGTTTTTGTTTGTAACGAATAGGCTCCGAAGCTACTGGACCGATTTTGATGGAACTTGGTAAGAAGATACATTGCATCTTTAGGAGTAACTTAAACTACTTTTTATTATCTGCATATTCCATATACGGAACTTAAGCCGATGAAACTGCAACTACCCGCGCAAGTCCCGATTCCGTAGCAATATTTGGTTTAAAATTACCCTATCTTAAACCCTGATAAATCAGTGTATGCTCATACCAAGTTTCATCAAAATCGCTCTAGTAGTTTCCTAGCTAATACGTTACAAACAAAGTAAAAAAGAATGGTTATCTGTAAAGTCGGTTTACGGACGATAATTTTACGTGATAACGTCAGAAGAAAACATTGATGGCTGTGGTCACCTTGTCAATAACATGACGCGTTCCCGGAACATGATGCGTGACGTAATGTTTTTTCTGAATGTAGGTTCTTAAATTTATTAGACGTTATCGCGTCAAAAACACCATCTTTATAATATTAGTGTGAATTTTTTTCATTCAAAAATATAGTATTTTCTAAGATATTTTGATAAAAATAAAGGTTCAAATCCAATTTCGTAATTTTGTACTGATAATCTTGCAGGGTCACAATAATGTTAATGTAAAATCTACTATATTTTTACCACAGTAAAACACTTTTTCGTTTAGACATTGAATATCCAGTTTGCGTGGACGGACGGCGATCAAACAACATAACTTGTTGAACCATGTCTTCAAACAAACACAAAGTACGCTTAACTCGAGCAGTACATTAGGCCATAGTGTAAGTTTTTAGAGGTACGGTCGGCTGCATAATTGCAGACCCACCGTAGAGCTCCAAAACGGCTGTTATAAGAATGATTTCAACACAAGCAAGATCTTAGGTACCTGCTTTAGGTGAAGTTTAAAGTCTTTTAACTCATCATATAATCAAACAAAAATTATTAGAATGGAATCATTCCAATAATAGTAATTTAAGAACTCTACCGGGGGCTGCAATTATGCAGGCGACTGTACCTGCCTTCGTTTGCGTTGACTTTATGAGAAATTAATATGAGAAAAACGATACCTAAATAAAAGAAATCCATCGAGCGGTTTAGAAGATAGCGGGGAATAAATAATATTTCAAATAAACATACAAAGATAGGCGCGAATAACATAACCCTTTCCTTGCAGTCGAGCAAACCAGCACCCTCGAAGTAATTAATTTTACCTACTACAAAAGTAATTTTTGTATAATTGTATTTATCATAAAATATATCGCTAACATTGATATAATAAAGTTTTTTAATAGGTAGTAGTTAGGTAGTAAATTAATACACGTTAAAAAATCAGAAATTGTCTACGTGCTTATGAATTTAAAAATGTCATAATGGCGGAACCTGCATTTCAAGTCTGCTTTTCTGATTTCCCTGATATAGTTTACAATTAGATAACAGTTTTAGTTAGTAGCAAATAGATAGTATAAATGTATTAAAGAGAGTATTAACTTTGATTTGCAGTTCCGTGTGGTTCCGCCATCTTGATGTCAAAGTGGCGGAACCAAAGTTTAATTTTTCTATATTTAAAAATGTAGCAAATTTTTAACCTTTGGTATCGAATAGTAGTGATTCAATAGTATAACTAACAATTATAAGTTTTTAAATTCAGAGAGTGGTTCCGCCATTTTGACGCTAATAAAAACTCACACTATACCCTCAGATCGCCACCGCGCCCGCAACAGTTTTCGCATTTGTTTGAACAAGTTTTGATTATCTGTTGTCTTCATATTTAAGTATCACAAGAATGCATTTAAGTTAATTCAGAATGTTTCAATGAACAATAATAGTATTAAACGTTTTATATTTATACTCACTATCCAATTGTTTTCTTTTATACATCACCTCGCGAATTTACCCGCGTAACTCCCGATCCTGTGGTAATGAAATATCTTCATACTTACCAAGTTTCATCAAAATCGGTCCAATAGTTTCGGAGCCATGCAATGCGAACAAACAATCAATCAAATCTTTTCTATAAATATAGACAATTCAGCGTTGGACTACTAGCTCACACGTTAGTTCACTCGTGACTTGACCATCAAATTTTACTCGTCAGGAAAGACAGACGCAGGCAACTAGAACTGATTCCACTTCCTTGCTGAAAGAATAAGGAATGACGAAGTAAAACGCTTAGTGCGGGAGCGGGTGCTTTGAGACCTTTTTGTAAGAAATCCAAAATGTTACGAAGTCCCGTATTGATTTCTAAAAGATATGACAGATATAACTATTAGGTATACTAAGAAGTATTAATTTCACAGATTTTAAATCTAATCTATTCTATTTATTTTATTATTGAATGACCTAAAGTTTTTGGCTAATGGACACGCCATGTCATTTTTTCTCATTTGGATTAGAATTAGATATTTATTTATTCGAAGATCTAACAGTTATTATATACATAAAACCATAATATAACAACAGAAAGCTAATAAAATTAGGTACAGGATCACACGGATAAAAAATGATGTTAACGCTCTAGAACTATATACTTAAAGAAACTTAATAAACTTTTCCAAAAGCTGAATTCGTATGGCACCAATATACTAGCCTTAGGCCTATTAAAACTTGCAAACCACCCTATATAAAGAAGAATGTCCTGGCCCATTGTGTGTTTAAAATGTAGGTACTTATTTTGTAATGAAAAGTGAAGGCAATTTTACCTATATAAATAGAACGAATTATTCAGTTACTAAAGTTGAGAGGTGACACGCATGCAGCGAATTTGTTACAATAGATTCGTGTACAGTTATTGGGTACGTTTCCATTGATTTTGTTAATCGATGGACGGTTCAAGCTAAATCTGGATTGATAAAATAGAAGAAAACAATATCATCATCATCATATCAGCCGCAGGACGTCCACTGCTGAACATAGGCCTCCCCCAAAGACTTCCAGAGCGATCGGTCGCATGCTCTCTGAGACCACGACTTCCCGCAATATATAATTACATGAAATAAGTAAAGTGTTATTTACATACATGTTGCTTTTTTGTGTTATTTTTATTTCTTTGTATAATATATTGACAACCAAAGAACACAATAGTACAAGCATTAACCTAGAAGTACAAGTAATACAAAAGCCAATAAAAGTACCTACTTATTTAACCAGGATCACAGGATCTCCCTTCACTTTATGCTGTGATACAGGTACTTGGTGATATATACCTCCAAAGGGAAGATCTTCCACTGGGCAGGTATTATATCCGCGGTCTAGCGATGCATCGTCTGATTTGTATTTATATGACCATATGGGGTTATCCCCTGAAAAACTTTCGAACGAAACAATCTAGAATGCCTCAGCGCCATCTGTTTCGTGTAAAATACATTATAATTATCTCTTTTTCTTTTACTTCTTCTGTCTATTATACGTTTATAATGCTTTGTCCTGAACGATTGACTGACTGACTGACGGATCAACGCACAGCCTAAACCGCTGATCGTATATACCTGAAACTTGGAGGGTATGTTCTTTGTATGACGTAAGCATCCGATAAGAAATGATTTTCCTAAATTCTACCCCTTAGGGGGTGAAAAAGGGGGGCTAAGTTTGTATGGAACAATGTGATTTCTTGGTCCATTTTCGACATTTACGCGGACGAAGTCGCGGGCAAAAGCTAGTTTTTATATGAACTAGTTCATTTAAATTTTTATTTTTTTTAAATTCTTTTAATGGCTACATATAATGGCTATGGACAATGGGCACGGTAAATATTTGGTAGACAAACAATAAGTCCATGGTGCCGTGACGGGCGGCAATCGATGGGACTGCATAAACTACTGGAAATTACATTTCTATTCGAAACACCGCGAGCGACTGACCATTGGATTATGATCAGGTAAGACTGGTTTTTTTATATTTTGCATTTCGTCTACTCGCGACCACGGCAGATGTAACTTAGCCGAAACGTCGAGGTAATTTCCAAAGCGCGATCAGCGCGATCGTTACATTGTTTAAATAATGATTATAAATCGTGTGAGTTTTAAAAGTGTATTTTAACTTGTTTTTAATTAACTGTTTTGACTTCACCTACTAATTATTACAAATGTGAAAGCTTGTGTGTATATTTTATTTTTCATTTAATCAAGCAAAAAACTACTGACCCGATTGCGATGAAATCTGGTATTTTTTTATGCTACTTTTTATCCCGATATCTTTATGTAGGAGGGCACAGCTATCAGTTTTTTATATGTAACTGGCAGTCCCGGCAAACGTTGTGTTGCCATATACAAAAAAAATAGAGCTAAAAAAATAGAATATTGTTCGATTCTCAGACCTAACGAAAAATTTCATACAAATCGGTTTTGCCGTTTAGGTGGAGCAACTAACACCGCGAGTGCGACACGAGAATTTTATATACAGGATGATTTTTTTACGTGGGCCTTCAGGGCTATATTCTAAACTATAAAAGTTAGCGAAAAATGCTGAAAGAAGTTGCGTGCCCAATTTTAACACAAAACTAAAACAGGATCATTCGATTTTTGAAAAAGTCACTACCCTAGCCAGAAATTGAACCTGTTGATTTTGCAAAAAAATAATGATTGTATATTTTTATACCAATCGATAGTGTTGCTGATAGATCAATTCACAAAAAAAACCTAATCTGTTTTTACAAATTTTATGTAATGTAGAGAATCTAGAATCTAGAACATATTAATTAAAACATTTAAATAAATATTACTCCCTCTCCATCTCTCACACGCTATTATTTTGCCAGAGACGGAAACATGAAAATTGTAGAAAAATACAAAAATGATCTATTTCTTTCAATTCAGGAAGTCAGGAAGTAAAAAGTGGAATACATTTTTATGGAGAAAACGCGAAAATATGGAGAAAAGAAATCTTTTATATATAAACTAGTTGCGCCCCGCGGTTTCACCCGCGTAAATCCCGATCCCGTGGGCATATTGGGATAAAAAGTATCCTATGTCCGTCTCCTGGCTCTAAGCTACCTCCCTACCAATTTTCACCCAAATCTGTTCTGCCGTTCTTGAGTTATAAGTGGTGTAACTAACACGACTTTCTTTTATATATATAGATATAATATCTATTTGTCACAAATGTATAACAAATGTCTTACCCCTTAAACTACTGAACTGAGTTTGATATGTGAAAGTTCAACGTAGTATATTATTTACCAGCTATCTATATATACATACCGAGTTTCATCGCAATCGGTCCAGTAGTTTTTGCGTGAAGGAGTAACAAACATACACACACACGCACACAAACTTTCACTCAAATATTAGTAGGATTTAGGTTATTATTAAGTTTTTTTTATTATACTTTAAGTTGAAAGTCTTTCAACTGTAGGAGTATAAATCTGAGGCTGTGGATTATGATGTACAGGAATTCTATGCAGATAACAACACAATATTATACTAATTATTTCATGAATGAAGACTGTTTAGTTTAGTGTACCTAACTACTAAGTTATATTTAATCATCTAAGATAGTATTTAAAGAGTTATAATAACTTTTTCTTAAATTTCATGCTCGCAATGGGCAACCTGTGGGTGCTATAACTAAACTTAAGAACACTTATGTACACAGGTTTTGAGCAAATAAATGTTTTTGTAGTTGTGGCTGAGTTGAAAACATTCTAATAATAGTAATTTTAGAATTCAATGATGGGCCTTCATTTTTGTTGCGACATTACATATATGTATTTCATCATTAAGAGTAACATAATGTATATTATTGATCGGTAATAAAATGCGGGAGAAACCGCGTGAAGCTGTTAGTAATAGAATAAAGATTACTAAACACACTTTAGATTCTTTGTCTGAAAATACAAAGACTAGGTACTTACTTTTTGTTCCTTTTTTCTAGTCTTTCAGTGTTCATTGCTCCCTACCCAGTTTTACTAGGTCATTACGCCTCGTTTACAATAGATCTAACTATCCGTAGATAACTGTGATTGATAGTAAATCACTGTCAATAATAGGTAGGTACTTATACCAGGAGGTAGCTACCTATAATATGTGGGTATATGGAGCGGAACGATAGGTCATAGTATCGCCAAACCCCGTGGGATTTCGGATAGATTTTGACAAAAGTATTGTTATAATTGTTGTTTTGTGTATTTACCTACAATGATTTTTTATTGATTGTTGGATGTGTTTCGTGTTGGTTTTTGTATGGGCACGTGTGGTATACTTCTTATTATACTCGTGTATTATTTATTCTTTTATAGGTATTCAAGTCATGAGAAATTTCATTGTTTGTTGATTGGTCTTCCCCCAAATATTGATCATTGTAAACTTAACGTCGAATCTCTTTGTTAGGTAAGTAGGTTTCTTCTTATTTTAAGGCAATTACTGTTTTTTATTTTTGACGTGATAACGTCTAATAAATTGATGTAATATCTGCATTCACAAAAACGTGTCACGGTAATATTGTGTAACGTCATGGTAACTTATGAAACAGTGTATTTAATAATAATATCGCTCATCTGGGCTTGTGTTATGGTGACGAATAGACGAAGCGAATAGAAGACTTATGTAAAGGAATAACAAAAAGAATTATATTTTCATCGTTTTCTTATGACGTTATCATGTAAAATTATCGTACGTAAACCTACTTTACAGACAACCATTTGTTTTTTTATTAGTTTATTTATTAGTTACGAGTACCAGCGGTCTTGGACATGTTGGAAATTATTGCATAAAAGTTATAATCTTAGAAAATTATATACCGACCTTTTAGTACTTTCATGTGGTTTCGAAACTCTAAGTCATAAATATTAGATTTTCAAAATTTGTTTTAGATACTATAGCTAAGTGTAATTATGTCGCAAAATATTTATTTTATCCTTGGTCCAAATATTCTAAATAATTTGAAATTAATTCACCCTCGACATTAGCTAACACAATAGATATAATAACAATAATGATGATGACTATTCTAACGATTTCGGTAAAAGCGCACTATAGAGGCCAATCGCTGGTGTACTTACAATAAGGGGAACAACAGACTAAGGACTTTTTGGTCGGGCGATAGCTAACCGAACCGTTTAATATGAAACTTTTACGAAGTTTTTACCCGTGATTTCTTCAGCGAAGAAGTAGAATTTTCCAAAATCCTTTCTTATCGTATCGTACTAATATTGGAATGTTTTCATTCCAATTATTTTTTGTTTGAAAATGCATGAGTTATAACTTTAAACTTAAAGCAGGTGCCTAGAATTTTGCTTGTGTTGAAAACATTCGTATAACAGCCGTTTTGGAGCTCTATGGTGGGTTTGTAATCATGCAGCCGAACATACCTAAGATGCTTATACATCATAACGAATGAAAGCAAACGTCATCAAAATTTAACTCCTTTTACGAAGCTTTTGCCCGGGATTTCATTAGCGTCGGAGTTGAATTTTACAATATGGTTTCTTAGCGGATGCCTAATCTGTGTGCCAAATTTACCAGATCCGTGTATTTGTTTTAGCTGTACATTGATATAATAATATCAGTCATGACTTTGAATATTATATTTTAAGATAATAAAAGTATGCTGATTGCTGTTGTTTGGCAACCATAACACAAGTCTAGATGCAACAAGTACAAAAAATAAGTGTACAAAACATTCTCAAAGTTATTATGTAGGTAACCTTGTTGAGTTATTGCTGATCCTCAAACATGGTATGTTCTTTCAAACTTGTAAGTTTCTTATTTTTGCTTATAATAAATAGGCGTTTGACCACTATCTCACACTATGGTAAGTGACGATGCGGTCTAAGATATAGCACGCAATCCTAGAAGCAACCTATATTTGTCTGCCAGTTGAGAGGATATGCTCGTGACTCAAATACCTACCTTGCCTTCAAAGTAATTAAAGACCCAGTTGGCACAATGGTCACCATGCATCGGCATGGTGACCATTGTGCCATTGTGCGGGTTCGATTCCCACCTCAAACAAGTATTTAGGTATGCTTAGATATTTGTCTGTGGTCTGGCTGTTTCTATGTATTATAAGAATATATTTACAAAAGGAAAGTATATAAGTAGTATACCCGTTGTCTAAGCACCCATAACGCAAGTCTAGTTGCTTAGCTTGGGGCTAGATGGCGATGTGTGGAATATCCTGCAATATTTATTTTTAATTTATGAATTATTTTCCCGGATTATTTATCGTATTTTTTCAAAGCCAACG
Organism: Idaea straminata; assembly: GCA_951213275.1. Lineage (NCBI taxonomy): Eukaryota > Metazoa > Arthropoda > Insecta > Lepidoptera > Geometridae > Idaea > Idaea straminata. The sequence continues at coordinate 10,635,793 of OX577861.1, forward strand.
CTAACGCTTTTTCTGCGCGCTTATTTCTTGTCTTCAAAGTCAACGTTTACCAAACAATCAGCCGATAGAAAAGTTTACGGTCTGTATTTTATGATTCGTATATTCACGGTCCGGCAACCAGACAGTGTTTCCGTTTAGATTTCATCACACTTCCGTCACATTGGTGTTTGTTTGTGTTTGCGTTAGGTCACTATACTTATGCTAAAATATTTAACGAGAGAATTATCTAATTCTGTCGCACCTATTGTTTGATGGTAGATTGGGATTTCATTACAATTAATTATAGCATAGAATGCTATTCAAAACAGAATATTTACCTTAATTTTATTTTGTGATGCAAAGCATCGAAATATCGAGATTATACGAATATATAATAACGAAATTCGTACAAGCATCGTTTTCGCGAAGAAAAGTAGAAAAGAAAAGTTGCTTATAACACAAAATAGCATTGAAATATCGAGCTCCACAAAATAAAAACAAAAAAGATGATAAAATCCTGTTTAAGAAAAACTTTGTTTATATACTATACTAGTACCTCTACAAATAATTGACCGAAAAGGGACTAATTGCTTAAATTTCTTATTTACCTGTAAATTTTCCACGCAAAAAATTAAGGTACAGCGTTGTACCGATCCCGTAGAAATACCGGGATCCGGGAATAAGTAGCCTCCAGGTATCAATGTATCCTTCATAAAATCCGCCCAGTAATTTCAGAACCTACCCTAGAATAATTCAAGGAACAAATATTTTATTTTAATAATAAATTTCTTTTAATATTTGGTTTCAGAAATTAACATCATCAATATGAAGAACTTCAAAGAAATATTTTTACTGAGTTACTTTATACAAATAACATTTTGTATGGAGTTGCAGTCGGGATACGATCACACTGAGGTAAAAACTGTAATTATAAATTTTCTCTATTATTTGTATACAAGAACCCTAGCACGACATCGGATAGACATTTGATTATCTTTTGAAGGTTGAATTTGAAATTGGACATACTTATTACCAATAACTTCGGCGACCGACCATCGACCGACAGAAAGTTTTTTGGTCTATGAAGGTATTTTTTTCTAAAATATTTCTTTGTCCTGAACTTACAGGCGAATGAAGCTGCAGATCCAGATTCAGTAAGAGATCGTCGTGGTGTAATAGAAGAAGAGAAATTCTACAACATTCACGACAGGCAGACACTGAGCCGTCAAACTCCTTGGATTCCAGGGCCTTTGCCCCCTGAAGACGACCCTACCACCAAGATATCGATCACCAATGACGTTAAAGAAGTCTTACCACTTTACCAGACCACAGAAAGAGTTACAGACAAACCTACAGGACGTGGAGCGAGAGCTTCAAACGAAAACTGGATTAAACTACCTTACCCTGGACATGATGATACTCAGGGTGATATCCTAACCCCTCCACAGCCTTCAGGTGACTTAATCAACTCTCGTATGCCTCGAGTCAACTTTGTTACACAGAACAAAGGCTTAGAAGCTCAAGAATCGAGAAACGATAAAGAATCTATACAAAGAGCGACTAGAACAGAAGAATTAAGAACTGAATTTGTAAGACCAGACGAAGAAAGGAATAAATACAAGCCAATTTATCCAAGACAAGCTGTTTTTTACCCTGATGATGCTCGTCGACCAATATACGATGAAAGATATATAAATTATCCTATGGATGATATGTACAGACGAGATCCTTACTTCGAGATGTATGATCGAAGACGCATATACCCAGTAGCACCTTATGGACCAAGAGTGGATAGATTTGATGAGCCTTACGACAATATAGTTCCCAGAAAGCCAAAGAGAATAATTTACTACACACATTTACCGGAAGTTGTTCGTACTCCACCGAGCGTAGATTTAAGATACCGATATACTGTCGATCCTTATAGAAGGTATGAAGATGATTTATATGCCAGAAATGGCAGATATGATTATAGATTTAGGAACAGAGCTCCCTATCCCTACGCACCTTTAAGAAAAGAAGAGAGAAACTACCGTGATCTTGCCATAGCCGGAACAGTAGCAAAGGATAAGAAGATTGACGAAAAAGTAACACCTACTCCTATTCTACCTCAAAAGGAAGACAAAACAAGAGTAAATATTAATAGGAATAATAACAGGAATCTGATAAACAGTCACCAGTATCATGATAGTGGTGATAGTTACAACGAGGCAGCACATAAGGCATTCCAAGATCCATTGAGACATGAAGATAGTTATACTCTTAGATTTGAAGATCCTCTTTTCCAGGGTGCTGTTGATGACCTCTATCATAGAAAATATTAACATCTTTTGCGACTCAGGTTTCATTTTCGATAGCGTAAAGTTTATTCCGATAAGTCTGTAGTATTTATATGTAGTATTTATATGATTATAGATTTAGGAACAGAGCTCCCTATCCCTACGCACCTTTAAGAAAAGAAGAGAGAAACTACCGTGATCTTGCCATAGCCGGAACAGTAGCAAAGGATAAGAAGATTGACGAAAAAGTAACACCTACTCCTATTCTACCTCAAAAGGAAGACAAAACAAGAGTAAATATTAATAGGAATAATAACAGGAATCTGATAAACAGTCACCAGTATCATGATAGTGGTGATAGTTACAACGAGGCAGCACATAAGGCATTCCAAGATCCATTGAGACATGAAGATAGTTATACTCTTAGATTTGAAGATCCTCTTTTCCAGGGTGCTGTTGATGACCTCTATCATAGAAAATATTAACATCTTTTGCGACTCAGGTTTCATTTTCGATAGCGTAAAGTTTATTCCGATAAGTCTGTAGTATTTATTAATAGATATCTTTTTAAACGATTTCGACGAGGTGTCCGCTTAACTCTTCGCTAATAAATGTAATATTGTACGAGTTTGTTTTAATTATTCGACCGGGGTGCGAGCGACAAATTGTACAAGCAATAAATCGAGCGTTTAATTTAAAACGGGCAGAGGGTGAAGATGAATTTCATTAAGAATTAATTAATGTCATTCTTAAGTTCTTAAGCTGTTTTGTTTTTCCACGCGTATAAAAAACATCTGTCGGCGGATGGCCGGGCGCGACGAGTTTTCTTGAGGTAATTAAGCAATAAATTTTGCGGCTGGCAACACAGCGAGGTGGGGGCCAATTACAGAGCGCATTTAAGAAAATGGATGTTCGCCTCGCCACTCGAGAACGTTCGGTACAAAACCAACGTGACTAATTAGAATGGAGGGCTTAGAAAAAATCCTACGACGTGACAGCTTGTAATCAAGGGGATAGATTTGGTGTTTTTTTTAAGTTTTTAATGTAGGGGCTAGAGCGGTTGCGGATTAATGACGGGCTATAAATTACCCGGCAATTAAATGTCTCGTCTGGTGAACAGCGAAGGGCCGACGATGGTTGAGGCCTTGAAATTCCTGTTTGAGGATGCGTAAATCATTTCACTGAGATTTGGCGGGTTAATCCCTAGTCCTGTTTATGGAATTGCTTCTATGGCAGTTAATTTATACTTACGACAGCAGTAGGATTGCAATCAGGAATACAAGTTCTACCTATCTAACCTGATTATCTACTCGTACTTACTTGCACTGTAAATTGATCACAAAATATTCTAGCTTTGCACAAACGAGATAATTTTATTCAAGTATATTTTCTTAATAGAATATAGATACCGACATTTAATAATTTAGGTACTCCCTCAGCTTAGTCGACCGTGTCCAGAGGTAAGAACTTTTCAATACATCTGGAGCCAACTAAGCCGCTGGTTTCATCACAATGTTTTCCTTCACCGTAACAATGTCAATTCGCTCACATAATTGGGTACTTAGAAAGGACTATAATGTTTTAACATTATAATATAAGTTACCCAAAATGGGTCATACTCATACATAATCCCAAAACAAACATAATAAGTAAGTATATACGTATAAAGTAGTAAGCGGTCACTAAGACTGTCTATTAACATGTCTATAACAATTTGTGAAATTGCCTTCATGTCGTTCGTACGAGTTTCATGTCTGTAATGAAAGGGGTGGGAGTAGGGTTGTCACGATGTTTGTTGCAAAGATTACTTGTTTTTGGTGGAATAATAAGGTTTTTGGAGGAAAAAGCTTGGTGCCGTCTCGACTTAATTCACATAGGTGTATTGAGTATACCACTTAATAGATTTTATTCTCTCAGGTGATTCCTTGGTGTATTAAGTACACAACCGAATAGGCTTGTTCTGAAATAGGCTAATTTAATTTATTATTTTGTTTTTGGTGATAAAATTTCCAATACAATGCTTTTTAAGAATTTACTTCACAGAATGCAAATTATTTTGTCGTTTGTCGTGATGTTTGTAAGTTAGCTTGAGTAAAGAATTCAATTAATAAGTATGTTTTATGCTATTAACATTTTAGATGCTATACTTAGTTACATACATATCCATATAGGGTGATTTTTTAAACAGGCCTTCAGGTGTTATCTAATATCTTTAAACGAGCAATTCTTGTATATATATATATAATTTGGTATATAGGGGGTTTCGGGGGCGATAAATCGATCTAGCTAGGAATCATTTTTAGAAAATGTCATTTTATTCGTGTTTTAAGGCATTTGAGTAGTCCCAATTTAAACTAAAAAATATGACTCTTCCTGACATCTATTGGCGAACTACTAATACTATTTTTTGTGAGCAATAAAGTTATTCCAGCAGATGGCATTGTTATGTAACACGAAGTCAATGAGTGTTTGCTTTGAGGTTAGACTAAGAAAATCAATGTTTATTTATATTATTTGTGTCTTCTTAATGCACGTGTTCACTTGCGTAATTGATTGATAAACTGTAAAAAATTAAGTATTTGTTTCTAATATAATATCAAACTAATTGCACTCATGATTTTTTTCTTTAAATAACCAGTTCATATTTTATTATTATTCTGTCGGTAAGATCGAAAAATATTATTCATTTTTCATCATTTTATTAGTATGTAATTCGTACTTAAATAAAAATACTGAGCAAAGCTCGGTCATCCAGGTACTAACCTATAACTGCTGTAACTGCTATAATGCTGAAATGAGGTTCGTGTCCGATTTTGATTTCTCTATGGATTTTGACAAAAAATAAAACTGTACCTTTTGTAAAGTTCAATAGAGGCAGAACTCAAACATGTTAACTTTACGAAAAAAAACAATCTGATAGAGATCAATTCTTGGAAACAAATATAGTACCTATGGCAAATTAAAGAAAAAAGCTCATTTTTACAATCTTCCGTAAAATACATACAACTATCGCTGAAAAAAATGCAGTGAAGAGGCAAACCTCTTCATTGGCCAAAGCCAATGACAGTAACAAACTGTTGATATGTTTTTACAAATTTTATGTAAACCACATAGAAAAATATCACTTGCCCTGTATGCGTCATATTGTTTTTGCCAGAGACAGAAAGGTGAATATTGTGAAAAACGAGCTTATTTTCGTAAGTCTGCCTCTTAAACTTAAAGTTCGTCAGTAACTTTTGTTCAACCCTAACAACTAAAACACGGAGAGTCAAGGGTCGCCACGACACAAGAGAGTAGGAGATAAATTGATAATTTTCACTTCTCCATAATAACATAACATAACCGTTACATAAGTTATTCATTATCTACCCATGATCCGGGTTGAAGTATTAATATTTATACGCGTTTAGCCCCATTGTCCCTTGACTTTAAATTAATTTGGGAATTGTTTAGATTGTCCGGGTATGTTCATAGTTATCATTGTTTTGAGAAATTAGGATTTAGATAGTTTCTATTTTATGTTATTTCAATTTTAAACGGTCAATTGTTGATATTACAGATTTAGAATCAGAAAATATTTATCCGCAACCTCGGTCCATAATATTGATGTTTATTAATTTTTTGCCAATAATAAGTACCTATACAGCTAAGTGGATTCACAGTTCTCAGAAAACCAATGGAATTAAGTATCCTCCAATGACCTCATACTTTATGTGACAGTTTATTCGAATTTTTAACTGCTTTGTCGTCAAAGAAAGTATTTATTTGGTTTCTTCGAACAATTTTGTCCTTAACTTTATTTATGGCGAAAATATCTACTTTGTTGTTTGATGTCCAAGTAATTTAGGTAGTGCATCACTGGTTTAAAAGTTATTTCGTTAATCGATAAGTACTGAGGCCCCCCACCCGCAACCGATGATCCACCCCGCTTGTTACACAGTGTATATTATTACACGGTGTTTAAAAGGTGGTAGTATGTTTTACGGTGGGTATTAGAAGAAACAAGTGTGTGAAGTGTTTTTTCGATTTCGCTACATTAATGTTAATTAAATAAATAAATATTACGGGACGCTTTACACAGCGCCATCTAACCCAATTTCATAAATCGGGGCACTATACTCGATCACGAAAACATAAACATTTTAAATGCTAAAATACAAAATAAACTAGAGTAAATTTCAATTTTTATGTTAAAAAAATATTTGCAACTTTTTTGTAGTTTCACAAATATTATTGTATTTGACTGTAACTTTTTAACAATAATTAAATAGATAGTTGAATGTACTTATATTAATAAATTTCAAAAATAAATCAACATATTAATTGACAATCAATATTTGCACAAGTCATGCATTCGAATTTTTATTCAAATAATGTCTCACACAAAGAATTAACAAATGTACACCAATATAATAATCAAAATACTTATTAGTTCAATGGGCTTCTTAATATTTTGAAGAAAAACTACCCCACTATGTTGTGACAGAATACCCAACTAGATGTCGCTACGGTGAAAGTTAGATCGCGCTATCGACATGTTTTACTGAAAACCCCTACTGAATCTGAAAACGAGATGTGAACGAGACTCCAGTCACAACGGCGTTGTAATAATGAGTGAAGTAGCAACTTGTTAGGGTTTATTTTTAGAAGATGCTTGAATGCATCTCATAAAGTAGAGATATCCCCAGATTTTTTTACATCCGTTGACGATAGATCCCAATAGATGCATTCACGTGGATCTATCGTCAACGGATGATGTAAAAAAACATTTGGATCTAACGTTGCATAATGGTCGATCCCTCAGGCAATGAGTGCACAAAATGTTGTACTAAGTTTGTTGCCAAACGTGTAATAACACCGTGTCATAAGAACAAGACTACGCATTAACTACATATCTTTCTCTATTTACAAGCAAAATAACAAAGGTGACAGAACATCAGAACAGAACTTCAGTTGGCACAATAGTCACTATGCCGGACTGCCAAACACAGGGTTGCGGGTTCGATTCTCTTATACACACTAACTTACAAATATCTAAGCATAAATAATTGTCTGAGGCGGGAATCGAACCCGCAACCCTGTGTTTGGCAGCCCAGCATGGTGACCATTGTGCCAACTGAGGTTCTGTTGTGATGTTCTGTTACCTTTGTTCTTTTGGTTCTTTTCCTTCTTCTTCTTCTTCTTCTCGTATAGTGGTGTGGCTCACCAATCGTTAGAGTTTTCAGATCGCCTTAAGGCCTCTAACTTGACCTAACGACTGCTACTAGAGGTAGCAAGCGGGACCAATGGCTTAACGTGCCTTCCGACGCACGGAGAGGCTCACGAAAACATATTTTTGTCACACTGTTAATTGGTCACCCATCAAAGTAAAGGCCGCGCTAGGCGTCACTTTACCCGCACGGCCGTAAATGATCAGCCATCGTCCTTTAGCTGTGAGCCACCTCTGTTCTTTTGGTTGTAAACAGAGAAATATATATAGTTGATGCGTAGACGTCTTGTCAACAAACTTTGCACAGAATTTTGTGCACTAATTGCCTGAAGGATCGACCATTTGGCTACGTTAGATACACTTGCATACACTTAGATCTAACGTGGCATATAAAAATAAAATAAAAACAAATATTACACAACATTCCACACATCGCCATTTAACCCCAAGCTAAGTAACTAGACTTGTGTTATGGGTGCTAGACAACGGATATACTACTTATATACTTTTTTTTTGTAAATATATACTTAAATACATATCTATCATAGCGGAAAGTACAGCGCGGGACGGCCTCCGATTAGATGGACGGACGATTTAAGGTTGCGGGAAGTCGTGGTCTCAGAGAGCATGCGACCGATCGCTCTGGAAGTCTTTGGGGGAGGCCTATGTTCAGCAGTGGACGTCCTATGGCTGATATGATGATGATGATTTCTATACATATAAAATCCTTCGTCCTGAATGACTGACTGACTGACTGACGGATCAACGCACAGCCTAAACCGCTGATCGTAGAGACCTGAAACTTGGAAGGTGTGCTCTTTGTATGACGTAGGCATCCGATAAGAAAGGATTTTCCGAAATTCTACCCTTAAGGGGGTTAGAAAGGGGGGCTAAGTTTGTATGGGACATAATTCTATTAGTTCCATTTTCGACTTCTACGCGGACGAAGTCGCGGGCAACAGCTAGTCTATTATATAAAAACTTCTTCTTCTTCTCAGGACACCTCTCCAACTAGTGAAGGTTGGCTCAGAATATTTGACCCGATCCCTCGCGAGGCTAAAAAGTTGTGCGGCACTCGCTATCCTTGTCCACTCTCTTATATTCCGCAACCAGGATTTTTTCCTACGACCGACTTTCCGTTTTCCAGCAACTTTTCCCATCATTATCAATTGCAGGGGTTCATATCTCGGATTCCTCATAAGGTGTCCTAAATAATCGAACTTAAACACCCCGTCGTTTTTGCGTCGGGGGTTAAAAACAGTCCAATGAAAAGCTGAAGAGTTCCGGTTTCATGTCGCTTGGCTGTCACTGTTGCTGCCTGTCTGAGCGACACGACTGATATACGCAGCCGGCAGCAGCGACAAAGACACGACTATAAAGTAGCCTTCGATGTGTTGTGATGACGTTTCGTGTTTGCACTTGTGGTGCGGAAGATGCTCTACTTAGAACATTTCATTATGGAATTATTTTGAATAGGGTGTGGTATATGAATTTTCAAAGAAAATTTAGAGGTGATTCTAACATTTGCCAAAATATCTCTTTTATATAAATTGACTAGCTTTTATCCGCGTAGAAGTCGGAAATGGACCGAGGAATCACGTTGTCACATACAAACTTTGCCCCCCCTTTTTCACCCGCTTAGGGGAAGAATTTCGGAAAATCCTTTCTTATCAGAAGCCCACGTCATACAAAGAATACACCCTCCAAGTTTTAAGTCTCTACGATGAGCGGTTTAGGCTGTGCGTTGTTTTGTCAGTCAGTCAGTTAGTCATTCAGGACAAAGCATTTTATATGTAAGAGACAATTTTGTTTTGCATGATTGTATGAAGATAACCCAATCTGGCGTCTGCGAACATCACAGAAGCATTGTACCACCATGGCAGTTCCATTTACACTCTAACCGGACCCGTAGAGGACTTAGCGAATGCTTCGTATGATATATACATAAGCTGCAGGTGTAAAAGCTTTGGGAAAATGCTCGGAACGGGGTGATTGGTTCAATGGGGGGGGGGGGGGGAAGGGTTTCCCCCGCATTGAACCATTATATATCCGACCATTTTAAGTGATATTCCCTTAATTTCAAGCGTTTATAAATAAATAAATATTGCAGGACATTCCACACATCGCCATCTAGCCCCAAGCTAAGTAACTAGACTTGTGTTATGGGTACTAGACAACGGATATACTACTTATATACTTTTCTTTTGTAAATATATACTTATAATACATAGAAGCAACCAGACCACAGACAAATATCTAAGCATAAATACTTGTCTGAGGCGGGAATCGAACCCGCAACCCTGTGTTTGGCAGTCCGGCATGGTGACCATTGTGCCAACTGGGTCGTCAAAATGCTCGGAACGGGGTGATTGGTGTTTAAGGGTTTTCCCCCCCATTGAACCATTGTATGTCCGACCATGTTAATTGAGCAGGGCAAACATATTCCCTTAAATTCAAGCGTTTTGACGACCCAGTTGGCACAATGGTCACCATGCCGGACTGCCAAACACAGGGTTGCGGGTTCGATTCCCGCCTCAGACAAGTATTTATGCTTAGATATTTGTCTGTGGTCTGGTTGTTTCTATGTATTATAAGTATATATTTACAAAAGAAAAGTATATAAGTAGTATATCCGTTGTCTAGCACCCATAACACAAGTCTAGTTACTTAACTTGGGGCTAGATGGCGCTGTATTGATTGTCCTGCAATATTTATTATAGTTTGTAAAGCAACTTTTGAAGTGTATCAATATCAATACAATATTTCGCACTGCAAACATTACGATCATTTCACATTATATTACCGGCTTTTGTAGTGTAACGCCATTAAACTGTATCTCTACACTGACTTGCGGCTGAATCTGATCGTAAACTGAACCAATCAAATACAAAAGTATTGTTAAGTTACCAATATCTCAGCTAGGTAACAAGTGTGAAATAATTTTATCAGTATCCTTGGACTTGGGGATCCGATTTAGAATTTAAGAATTTAACTTTAGATAGATAACTTTATTTGTACAAAACAGGAAGAAACAGAACACGATTAACACAAAGTAAAGTAATAGCTAGAAAGTATAAGTTGAACAAATGGGCGGCCTTATCGCTGTAGGCGATTTCTTCCAGGCAACCTTTGGATGGAAAAGAACTGATTCAGCTTTATTGGTAGGTTGTGAATAATCTCTAGTTTGGTCTTAAATTAAAAAAATACAAGGTGGTGTTTTGCGTTTGTGGAATTGTACAGTATGCACCATAAGTCAACTATCAGTTTGCGACGATAATTCTATAAGCAAGTATTTGACTTACGACCTTCTTGAGGAGGCTCACAGCTAAGCGAAGCTCGCTGATCGTTTACGGTCGTGCGGGTTAAGCGACACCTGGCGCGGTCATTACTTCGATGGGTGTTTTTGTAAGCCCCTCCGTGCTTTGCAAGGCACGTTTAGCCGTTGGTCTAGGTTGCTACCTCTAGAAACAGTCGTAAGGTCAAGTTAGAGGCCTTAAAGTGATCTAAAAACTCTAACAATAGGTAAGTCACACCACTATACGAGAAGAAGAAGAAGAAGAAGACGACCTTCTTGTAATAGACGTTACATATAAACATAAATACTTGAATTAAAAGTAGTCAGGGTGATTATTATTTTCCACATGTTAGCTATGTCTGTAGTTAGCCGAGTGGTATAAGCCGGCACCCACTACACCAACCGACGTGGGTTCGATCCACAGGTTACGTTGTTATAATGTTCAAACAGTGTGCACAGTTTTGTAAACATTACAGTGGCAGTGAACTTTTGAACGTTGATTGTAGGTAGTTGGTATTTTACGTAATTATTTCTTCTTTATAACAATTATATTCTAAAAATCCCGAGTTGGAGTTTCGCGTATATGGTGTTATGCGTCGAAAGGACATAGATATCTAAAAATATCAAAGATTTTGTAATTAAAATTTAGTGGTTTTTATAAAAAAAATCTACCTAGTTATGGCCCGAGGTTTTGGGTTAGTGTCGATCTTATTGAAAGATCGGGATAAACACTAGCCACAGAGTGCTTTCTTGTAGCTACCAACACAGAACACATAATAGTTACTATGAACTAAGGTCGTGGGTTCGAATCCCGGCCGGCCGTGCACCAATGTATTGACATTGTTCTTACGGTGAAGGAAAACATCGTGATGAAACCCGCGGTTTAGTTGACTCCGGAAGTATTGACAAGTTCTCTCCTCTGGACATGGTCGACTAAGCTAAGAGGGTAGTAGGTGCTGGGCAAGCCTACTCCATTCTCACGCAAAAAGGACCCAATTAAAAAGGGTCCAATGGCGGAAAACAGCCTGTATACAAGTACAAGTACGATGAACTATAAACTTTCCAAATTAAATGAATTTCCAAAAATCGCGGGGGTATTCCTAACCCCCATCTAAAGTTTCAGAGTCTCTTGTAGTTTCAGATATTTGTTGATGATTGATGATATTTCTTAAAGACGATCTTACACGAGAGATTAGGTAAGGAGTACCATGCCCAATCGTTCGTGTAAAGTTATCCATAATCACTATCTATCAAAAAGAGTTTGCTTAGATGAGCAAAAGACGCGCTCTTATTCAGACTGAAAAGCCTTTGGACATTTTGGCATAGTAACTTGAAATGCCGCGGTCGATTTTGAGATCCATGCTAACGGATACTGGGTATTACGGCGAACAAATAATGCCTTCACACCGAACCTCTAAACCTAAAGCGTCTCGGAAACGGGATATTTAACCAAACGTGTTGTTATGGTCCTATGATTTTCTAAAAATGCGCGGTGAGTTTTCAGACCCATACCTATCGATTGTGGGAAATATGGCGAACAAATAATGCTTTTCCAGCGTCCCTCTAAAGCGTATTGGAAACGAGATATTTGTTGAATTATTTTGTAGAAAGAATCACGTGTTTTTGTATACTCCGTTTTCGAGATGCTTTAGAGGTTCGGTGTGAAGGGATTATTTGTTTGCCGTGATGCCCTTTATCGATACGTATGGATCTCAAAACCGCACCGCGCAAAAAAATCACTATGCCAATCTCCCTAATTAAATGTCCGGACCCCTTTGTAAAACCAACTTGTTGGTTAGCATAGAGCTACACAAAGCTGTTGTTTCTACTTTGTAATGCCGTAACTTCGGATAACTTCGGTGAATTCATGAAAAACTTGAGAGATTTCACTGACAGCGCCTGAGGTTGGGAAAACTGGAATATTTTCCACAACTTTTCATGATTTATATATGTGGTGAACGCGTTATCTGTGAAACTTGATGGAACTCGAATAATTTGGTACAAAGTAGCAGTTGTACTTGAGGTATACGCCCACTCTAACATATCGTATTAAGGTCTTTATTCATCGTACCGGAAAAACATTTGGAACGAGTTCGCCAACCCACGATAACGGGCTGGCGAGGGGTCCTAGTCGGGAAAAAAATGTTGGCCGTGAAACAAAAAAATCGTAAGAGAAACTAATACATACATAGATAATCTTCCATAGGTAGATATTCTTCTTTATAAATAAAAAAATATAAAATAAAATACTTTTTATGAAAAAAAAGGTCTTCGATTTTTTTTTTATTGGAATACTTAAGTTACCCTTAGAATCGATTTCAAGTCAATGAAAAGATAAGTATTTAAACCGAGTGTTAACAAAAGCGTTGTTTTTTTTAATTTTACTTGTTTAGATTGTTTCTGTTTTAATCCTTAGTCGTTGATAGGCAATTGATTTCGACCGTTACAGTGGGCTATAGGTACCTACGATCCATTATTTGCCCATTCGAACTTTTCCCTTACATTTTCCAAATCGAAAAAGTTCAAAGGCAGGTTCATTAAAATTACTCAATGTCAATAAATTCCCTACAGACTAATCAGGCGTTACAAAAATATATTTATCATTGGTCAACTGCTATCATTTAACGGAGTGCCCAGAAGTTATTTGTCAATCGTTTTTCACGAGCCAAAGGGGTTGCAGTAAATTACCTTTGCAATTTCAAACGATATTTTACCTTAACAATTTTACATAGAGTTTAAAATACCAACACAAGAAGCAAGATTCGTATCCACAATGTTATGTAAGTACATTTTTACGGGAAAATTATCTTTAAAACAGTAGGAATAAAGTGTAATGTGAATGACGAAGGATGTTGTTAAAATAGGGTGGCAATAAATTACGTCTCGGAATCTAGAAGTATCGTATCGTTCGCGACCGATAAAAGTCTTCTTTTGCACGACTTGTGATCTTTGATAGTGATGGACATTACTGTTGTATCGATATATCGATAAAAATATCAAAGTCAAAGTCAAAATTCTTTATTTCTTTTGAATACTTAATACCTAGGTACAAGGTCACTTAGCGACGTCTTAAAAACTAAGTTAGGATGTGTGCCTTCGGAACGCGCCCACCAATGAGAAGAAGGCACAAGAAACTCATGGGTTTTTTTTATTGCAGCACATTTCACACATCGCCATCTAGCCCCAAGCTAAGTAACTAGACTTGTGTTATGGGTGCTAGACAACGGATATACCTACTTATATACTTATATATTATTAATATTATATTAGATATTATTTCTTTGCCTGTTTTTTCCCACTGCAGGATAAAGGATATTTCATTCCATTCCCTTCTGTCTGGGGACTAGACTGACCCACTAGGGTGGGCCAGTATAATTATTTTAGGTATTTCTATAAATTTTATAAATGAGATAGTTTGGAAAAGTAAAACGGAGTAAAGCTAGGAGACGCATTTGTCTAGGAGAGGGATAAGTATGAACGTATAGAGGGGTGAAAAGGAAGAGCTGGATGGATGGGATGACCTGAGAAGAAATATATATAAATATATTGCAGGACAATCCACACAGCGCCATCTAGCCCCAAGTTAAGTAACTAGACTTGTGTTATGGGTGCTAGACAACGGATATACTACATAAATACTTTTCTTTTGTAAATATATACTTATAATACATAGAAACAACCAGACCACAGACAAATATCTAAGCATAAATACATGTCTGAGGCGGGAATCGAACCCGCAACCCTGTGTTTGGCAGTCCGGCGTGGTGACCATTGTGCCAACTGGGTCGTCAAATGGATGGACTTTGTGAGACTTATCTCGCAAAGTACATGAGAGAGATAGATGTAAACGCTGAGATGACTACTAATAATGGAGAATAGAAAAGGAAGACATATTGCGCCGACCTAAAATAAATTGGGATACCTAAGGACAGCCAAAAGAAGAAGAAAGTAGGTAAATAAAGTGTGTGTATGTTTTAACAATTGAAATAAAACGATATGTATAATTGTATTCCGTATGGAATCATCTTCAATATTCAGGAAATCTACTAAACGACACCCAGCATCAAAATTGATCCGGATTCGGGTTAATTTAACACCTAAGACGAACAAATCCTATGTTTTTTGCAGCTGCTACTCAGATCAGATTCTTCATATGAAACAGGAATGGTTCTATTGTAGTCTATAAAATTAATGTGACACATAACTTTAAATTAAAGTTGTTCCCCATCCCTAAAGTTTATGTGTTCAAAGCACGTTTTGATCAGCTGCATCCTTTGTTTTCTTTTTAATTACTTCCAATAAACAGAACTCACTGGGCCGAGTTTGGTCACTATTTGTGGGGTGTGTCTCTGTTCGATCGATAGTGATACTCTTGGGAATATGGAGACTTCAAATTACTTAGAAGATGAGACTTGATGGTACAGTGTTAATGGAACTGAGACTTACAGACTTAGAAGCAGTTCGGTTTCTGCTTTATTGAATTCTGCTCACACGAACCACAAAGGCTTACACCCTTAGTCATAAACCTTTAAAGTCTTCGATTATTTTTGAAGATAAACTGATTATAGTCTGGTACCCAAGAAACCTGAAGAGAAGATGTGGAGCAAAATAAAAAAGAAGGAAAGACAAATTTAAAACAGTAGCAGAAAAGATAAGGTCAGGGTAAGCCTGATAGATAAGAATGGAAAAAGTTGAAAGAGTCCGTTGTTGACAAACACACAGATACAGTTGCCAATATTAATTAAATGATTATACATATAAAATATACCTATTCATGCGTGTAAACTTCAAACTATATACTTATAAAATATGTATTTGAATAAAGGCTTATTTATTTATATCTTTCAATTCTGATACTCGATGTTGGTACCCAAAATCTATGAAATAAATATTCTTATTCTGATTTAATGCGATTTGCGCATCAAGTGTCAAGTATGAATCCAGTCAAGCTCGATTTAAATATTTTACTTGGTTTTTTTTTATCAAAGCACATTGCGTTTCGACGACAGGGTATGGTAATACAAAAGGGGTTGTTCTAGACGTCTAAGCGAACAGCTTTTGTTCTACGACTTTTGAAAATTTGTATTTTACCAAAGAGACTAACAGCGCTCCACGGTTTCACCCGCGTAACTACCAATCCCGTGGGAATATTGGGATAAAAAGTAGCCTATGTTATTCTCAACGAATCAATGTATCCTCGTATCAAGTTTCATCAAAATTGGTCCACCATTTCGTAGCCTATTTGTTACAAACAAAATTAAAAGGTGTGGCATTCGGGGACTGCCAAGGCAAAGCTATTGCATCGTGCGAGGAGCGAGCTTCGTACAGTCGTACCATATACATACATGTTAAGCGAACGCTCGGCCGAGCTACATGGTGGGTGGAGTGGGGGGTGTTAGGTTTTATTTTCGTTACGGAATTTCTTGATTCGGTCGCCGCGCTCAAAGCCCGCGATAAAAGCTATGCAATAGCTTAAAAACAATAATCTTTCCTCTTTATAATACTAGTATATAGATGAGAGAGAAGACAAAAGTAAGTGTCCTAAATGCCCATAAGAAATAGTACAGTGAACGTAAATTGTTAATAATCTTTTTTCTCTCCCTTTCCGTAGTCTAAAAATATTATTTAAATCACAAACATATCGCCAACAAATAATGTCAATAAAAGGGGTCATTTTCAGCGCAGTCTCTGAATTTTTCACACGGCCAAAGTGATTCCCCGCACACGTCTAACATTATTGTGGTCATAAAAAGACATTACCAAATGTAAATCACATAATGCTGAAACACCGGTTTGCGGTTACAAAAATACAATTTTTCGGTGTCAAAGGTCGGATAGGTAGATTTCTCGGTCTATTTATTTTATTTTCGTCAGATGGGTGCCTACCCACAAGTATAGGTACTTAATTACAAAAGTCAGTGGAATAAGTAGTCAGTAAATGACTGAGTGTAGCAGGTTCATATTGACGACTCAGTTGGTACAATGGTCAGCATGCCGGACTGCCAACACAGGGTTGCGGGTTCGATTCCCGCCTCAGACAAGTATTTATGCTTAGATATTTGTCTGTGGTCTGGTTGTTTCTATGTATTATAAGTATATATTTACAAAAGAAAAGTATTTAAGTAGTATTTCCGTTGTCTAGCACCCATAACACAAGTCTAGTTACTTAGCTTGGGGCTAGATGGCGATGTGTGGAATGTCCTGCAATATTTATTTATTTATATTTTAAAGTTTTAATTTTTTTAATGACGATTCAATAAATTTTGGTTATTTTGCGTGAAATAACTAACACTTTGAAAGCCTTAGTGATATCTAGCAGAATAATTAACAATTACTGAAAATTTGTTTAAACTAATTTAAACTTTAAAATATGCACCTGCTATCCTCAGTCCTTTGCTGACTGCACTAGATTTTTTTTAAATCAGCATGCATTGAATGTTGGAATACGGACGTTGGGATCCAGGCTGATGCCCCTGAAAACGATGGCTCGACGACTTTAATGCATTTGATTGACACTGGCTAATAGAATAGGTTTAGGAGGACCGAACGAAATGCTTGGAAAGATGTTAAGAAGGCCAGACTAGCAAAGAAAAAAAAGAATTTAAATAAAAATATGGAAATAAAATAGATACTTATCTGTCATTAAGGTGAAAGGGTACCGGCGCTCTCCCCAAACAAACGTAGTCGACTGTTTCCTCCCTGGATAATGACACTAGCATAAATATTTTTGTGCCATAAAACCTATAACTACCATGACTATGCCCCCTGGTACCCTTTTCTTTTAAGTAAGGAATTAAAGAATGCTTGTCACAAATTAAAGAATTTATCTTCTAAAATCTACCCAAAAAAGTGAAATGTCCCATCAAAAGGGCAGTAGCGTATTAAGGCCCATTTGTAATTCAACTGCGAGTGGTAGGCACGAGTCCCATGGCATCGTGAAGTAGGTAAGCGTTTCTATTTTATTGATATTTTAACGGAGGAATGATTTTCGATGCGACTGTACGACCCTCGCGGGGCGCGACCGTTACTATTGATGGAAACGGTCATGTTACGGATTTGAGAAAAGAAAAATAAATATAAAAGCTCAAAAAATTTAAAATCTCTATAGCAGAAAGCCAGGCCCAAAAGGTTTTTGGGTGTGATGACCGGCGATAAAATGTCACTGTCCTGTGGGAGTAGTTTTTTTTCTCACATATGATAGGTACTGGTTCAAACACTGGTTTGACCAAAGTCAAAATTCTTTATTTCCTTTGGATAATTAATACCTAGGTACAAGATCACATGGACACGTCTTAAAAAGGTTCAAACACTGGTTTGACCAAAGTCGAAGTCAAAATTCTTTATTTCCTTTAGATATTTAATACCTAGGTACAAGATCAAATGGACACGTCTTAAAAACTATGTTAGGATGTGTGCCTTCGGAACGCGCCCATCAACGAGAAGAAGGCACAAGAAACTCATGGGGTTTTTTTTCATGTTACGCTCACAAAGGTCAATATTACCATTATCACACCTACCTGATGATGTGACTATACTGGTGTAAAGGGGCCTGTTTTCTGTCGAAAACATATTTTTTGCATCAAGCAGCTGTCATAACTCATACCTACTTGAATAGTTTCATATCTGAGTTATAAAAATGATCGCGCTGTAGCCGAGTTGGTGAACAGGATCTTCTACGAAAGCGTGCTACATCTTAGACAGCATCGTCATTAGGCAGGTGTAATAATAGTCAAAGGTTGACCTATTATTTGTAAAGAAATGATTGTCTGTAAAGTCGATTTACGGACGATAATTGTACGTGATAACGTCATAAGAAAACATTGATGGTAACCATAACAACGATAATACGTTGCTGTGGTTAATAACATGACGCGTTCTGGAACATGACGCATAACGTCATGTTTTTTGTGAATGCAGGTGTTCATCAATTTATAAGACGTTATCACGTCAAATAACATAAAACGAAACTTTGAAAAAAAGCAGGCTTAACCCAACCACGACAAAGATAACCTTTACACCTAAGATAAGAGCAAAAAGACCCCTTCAATCCGGCCCTGTCGAAACTTACAGGACATATCGTGTAGTTTTATCGACTTACCACCGATTTATCCGCGAGGTCCATCACATCGCTTGAATATTTCACGGTAACTGCACCTCCGCTCCTGGCTTTTGATTGAACGTGCTTTTATGATAGTGGTATCTGAAGTTACGGGGGAAATGTATGCGGTTGAACTCTATCATTGCTTGCAAGTAATTGAATTGGGTTTTGAGCGAGATCTGATGAAATAGATTGCTACTAATGGGTTTATTACTGATTGGTACGATGATTGGACGACCCAAATGGCACAATGGTCACCATGCCGGACTGCCAAACACAGGGTTGCGCGTCCGATTCCCGCCTCAGACAAGTATTTATGCTTAGATATTTGTCTTGGTTGTTTCTATGAATTTTAAGTATATATTTACAAAAGAAAAGTATACAGGGTTATTGGTAATTATACCAGTAAGCCGTTGAGGGCTACTTCTGTGCACCGTAACAAACAACTTTTGTTCTACGACTTTTAAAAATTCGAAAAATATAAATGAAAATTTTGAGGTTATGTAAATTCGTATAAACAAAGGTCATTCAGACTAATACAGTATATAAAACTTACAAAATAAGTAAAATTTTAAGGTTTAATGACCTCTAAGAAAGAGCTAATTTTCAGGTAAACCTAACCTCAAAATTTTCAAACAAAAATTCGAATTTTGAATAGTCGTACCCCTTAACGGCTTGCTAGTATAATTACCAATAACCCTGTATATACTTATACAGGGTATACTACTGTATATCCGTTGTCTAGTACCCATAACACAAGTCTAGTTACTTAGCTTGGGGTTAGATGGCAATGTGTGGAATGTTCTGCAATATTTATTTATTTATGTTAAATTGTTATTTCTTATATTTGTTTTATATTTTTGTTCTACTACTTTCTCTTAGTCCCCTAGAATCATTTTTTAATGCCTGGGGCATGTATAAGATGAAGTAGACTTGCAAAGAGCCTCTTAGCTTTGTCGACCGTGTCCAGTAAAAAGAACTCGGTTAGTTGACTCTTATATTGCTTGCTACTGGAAAGATTGCTTTTTTGCTACCTTACATGAAGACTAAAGAAACAAATAATCCAAGCAATGCGTCGAGGGTTCAATCTCGCAAAAATAAAAACAGAGGTCGCATGAGCTGTATTGTGCGTAAAAAATGTTTTGATAGAAAATGGAAGCGGCAATTCCTACTGCATTCACTGTTAATTGCTATGTTTTTAATAAAAGGCGTTAATTTACATTATTATGATCTTACATTTTGTAAAAACTACAAGACAATTACCCAGAGAGCAATATTCGTAATACCTAATTCATTAAAGTTCGAAATACACTCTGTAGAATAAGTATAAGCAATGACTATTCCGAAGGATTTTCACTCAAGGCTTTTCAAAACTTTATAATAATATATTGACTAGCAATTACGTGCGACTTCGTCCATGTAGGAGTTGAATTTTCCAAAATTCTTTTTAGGATGCCTAGGTCAATTAGTATGCCAAATTTTGTCCGAATCTTTCATTGGTCTGAGCTGTGGGTTGATAGATCAGACGTTTTACTTTAATGCAAGTCGATTTATTAAATAAAAATATAATTTAGTATGTATTTAGTTGACTTTGTCCCAGTGGTTCGGTTGGAGCAGAGGTCTGAACTGTTGGGACTATTTTGCCCCAGTAGTTCGGTTGGCAGTCTGGTTACGGAACTTCAGCAATTTTTAAATGTTAATGGTCCGGAGTGAAACGTCCTATCGGCGAACAGTCCAAAAGCGAAACGACTGTCGGAGAACGCTTTAACAAAAAAAACAAAAGATGATCGAAAAAACAACAAACAAAAATTGCCAGCTGTCGTAAAATATAAGGATAGTACGGAACCCTAAAAACAGAAAAATGTAACCAAAAATGTTTACTAGGTACTTAGCGAATTCTCAAAAAACAAACCATCGCAGCATATCTCCGAATTCCTTGAACAAAACACTCATAAAATACGAACGAAATAAAACCTTTGTCACACCGGTCATCCAATCTTACAATAAATAACGTTCGGCGACAAATATTTCTGCGCGACACAATGTTAACAAAAACGATAAAAAGTCGGACGACATGAGCATCGGCTGATATCGACAACATCGTAAATCGTAATTCGATAACGTGCGGTGTGCGCGTGAGAGAAATATTGTCACCCTACTGCTAAATTTTGGGTTCGTATCCATTGTTTATTTGAGAAAATATTTCAATAATGAAAAATAAAAGTCCTAATTCAGCCCTGAAATTCATCCCACTTTTACCACTTTTACCCAATTCATACAATTTAAAACCAATCTTCTATACATATAAAATACTTTATCCTGAACTGAACTGACTGAGACCTGAAACTTGGATGGTTTTTGTATGACGTAGGCATTCGATAAGAAAGGATTTTCCGAAGTTCTCAAGGTTGTAAAAGGGGGGCAAAGTTTCATAGTCCATTTTCGACTTCTACGAACAGGCAAAAGCTAGTATAAATTTAAAATACATAGTCCTGACTGATATTTCAACGCATAGCCCAAACCAATGGACAGATCGGGTTAGCGTATTATAATGTAAGCATCCGCTTCTTCTTATCGGAATGACCTTTGATAAAATCTTAACTTTCCCAGACAATGACTCAACCACACTTAAGCCGACATCTGGTCTTTCATCAGGTCTTCTCTTGTGCAGGTAGGATACGATGGGCAGTAAAGCATATGTGCCATGTCTTGTTTTGGAGCTCTGCAGTTGCAATCACTTCCACCGCATCGGCTGAAAAAGATTTTTTTGGAAAATTGAAACCCTACGCAGACGAAGACGCGGACTTAGCCATATAGCTTTGTAAGTATTTAACCGCTTAGCTATATAGCTTTGTAAGTATTTAACCGCTTAGCTATATAGCTTTGTAAGTATTTAACCGCTTAGCTATATAGCTTTGTAAGCATTTAACCGCTTAGCCATATAGCTTTGTAAGTATTTAACCGCTTAGCTATATAGCTTTGTAAGTATTTAACCGCTTAGCTATATAGCTTTGTAAGTATTTAACCGCTTAGCCATATAGCTTTGTAAGCATTTAACGGCTTAGTTATGTAGCTTTATAGGCATCCCCTTTAAGCAAACTGCTTGTTAGTCACTTTTGCATTTTAGGCATAATGCCTTCATTGACTTCCCGCTTTTTAGGTTACTCGATCATAAAAGTATGTTCACAGACAAATGTCAGTGAATCAGGTGTAAAAGCTGGGCCATCTTTTAACCACCTAAGCTGATGCATCTACATTGTTATCTACATTTTAACATTCGAAGTTAAAACATAAAAATAGTATTAATCCGATAAAAGAGAGGTATTACAGTAGAGTGTGTGTCAGTTGTATTGTCCCCTGATACTCTCTGATCACAGAGATTTAATATTGCTATAGAAAAGAGAGAACATTTTTCACATATTTAAACAGTAATTTAAAACATGTTTACTGCATCCTAAAGGTCGTGAGAATTAAATTGTATAGTATAACTGCCATGGGGATGGTGATAAAAAAAATTGGGGAACTGGGAAGTAGCCAATTCTATCAATGTAATTACTCGCAATAAAATACGTCAAATAATGTGACAATATATATATGTCGAAGTCTATTTTTAGTTCAATAGGTATACTCAATACCGAGTTTATTAATTTTCCAGTTGCCTATTGGCTGAGCAATTTAAACTCGGTTGCCTATTGGTTGAGCAATTTGATCTCAATTGCCTATTAGTTGAACAATTTAATTCCAGTTTCTATTTACGGAGTTATTGTAAAATTACTGAATTGCTACTTAGTAATCATTTGAAATCTAATCTGCTTTTATTGAGACTCAAATCAGGATCATGTTTTATAGATAAACGAAAAATAGGTACGTCTATTTGGACTCCAAATACACACATTGAATTATATAAAAGAAACGATTAAAATAACTAATATAGCACATCTGTAACTAGCTTCTACCTGCGACTTCGTCCGCATAGGAGTGAATTTTCTAAAATCTTTTCTTAGCGGCCTACCTCATAATCAGCTATCTGTATGACTAATATTAGCCCGATCCGTCTATCAGTCAGTCAGGAATTATAATTTCATATTTATAGATGTGTGTGTTGCAGCAGGACATAAGGGCCAAGATTCAGTGTATTTTTTTTTAATCTAGCGAGAGATAGTATATGAAAAGGAAGGTCTAAGGACGTTACCATTGAGAAGGCTTCTTTACTAGATGTTCTCTCTAATCTAATATATTTTAAATATCTTTGTCTCCGGTTCCATATCTCGAGGCTGAGTGGGCATCCTTGTAGGACACCGAGTGGTTTTCGCGGCGACCGGCGCTTGCGCAGGCATGGTCCGATTTATGTGCATGCATCCGTCCACATAGATTAGCCTGATAGATGGAGATTCGCGATTCTTTAAGATGTTTTGCGATGGAACCTGGAAATCTTTCCGTCCTGAGCCATCATTGCGTCGGCGACCACCTCAAAATGTGTATTTTTTGGTAAATTTACGAAAAGTTCAAGATTGATTGCTATCGAGGCATATTTTTCATACAGTGTTTTGGTTTCCAAGAAATAAGTTTTGTAAAGATTTACTAGGTATTTTTTTCTAATTAATTTAAGCAGTGTATCTATATTTATACTTTTCTATCTTTCTATAATAATGTTATAAAGAGGAAAGATTTTATTGTTTGTTTGTTTGAATTGAATAGGCTTCGAAACTACTGGATCGATTTTGATAAAAAAGTGTATAGGTATGAGGCTTAATTCATTGATTTAAATAAATAATAAATAAATAAATATTGCATGACATTCCACACATCGCCATCTAGCCCCCAAGTTAAGTAAATAGACTTGTGTTATGGGTGCTAGACAACGGATATACTACTTATATACTTTTCTTTTGTAAATATATACTTATAATACATAGAAACAACCAGACCACAGACAAATATCGAAGCATAAATACTTGTCTGAGGCGGGAATCGAACCCGCAACCCTGTGTTTGGCAGTCCGGCATGGTGACCATTGTGCCAACTGGGTCGTCAAATTTTTGGATTTATTGGGAGTGGCTACTTTTTATCCCGATATTCTGACGGGATCGGGAGTTACGCGGGTAAAACTGCATAGTGATGCTAGTTTTTTAATAAAGCAGAGGTCGAATCGTCCAACATCGTTCATTTTGGAACTCCCATCACCTTAAGACGAAGTACTTAGACCACCTTTGCACCATAAACAGCTTCACAAAACAAAGTGTCGTAATTAGTCAATAGGGGAGGACAGGGCAACTCCGGACAAGTTATTTCGAGTTGCCATTTCACCGTCGTGTTTATTAGCCCTGTTGTCCCCAACTAATTTATAGGGCCCTTAGCGCCCTTTGCCCTTAGATGGATCACCTAATTTAACATTAAGACCTCCTCGAAGTGCTTACGGCAAAGACCTTCATAATTTTCGGTTCGGAGAAAATAATGGCATTGGGCAAATAGGTTTTTGTTGTAATACTTAAGTTACAAGATTTAATGATACTGTTATACCTATTTATATTTTTATCTATATTTCTATACTAATATTATAAAGCTGAAGAGTTTGTTTGTTTGTTTGAACGCGCTAATCTCAGGAACTACTGGTTCGAATTGAAAAATTCTTTTTGTGTTTATCCATTTATCGAGGAAGGCTATAGGCTACTTTTTATCCTGATATTCCCACGGGATCGGGAGTTACGCGGGTGAAACTGCGGAGCGCTGCTAGTATTATATATCGCTTCATAAAACCACTAGCAGCGGCTCGCGATTCCACCCATGTAATTCCCGTTCCGGTGGGAATATGTAGATAAAAATATTACTCCCAAGGGTAAATAAATAAATATTGCAAGACATTCCACACATCATCGCCATCTAGCCCCAAGCTAAGTAACTAGACTTGTGTTATAGGTGCTAGACAACGGATATACTACTTATATACTTTTCTTTTGTAAATATATACATAGAAACAACCTAACCACAGACAAATATCTAAGAATAAATACTAGTCTGAGGCGGAAATCAAACCCGCAACCCTGTGTTTGGTAGTCCGGCATGGTGACCATTGTGCTAACTGGGTCGTCAAATGAAACCAAGTTTCATCAAAATCGGTTCAGTAGCTTCGTAACCTATTCGTTACAGACAGAAGAATATTTAGTCTTTATAATATTCGTGTTGTACTTACGGATCACGAAAATGACCTTACCTTTGCCACAAAACATAAACAAAGTAAAACTTAAGTAAAAAGATCTAACATTTAATACACGAATATTGTCACCATGTCATATAAATATCATGTTTTATTTATTGTTGACACGCCACGGAGGTACGTGTTATTATTTTGAGGAAAGACTCCCTGTGGAGTGAGGGGCAAACACGCGAAGATGGTATGGTATACCTACCTTTGTATAAGTGTTTATATAATATTGCCTTTTATATCTAATCTAGATGACTTTTACAGCGACAGCAACAATCACTAAAAAATCCTGATATTTTTCGCAAAAATCGCCATAAGGACGATCTGACTGTGCCCGATAGTAGGCTCCGGAAAATAAACAGGTCGTTTAATAACACAGTACCTGAATGACAGAGCTTTGCTCGGTATTTTTTTACTTCTTCTAACCTCAAAGCAAACACTCATTGACTTCGTGTTACTTAACAACGCCATCTACTGGAATAACTTTATTGCTCACAAAAAATAGTATTAGTAGTTCGCCAATAGATGTCAGGAAGAGTCATATTTTTCAGATAAAAAAAAGTAAGTTTCGATAAAACACGAATAAAATGACATTTTCTAAAAATGATTCCTAGCTAGATCGATTTATCGCCCCCGAAACCCCCTATATACCAAATTTCATGAAAATCGTTGGAGCCGATTCCGAGATTCCAGTTATATATATATATATATATACCTATACAAGAATTGCTCATTTAAAGATATAAGATATGTGCTCTATTGTTGACATGTCCATTAACAGATTCAAATTTTTTATAAAGCATAAATTATGCGGTAAGGCGTACTATTGGTACTTCGGTGACTTAAATTGCTCCATTTTAAATAATACCTTCAAATATTTGTAATCCTCACCTTTGCGAGCATAATCATAAAAAAACCCCATGAGTTTCTTGTGCTTTCTTCTCATTGGTAGGCGCGACCCGAAGGCACAGGATGTGTGCCTTCGGGTCGCGCCTACCAATGAGAAGAAAGCTTAGTTTTTAAGACGCTTCTAAGTGATTTCAAGCAAATTGTATGATTCTAAATGAATAAAGGGCTTTGAGTATTGAACCCATGCCTTTCACCAAGATGGCTTTTCCCTCTCAGCTTAATCGACATGTCCAAAGGAAAGGCGATATTTCCAAGATGTCTGCGGTCGTCCAGCAAGGAAGGAAGGGCCTTAAAGATGTCCTCGCATTAATTAAAGACCCCTTTACGTCGAAGTCAGAATTGCAGACCTACCGTAGAGCTCCAAAACTGTTATTAATATAACGTTTTCAACTCAAGCAAGATTCTACCCTTTAGATGCATAACACCTTATACGCGAAACACCAACTCGAGGTTTTGTGGTGTTTTGCGGAAGTAGTAGAAATAAGCAGTAGAAATAAATACGTAAAATACCAACTACGCACAATTCCACAAACGCAAAACACCACCTTGTAATTTTGGAGAGGAAACGCAAAAACACCACCTCATAAATTCTAAATCGGATCCCCTAGTCCAAGGAAATTAAAAACAAAAGACGATCGAAAACGTAAACAAAAGACGACCGAAATGCAAAAAAGTCAAGGTTTTACGGTACAGTCTTTCGACTCATGAATTTTTTAACTTAAAAACTTCTAATAATAGCAGTTTTGGAGCTCTACGGTAGGTCTTCAAATCTGACTTTGACCGTACCTATATTGATTCTTCTTGAAACTATTATATGACGTTGTTATTTAAGTTTTAAGCTATTGCATAGCTTTTATCGCGGGATTTGATCGCGGTGACCGAATCAAGAAATTCCGTTACGAAAATAAAACCTAACACCCCCACTTCGCCTACCATGTAGCTCGGCCCAGCGTTCGCTTAACGTGTATGTATATGGTACGACTGTACGAAGCTCGCACGATGCAATAGCTTTACCGTAGCAGTTCCCGAGTGCCACAGGTTTTTTTTTTACTAAACATCATTTAAATCAAAAAAGAAACAAAACATCTAAACTGCCGCTAGAATATTCAACCATTTCACTTTCCAAATTTCCAGCAACATTGTCCGAAAAATGCTTTCTAAATATTAATATTCTAAATTACCTACTGGCTACCTTAAAAACCCTTACAGAGTACTGACTTTATATCGGCTGATAATTTGCTCTCACTCAATGAAGTAACTAATAAAAAAACCTGCCAAGTCCGATTCGACTTGCGCACGATGGGTTGTGTACCATGTTGTATGGAGCCCCACTTAATATTTTATTTCTTTTTTTAGTATTTGTTTTTAAAGCGGCAACAGAAATATATTATCTGTGAAAATTTCTACTGTCTAGCTATCAAAGTCAAAGTCGAGTATTGGCGGGAACGAGTTAACAACATGTCGTGCTGCAGTTTTATTTTCATGAAACTTAGTTGTAACCCGAGTTGAATTGTATAATTCTGGTGGAATGTTATTCAATTTAGTTCTGTGAAAGTGCACAAGTGTAGTGAAAGTAAAAATCAGTGTCAAACATGAAGTTTTCTCGTTGCCTCCAAATCTCCTATTAAGGTTATGGTAAACTTGCCACCGCTTTACTATAGCCCCTGACTTGACGGACTATGACGTCTTTGACTGTTTTGAAACACTTTAGGCCCGATTTATGAAAAATCGGGTCATAATTTGATGCAAAATATAATTTGACGCTGGCTTAATGCACAAGCCGTGCGAAGCCATAATTAATAGTAAAAGTCAAAGTCAAACATTTTTATTCATTTGGATGCTTAATACATCTGTACGTACATAGACCACATGGATACGTCTTAAAAACTAAGTTAGGATGTGTGCCTTCGAAGTTCATATCTCAGTTCATAAGATACAGCCTGGTGACAGACAGACAGACTTGGACAGTGAAGTGGTCCCGTTTTTGACCCTTTGGGTGGGGAATCCTACCGATTACTTTACCGATTAATGTAAAATGAGGCGATTTACCATCGGCAAATCGAAAGTTGATAGTCTACGAGGGCCTTAAATCAAAAACACTGTTCCTCAAAGTTTTTATAATGGAAAATTATACTAATTATCAGATTAACTGATATTAACTGATAGGTATAATGTTGCGAATGTTTCTGATCATAATTTGGGAGGTTCTGGTGACGAGCGGGCTCTCATCAATACTGCCCTGAGGCAGGTGGCTGGTCGGCACCGTAATTATTCATTGGTACAGGAGTACCAGGGTTGTCCACACTGTGGAATTAATTTTATTAAGCTAGTAGCAGTGCTCCGTGGTTTACTAACGTTACTCCCATTCCCGTGGGAAAATCAGGATAAAAGCCTATGTTATTTCCAATGAATTAATGTATCCTCATACCAAGTTTCATCAGAATCGGTCTTGTAGTTTCGGAGCCTATTTGTTCCGAACATACTTCATGTTGACATATTGACGACCCAGTTGGCACAATGGTCACCATGCCGGACTGCCAAACACAGGGTTGCGGGTTCGATTCCTGCCTCCGACAAGTATTTATGCTTTGATATTTGTCTGGGGTCTGGTTGTTTCTATGTATTATAAGTATATATTTACAAAAGAAAAGTATATAAGTAGTATATCCGTTGTCTAGCACCCATAACACAAGTCTAGTTACTTACCTTGGGGCTAGATGGCAATGTGTGGGATGTCCTACAATATTTATTATTTTATTATTTATAGAAACAAACAAAAATCTATTTTTACTTTATAATATTCCTAGCTGCGCTCCGCGGTTTTACCCGCGTAAGTCCCGATCCCGTAGGAATATCGAAATGAAAAGTAGTCTATAGTCTTCCTCGATAAATGGACTATCCAACATAAGAATCAGTTTTCAATTCTAACCAGTAGTTCCTTAGATTAGCGCGTACAAGAAAACTCTTCAAGTATTGATAAAGATTAGTTACTGTCGTGCCCCAGTGTAGAAAAACATCGGAATCTTGATGAAACCGATATTATTAAGTAGTTTCGGAGGTATTATAGCAACTCTGTACTTTTTTTTCCATTGGTGATAGAATATATCGGTAGCTAGCAACCCTAAAGCAGTGTCAAGAGTGACCGTTCGTAAATTATTTGTTCAAATTTAGAACAGGATCGCTTAAACGTTTCGGGGCACAAATAAGTAATGTTGCCACCAGGATATATTGACCTTCCTTGGACCTTCACGCCTGGATATTTCCTTTCGAACAGTCTTTCACAAGAGGTCCTATTATGTTGGTTATTTTGTAATAGCGGTTCGCAATTACTTGGACTGTACGTCCAGTGACAAATGTTTATGAGTTTGTCACTTGTACAATGTTCCGAAGGGGATAATAATGCAGTTGTTCTTGATATATACGGTAGGCTGCATAATTGCAGACCCACCGTAGAGCTCCAAAACGGCTGTTATAAGAATATTTTCAACACTAGCAAGATTCTAGACACCTGCTTTAGGTGAAGTTTAAAGTCTTCTAGCTCATCAATTAATCAAACAAAAGTTATTAGAATGCAAACATTCCAATAATAGTAATTTTAGAACTCTACCGGGGCTGCAATTATGCAGCCGACTGTACAGTCGGTTGCAAAACTTCAACTAAAGCAGGTGTCTAGAATCTTGCTCGTGTTGAAAACTTTCTTATAACAGCCGTATTGTACCTCTGCGGTGGGTCTGCAATTATGCAGCCGACTGTACCTATAGGTATTCACTTGGCTTGCTCGTCGAGTTGATTTCACGTAAATTGGTCACATTAGTGAATCGATGGTTTTTACCGGTCAGGATAATTTAATGTTCATTTTGGTCCTTTAATGTCGTTTGAACAAATTACTAAACAATACTAATTACTTACTTATTTGTATAGCAAGAGAATGGAATCAGTTGCATCTGTCTTTCCTGACGTGTACGATTTGGGGGTCTTCAAGTCGCGAGTGAATAGGAATCTTTTAGCAAAGCGTGCTACATCCTAGGCCGCATCGTCACCTACCATCAGGCAGGTAGTGGTAAAACGCTCACCTATATCAATGGAGCCTCTATTCGTGTTACAGTATTGTAATCAAAGGCCGTAGCACAGAATACTGTCTAAGTTTTTTACATTCGATACGTTGCTATCCACTGTCTCACCTGCCTGATGGTATATGACGATTCGGCGTTAGATGTAGCACACTTTCCTACAAGATACCTATTCATTCACCACTTAAAGATCCCCATACTTATTTTTACTCTTGTTAGAAGGAGTCAGTTGTAAAAATCAAATGACGTATGTAAATACATGGTGGGCGCGTTCCGAAGGCGCACATCCTAACTTAGTTTTTAAGACGTGTCCATGTGATCTTGTACCTAGATATTAAGTATCTAAAGAAATAAAGAATTTTGACTTTGACTTTGACGCCATAACGAATGTTGTTGCATAATGCAAACTACGTTTCTATCTATCTATCTATCTACCTCTAATTTTATAGGTGTCGAGCCGAGATATAAGGAAAACAGTGATGTCTCAGAGAATGGTCGTAAACAAGTTGTTGTGTGGACTGCCGAATGACATTACTTCGGACGTGCTCAGTTCGCATGGGGCTATACGACGAGCGGAAAACCAGTAATATGTCTACTAGAGGTTTAGATACGTCTTTTCTAAATAAACTTGACCACATGAACTTAAGAGGAAAGGGTACCCGAGGCTCTCTCCATACAAACGTAGTCGACTATTTTCTTCCTGGATAATGACACTAGACCAAATTTTTTGTTGCATACAATTTATAACTGCCATGACCATATTTTTCGTTTAATAAATTTTTGGTTTTGTAAATCTTAATTTCTATGATAATTAGAAAATGAAAAAAACCAAAACATAGGGCATAGTCATGACAATTATAGGTTTAATGGCACAAAAATATTTGTGCTAGTGTCATTATCCTGGGAGGAAACAGTCGACTACGTTTGTATGGAGAGAGCGCCGGTACCCTTCACCTTAAGGCAATTAATTGACTCTTAATCCCTCGGGTGCTTTCGGATATGCATGAAGACACGCATTCTAATTATTGTATCACAATAAAGTAATGCAACCACATATAATTAAATATCACTGAAAAAAAAAAAGATTTTCGGAAAAAAAATCACCTGGAATCGAAATTAGGTCGATATTATATTATCAACTAGCTGTGCCCCGCGGTTTCACCTGCGTAAGTCCCGATCCCGTGGGAATATCGAAAAAAATATCCTATGTCCGGCTTATGATTGTAAGCTACCTTCCTACCAATTTTCAGCCAAATCGGTTTAGCCGTTCCCGAGTTATAAATGGTGTAACTAACACGACTTTCTTTTATATATATAGATATACTAGCTGTGCCCCGCGGTTTCACCTGCGTAAGTCCCGATCCCGTGGGAATATCGAAAAAAATATCCTATGTCCGTCTTATGA
Organism: Idaea straminata; assembly: GCA_951213275.1. NCBI lineage: Eukaryota > Metazoa > Arthropoda > Insecta > Lepidoptera > Geometridae > Idaea > Idaea straminata. The sequence goes on from OX577861.1 coordinate 10,667,239, forward strand.
TTGTAAGCTACCTCCCCACCAATTTTCAGCCAAATCGGTTTAGCCGTTCCCGAGTTATAAATGGTGTAACTAACACGACTTTCTTTTATATATATATAAGATTGCAAGTTATTGTCAGATCGATTATCACAGTTTTTCTGTATAACAGATTCAATTCAGATTCATAGCGAAGAATTCTCAGGGAAAATAGGTTTCAGTTGAACAAAAAAGCTAAACTTTTGATCACACGGAATTATTTTCCTATTAATCAAACTAATTACATAGTTTGACTACGAGGAAAATTATTCCTTTTGGACAAACTAGTTTGACCAGAAAGTTTGATCAGCAGTACACTTATTACACTTGCTTGTTCAGTAATTAATAAACACGATATTTTCGCAGATAAAATTGAGGCAAAGTCAGAAGAATAATGAAAAAAAAAATAAAACAACTTTTTTAGAGTTTTACATTTCAACCTCCATTTTTTTATTATTGAAAGTTACTTAATTTTTTTTGTCCCCGGTCGGATTTGAACTCACGACCCCTGTTTCGCCGTAGAGTGCTCTTATTAAATTAAATTCCGTTATTTCGACTGTATCTACTTAGTGGCCATACCGAACCTAGTGTAAGAGGCAGCGTCATTTGGCAGCAGCAATCATTCTCTCGTGAGCTCTAACACTATCGCACGTAATTAACCAATGTCCGCAGGACTACGTTTTACAAAGCCATATGATATCATAGAAGTGGCCTTTATATTGAAAATACTAGCTGCACCCGCGGTTTCACCCGCATAAATCCCGATCCCGTGGGAGTATCGGGATAAAAAGTAGGCTATGTGTTAATCCAGGTCTCCAGCTATCTACATACCGAGTTTTATCCCAATCGGTCCAGTGGTTTTAGCGTGAAGCAGTAACAAACACACACACACACATGCACACACAAACTTTCACATTTTTAATATTAGTAGGATTAGTCGCGTTTAATAGTAATGCGCCCATTGTGCCATATTGTGAGGTACTAAATATCAATTTTCTTTTAGCATATAATCTATATATATAAAAGAAAGTCGTGTTAGTTACACCAATTATAACTCAAGAACGGCAGAACAGATTTGGGTGAAAATTGGTAGGGAGGTAGCTTAGAGCCAGGAGACGGACATAAGATACTTTTTATCCCAATATGCCCACGGGATCGGGACTTACGCGGGTGAAACCGCGGGGCGCAGCTAGTTAGTTATAAGTTAGAATTTATTTTTGTTTTTGTTGTATGTAATCATTTTGCGTTCTGTTTTTATGGTGCAATAAAGTGTTTATCTATCTATCTAATGCGTCTATATTGAAGAAACCGTCTTTCCAAAATGTTTTAGCGACGTATCCTCAACTTTTTAGACCACATTATCAGACGCCGGGACGAGAACTTGGAGAAACTGATCATGTAGGTCATGTGGTAGATATGAGGTGGTCAGACCAGCTGAAGCAGAACAGCAGCTCGTCCAGGTTTGAGGAAGTGGTTCAAATGGCTACAGACCGGAAAAAGTTATTTATTAGACAATTTTAAACATAAATGACATAGGGAGTTTTCTAGTTAATGCTCAAAAAACCTCTAAAAGTTTTTGCCTCCAAACTACTTACCTACATAATATGCTATAGCTATCTCATGGTTCCACCCGCGCAAGTCCCGATCCCGTGAGAATATCGGGATAAAAATTATCCGTTGTTACTTCAATGTATCAAGTTTCATCAAAACCATTCCAGTAGTTTCAAAGCCTTTTTGTAACAAATATGATAAGTTTTAAAAGATTTACAAGTATAGATATGTACTCGTATTACTACCTACTGCTCCATTTTGACGAATTTTTGGATCGGTCAGAAAAGTAAGGGTTCATACTTCATTGTTAGAAACTTCTACCAAAGAGATTGGATTAGTTACATCCGTTGAAATTGTATCAACGTGACAAGGAAATATAAATCAGATAAGATTGTTTTAGGGACAAAGCTGTTGTAAGTTCATAAAACGTCTCCCTTTTTTTAACCGACTTCAAAAAAAGGTTCTCAATTCGATGTATTTATTTTGTATTTTGTATGTATTTTTTTATTTGGATGTTTGCGCATATCTTCTTCGTTTAAGAATTTAAAGCTTTGTCCCTGAAACAGTCTTATCTGATTTACATTTCCTTGCCACTTCCATAACCTCAACATCTACGTACTTGGTCACTCCCTGCCAATACACTCGGTTCATTAGCAATCGTCACTAACGACGCGGACCGAGGGACACTTATTGTACGAACAACATACAACAAACAACATATACAATAAACAACTATACAACACCAGCACACTGATGGAATACACGCCAATCTTGGACAACAAATGAGGAAATAACTGCGGCGCTTGTTAACTAGGTTTGTTTGGGTTTAAACCGACTTTGGAAAAAGGCGTGTTTGTATTTTGTTGGTTTTTTTATTTTTTCTGTACTTGCATGACATTTTCCTTATAGACCAAGATCCCGCCTACCACCGAACGTTCGTGATTTTATAAAAACGGAGAATTGCTCAGCGCATGTCCCTAACACAGTTATGATATGAACGATGTGCAATTATGAAGTTTAGACCATAGCCGCTTGGTTGCTAATAATAATCACCAACCAATCTATAAGTTAACTTAATGGATTAAACAGGTAGTCTAAAATCATGTTTATGGTTAAATTATTTATTTTCTGCTGTAACAAATAAAAGTGTTACAAATAAAAGAAAACAAAAAAATACCATTTTTTTTTGTACAAATAATACCATTAAAAATACCATTCAGAACGTTCGTGATTTTATAAAAACGGAGAATTGCTCAGCGCATGTCCCTAACACAGTTATGATATGAACGATGTGCAATTATGAAGTTTAGACCATAGCCGCTTGGTTGCTAATAATAATCACCAACCAATCTATAAGTTAACTTAATGGATTAAACAGGTAATCTAAAATCATGTTTATGGTTAAATTATTTATTTTCTGCTGTAACAAATAAAAGTGTTACAAATAAAAGAAAACAAAAAATATTACCCTTTTTTTGTTTTCTTTTATTTGTAACAAGTTTGTAAGAGGCTAGGAATGTACTGAACCAAAAACCTTTGATGAAACAAGATATGAGGAAATTATTATATTGATTAATTGGGACTAGCATAGGCTACTGTTTATTTTGAAATGTCTACAAGATCAGGAATTACGCGAATTATACAGTGGAGCGCTGCTAATATTTAATGAGAAATATTAACTTCCTTGGAAACAATCATTTTCCACCGATAATACGACCAAAGGCAACTAAATAGGCAATAGTCTAACAACTTTTTTGTGGAAGAAAAAGGTTATTTTAAATACGAACTTTTTGAAAAGAGATCACATCGATTCTATGCTGCCGGTGATAAATAGATGTTTTTTTTAATATAAGATTTGAAAGTCGAATCAAATCTATGTAGCCAGTTAAGTTCGAAATTCGTATTCTAACTCCTTTGATGTATCCCAAACAACATCCTAGGTCTATCTTTGTTTTATAGTTTGACGAAACACACCCTTCCAGTTGCTTACAACACAAATAAATCAAACGAGAATTACTCAGTCGATTAATCTCGATTTATCTTCGCAATGTGTGAACGCAGGATGCGGAAATGACGTGGTGCGTGGAGGCGGATGTCGCGAAAATGGCGCCAAATGTTTTTGTTGTTCAAGTTAATTGTTCTGAGTTGTTTGTTAAGATGTATTTTGTTATTATAAGATTTATAGGTTCCTAAATACTTACCTACTCATAGCGATTTTTTTGTGTAAAAAGTACGTACCTACTTAGATTTCTTATCAGTAGGTACCCAGTTGGGCACAGGGATCTTAAACTATAAAATCCATGTTTATTTTAATCTTTAATTATACAATTTGTTTCAGCGAAGGGGTTTTATTGCGAAATGGGTTGTTCTAGACGTTTAGGCGAACAACTTTTGTTCTACGACTTTTGAAAATTCGAATATTTCGTTCGAAGTTTTTGTATGAAACAACTGATTTTCAAGTAAAAATTCCCTCAGAATTATCGAAAAAAAGTTTAATGTACAGAACAAATGTTGTTCGCCTAGACGTCTGGAACAACCCCCTTTCGTATTAAAACCCCTTCGCTGAAACATATGATAAACAATGTGTACTTCTAGGTATCCCCAGGATATTAGTAAACATTGCATGAAATAAAACATATACTACATTTTTTGAGATCCAGAATTTGTTTTGGAATTTTTGAGTTGTGGTTATACTATTATTAACAACTGACCCAAACTCTGGGTAAATTGGAGTAATTTTTCCCAATATATAAAAAATATATATTTACCTTATTTTATAATTCATTATCTAAAATTGAAGAGAGGTTTTAACGTACTAACGTTATGTAAAGAAAACCTCTCTTCAATACAATCTAATCAAACTAAAATAAACAAAAATAAGTATTTCCTTTTTATTGTTAATGAGTAATGTTTATTATGTAATTGTATGTTACAATTAGATAGAAAAAAATAAAATAAATAATCTAAATAAGTTTCCCTAGGTAGGGTGCCGAAAATGCTCGCTGCATTGCCTCTTTAGATGCTTATGCCAATTGAAAATTCTTTTTGAAAATTAAAATTAAATAAGTCTAAAAATCTTGCTAATTCCACAGTTGACAAGCATTCATAAAATCAAAAGAAGATACTCGTAATTCGCAAGAAGCGACGAAAACAAACAAAATTAATTTGTACCACAAAGCGCTTCCCCTCAAAAGAATTCGCTATAAACAAAACAACAAAGACATGAAGTTATTTCGCAAGAATATTAGTACGAGTGAAATATTAGCCTTAAAAAGTTTCCTCAGTGAAAATTTGCTTATTTTGATACCGCGAGACATTTGTGGGAAGCCACGCGTACATTTGACAGAAGTTAGGGAGGCAGGTGCTCTTGGTAATGTCGCTGTATTTAGTACTACTTTTAAAAGTCAATATTGTTTGTCTTAAAATTTTATAAAGTTTCATAATCACTATTTTTTGTTTCAGGTGACCAAAGGGCTGGCCCCTACCTCGGACAGACAATTGGTGAAACAAGTTTATGGGTGTTAATATGCGAAAACGTGTAAATGGTGTTTTACTTTAACTTTCTTTTTATTCTCAGTTTTATATCACTTTATGTTTTCCTATGAAAATAAAATAAATAAATAAGCATCGCCATCCAACAAGCTCAGCGCGCACACAACAACCTAGCCAGCCTTTTAGGCACCCTTCCTAGTATAGGGCCTTCCATTCGTAATTTTAATTTTATAAAATGTGCCTAAGTAGGTAGGTAATTGATAATTATAAATGGTTATTAATTTTATTATTTAATTGTTGTGAATATTATTATTTTAAATATCTTGTGTTTAAATAAAGATTTTATACCTACATGAAAATCGGTCCAGAAGCTTTTTATTTTTGTACAAGTTATAACAATGTTTTTAACTTGTACAAAAATAAAAAGCTTCTGGACCGATTTTGATGAAACTTAGTACAAAGGAATCCTTAAAAATGAGATAGACTACTTGTTAAACCGTGGTGTGCTGCTAATTTCGTGCACCTTCCAAGTTTTTAAAGTCACCGATTTGATAATAGACCAAGGGGTTGAATACAACGACCACAATGGGAAATCACCCGTAAATTTAGGGTAAGGTACGCAAATATTGAATATTAGGGCTATAATTCCGCAGGAAGCCTCACTAACACGGGCCTCCTGTCGCGAAGATGGTTTCATAGATTCCATGAGACGTGATACCAAACTTAGTACCCCTCTTCTATTTTCCATTTTCAATTCTAATACTATTACAGTAAAGACCGTTTTTGAGTAATATTTATGATTGTTATTGCAGTTTTTTCTGGTCATAAAAACTGCGATGTGAATTTATTGAAATTTTCTCTCAAGTTTTAAGCAAAATGGTATTTAAATGAATTTATGACGTTTTAGTTAAAAACTTTATTACAATATTTTTTACTAGTTTTGCACTATGGATGGATTTCCAACTAATTAATTCAATTCCAAATTAATATCAATAAGTTCCAAATTAATATTAAATTTGTTTATGTATTTTATTTTTTTGTGTTCGTTTGTATTGTATTAGTTATGTATGTAGAGATTATTATTTAAGTTTATGTTTAGGTTTAATTAGTTTTTAAATTATGTTTTTTATTTTTTGTACTTTTATGTGTAATTAATGTAGCTATATTAATTATTATTATTTTTGACTGTGTAGCAATATCAATAAGAGAAATAAATATTTTTTTCTTTTTTTTATATTTTTTAATTATTGCTTTGCCTGTAATGAATAGGCTCTGGAAAGATTTTGATGGTAAGAACATTCTCGTAGGTAACGCGGGATTAGGACACGGTGGCTTGCCATAAGAACGTCAACCGATTGACGTCCTATTTTGATCTGCTTTTGTCGTTCGATGTTTTCATACAAATCTTTGATCAGGCCATGCCGAGACCCTTTAATACCATGTCTAGCAAGTTAAATGTACCGAATGTGACTCGTCCCTCTGACGTGAAATTCAATTGAAATCCGATTCTTCTGTCTCCGGTCAAGGGAAAACCCTTAAGTGATGGTTTTCTAATGGTTTCCGAAACATTAGACATTCAACTACTTTTAGAAATTAATCACTTGTTAAAACTAAACTAAGTTAGCTTAGCTCGCAGAGTTGAGATAATTTTTCATACATGTGCGTCCACCGCAAATTATAGTCGAAGATCCCTTTAATAACGACCTTCATCGAGCTGTTTAATGGATGAAAAGTATTTTATATCAAATTAAATAGGCCAAAAAATATATTGCAAATGGGTTGCCTAAAAATTTCAGTCCGGAATATGATTAATTATCAATTTAAATTTTTATTTAGTTTTTAAACCTTTCACTGGTTTGTTTAAGAGACAAATTCTATACCAATCGAAAGTATAAAGCCTATAGAATATGCAAACGTTAGGTTGACCTTTTTTTTCCCGTCACAACTCTTGGGTAGGCAGGTAAATTGATACTAGTAATTTCCACTGGTCTGGTTAGTGAATTAAAGTTAAGTTAAAATAAAGATTATGTATTTCATTGATACGGAGTTTGTCTATTGACCAAACCAAAAGTCTAAAAACAAAAAAAAAAACATTCTGGACTGAATTTTTTTAGGCAACCCATTTGCAATATATTTATTGACCCATTTAATTTGATATAAAATACTTTTCATCCATTAAACAGCTCGATGAAGGTCGTTCTTAAAGAGACCCCGTACTATACGTAAAACTAATAAAGTGCGAGCTAAGCTAAACTAAATATAAAGGTGGACAGCCAAACAAAATAAACAAGCTCACGTTTAGCTCTCTAAAGTAAAGTTCTTACTCGCAGTAACTCATTCAATTCAATATTTGCAATGCACTAAAGAACCGATACCAATAAAAAACATTTACCAAGTGACTCCCCCAATAAAACTATTAGAATGTATGTCACGAGCAGTGAGCGGCTACATTTCACCTCGAACGAGGGGTCCTACGACTTTAAACTATTTGATAGCGACTCAACTGAGAAAATTACCTTTTGATAAAACATTGGTAAGATCTCGAACGTGACAAGAGTCGTTATTGATTCTATTTGCTATTTTATTCTTCGGCTCTGAAAGTGTTTTGTACTTAAGAACACCTAAACTATGTTGGAATAAGATCTGCACTATTGAGAGTTTTTCCGAGATAGTTAAGTATAATATTTTAAGGAAAAAAAAACTTGAGAGGTGTCAAGGGACCGGATTGATCAAAGTTCCTTTCGATGAAGGATTTGTAATTTTTTTTTATGTTATAATAATATTTTTATTATTACCAAATATAATGTAATATAAACTTAATCAGTAGGCTCAATTTTAGTAATAAAAACTTTTGGTCTAAAAATAAGGAACTTCGTTCCAAAAATGTAGATTAAATTTAATAGAAAAGTGTAGTACAACACGCAAAATCAGTTAGAGACATGGAGATGACCAAGAGCCATTTGATTAGGGAAAAAAAAGCAAAAGGCTACCCTCCCAATTTCACAGAGAGCTTCCACAAAAGACTATTCACGTTAACTATGAATGGTCCAAAACAAGATCGCCAGTCGCCATGGACCCGAATGAAAATTAAAAAGGAAAACATTCCAAAACGGAACTGAAATAGGAATTGAATTAAAGTACTTACATTTTAAATTCCCCCGGCTTTGACCGGTAAAAATAATAGAATCCCCGTGTTCAAAATACGAATGCTTTTTGATCTTTTTGGCTATGTTGTATCCCCTTAGCGACTGAAGCATTTGCGCCACGCAACTAATGGATTATTTTCTTCGTGTGTTCTTTTTTTGTGTAGCGATTTGTGTCTTTTTGGTGGCGCTGTTGATTCCTTTATTCGGCGTCCAATTTACAAAGGTCTGTGTCGATTTTTGTTTTAGGGAGTAGAGTGTTTCATAGAGAATCCTTTAGCGGATCTTGTTTAGTTGGTGGTATAAGCAAAAGAGGAAACAAAACGTTGACAAGGACGGGGTGTGATTGGATTAAGGAGGGTTGACTTTATAGTCACCGGGCAATTTGGAAATTGACTTTGGGAATCTGTTTTTGTATGTTGCGGTTTAGTTTTCTTGTTTGTGAGGGTTGAGTGTCAATTTTTCAATTGTATCGAATTTGAATACGGAGCGCGAGCCCATTTTCTGGATTAGAAGATTTTTTTTGGAAGAGGTGTTATTTTCTTTATGGTAAGCCAGATGTTGGTTTTATTGGGTAAACCAATATAGGCTGTATTATTGCCTGTAAGTATTTTTAAAATAGTTGAATAAAACTTATGTGTGGGCGTTTCTTGCAGCACGGGGCTGTGTTCGTTGCGCTAATTTAGCTCTCTTCTTATTTGTTTTATTGGTGTGTGTTGTGTCATTTCACAACTCACAAAAAAAACAACACAATTTAATTCTCAAAGTATCTCGAGGCTCGAGGTTTAATAAAAACGTTTATAAAACGCCTTTTGGACTGTGTCTTGCAGAAATATGAAAACCATAACCAAGCGACTTGGTAATGCTATTTAAATGCTTCTGAGTCAAACACTGATTGATTCATAAAACACAAAAATCTAATTTCATACTTTTTAGAGCTCGATTTTCCATAGTCGGGTTTCAGTTTTTAAGCTTATATTTTTCTAACCTGTATGCCCTACGACAATCAAACAAAACTACCAACAAAAGTTTTCCCAAAAGATTGCTTTAATTATCGTCTAGTAACACTGCAACATATTCGTCACCTAACGAAGCGAGAGGCGTAAACATTAATTTCCTTGTTGTTGCCGAACCAAATCGTTTCGGTATTGCTGCTAGGGTGACAGATCATCACTCATTGCACTTGTTTGAAGGGTGATAAGAGAATTTTTGGATATTTCCTTCTAAACACTTGTCAAGGGTCATGTGGTGTTGCGTTGTTTTGTTTAGTTTTGATGTGAATTAAGTTTGGTAGTACAGTCAGCAAAGGACTGAGGGTTTGTTTTTAATTACTGAAATAAGTAACACTTCGAAAGCTTTAGTGATATCAAGCAGAATAATTAACAATTACTGCCATTGGTAAAAAAAAAAACTTTATTGTAGGCACCTGCTACCCACAGTCCTTTGTTGGCTGTACTACTCCGCTTATTCTCGATAAATTTAAAAAATCGGGAGAAATATTAGCCGCAGTTTTTGAGTGATAATTCTGTTTCTACTCGGTGAATTTTGATGTACAGTATACCCCCATAAAATAGAGCTATTTGATGGTGAAAACTAGATTTCATTGGGTTCAGTCGTTTTTAATTGAATAGAACAGACTCGATTTTTTTTTAAAGCTTCCAAGTACAGATCGTGGTCCTTCCTTCTTTATCTTCCTATAGACAAGTCTAAATAAACACGGTTTAAAAAAATATCCTTGTTTACGTCATCTCACCGTGATTTAAAATTTATCAGAAAGTAAAAGAAGAACATTATTAAGATAATATATACCTCAGCATCTTTTCTCTTATTGAATAACCTCGCATATTGATATAAAAACATGCCCTACTTCGTAGAGTGTAGAGTTTGCAGAAAAGTTTATCTAACAGAAAATAGGATAAGTAATTTCTTCTGAGTCCGTAAAAACAAAGTTAATTCATAATATTCATATCTTAAAAATCTGGGAAAATATTATTGTTGTATCTGAGAAATCGGTACGTCCCAAGGGCTGTGGGATGACGTGGGCACATTAAAAAGTTTCCTTATGTTGGCAGAAGTGGATGCTGGTAATATTACCACAACAAAGCAACGCCAATCCGTCATCGTATGACTACTGATATATTTTAATGGAGACGTAGTTTTGACCAGATTGCATTTTCGTTTTAGATAGCATATTGGATACTACACAATTTTAAGAGCGAATGCCGACTACTAGCTTGAAATTGGCCGATTAGTTTTAATAGACGGCTAAATGTTGGGGGTCAGTTTCACTAATTCGAAAGACACTTGAAGAATAAACGAAATATCGAATTAATTTTAAAACGATAAGCGAGCGCGATTAAGCCATTTTTTAAACTTTTTATTCTAAGCTTTTTCTGCTTTTTTCAAATAATTGTCATAAAATTGTACTCCGCTAAGATTAGCACATGGAAACTGTAGGTGCCGAGGCCACAATCGACAGCTGGATCTTCGCACAATGCCTTGCTGGTTTGAACGTATGCGCAATACTGAAGTCTTGCGACAAACAAAGGTATAGATGGCATTGAATAGTATCATGAGTATGAGGAGGCAAACGAGCTGCTGAACATCGAACCTCATCATCTTCTTCTGCGTAGGTTGCCAGAAATAGTCACCGTGGCCGAAATTGGTCAAGGAGACATCATCATCATCATGAGGAGGCAACTTCGCTGGTGCAGCCATATAATAGTACATTACGATATAAGTGTGGTAAATTGATCTTTGCATAGAGGCGGTTTATGACGCGCGAGCGGCAGGAAGCGTGTTAAAGACGCCAAGATGCAAAGATCAATTCCACACGTATATCGTACGACGTTTTTTATTACAGTTGTGAATAAAAGAAAAGACTTGAAAAGAAAACAAAATAATAATTAACAAAATATTTGTGATAAGTCTATGTTTACATTTTTTTAAGGCAATATTTTTTTGTTAATTATGCTCCGGAAAGGCCAAGCTAAAGACTTTTAACCTATACAGCCTCGTCTGACATACAATATTTTTTAGGGTTTTTTCTATTTGTTTTTGCGTCGGGGGTTAAGAACAAAATACAATGGTACGGAAAAACAATATATTTAAGTAAACAAAAAATAAACAACTCAATTTTTAATCGTTTTCTAAGTCATTATCACGTAAAATTTTCGTTCGTAAACCGACTTTAGAGACAACCATTTTTGCTAGCTAAAAACTCTTTGGTACCTACCTTTTTTATACATCAAAACAGTATGTAATTAGTAGTAAGATACGTATTTAACCTATCGGGATAACTTTACAGCACTAGGTTGGCAATGTAAAATGCACGCGTGCATAATATGTTGGATTACGAGCCTAAAAGCCGTTGAATAAGATCCACTTTATGAGTAACTGTGATAAAAAGTTTATATTTATTTTATTTTATTCGGAAGACAAACAGCAATAATCACAAACATATAAATCAACCTTACTAACTAAAAAACCATTTACAAGTCTCCGCATATATATTGCTAAATGCTTAGACGCATCGCATAAAAACAGAAGTATCTACTTGACTAATAAATAACGAAATTAATAAAAATGAACATAGAAATGAAAATATATATATATGGCGTAAATCGCAGGAGAGAATGTCGAAACGCAACTTTTTTCTTTACTTTGTTTTTATAATACAGTGTCTAATCCCCAGGCCTTAACAGGAAGATAAACACAGACGGCCGCAATCAATCACTTACGGAAACCTATCAGGGCGTATCCATTATGCAAGAGATAAGTTTGTACAATAACTTGGGCAAGTTACCTCCGCCTCCCTCAGGGTTCACGTACAATTATGTGGCCTAACGTATGGTATTAAATATGGAGACATTAATGGTAGTGTATTGTGTTATGGTGGAATTTAATATGTATGAGTTTGTGAGTAAGTAACACTGATTTTTTAAGGTACAGTCGGAATACCAATTATCTGAACCCCAACCCCCTTATTCCAAAACGAGGTTTAGGGATAGTCCGAGATGTAGATTTAACCTAACCCTTAGATTTAGACACAGATTTACTCGTGAAATATAGTCTAAACACTATCCCTATAGATTATATAGGGATAGTGTTTAGACTATAGTTCACGAGTATGTGTCTAAATCTAAGGTTTATCTCCACATCTCGGAATAAGAGGGCAAGTGACCGAACTCACTCGCACATCTGTTAAAAATGTAGTATTTACCTATTTTTATTTTTTTATATTTTATATTGTATTGTATACTATATTGTTTAAAAAACACAATTAGGTAACATTACTTTACAACCTTACAGATGTGCGAATGAGTTCTGGGTCACGTGGGGTTCAGCTAATTGGTATTCCGACTGTACTTACTTATTAAAGGATGTTTAGTCGATCTATACAGTCATATAAATTGCAGTTAATATGGATGGAGGAAGCTTTACTATCAGTGGTTTTATTTGCCCTTACCCTGTAAAAAAGGAGAATCTAAATAAATTTGTATCTAATGGTAACAGTGGCTAAATGGTATATGCTTGGAGCAATCGATATACCAGGCTCCGGAGATTTTAACCAAGAAACGCGTATAGGTGAGGTTAAAAATAATATAGATAGATAAACCATGTATTGCATCACATATGTATTAGTATCGCTAATACCAATTATAATTCTATAAAAAACAACTTATAAATGATAAAAATAAATTATAATATAAGCAAAAGTGTAATATACACTGAAAACGTGGTGAGCAGTGTGCCTCAGTGATGCAAATGGGCAGTAGCAAGGGCTCTAAATTTTTTAACCAAAACTTTATCTCCCCGGAAAATAAAACTCTTCCACCAGTAATCATAAACTGCGAAAGCCATTCAACCCACTTACAATATCTTAAAACATATAAAACGGCATCTGTTGCGTTCAAACCCCAACCTAACCCCATCCGAGTGTCATTACCATAACCTTTATGGGAAGGAAAAAAATAATGGGCAATTGTAGCGAATGTAGAGAAATGTGTGGGGTCAAATGTAGTGGGAGCAAGTGTCCCCACGCGTGATGAAATGCGACAATCTAAATGACGTGTGACACGGACGTGGTAAGGGATGAAAGTGGTGTACGGGATGGAAGGATGGTAAGCATTTTGATATGAAATAGGTACGGTCAGATTCAGAATTGCAGACCGACCGTAGAGTTTTAAAATTACTGTTATTAGAATGTCGCGATGTGGTTTTGGTCTATTTAGAATTCCTAGCATTTTCCAGCATATATACTATTTATCGTTCGGCGACAGTATAATAACAAAATAGGTAGTTACATTGTTTTCAAACTATATTTTTCTTGAATTCGAGCAATTTTCTACGCTTGAGTTGAAAACAGTCTAATTATAGCAGTTTTAGAGCTCTACGGGGGGTCTGTAATTCTGACTTCGACCGTACCTGCGGATAATAAGGGCCAAATATTTTGTATAAATAGAGAAAACTACTTAAAACCAGGTCATTCGATAAATGATTGGTTTATTGTCAATCTGAAAACAATTCTATTGCCTATGTTTTTGTTATATTGTTTATTAAAAAAAATTGAGTGGCCATTACCGACAAGGTACTTTAGTTAAGAAATTTAAGGGAATCAAAATGACTCCCAAAAGTTTGATATCATTGCAATGGTGCTCTTCAAGAGTAACAAAGGTAATTCACTGAGAGAGAGCAAGTTCTCTCACATTGTTGAGAGTCAAAAGTGATTCCTAAAAAGAATCAATAGTGATTAATCTAGGTACTATAATTTTCTTAATTTAATCACATAACATACTTATACCAAAGAATCTCTAAGTTTTGAAGCAGTGTGTCAGAAACAACAAAGGGCTCGTACTTCCCCCACAGAAGGGACGTTTCGGACACGTCTTGGGATTTTGGGAATTCTCGAAATGTTTCAGGTGAGATAGTTGCCAAAGATTCGAAAAGTGGCCACATTTTTCTTTGAAAATAATAGGAATCTAAGGTATTCTCTTAGTTTTCTAGGACAATGTAATATCTAAGGCGGAAATTTGACTAAGGTGCATTAATCTGCTTCTTCTCGTATAGTGGTGTGGCTCACCTATTGTTAGAGTTTTCTTACTTGACCTAACGACTGCTTCTAGAGGTAGTAACAGGGACCAACGGCTTAACGTGCCTTCCGAAGCACGAAGGAGCTCACGAAAACACATTTTTGCCTCATTGCTAATTGGCCATCCATCGAAGTAATGACCGCGCCAGGCGTCGCTTAACCCGCACGACCGTAAACGATCAGCGAGCGTCGCTTAGCTGTGAGCCTCCTCATGTTGCATTAATCGATGGCAGATATGCAACTTGCATATCGGGATATAGCAGTGGAATATTATCCTAAAGTGCATGTTTTTTTAGGTCATCTAAAACTTATACGGTCTAAGCCAAAAAGAACAACAAAATTTCTCCAGTAAAACAAGGTCCAAAACAGGTGGCGTTTACGAGTAAAGCCGTGGGCATCCTTATTAGTTTCATAATGTCCAAACACAAAATTTTCCAGACGTCCATCTCTGAACAGTATTAATTTTGTCCGCTCCTCTGTATGTTTATATTTCCAATTATGAGACTTGCGTGATGAACCGATGAAAAAACCTCTTTCTTCAAGACTAATGCATGCAAAACAATAGCTTTGTGTTCCGTTAATGAATGAAAGTGAGTTAGTATTGCACAAGTAGCCAACAAAGGGTTCACACACCTGCAAATTAGCATACGAAATTAGCGTTTGTGCTACCCTTAATTAGGGAACATTTTCGGATGAAGTTTTTAAACCATTAATTTAGCATCGCTGTATCGCAGTATCGTATTATTCTAATGCTTCTGGAGGAAATTTCGGTGGTCAAGTGCCATTAAGCCCGATTTCAGTATCGGTTTAGGCATTCGGATTCACCGGATGTCCTATTAAAATAATGGCCAAATTTCAATAAACACTCATTATTGGTTGCTCGTATGATTTTTGAACAATATATTGTGGGATCATGCGGTTTTAATACTTGTAAGTTAATAAATTTAGTTATTTGATTGAAGTGTTGAAGAAAAATTCTACAAAATTGGATTTGGGAACATAATAAGATTAAAAATAATTTGAGATATTTTATGTTCGAATTGAGATTCAATCAATCTAATACAACTATGAAAAATTCAGGCTTTCAAAATTTCATTTCAAAATATTTAAGTAGGTAGTAATAAAGTAGATACACTTTTAAAGCGAATGTAGGCTTAGATATGATAGCTAGGATGAATGAAAAATCTAAAAATATTGGATACTGACTAAACAATATTAAACTATATATGACTAAACTATATTGACGTTCTCATACCATCATATGAGAGCGTCAATATAGTTTAGTCAAAGGACCGTTTAGAAAATTTAGTCACGTCATCTGTTGCCCTGTTGAGAATGAGACGAAAGAGCTAAACAATCTTTGTGGTATTGGCCAACTGTTTATATCATTAGGTTCCTCAAAAATATATTATTTTTCGATAATCTCTCATTAAGCCGAAGTGGTATGACCAGAAGCGCGATAGAGTTGTCATAGAAACAGTTTTTGGGTATCGACCACTAAAATCCATAGAATGATATTCCTTCTGTCGTAAAGGTGAAGATATGGATAAGCTTTGTATTGTCATTCACTTCGAAACACGATTAGAGTGATTTGCCTCGATAGAAAAAAAATCGTGAAAATCCTAAAAACCCGTCATTTTTTTGAGCTTTTTCAATTTTACGGCGCTTGTAAAGATAAAACAAGTACAAAATTTATATATTCATAAACCTTACATCAAATCCCATAAGACAGTACAGATGGTTTTTCACTAAAATAGATGCGAGTCTTTTAATTACATAAAACAGTCAAAAGGCCATTTCGCGGTGCGCGGGGGAAAGGGATAGGGCTTTTCAGGTCCTACTTCATCTTAATAATTTTTAATTCATCATATTTTAATGTAATGTTTATAATTATCAAGACCGTTCGAGCGATGTAACCGCTACCAAATAAAATGATTGCGGTAGAGCTACCTGTCTTACGCTCTTAACTAACTATAGGTACTTATATGTACTTTATTTTGTCCGCAAGCGGTGAACATCGCATGCTAAACTTCACTAAAAATCACTTTACTTAAGCTGTCAAGAAAATAAGTATATTTTAAAAGGTAATAAAATTATGTTTGTCAGTTTTAAAAAAGTTCGAAAGGAAAGAAAACCGGTCAAGTGGGAGATGATTTTGTGAACTTTAAAAAAATATTTATTTTACAATATATTTATCAATTTGTCTATTATTTAGGCGTGGACTATTGTTTGATGATTTCGATGATTTATCTAACGAGTGCCAGCAACTTTAATTCATGCTAGTCGGGGCGCTGTTTGATCTGATAGATGTCTTAGAAGGGGTTGGTAATCCCAGATCCTATACCACCCTCTCAGCTTAGTAGACCTTGTCCATAGGGAAGAACTTGTCAATACGTCTGAAAAATCAATTGCTGTACGGCTATTTCAAATAAAGTTATCTATCTATTTCTCTATTTTTCACTCATCACCTAATAATTATTATTTATGATTACACGCACAGATGGTCATTCAAAACATGTCCACATGCTACGAAGGACGTGTTGAAGTTGCACCTAACTACATCCTAACTTAATTTTTTAAGACGTTTCTATGTGATCTATGTACATATGTATTAAGCATCAAAAGGGATATTTTTTTTGACTTTGTATTTGACTTTGCATTGACAGTACCTAATTTACGTTTATATCTTTTGATAACACTAATCTAGCTCGGCTTAGCTCGTGAGAACGAATTGAATGAGCATTTCAATATCTTGTGCGTGGAGGCTGTTTTTTGATCGTTATTGGCTGATTAATCTAAACATATAAAATTCTTTGTCCTGACTGACTGACAGATCAACGCACAGTCTAAACCGCTGATCGTAGACACTTTAAATTTCGAGGGTGCGTTCTTTGTATGGCGTAGGCCGATAAGGAAGAATTTTCCGAAATTCAACCCCTTAGAGGATGAAAAAGAGGCAAAGTTTGTATGGGACAACGTGATTCCTTGACTTCTACGCGGACGAAGTCGCGGGCTAAAACTAGTTTTCTTATATACCGATTATCTCATTATAAACCAACTCGGAGTTTTCGTACAAACATAAATACCTATACTAGAACATAGTATTTGTTCTTTTTTCAATGCGTAGAAATAAAATTTTATCACAAGTCTATAATTAACTTGAAAGTTAGGGACATACCCTTAACTGTCCAGTAAAAACCATAATAAGTATCTACGTCGGCAATTTACCTAATTGGGAAAACGTTAAATCTATTCACCTCCTATAACCCCTTTCTGAGATGAGGTCAGAAGCCCCCTTCCCCATATCCCGAGGGAATGCCCTATTGGCATTCTTTATTGCCTCACTGCCCGAAGTAAACAACTCTTTGGTATTGCACCCGTAATGTTAAAAATATTGCTGGCTGGTTCACTAGTTACTTCTATAAAAAAGAATAAAAATAAGAAACGAGGTTTTATTTACTACAGATTTAAAATTCGAATGGTGACCAAATCGATTATTAAATTCAATTAAAGGAACGTAGCATCAACAACGCGTATCAGTTGTTATTAATTTTTAAATTCTCATTCAAATACGTTCAAGAATAATAAAAATACGAATGTTCTAAATAAAAACAAAAGGTAAAAACAGAGACAGTCGCCCCATCGCTCGTCCCTGACGTGTCTCGAACGAATACGCTTTTCAAATATTAAAATTTAATCGGCTGGTTGTCGCGAGTCAAATTAGGCCCTCTTGAGGGACTGGCAATACTGACAAAGATTAAGAAGAAACAAAAATTGTAGAAGGGTTTTTAGTTATATAAAGATTGACTGAAAGATCTGTGAATGATTTAGAATGATATTTGCTATGTCTCTGATACTATAGTGACATCGTGAAAAAGAAATTAGCCGCCCAGTACTGTTAAAGCAATTGACCAATCTCACTCAGTAAGTTTTTTTAGATCAAGGCCTTACAAAAGTCTTAGGCAGGGCATCAAAAGTATCGAAAAGTGTGTGTAGCATCAAAGAGTCTTTATATTAACTGACAGATTACACTATCAAACGAGATCGAATTACCTACACCGTCCGGGCAGGATACGATATTCGTATGATTCTTTTCTATATTTTTTACAGTAGGTCAGCACTTGACCACTATCTCACCCGATGGCAAGTGATGTGGTCTAAGATGTAGCACGCTTCAATAGAAAATACCTATACACTCTTGACTCCGCTAAAGAAGGCATCTGAGTGTATAATTTTGATACTTATCAACAAAATTGTAATGACGTTAATTCATAGAACTGAAGCCGTGGTGGTGACTTAAAGAGGTGTCTTTGAAACAGTTTTTGGGTATCAACCGCTAAAATCATAAAACATAAAATAATTATAATTACATAAAACAGTTAAAATGGCTATTTGGGTGCGCAAGGGACAGAGTCATCGCGCGGCGCGCGTGGTAAAGGGATAGGCGTTTTCAGGTCCTACTTCACCTTAAGCAAAGTCTTTTCTGCACACGACTTTCTTACTCTATGTCTAATCGTCGGCAGTGATACGGACAACACTGTAATTGCCGCCGAGACGAAGAAAACTGATATTAATTCCAGTTCGCGCGAACAAACGACTCTGAATGATTTACCAGACATCGTTTGCGTTGTCCCTGTCGGTATTAAACTCGATTCTGAATTAATATTTCATTCTACCGTCTAGGGAGGCGTTACGAAGACAATTCCTTGAGTTTATTAGCTCGTTTTTACCTTGTTCTGCTTTGTTTTTTTAGCGTTTTATGGTGTTGACTGTATGATATTTTTAATAGAAGCAACGACGAGCGTGGAACCTGTTTAATACGTTTCTGTAAAGAAAAGCACCTAATACCAGTCAAGGATAGACTGAGATGGAGTATACCGGAGCACTTTATAGGAACGGTTTTTATCGATCTCCTTTTGTCGCTAACAGTTGATGTTTTCCTACAAATCTTTGCCACAATAACAGCCATACGCGGACTTAGAGTATAGTCATAGGTATGACAAGCGGCAAGCATGAATCTTAGGTGATAAGGACACTTATTTTGCAACTCTAGGATCTTTCCTTTTAAGTTTTCAGTTTAACGTATAAGTAATCATTAGGGTTCTGTACCTCTTAAGGAAAAAAGGCACCCTTATAATATTCTCTCTTGTTCGTCTGTCTGTGAGTGTGTCACTGCCGATTGTCTCAGTTTTTAAATGTTTTATTTTAGCATGCAATAAAGTAAGACTTATTTACATCTACGAATACTAACTATTGATATTTTATTGTAAAATTGAGATACACTTTTGTATCTCAATTTTGCACAAATAATGTAGACAAAATATCATAACAGTAGAATAAATATTTTGTCTACATTATTTGTGCGAATATCAATACCTACCCCATGATTATATCTAGTATCTACCAATAAAATAAACACTTAGAGAATATTTGTATCTCAATTTTACACAAATAATTTATACAAATAAACAGCTTTGTCCTGACTGACGGATCAACGCACAGCCGCTAATCGTAGAGACCTATAGGTCTATAAAACTTGGAGGGTGTGTTCGTTGTATGACGTAGGCATCCGATAATAAAGGATTTTCCGAAATTCCACCCCTTAGGGGGTGACAAAGGGGGACAAAGATTGTATGCGACAAACCTTGGTCCAATCTACTAAAATTTTTACATTAACATTCTTTAACAGAATTAAAGAAGACGTGCTTCGTATTGAAATTCATCTCCTAACGGGGTTAATCAGGTGTAGAAAGACTTCTAAGCGGTGATAGTCGCGGGTAACAGCTAATGTATTACAAAATATCGATACCTACCCATTTGATTACGGGTGGTTATCCTTACCCGCTCCGCTCTCAGCTTATCCCACATTATATCGGCCACCCAACCTCTGTGACCCGGCCATGTCGCCGTCCCATCGCCCGATCGATACAGCCTCCTGCACTTGAGCTTTTTGCTACCCCCTTCCACCCCCCTACCCCCCACTCCTAACCCGAAAGGGGGGGAGGTCTTGAGCGTCTATGTTGTTGCCATTTTTATGTTTATTCCACTTTTATTTGGGCAAAAAAGTAAGTGAATTAGGAGTCTTTTGTTGGCCGTAATAAAGGGAGTCCATGTTTAGAATTAATGGTATTAAATATTACCTTTGTGTTGGTTTGGGAAATGGTAATATATCTAATGTGTTTCTTTGGTAATGCCTTGATATATAAAGCCACCATTTCATACTTAACTCATTGAAATCTTGGTTTTGAATTTAGCTAATAAGTTTAGATATTTAGAATAGTATTTAAGGTAGTCAGAGTAAGTCAGAATGGTTTTTTAGACATTTTACTGAAAACCTCAAACTTATTAAGAGAAATTATGTTATTTATTTGACTTTATAACCTACCTCAGTATAGAGTAAATGTAGCTTATATCGTATTAGGTAAATCTTGTCTCAAAGAAACCGCCCGCCCAAACCGAAGGCTTTTTAAAGGGACCACAGTGACAAAGCAACGCTGTCTCTTTCTGCCACGCCCCTTTGGCGACAAAGCCTTAAACCACGCCCAATGCGACATTTTCCACCAATAGAAACGAAGAAAATTTACGTTTTTTATTCTTATTACGTAATTCAGGGATGTTTGAAAACTTTAATGCTTGGGCGGAGTTTGTGGGTGGAATAAAAAACTGTTATTGTAAGAAAAGTTGCTAGTTTTGTGTTTTTGTTTGAAGTTAGAAGGTTCTTTTAGCTATATAATATATTTTGTAGTAAGTTTTGTATAGGTATTTTGTAGCGGTGTGGGTTTGTATAGATATTAAATAGGTAGGTACCTTTATTTCATTGTCGTTTATCTTCATAAGAACTATTGTTTTTTTGTGAAAATACTACCAACCCAGTACCCAGTTGGCACAATGGTCACCATGCCGAACTGCCAAACACAGGGTTGCGGGTTCGATTCCCGCCTCAGACAAGTATTTATGCTTAAATATTTGTCTGTGGTCTGGTTGTTTCTATGTATTATAAGTATACATTTACAAAAGAAAAGTATATAAGTAGTATATACGTTGTCTAGCACCCATAACACAAGTCTAGTTACTTAGCTTGGGGCTAGATGGCGATGTGTGAAATGTCCTGTAATATTTATATTTATATATATCTGAAAAAAAAAAATCTTATCATACTACTAGCGAATTTTTTTAAAATTATATTATACTAATAGCCCGTGTCCCGAGGTTTTACCCTCGTAAGTCCTGATCCCGTGGGAATATTGAGATAAAAAGTAGCCTATATGTTGAACCAGGTTTTTCCAGTTATTTAAGTACCGAGTTTCATCGCAATCGGTTTAGTCGTTTTTGCGTGAAGGAGTTACAGACAGAAAGGTGGAAAGACGGACAGAAAGACAGAAAGGATCGAGTTACAGATACACAAGAAACCCCAGAACAATAGTTGGATTTGATTTCAGTACAAAATATACCAATTTCGCTAATTCTTTTTATGTCGTGTTTGCTATTGTCTGGACAAGGTTCTTTGAAAAGAAACGATTAAGAATTATAACGCGGGGAAAACCGCGGGGCGCAGCTAGTTTATACAAAAAGATTTTTTTTTTCTTTTAACAACACAAAAAATATGGTAAGGGAAGGTCTTTTCAGAAAGATTTCTCGTAGCCACAGCACAATGCTATTAAAAATAACGAAAGTAGTAGACCATTTTTTTCTTCCCCAAAATTAAATTAAATAGAAAATAAAAGTGCAAGCACGAAGACTTATTTGTTACCGATGAACCTAGTTGGCTGAATGGATGCTGCAGATGCGAAGACCGACCTGCCAAAACTGACAACTCACGCCGCCGCACAAAACAAGGTTTTAAATTTTTTTTTTAAATCTATCCTATCCTACTAATATTATAAATGTGAAAGTTTGTGTGTGTGTGTGTGTGTTTGTTACTCCTTCACGCAAAAACTACTGGACCGATTGCGATGAAACTCGGTATGTAGATAGCTGGATACCTGGATTAACACATAGGCTACTTTTTATCCCGATATTCCTACGGGATCGGGAACCGCGGGGCGCAGCTAGTATCCTTATATTTCTATCGCGTTATGAACAACCCACCCTTAATTCTTGTCCATCCAAAGGTTGCGTGGAAGAGATCGCTTTAAGCGATAAGGCCGCCCATTGTGCAATATTGTAAGGTATTAAAAATGAATTTTCTTTTAGTATATAGGTAGTTACTTAAGTTAGAATTAATTTTAAATTTGTTATATGTAATCATTTTGCGTTGTGTTTATGGTGCAATAAAGTATTTATCTATCTATCTATCAATCTACCACCAGTATTTATAAAGCGTCGCCTACATCCCCCTGGTTCTAATATACCCTTTCTAACCCAACTCATGCAAATTATCCACCCTGTAAATTTGTTCTACGACACGAATCGAACCTGTTACGTCAACTGTTCCACCGAAACGCGCCGCAGAAGTTTTCTTTTAAGAAAATAAAAGATACCTTACCATAGACATGGGCTGTATCTTAATAGAGTAGATGGTGTATAAACGACACCCCCTCGGGCATCTTAACCCCCTTCTTCTTAACAGGGTGGGAGTAGGGTTACCAGATACAAAAATAAAATTTCCTGACATTGGTTCGTAAAAGTGGAACTTTATTCTACCTATCTGTAGTGCTTGAACCTTTTTTAATATTACGTTTTACTGTTTAATTGTTTTTGACTGGTTTCTATTCGGTGTCGGTCGAGTTAGATCAATAAATGCAAATAAAAAGATACTAATATATTTCCTTTCGTACCACCACATTTTTGTGCGACGAGGATGGGCGTGTGAATTTTAAAAAGTATTTTTAACATTATTTTAATTATTTGGGTATATTCCTTAGTTAAAGGAGAGGAAATTGCAGTGTTTGAACCTTTTTTAACCGTTTTACTGGTTAGTTGTTTTTGACTGGTTGTCATTCGCTGTCGAGCTAGACTAATAAATGCAAATTAGGAGATACTTAATATGTTTCTATTCGTAAACACCATACTACCCCTACTAGTAATTCAATGGTAGAGATGGGTAGAAAAAAATCTGTTCTGGAAACGTTGGTAGGGACTAGTGGACTAGCCCAATTAAATAAGTTACTGCTATTTAATTGTTGATTTCTTCATTATTCGTTACTCTAACAAAGAGCTTAAATCGCGGACTTGTCCAGGAAAATTTCTGTCGTCTGGTAACCCTGGGGGGGGGGGGGGGAGGCATGAAGCTCCTTTTATTGTACCGTGCCACTGCCGCCTTTGTTTGGAAGTAAAAACTGTAACATTTCAACAGATATTTCTAGGTAGAGCTTTGTGGAGATTGCAGTTTAGTTTTTTATCTAGGTCAAGAAGAAATAGTATTAAAATATTGGCATTTCTATCTGATAGATGATTTATAGGTACTTTTGATTCGTGCTATTCCGGGCGTTGCAGTGTCTGGGGCTTGTATAAATAAATATTGCAGGAAATTCTACACATCGCCATCTAGCCCCATGTTAAGTAACTAGACTTGTGTTATGGGTGCGAGACAACGGATATACTACTTATATACTTTTCTTTTTGTAAATAAACACTTAGGTATAATATATGGAAACAACTGACAAATATCTAAGCATAAATAACCAAACCACAGACAAATATCTGAGCATAAATACGCAAATATTTATGCTTTATGCGTGTTTGCTGGGTCGCGTTCGTGTCGTCACGAGCTGCCGGGGTTTCTCAAGCGGCTGTAGATTACAAGCGGTTAGATTTTCGTTGATTACTCAGGTTCTACCAATTGGATTTAGATGTAATGTACAACACGACCTTCCTCGAAAAAAGAGCTATCTGAGTGACAACCAGATTTCAGGTTTTTTGTCTATGTAACAAATAAACAGACAGATAAGTAGACATGAAATTTAAAAACATTTTTTTTGATCTACTTCTTTTTTCTAAGTCCCACAGACTCATTTTTATATTTGCTTAAATCCAAAGAAATTTATTAAAGTTAAAACCAATTAAAAATCGAATTAGAACTTTTTTCGACTTCTACGCGGACGAAGTCGCGGACAAAAGCTAGTGATTTAATAACATTGCTATTACGGTGAAGAAAGACATCGTGATGAAACCCGCTAGTACAAAGTCTTACGCTAAAAATAACCCCGGCTATCAATATTATGATGTTATTTATCAAGACATCTCAATCCACAATATTTTACAGTAGGTAGATCAGTAAAGTACTGCTTCATTCATTATACCAGCTCGGGGCTCATCCATTCAAACCACCTACACTTAATTTATATATATTTTGAGCCGTCTTTTTTTTGATAAAAGAACCCATTCACTGACGATACATTTATTAAAATTATACCTTATACAATGTTTAAATGCGAAAGTTTGTCTGCCTCTAGATACTTTTGCTTGTTGGTCAATCACGCATTAAATATAGAACTATAATTGACTATCTTTTACTTGCGATTGAATTTTCCAAAATCATTTCTTGGCGAATATCTACGTCAGAATAGTTATTTATTTGTTGAATTTTACATGAATCAATCAATAATATAAAATTTATTTCCCTCACAAAAACTCAAGTCAACAAGTTCTATAGAAAAAAGTACATATTATTTGAGTGAGTAAAAACGCTTTAATGAATGGATGAAATAAAAAAAACACTAAGTATAAGATTTGAAACGTGGGTATTTCGCTTCTTACATTTATTAACAACTAGCTGCGCCCCGCGGTTTCACCCGCGTAAGTCCCGATCCCATTTTTAAACCTTCCCTAGACCTCCACGAACATTTCAAGACTAAGATAAGATAAATCCGTTCAGCCGTTCTCGAGTTTTAATCAGACTAACGAACAACAATTCATTTTTATTTATATAGATAGATGTTTATACATATTAGTAAGCATGGCGTTTGCAACACTACCAAAATATCTAGATCCACAAAATAAAAAAGTAACTACTTAGTAAACACGTTTTAAAAAACTTTAGTAATCAAAACACAGATTACTTTTTTATCCGGCCCAGTTGGCACAATGGTCACTATAGGGTTCGATTCCCGCCTCAGACAAGTGTTTATGCATAAATATTTGTCTATGGACTAGTTGTTTCTATTTATTTTAATATATATTTACAAAAGACAAGTATTTAAGTAGTATATCTGTTGTCTAGCACCCATAACACAAGTCTAGTTACTTAGCTTGGAGCTAGATGGCGATGTGTGGAATGTCCTGCAAATATTTATTTACGTATCCCTGATATTTTTAAGCTTGACGCTTTACGCAAGTGAAACCGCAGGGCGCAGCTAGTATTCCTACGTATAATGATGTCTGAAGAGCGTCGTAGAGTCTCTCAACTCTCAAGGTACTATAGCTTTTGAATAAGGCCTTTCATTACACGAATAGAATTTCTTTTTCAGGCGCCTGAAAGCGGCATGTTTCAGTTTTTGAAGTTTGTTTACCTTTTTATGTAAATTTACGAAATTATGATGGCTTTTTCAGATCACAAGTGAGTTATTTTCTGAAAAAAAAAATACTTAAAAAAATAAATAGAATAAATATTGTGTATTGTGGTTACAATATTTTCTTACATACTTTTATTTATTACTAGCAGTGCTCATGGCTTTACCCGCGTAACTCCTGATCCGTGGGAATATCGGGATAAAAAGTAACCTATAACACTTACAATGAATCAATATATCTACATAGTAAGTTACATCAAAATCGGTCCAGTGGTTTCTTAACCAATTCAATGTAAACAAACAATCAAGTCTTTTTTCTTGATAATATTAGTATAGATTTAGATGAAAAGGTACCGGGCGCTCTCTCCATACAAACGTAGTCCACTGTTTCCTCCCTGGATAATGACACTAGAGCAAATATTTTTGTTGCATAAAATTTCTAACTGCCATGACCATGCCTCTATGTCTTATTTTTTAAATATATAACTCTTACTTTCTATGATATTTCGAAAATGAAAAAAAACCATGACGTAGGGGCATAGTAAGTAATGGCAGTTATAGGTTTTATGCAACAAAAATATTTGCTCTAGTGTCATTATTCAGGGAGGAAACAGTCGACTTCGTTTGTATGGAGAGAGCGCCGGTATCATTTCTTCTTAAGAGCCGACACTTTCCCGCTGCTTGATAAGATAGTTACATTTCTACCTTTCTTCCATTAATCGCAATCTGTATTAATAAAAATATTATCATGGTTTTTCAAAATATGCACAAAGAAAAATATATTCTGAAGATTTGCCTTTAAATAAAATGGTTAGTCGATCAAAACGAAAACGATCCACGACAAAATCACAAATCCCTAAAATATTATTCTCAAAAAACTTAAAAAAATATTTAACCCTTTCAATGAGACTTGTTTTCCAACCCTCCATAAAATAACCCTTTAAAAGCACAAAGTTGTAAAATCTCGAAAAAACTCCCTGAAGACACACCCGAAGACAACACGAAGGACATAATTCATGATGAAAAAGTTAATTTTCACGAGCCTAGAGCCCATTTGCATATTTTTGGTACACAATATTCAATTATTTGAGTGCGTATAACAGCTCACTTTTACTATAGAACCCTATGGAACCCGAATAATGGTCCTTCGGGCCTCGTTCCCGAACACGGAACCCTTTTCGTGAATTAATTTTTCTTAGCCAATTAGCGAGAGTTGTTAGGAGAATGTTTCTCTATTGATCTCCTTCTTTATACACCGTTATGTGCGGAGTTAGAAGTCGTTTAAACTTATTTGATACTTTCATTGAGTTTACGGATAACAAGTCTTATAATAAACCCTTTTGTTAGCTGAATATTTTAATTAGAATTGCTATTTAGGAACATCATTTAATTTGATTAGTTTAAATGTTAAAACACAGTTTCTAGACTTACTAGCTGCACCATTTATTCGCGTTAGTGTCTCTTTAAAAGAAAAAGAAAGAAATAAAATAACTTTATTCCACGTATATTGGATGTTTGAATCTGCGGAACTACTGGAATGATTTGGATAACACTTGTATGAAAAGTAAGATACGTTATAGGCTACTATATATTCCGATATTCCCATGGGATCAGGAATTATGCAGGTGAAGCTAAGGCCTAGCAGGAGATTAAAAAGCTTGGAATCTGCCAACAAGTCTTGACAAATTATAACAAGCCTAAATATCATTTACGATATTCCTATGAGATCAGGAATTTTGTAGCTGAAGCAGCATGTACAGAGACCTATCAGGCGATTAAATAGCTTGGAGTCTGCGTTAACCCTTACCAACGAGTCTTGACAAATTATAACAAGCCTGAACGTCTCAATCAACAATGTCGATGAAAGGAGGAATAAATACAATGTACAATGGCTTACAATGTGCTAAAGGATCGGTGGGAAAATACGCCTTCCATACCGAAGGGCGTTGGTTTCAATTTCTGGAACTTTGTTTTCGAGACCCGTCTCATACATAATTGACGATGTCTACGACGTAGTAGGTAAACAACCCGCGACGCTAAAGGTGCAAGTTTGATTTCCGACGTGGGACAAATATTTGAATCTATAGATATTTTTTTGTATAGTTCAAATATTCATCTGTTACCTACCTTTGTCGACCCAGTTGGCACAATGGTTACTATGCCGGACTGCCAAACACAGGGTTGCGGGTTCGATTCCCGCCGCAGACAAGTATTTCTGCCCATATACTTGTCTGTGGTCTGGTAGTTTCTATGTATTATAAGTATATATTTACAAAATTACAAAAGAAACTATAAAAAGAAATTTACTACTTATATTCTATTAGCAGTATATCCGTTGTCTAGTACCCATAACACAAGTCTAGTTACTTAGCTTGGGGCTAAATGGCGATGTGTGGAATGTATTGCAATATTTATTATATAATACTATACCAGATAAAAAAATACGGGATTTTTTCATTCTTGTGTGCGCCTATTTCCTAAAAAGGAACTCCCATGCGAAGTTTCAGAGATTATGTGATGAATCTTGTTCTCTTTTGGTTTATTGAGGTAGATATATAAGTATAGAAGTAGTACCTCTATAGCTTGCCTGGAAAAGATCGCCCTTAGGCAATAAGGCCATCCTTTGTGCTACTCTAGGATCTTTCCCTATATTTAAGTTTTCCTGTTTTTAGTGTGTATTTTATGTAAAAAATAAGACATAGGGGCATGGTCCTTGTTTGATGTGATCTGAGGGCATGGTCATGGCAGTTATAAGTTTTATGCAACAAAAATATTTGCTATAGTGTCATTATCCAGGGAGGAAACAGTCGACTGCGTTTGTATGGAGAGAGGACCGGTACCCTTCACCTTAATAAAAAAAATCTTTGTTTATCAAAACCATAATATACAAATACTAAAACCTTAGGGGAACTTATTATTTGCAACTTTCATAATAGAAACGTTTCTACACTATCTCAAAGTATCATTCATTATAATATTTGCATAAAGACAACATAATAGCCCCCTACGACATCCGAGCGAGGAGTAATCGCAAATCGTTCAATAAGTTATTAACGAGGTGCTTCGGGGAATGAATGGTTTGAATGAACGGTAAGAATGAATGAATGCATCGATTGAAATGTTAGCACTCGGTGCATTATCGATGTTTATGGCTATTGTTGATTATTTTATTATGATGCTTTTGTTGTTTATTTTATTAAAAGGCATAAAGGAAGAGGTTTTAAAATACTACTTCTAATGTACCTACCTAAGAACCTTACGGGTGGTTTGGACTGAATGTCAAAATGTACTGATCTACATAAAGTACATATTTCAAAAAGATTTTTTCCCGAAATGACTGATTTTCTATAGGTCTTGATTATTAAATGTCAGAAATCCGTAAAGCCGGACACAACCGCTTTCGGTGTTTCTTATTTTTGTGTCTTGCAATATTTATTTCTCTACTAGCTGTACTCCGCGTTCGATTTTTAGGGTTCCGTACACAAAGGGTAAAAACAGGATCCTATTACTAAGACTTCGCTGAGTTTTGGCGGGAACGAGCTAACAACATATCGTGCTGCAGTTTTATTTTCATGAAACTTAGGTGTAACCCGAGTTGAATTGTATAATTCTGGTGGAATGTTATTCAATTTAGTTCTGTAAAAGTGCACTAATGTAGTGAAAGTAAAAATCTGTGTCAAACATGAAGTTTTCTCGTTGCCTCCAAATCTCCTATTAAGGTTATGGTAAACTTGCCACCGCTTTACTATAGCCCCTGACTTGACGGACTATGACGACTTTGACTGTTTTGAAACACTTTAGGCCCGATTTATGAAAAATCGGGTCTTAATTTGATGCAAAATATAACTTGACACTGGCTAAATGCACAAGCCGTGCGAAGCCATAATTAATAGTAAAAAAAAAGACTTCGCTGTTTTTAAATTTCCTTTTATACAAACCTTGTCCTGACAATAACAAAAACAAAAATGAATTGGTTCAGCCGTCCTCGAGATTTGCGCTTAGCAACACATTCAACGATTCATTTTTATATTATAGATCTATATCCCTACCCTACCTATATTATAAATGCGAAAGTGATTCTGTTTATATAAGTTGAAAAGATGTTGAAAGTAAAAAGTTTCAACCTTAGACCAAAAAGCTTTAACTTAAGGCTATTTATGCTGCCAAACGCAACGGACTAGAAATACGTGTCGCTTATAACTAACATTGTTGATTGTAACGAATGTGTTTTGTTTTTCTCAAAAGTGCTGAGATGGAATTGTAGGTGAAATCGTCACCAATATTTTGGGGTAATTTGAGACAAAAATTTCTTGTCAATTCAAAGCTAGACTAGTTTTAATTCTTAATTTTAAGATAGATTCAAAACTGTAGGGAATTTTTGGTTCAAACTTACACCAAAATCTCGGTAAAAATTAACCTACAAATCCATCGCAGCACTTTTGAGAAAAACAAAACACATTCGTAACAATCAACAATTTTCACCAAGGAAGGCGACCAGTACCAGTAGTAACTATTTAGTAGGCTGTGTACCAAGGTCGTTGGCGTATGGACCCTTAAATTATTAGTAAAACCTTTTTTACTAATTCATGTTGAAATAGTTAGGGGTGAACATTGTGCTCATTCATTGGAAATAATTAAGCACCATTGACGTAGGGTTGAAACTAACAACTTTTCGTTTACTATTTTAGGCAAATAATGAACGTATACGTAATACGTAGGTACGTACCACTTACACCTAGAAATTCCAATAATATTGACCTATAAATGTAATATAAATTATTTTTACATTTTTCTTTATACAATATATTTCAGCGAAGAGATTTTAATACGAAAGGGGGTTGTTCTAGACGTCGTGGGAAAACAACTTTTGGAAATTCTAACATTTCGTTCGAAGTTTTTGTATGAAACAGAAGACTTTCAAATAAAAATACTTATAATTAATAAGAAATCAAAAGATAATTATCGAAAAAAAAAAGCAATTGAAAACTACTCCTGTACAGCTTTTATAACTTTTGATTTTCGACTTTTGGAAATACGACGTTTTTTTTAAAACTTTGAGTTAAGGTTAGTTAACTAATCGTTAGAAGCCAAACTTAAAAAAAGACTACATCACTAAAGAGACAGTCCTATACATCCAGCGTACTCTAATACTTCTTCGTAAATATTTAAAATGCCCAAAATTGAACCAAC
Source organism: Idaea straminata (assembly GCA_951213275.1). Taxonomy (NCBI): domain Eukaryota; kingdom Metazoa; phylum Arthropoda; class Insecta; order Lepidoptera; family Geometridae; genus Idaea; species Idaea straminata. Next base: position 10,698,171 of record OX577861.1, read on the forward strand.
TTTTTCTATCAATTTTCTACTAACAAGAACGCCAAGTCTTTACAAACTACAAGCAAAACTTTGCTAGGCTTAGACATAATTTCACGTTACTTCATCAAATCACAATAGAAAGAGTCCAGCACTAAACAGGTTGTTTAATGTCGACATTTCGGCCTACTGAAATAACTATGGTGTCTATTTACTACTAATCACAGATAAAAAAAACTATAGTGTGATAAAGGTAACACCTCGCCGTCAATAATGAGGGATACTCAAAGAATAATGGCAAAACTTTGAACAAAAATGATGAATGAAGAAGATGAAAAACCCGTCACTCTCAATATTCATAAAATGAATAAATAAATTTAAATATGCCAGGATATTCCACACATCGCCATCTAGCCCCAAGCTAAGTATTAGACTTGTGTTATGGGTGCTAGTCAACGGATATACTACTTATATACTTTTCTTTTGTAAATATATAATAACTAGCGGTGCCGCGCGGTTTCACCCACGTAAATCCTGATCCCGTGAGGATATTGGGATAAAAAGTAGCCTGTGTTAATCTAGGTCTCCAGCTATCTAGATACTGAGTTTCATCGGAATCGGTCCAGTAGTTTTTGCGTGAAGGAGTAACAAACATACACACACACAAATTTTTTACATTTATAATATTAGTAGGATAATACTGACTGATTGAACTCGCAACCCTGTGTTTGGCAGTCCGGCATGGTGACCATTGTGCCAACTGGGTCATATTCTGTTTCCACATCTAGTTCTCGAATTACTATTAATTTCATTTTATAAAAACGGAGAATGTTGTCATATTTTTTCTATTTGTGTAATGCCTTGTCATCATTATTTCTTTTTCTTAGCTTACATTGCTTTTTTTAAGCAACGATGAGGTCGATGATGTAGAATGCTCGCCTAGAACGAAAACTGCACACCTGGACTGGACAACAAGATGGAACACGGCGAGTCAATTGATACCATGACTTTGACAATGGGGTAGTGTTAGTAGCCGCTCACCAAAGCTTACCATCGCTTGATTGTCTGCTCCTAGAGCAACTACTGTTCGATGGTTATGTTTGGTCAGTCTCAGTCAAATGCATCAAGATCGTCATACCATCCACACCGACTAAACTATCTTGACGAAAAAGACACGAAGAAGAATTGAGTATTTATTAAAGAATATCCTGATGTTCCCTTTATTGTGACATCGATATTTAATCTCTTTACTACTAATAAGAAAACTCAGGGCGGCCATTAAGCAAGCAGGCCGCGAGCCCCTTTGGGAATGAATCACATGTTTTATTCAGGGACTAGGCACGGACGATGGTGCGACCAAATTAGATGCGTTTTTGTTTTCCACTTATCGTACCACCAAGGAAATTTTGGTTTTAGGCATTGTACTAAAATATTTATAACTTTTCCGTCTATGGTTACTTAATTGTCTTTAAAATCAGTCAGAACTGTGCTAATCCAACATTATTGGATTCATAATGAAAGTAATTTAACGGATCTCGTTTATTTAGTTTTTTTTTTAAACCTGAAGTTTCGAAAGCCTTGCAGATCCCATGGTCATAGGCAGACTGAGGTGACAATTAGTGTTACAAAAACATATGGGTTCTGTGGTAATAACGCAGCACTTGGAGTTTGTTACGACAAAGTACTAGCTTGACGTGCCTTACTTCCTCTGACAGGTGGACTTCATTACAGATGCCTTCTTTGGCTTATTAAATTTTTTGGGTTAAAAATGAGAATTATTTGGTTGGAACAAGACATTTTCACGTTCCTTCTGTGGCTGTCTATCTCAGTTTTAAAGGAACTGACTACAAAAACACAAGAAAAGAGCACAAGAAACAAGAAAATAATAATTTGAAGGGAGAAGAAAAAAAAATTCGACACTGGCAAGATAGATATGCAGCATTTGTACAGTCACCATTGGAAGAAAAAAAAAACGTTGATATTTTTTTCAGCTTTGAGAAATAGAATGTGTAAATCCGTTACTCGAAATATTTACTCAGACCATGTCAAAGGATGTCCGGAAGGGTAATATTTGTCCAGCCCTGATGGCTTGATGAGGTTGACCCGAGGCTGTGTAGGGAGGGATCAATCAACAGTTATATGGAAATTATGTTAATATTCGATGAGTTCGAATGTCAATATTGACATCAATTTCATATTTAATCATAAGCTAATCATATCCTTTTTATCCGACTAAAAAAAGTAAGGGAAGGGTTATGTTTTTCGCGTCTATCTTTGTATGTTTGTTTAAAATACTCTTGATTTCTTCCAAACCAGAGTTTTAGTTAATTCAAATCATTTATTTCAGACAATTACAGTCCATCCATAAGTTATTAGTACAAAAACTTACGAAAACCATGTTAGTAGTTTTTAATTAAAACGTATTTAAATACTATAGGTAAAACGTAGAATCGAATAGATTTTTTAATTTACCATTTTTTTAATATCGACTCATAACAAAATAATACTTTGAGTATTTCTTAACTTAACGAAAAGAAAAACTAACGCAAAACCAAATAGGAAACTTTGAAAATGTTTTAGTAAAAGCTTTCCAATTAAAAAGTTTAACTTAAAAAGCGTAATCTATCACGAACTTTTAATATTTTAGGCATAGAAAAAACATAAAACTAAAAGTTTAGCACAATGAAAATGTTGATCATCTGCAGACTACAGAATTTTCAGGTCCTAAAGTGTCGCGAAGCCAAGCAAGCTGGATTAAGCAACTTGGATTTATAGAGATTTGATCCAGAGGGATGAACGACATACGCAGTGATGATGAATAGATCATTGTATGAAATTTAAAAAAACCTCATAAGTTTCTTGTGCCTACTTTTCGTAAGGTTCGGAACGGAACTTCGGACATCGCCTTTCCGAAGGCACCTTAGTTTTTAAGACGTTTTAATGCAATCATTGTTTATAAACATTGATCGATAAAAAATGACAAAAAAACTAAATCAAAATCGGTTCAACCGTGCGGGAGCTACGATGCCAGATACACACACACATACACATACACATACACACACACACACACACACACACACACACAGACACGTCAAACTTATAACACCCCGTCGTTTTTGCGTCGGGGGCTATAAACTCGAACATTACCTTTGAATGAAGTCGGTTAGTGACTTAAACATCGGCCGATCGAAAATAAGTAGTCTGTTGAAGCCCTAAAAGGAATGAAAACTTAAAGGAATTCATCATCCACACTTCCAATCCTTTCTGAGTTATAATATCCCAAAAAGTGTAAGGTTGTGGCATAAGTAAGTGCCCCCCAGAGTGGCGTATACTTCGCATACGTAATGGTTCACCTCTACTCGCCCGCTAGACCACTGTGGAATATATTTCGCGTTTCTTAGGCCAAATCGCTTGGAATACGATTGTTTCCACTGGCTTCTAACATATAAATTATATGACCTGCCGCGATGCGCCATGAATATATGTATGAGAGGCAAATTGATATTACAAACGCTCGTATGTTACAGTTTGGTTTTTACGCCACATTTTTTTCGCGCCGAAATTGGCTTTTTATGCGGCAAGTATAAATTGTGTAAATTGCGGGTAATGAATGTGGTGACTAAGGTGGGGTATGGAGTACTTGTCATCTATACTTATAATATTATAAAGCTGAAGAGTTTGTTTATTTGAACGCGCTAATCTCAGGAACTACTGGTTCGAATTGAAAAAATATAATAAAATAAAAAAAATATGACGACCCAGTTGGCACAATGGTCACCATACCGGACTGCCAAACACAGGGTTGCGGGTTCGATTCCCGCCTCAGACAAGTATTTATGCTTAGATATTTGTCTGTGGTCTGGTTGTTTCTATGTATTATGAGTATATATTTACAAAAAAAAAGTATATAAGTAGTATATCCGTTGTCTAGCACCCATAATACAAGTCTAGTTACTTAGCTTGGGGCTAGATGGCGATGTGTGGAATGTCCTGCAGTATTTATTTATTTATTTATTTATTAAATATTTCAGGACATTCCACACATCGCCATCTAGCCCCAAGCTAAGTAACTAGACTTGTGTTATGGGTGCTAGATAACGGATATACTACTTATATTATACTTTTTTTTTGTAAATATATACTTATAATACATAGAAACAACCAGACCACAATATCTAAGCATAAATACTTGTCTGAGGCGGGAATCGAACCCGCTACCCTGTGTTTGGAAGTCCGGCATGGTGACCATTGTGCCAACTGGGTCGTCGAATATTTTTGTATTCGATAGTCCATTTCTCGAGTAAGACTATAAGCCATTTTATATTTCGATATTCCCACGAGATCGGGAGATAAGCGGGTGAAACCGCGGGGTGCTGCTAATAATATTATAAAGATGAAGCGTTTGTTTGCAGTTTGTTTGAACGCGCTAAACCTCAGAAACTACTGGAATTGAAAAAATATTGTTGTATTCGATAGTCCATTTCTGGAGAAAGGCTATAAGCCATTTTATATTTCGATATTCCCACGTAATCGGGAGTTACGCGGGTGAAACCGCGGAGCGCTGTTAGTTTAGAATATTTTGAGTGCGCATTGCTAACGTCTTCAAGAAAGCTGCTATGCGGAAATACGACCAATGATCATAGCGATCAACAACAAAAAATATAGAGTGGCCTTTGCTCTACATGGGAAAGTGCAATCTCTTAATAATAGAAGTAATAATTATTATCACACATTAAAAAACAAACATAATCACAAACGAATTATTTTTTAAAGGAAATATGGCTTGCCCTTCGATGGGCGGGCTGCGTTATATATGTCTTACTTCAAGTACATTTCTTAACAACCAGAGACGATTTATTTTTTCCTCAAGTACCATAGAAATCACAAGTCCTTATAGGACAATATTAATTCAATGGGAAGTTCCTTTTTCTTTTTTTATCAGTAATAGTATTTATGCATTCAACCAACGTCAAGTAAGTAATAATAATTTACCAAGTTGTAGCCCAAATTGCCCAAAAATACAACCTCTATTAAACCTAATAATATGTAGCCCAAAATGGCCAATTTATAAATATGTCTTTGTGCATCCTTCAGTCCTGTCAAATTAAGGCTAATGAGTAGGTAATAAAAAAACCTAAGCCAAAATTAATTCAAATAAAAATGTATTAAAAACAAAACTTTAAACTAATTCTAATAAAAAGGAACTAAAAACCAAACTTAAAACTAAAACAAAAATCCTTTTATATTAGTGTAAAGTTGGCCAAGTCTCCCGAGGCTGGCTCTAATTCGGCCTCGGGCTTCAGAGAACACTGGAGCACATAAATAAAGGCAGAACACCGCAGTGACCACAATACCGATAGTTTAAGAATATTCACGCGTATAAATTAAACAGCTCGCTGCTGTGCAGATTTCCCTGATGGTTGACCGTCTGTTGTATGACGATATAATTGAATTGATACTTTGTATTATTTAAACTGTTTTACAACGTGAAAAACGCTGCAGCCCAGACGACGCACGGCGCCAGTTCCAGACGTATTGATGAGTTATTTCCTCTGGACTTTAATAAATAATAAATATTGAACATTCCACACATCTAGCCCCAAGCTAAGTAACTAGACATGCGTTATGAGTGCTAGACAACAGATATACTACTTTATATACTTTTCTTTTGTAAATATATACTTATAATATATAGAAACAACCAGACCACATACAAAGACAATCTAAGCATAAAAAAATGTCTGAGGCGGGAATCGAACCCAAAATCCTGTGTTCGGCAGTCCGGCATGGTGACCATTGTGCCAACTGGGTCGTAATTGAGAGGATGCTAAATGGCCAAGTTTATTTCATCTTATACCATGTTCCAGCACCACCTACCCCTATAAGCTAATCAACTAGTTTTAGGATGTTTCTCCCTCTGAAATCGCTTTACCCCTTTCCCTGGTTTGTCTTCTTTCGATCTCAAATTAAAACTTTTTTAACCGATACAATTCTGTTTTTTTTATATCCTGAATTGTCGAAAAAATTACGAATTGCACCGATCAAATTCCTAATAAAGGTTCCTTATTTACCTTTTGAGGAACGGAAATCTAAAAATCGATTAAATTTGAATCAAAAAAGATTTTTTTTTTTTTTTTTAAAAAGATTTTCATTCATCTATTAAAATCAACTCGATTTGTCTTAAACTGTCTTTAGGTGACAAATTTTTAGGGTTCCGTTTCCAAATGGTAAAAAATCACTTCTTTCTATAAGATCACTTTTTTGTCTGTCTGTCTGTTTATCCGTGTGTCACCAACGATTTTCTCAGGAACGGGTGGACCTAGCAAGTTGAAATTCATACCAGATACTGAAGTCTATAGGTCCTGAGTCAACACGATTAAAAGAAATGGGCAAATTTACATTTACCTGAATTTTATTGTTTTATTAATTTCGGAATGTTTCCTTTACTTGAGCTGTAAGACCATGCTTTTAATTTTAACGTAAGTATCAAAACAAGTATATCGATGTAGACATGACATGATACATCCGGGGCGCGGTCAAGCGGTAAAGGCAAGACGCATGGCCCGGTACCGGTACTCTCTCCCGGGTGTTACTGCGGCCATTGTATTCAACTATTGATACTGTTACGACTTTAGTTTCTAATAGTTTACTATTACCATTGGATAGATGGCGTTACTAGTAGTCATTATATGCTCATTATTAAGAGACAGGCCTAAGAGCTTACACCCGTATTTACAATCAGTACTTAAGTAGCTCTTGTATAAGTGAACGCATTGTGTTAAATGCGGCCCTATGATTGGTCAATTTTGTGCTGCTTTCTTCACTCTACTAGGTTAAAATAAATAAAAATGTGTGACACTCGGGGACTGCCGCGGTAAAGCTATTGCATCGTGCGAGCTTCGTACAGTCGTACCATAAGCGAATGCCGAGCTACATGGTAGGCGGAGTAGGGGGTGTTAGGTTTTATTTTCATTACGGAATTTTTTGATTCAGTCGCCGCGCTCAAAGCCTGCGATAAAAGCTATGCAATAGATTAAAAAATAAATATTGCAGGACATTCCACAATAGCCCCAAGCTAAGTAACTAGACTTGTGTTATGGGTGCTAGACAACGGATATACTACTATATACTGCTATATTATCATAGGGTTGATTGTGAATACTAGTGCTAATTCACACGAGGAGGATTCATCCGCAACTTCGTCCGCGCATTAGGTTAAATTTTCCAAAACTCTTTCTTAGCGGATACCTATGTCATAGTAGCTATATGCAAACTTTCAGCCCAATCCGTCCATTGGTCATAACTTTGATTTTCTAGGTAACGTAGCAGTTTATGAATTAGGAAGTTTCCTTATATTTCTGATTTACCTATCTTTAAAAAAATAGCATGTTTAGGTATACAAAAGATAATATAGATATTTATTTTGCATATTATTATCTAATAACTGGATAATAGAGACAAAATATACAATTTTCACTGCCTCAATAATGGGCCCTAAATTTAATAAATCATAAACAAACCAATAAATGCCATACAGTCTAATTAATAAATGCGTTTAATATTCCGAAAAAAATATTATTAAATCAACTAAAGACTTAAAACAACCCCTAATAACCGTAACACACCACCTTCCATTTACCAAATTGAGTGAAATATACCTCCCTTAGCGCCAAAGACATTAAAAAAACGCCTTCAAAACTTTTAATATTCTAATAAGACTTTGATTTAATTTCCCTTTATCATTATTTATGTAAGAATCCTCGGTAAAAAAGACGATAAGTCCGTGGTATTATATTTTTTTAGTGAGTATTCTCCCCTACTAAATTTGCCCTTTTTCGGAGGGTAGAAACAGTCATAGAGCAGCATAACTCGCTCCGAATAATTTTCCTTCTGAACTTTCGTTCGATTCTTTCAATGCGTTGCAATTAATCTGTGATTCAGTTAGTGCGAACTAACATTCGATATTAAACTTTAAGTTTAATAGATTATGACTCTAAATTAAACAACTATTAGAAGTTGATGACAACGTGACACGTCGCTAACAACTTGTTGAACAATATTGTTGACAATGTCCAGTTTGTATTAACAAAAGTTTTTGTAATAGTAAAAGGTTTTATTAACAGGGGAAAATACAGGAAATAAGGGAGGTTTATTTCAAATTTGACGTGAAAAGTTATAGGAAACGATTTAAGGATTAAGAAAATGTTTATGTTGAATGACACTTGCATTTTGAAAAAAAGAAAATATGAGAGACTTTTTCAAACGTGACTTTTAACAAGAGATTCTTCTAATACCTATTAAAATAAGGTCACAGATAATAAATTAAATTCGTAGCCTTTACCTGCTTTTATGTTGGACTAAATGTTTATTAAAATTATTATCGTGTAGGACCCACGACAGACGAATATGTAACGCGAAACGAACCTAACGCCTATTTCAAAGACTCTCCAAATATCGCAATTGAAAGTCGTTTTAAGGTGTGCGTGGATGGACGAAAAAAGCCCCTTTTTAATTTACTATTAAATAAATTCATATTTAATACGTTTGAATAAAATACACGTGCCATTTTCACTTCGTACAACTGACATCTTTATCAATTGAACAAGTTCCCGCCCCGGAATGACTTGCATTTATAAAGTTAAAACGTCCCTAGATTACAATAATCACGTGATCCATGCTCTAAGGAGTTTCCGAAGACATCTTCATCATAATTTTATAAATGCTGAAGAACGCATTACAGACACTAATGGTTTACGAAAGTAGTTTTTGTAAGGGTATGAGTTATGAACTGATGACTATTTCAAAACACAGCACTACAACAGGGCCTTTTTAGGAGGTTTTTTTATTATAGGTAAGCGTTTGACCACTATCACACTTTGCCTGATGGTAGGTGACGATGCGGTCTAAGATATAGCACGCTTTCTTAGTAGATACCTGTTCAAAATGTACATGTCGATCCAATGATTTCAAACTATTTTATGTCTCCCTTATTGAGGAAATGTCAAACTCTTGTTTTAAATCTCTTTTAAACGGTCTGGTCATGGGACAAGCATGTCTTGCATTTTTGCTCATACTGTTCTTTCCAAGAAATTTCCTTTCTCAGATTGTCAATTTATGTCCTTTTCTAGACTCAAGCCTTAAAAGAGCTCAATGGGAGCTGCTAACGCTTAACACACTCTTGATATTTCTTATGACAGATATAACGACAGAATTCTGAGCCTGTCACAGATTTCAGAATTTAAATTTTCACATTGCTTTGTCACCAACTAGGTACAACGAATAAAAAGATTTAAAAACAATTTAAGTGGAGAAGAACTTAAAGACTTGTTAACTTGATATTGACAAAATAATCAAGATATGGCTAAATTAAATTTACAAGTTTCTGATTCTTTTAACTTAAGCCAAAAAACAAATTCAATCGCAAAGAGGGCGATACCCTTAATGTGTTTGCATAATGTTACCCATTAAAACATTTATTATGAGCCGCTGGCTACCCCTAAACGAAGACATTCTCTCATAATATCCACCGAAAAAGTTCACGATAGGTATTTTAGGATAATGGATTTTTTGGTAAAGTAAAACAAAAGGAAATCAATGAAAAAAAAGACGAAATATGTTCAAAATTGAAGTTGTCCGACAAACATTGACCGACTTTTGGCGGGAACGAGTTAACAACATATCGTGCTGCAGTTTTATTTTCATGAAACTTAGTTGTAACCCGAGTTGAATTGTATAATTCTGGTGGAATGTTATTCAATTTAGTTCTGTGAAAGTGCACAAGTGTAGTGAAAGTAAAAATCAGTGTCAAACATGAAGCTTTCTCGTTGCCTCAAAATCTCCTATTAAGGTTATGGTAAACTTGCCACCGCTTTACTATAGCCATCAAATTATGACGAAAAATCGGGTCATGATATGATGCAAAATATAACTTGACACTGGCTAAATGCACAAGCCGTGCGAAGCCATAATTAATATAAAAAAAAACCATTGACCATCATATTGAAAGATTTCATGCTCTATGTTATTTTTAAACTCCGACGCAAAAACGACGACGGGGTTTTATAAGTTGGACGTGTCTCTCTCTCCTCTCTCTCTATCTTTCTCTCTATTCAATTCAATTCAATTCATTTATTCACATTAAGTGTTGGTAGAATAAGGTATTACAATATATACATAACCTAGTTATGTTACTACATTCAGGTCCAAAACACTTAGTCACTATATTTGACATGCAAATTTTTTGAGATAAATTATACTTTCTTATAAACTACACAATGTCAGTAATAAAATAACCAAATTAAACACATTACTACCAGGATGTCAAATTGCAAATTGTCAAACTTAATCTAGAAATTCAATAAAATGGTCAGTCTCTCTGTGTGTGTGAGTGTGTGTGTCTGTAGCATCGTAGCTCCCGAATGGATAAACTAATTTTGTTTTTTTTCTTTTGTTGAGATTTTGACACTTGAAGTTACGATCTCTAATGGTGAATGTCCATTAGGAGTATGGAGACGGGCTTTCTTAATGGTTTGTCTTATATTTTTAAGTGCAGCACCTCTTTAACCTATGGCAATGTACAGAGGACTTAAGACAAACAACAAATGCCATGTAACAAAATTTCGTAAAGTGTGAAATTTTCCAACCCAACATTTTACGAGAATTCGTTATATGCCGTCAGTTGTTTGTATTAAAAATAATGATAGATTGAAAAACCTGAAATTTCTACTTAAAAGCACTTCTACTTTAATAAATTGTTAGTTGTGTCAAATGTCAAAGCAAAGAATGATGAACAGAACAACTTTAGTGCAATGACTCAGCTAGATGAGGAGAGTTCAGGGATATACAATAATGAAAAGTCACAGGGTGCGATTGACAAATGACAGTGACTCGTCAGTCGGTTCTTCTTTGTTAATTGACTGCAAACGATTGCAGAACTTGTGGAAACAGCGAAGTGAAGTAAGACGTTTCTTGGCAAGCTTTTATTTCTAGCAGTTTTTAGTCAAGTTATAAAGTATCACTTGACATTGATTTTGCACGTGGGAAGTCATAATTGGAAAAAAGAAACAACTGTCAAAATTACTGCCCTGTACCTTTTGGGTTGGATAGTTGGGTTTAAATTCTTCCCCGGCGAAAAGTAGAGGCTATTTCTATTAATTTAAAATTCAAAGTCCTAACTAATTGACCAACTGACTGTCTAACGAATCGGGCTAATATTTGGCATAGGTAGTAACATGGGTAGTAATGTAGGTATCTGCTAAGAAAGGGTTTCGGAAAATTCAATTCTCCTAAGCTAACGAAGGCGCCGGCAAAAGCTTTTATGAAATAGAATATGAAGTTTGCATTCCTGAATAAAGTTGTTTGAGGCTACCAGTAGCAGCAGCAGTGACAAAGTCAAAGTCAACAATTTTTATTCATTTGAAATCATACAGTTTGTACAAGATCACATAATAACATCTTAGAAACTGAGGATGTGTGCTTTCGAAGCGCGCCCACCAATGAGAAGAAGGTACAAGAGAACTCATAGAGTTTTTTTTCTTGCGATCATACTCATAGAGGTCAATATTACAAATATTTAAAGGTATATAAGGTATTGAAGGCAAACGACGAAAACGAAACGGAGCAATCGACAGTGACAGTGACTGTAGTAGCAGTGGCTTCAGCTGTTTGGCTGTTGTTTAGCTTTGGCTGACGATTTTTAAAGCACTGTATCTCGCTGTGCTGCTAAATAACTAACCTAACATTACAGCTAAATCCGAAACACAAACCAATAACGGTCCGGAAACCTCACCGGCCAATGACTCATTAAACACATATTAATAATGATATACGTTGGATGGATATCGCACGGCAACCTCGGCATGGCAGAGCATCGCGTGCGCGTTACTAGGTTATTGCGCAAGAGCACATCGCTTCAGTGAACAAGCAGGCCGCCTGAATCATTTCCTCTGTACACACGTCCTCGCCTTGTAAGGTGTATGTTACACTTAGTACTTCAGCTATTGAACTTTTAAGTATATTTCAGCGACTTTAAAGAAGGCGTATGTTCTTATTTCGACTTCTTTATTGGTCGTGGTCCGATCGCCGGTGTTCTATCAATCGAACCACGGGCAAATCAAACTGTCCGCAGTTCTATCAATCGAGCCACGGGCAAATCAAACTGTTCGCAGATCTATCAATCGAAACACGGGCAAATCAAATTGCCCACAGTTCTATCAATCGCACCACGGGCAAATATATTACTATCTACATACAGAGTTTCATTGCAATCAGTTCAGTGGTTTTTGCGTGAAGGAGAAACAAACATATACACACAAACTTTCAAATTTACAATATTAGTAGGATGTCTCATACCTTAAGAGAATCAAACAATATGCCACCTAAAAATGGTTTTATTATGTTCATGGAGTAGGTAGAGAAAGCAAAGCATAGCTTTTTCACGTTTCTAGTTCTGCTGGACCTGTTTTGTTAATTGTCGCTACGAACGGTACGAAAAGAGACAAATTTACATTTATCACTTGTGAAATTTTATTTATCTAAACACACTTATATTTAATACTAATTTGGCGCCAAGATCTCCAACAACAGTACCCACGGACCGAGAAAATAATGGAAAATGTAAGAGTCTGGTTCATTAACATTGTATATTGCTTATAAAAATATTTTTCTTTAAGAATTAAACTTTCAGAGCCAAGTGGAAAAGCCTCGTATCGCGACGAAATTCGCGATGTATCATTGCTTTTACTTGTAGCATCCGCAGGGGCGTTCTACAGTACCGAATCCCGACAGTTCACTACCCATTACTTACCAAATAAATTACTATACTTACCTTCAATGGAATATCAACCCTAAAGCAATATACTGAAGTTGTATTTTGTATCCGTTTCATTGTGTCCTGTCATTATATTTGGAGGTACACGCTAAGGATGCGATTTCGTTTGCCACCAATTTTAATTAAGTTAGTTTTTTAATTAGATGTTTGTAAAATATTGGTCAAGATCGCTTGAATTTTTATGTTTTGATTGATATCTGTGTTTTTATTGAAGTTAGTTGTTAAAATAAAATGCGTTCAAATTACATATATCCATCAAGGTTTGGAAGATGTGAGGGAAAAGAATATATCAAACAAACAAAGATAGGTGCGAATAACATAACCCTTTTCTTGCAGCCGGGTAAAAAGAATGATCAAAATCGGACTACTCTGTAAAAATTTATACGTGATCACACATAAAAAATAATAATAAAATATACGCATTGACTTGAGAGCCTCCTCCTATTTTACATCAGTTATAAACTAAAAGGGACCGTTTAAGTTGGTTCGGACAATGGACAGGTAATGAGGGGAGAGGAGACGCATGTGACTATAAGAGTAATGAGTATGAATGTAGAGGGATGGAGAGGAAGAGGACGACTTAAGAAAAGGGTGATGGACTGCATGAGAGAGATGGATGTGAATGATGAGATGACGACTAATAGATAAAACCTCAAATTGATTGAGATAAGAGCAGGTCGAAAAAGAGAAGCTGTGAAAATGACCTACCCAAGAGCAGAATATGTATACCTGAAAAGGTAAAATTTAGTCGGAAATAATATCAGCAAAATTATCTGGTAAAATATGTACCTAAATTTAATATTTCATTTCATTTCATTAAATCTAGGGAGCACCTTCAATGTCCATAGTGCTCTAACACATGTCCGTTGGAAGACCATAATTAGGCTAACAAAGATGCTGAGAGTTAGGCCAAAATTTTGGTCACACAAAATCTAAATGCTTGACTCGAAAAGAAAATAAAGAATTTTTAAGTTAAATGATTACGTACTTTTAGGGGTTTCAGAAAGTGATATTTGAGTCCAATTTATCGAGCAACTAGATTAGATGAGATAAGAGTTTTTACAATATAGGATTAGGTATTTTGACACTAAATATTGTGGGACAGGACGTAGTGGTTCACTGGACATTTTCCAATTATAGTCTATTAGACATTGTCAGCCTTAACTGATTAACGAATTAAAAAATACTAGCGATGTATTCAAAAGCTTAGAGTTGGGATCGGATAGAGTAGTGACGAAGCCTTTTACCCGCAGGTTCGTCCGCGGAGGGGTTGAATTTTACATAATCCTTTCTTAGAGGATCCCTACGTCATAATAGCTGTCTACATGCCAAATTATAGGCCGATCCGTTCATTCGTTTGAGCTGTACGTTATCAATCAGTCAGAACTTTGAATTATATTTATATGTTGTGCGACAAAGGTTGTTGAAAATGATACTAGCTCTGTATGTTTATGGTGTTTTTATCTCTGGTTCTATTGATGTTGTGATTACGAAAAAAAAATTGGTGGATGGTATAGAACATTTTCTTTTTCTTCTCATCAAATACGTACTATAGATACGATAGATATATGTTGGCTTCAATTAAGAGGAAAGGGTACCGGGGACTCTCTCCATACAAAGTCGACTGTTTTCTCCCTGCATAATGACACTAGACCAAATATTTTTGTTGCATAAAACTTATAACTGCCATGACTATGTTTTGTTTTTTTTTTGTTTTTTAAATCTTAATTTCTATGATAATAAGAAAATCAAATAAAAAATACTTATGGGCATAGTCATGACAGTTATAGGTTTTATGGCACAAAAAAAATATGCTAGTGTCTTTATCCAGGGCGAAAACAGTCGACTACGTTTGTATGGTTAGAGCGCCGGGACCCTGTCGCCTTAAGGTCTTCTCTTTGTCTATTCTTTATAACTAGTTCATCAAATATCAATGTACTAATTCCGTGAATATATAACACTTTCGATTGCCATGGTCGGTTGACCAGCTAGCGTGTTTCTTCGCATCCGGTCGCATGCGAGCGGAAACTGAAAATTCAGCGGGTTTTTTGTGCTGCTTGATTAAAAGATGTTATATCGTGAGTTGTGTCAATAAATTTGTATCCTTTGATTTTGAATGTGTTCTAGTTTTAGGATTATCAGAACTTAAGGTCCTTGCGTCGTTCGACGCAGAGAGCATGCGACCGATCGCTTTGGAAGTCTTTGGGGGGGAGTCTTTGACCGATTGCTTTGGAACGCTTTGGAAGTCTATGTTTACCGATGGACGTCCGGTGGCTGATATGATGATAATGTTGAAGGTCTTTTTCAAGAGAGATCTGTTTATTAAGATAATAACTGAGGAAAACACATACATCTAATCTAATATATTTAAACGAGCAATTCTTATAAATATATTTATGTGTATAATCAGGAACTCGGAAACAGCTCCGAAGATTTTCATGAAATTTAGTATGCGGGGGGTTTCGAAGGCAAGGTAAAATAAAACGTAGAATAACAGAGCAAACCTTGGTCACCCAGGTACTATTGTATAATGCAAAGAAGGTCAGTGGAAAAACAGGAAACTCACGGTAACCCAAACACCATCGGCTACGAAAAAATAAGTTGACTTGTTGTCAAATCACTAAACTTTGTACTTGAACTTACTCAGCAACCTTTTCAGACCTCTTTAGCGGTGTTGACCTAGTGATAGATATTTTGACTTTCATTCCCAAGGTCGTGGGTTCCAATCCCGCCCGGCCGTACAAAATTGGATTATTTTATGATACAATTATGTGTGCTAATTGACATTGAAAGAAAACATCATAATAAAACCCGCGCTTTAGTTGGCTTCCGATGTATTCTTTTTTCTTCCTCTGTTCTTTCCTATTGGACACGGTCGACTAAGCTGAGAGGGTACCTAGTAAAGGTATTGGACATAGTCTACTCCATCCTCACGCAAAAAGGACCCAACTAAAGAGGTCTTGCGGAAACAGCCCATATACAAGTACAACTCTTCTCCATCCATCTAACTTACTTCCTATTTAGACGACTATCAGTCAGGCGATGACTATGTATTTATTTGTACAAGCCACGTGCCTCACATTACCATTTGGCGTTGTATCCAGCCACTAGCCACTTGTAACAGTGTCGTGTGCAAGTAGAAGCCAAAAATATTTTTAATCCAAACATAATGCGAACGGTCTTCAAAATAAATATGTCGGCCGGAGTGTTAAGGGGCTTATACATTGTTTGTGACGCCATTTTGTTGACCCAATTTTTCTAAAGGTTTGTATGATGGAAGTATAATGTGTGAGATAAAACGTAGCTATCTAGAAATATTATCTAAGAAAATGGCGCTCTGTAGCAACATTCACAACTGGACGGATTCTCAGTTGGACAGATTAGGAACTGGAATGTATTTACAAAAAAATTGTATCAGGACCAGATTTTAATTCGTGACCTCTGGTCGTACAATAGAAATATGCAAGCAGAAGGATATTTTTAAATAAGCATTCTCCTTCGAAAATGTTTCGAGGAATAAATTGCCGAGCACAGGTTCATGCGCTTTAAAAAATATATTTAAAAAAAATAGTATTTCTGCTATCGAGTTTCATCGCAATTGACTCAGTATTTTTTTGCGTAAGACACTAACACACAATCTTGCAAATTTTAGGATTTTATTGTTATGGGTAAATAATGGATCATAAAAGAAAATTCATATTTAATACCTTACAATATGGCACAATGGGCGGCCTTATCGCTAAAAGCGAATAGACGATAACGGTAGAAAAAAAAGACGATGTATTTATGCCTATCTAAAAAAAATATTGTAAATATAAAGTGTGAAATCCCCTTAACTTGATATAAAAATCAACGTTGACCAGAGCCAGATCACTTAGGACAAAAAGAGATCATGTTTATATTACGCACCGCGAAACTGAGAGTATAATATAGGTGATTGGACTACGGGACAAGTGATAAGCAGACCGAGGTATACATTAACTTCTACATTGGTCTATAGGTTAAAAAAAATTGAGTATGAATGTCTCTTGGTAGCTGATAGAGAGGTTAAGAGGTTGATTTAGACCATAACACAAAGGGGGCTTACCCTAATATAGGTAGTAGGTACTCAAAATGAAAGGAATGGCAAAACCATTATTAGCAGTGGGTCATCAAATAAATATTAGTGTTATTATATTTAGAAAAAATCCCGTAAATTGGGTAAATTAAATTTATTTTTCTCGACTATTTCCTTATTTTCTCTAGTAGGTATGTTTTTGGGTGAGATCCAGGTGTACCTACCCACTCCTTCGTTCCCTCGTACCCTCGTACATAAGTCTATCAGTCACCATAACACAAGCCATGTTGTTTAGCTTGGCGCTAGATTTTTCGTTGCGCGTAATATAATTTATTTATTGTTATTTTCATTTATTTTTAGTAAACGTTTGCAAAAGCTGTAAGTGCTCAGAATATCGTTAATCAATTCTGTGTATAATTTTGATTAACTTTTTAAATTCGACGGTAGTTTATTAACATTTTAAATAATTTGTAAGTCTGCCTCTGTCTGTCTGCCTGGGACTATGAGAGCTGTAAAGTAGGTACTCGAAACGTCAGGTTTTAACATAAAACGAAATCTCTCCCGATAAATAGCAAATGTCTAACAGAGTGAAATAAACACGATTAATCAGTTAAACATAAAACGAAATCGCTCCCGATAAATAGCAAAACGTCTAACAGAGTGAAATAAACACGATTAATCAGTTAAACATCAAACGAAATCGCGACTATTCCAAATTATGTTATAGGGTTCTCTTGTATTCTCTAGGAAAGGTAACAATGTTGACTTAATAATAAAAGGTGAAATGTGGTTCATCCACGTCAGAGGTTTATGTTGGAACCGTTTGATAGTGTTAACCTTCATTTATGGTGTTCTTAACTACCTATTACTTTCATACTTAACTAGATACCTAGAGATTTAGTAGGTGTGTTTCTATCCCTAAAAGGCCTAAAAATCCTGTTTCACAATAATAGTTTAATTAAAAAATGTCTTTCTTTAGGTGAGTATGTAAATCGCCGATTTCTCCTAACTTGGACCACACATTTTAAAAGCGATGTTTACACAGAGCGGTCAAGTAACGATAGGCGAGTAATTGTAACCATTTCCGAGACCAAGAATAATCTCTTCGCTTAATACGTGCGATGCAACACATACCAGATGGGTGTGCGCTGTGCGTCTGCCTAGACAGATATTGATTCTTGACGACGGACAAACATTTTTTTTCCTTTGATTAGTAAGGATGGCGATGTGCGAAGGTACCACTGATTGTACTTACTAATAACATGAATGCGAAAGTTTTCAGTGTTTCTATTTTACTTTAAAATGGGTTTGAGTGTTTCGTATGTTAGCTATGTTAGATTTGATGACCCAGTTGGCACAATGGTCACCATGCCAGGCTGCCAAACACAGGGTTGCGGGTTCGATTCTCGTCTCAGACAAGTATTTATGGGTCTGGTTGTTTCTATGTATTATAAGCATATATTTACAAAAGAAAAGTATATAAGTAGTATATCCGTTGTCTAGTACTCATAACACAAGTCTAGTTACTTAGCTTGGGGCTGGATGGCGATGTGTGGAATGTCCTGTAGTATTTATTATCCGCTAAGAAAAACATTTTGGAAATTTCAGACCTTACGCAGATGAAGTCGCAACAAGAAGCTAGTACTAATATAATAGAGAGGAAGTATTTTTGTATTGAAGGTTTTTGAAACTACTAGACCGATTTTGATGACATTTGGTGTGAAGATTCTTTGAATCCATAGGCCATTTTATACCAGTTAAATCTTAATTTCTATGATAATGAAAAATAAAAACAAGACATAGGGGCATAGTGATGGCAGTTATAGGTAGTATGCAACAAAAATATTTGTGCTAGTGTCATTATCCAGGAAGGAAACAGTCGACTACGTTTGTATGGAGAGAGCGCCGGTACCCTTTTACCTTAACGCGTGTGAAACCGCGTTCTGCAGCTAGTGTAATGATAAAGACATATGTTTTACTAATGGTGTTTTTCGTTTACATTAGTCTAGTTGATTTGCAATGTCTTATTGGATTCGTCTTCTTTAATTGTCCGATTGGAATTCGAATTCTGTTTAGACGGTTATTTTGTAACTCTGTTAGGTTTTTTTTCATATTTACATTGAAATTACAATGAAAAGAAATGCCATTCATACAAAAACTTTAGTCTTATTAAGGTTGACTTAGGTAGGTACAGTCAGCAAAGGACTGGGGGTAGCAGGTGCTTAGTGTAAAGTTTAAATTCTCGCGGGATCAGTATTAACGCGTGTGAAACCGCGTTCTGCAGCTAGTGTAATGATAAAGAAATATAGTTTACTAATGGTGTTTTTCGTTTACATTAGTCTAGTTGATTTGCAATGTCTTATTGGATTCGTCTTCTTTAATTGTCTGATTGGAATTCGAATTCTGTTTAGACGGTTATTTTGTAACTCTGTTAGGTTTTTTTTTTCATATTTACATTGAAATTACAATGAAAAGAGATGCCATTCATACAAAAACTTTAGTCTTATTAAGGTTAACTTAGGTAGGTACTACAGTCAGCAAAGGACTGAGGGTAGCAGGTGCTTAGTGTAAAGTTTAAATTCTCGCGGGATCAGTATTAACGCGTGTGAAACCGCGTTCTGCAGCTAGTGTAATGATAAAGAAATATAGTTTACTAATGGTGTTTTTCGTTTACATTAGTCTAGTTGATTTGCAATGTCTTATTGGATTCGTCTTCTTTAATGGTCCGATTGGAATTCGAATTCTGTTTAGACGGTTATTTTGAAACTCTGTTAGGTTTTTTTTTCATATTTACATTGAAATTACAATGAAAAGAGATGCCATTCATACAAAAACTTTAGTCTTATTAAGGTTGACTTAGGTAGGTACAGTCAGCAAAGGACTGAGGGTAGCAGGTGCTTAGTGTAAAGTTTAAATTCTCGCGGGATCAGTATTAACGCGTGTGAAACCGCGTTCTGCAGCTAGTGTAATGATAAAGAAATATAGTTTACTAATGGTGTTTTTCGTTTACATTAGTCTAGTTGATTTGCAATGTCTTATTGGATTCGTCTTCTTTAATTGTCTGATTGGAATTCGAATTCTGTTTAGACGGTTATTTTATAATTTGTGAAAATTTTAACTGTCTAGCTATCACGGTTCATGAGATACAGACTGGTGACAGACAGACGGTCAGTGGAGTCTTAGTAAAAGGGTCCCGTTTTTACCCTTTTGGGTGCGGAAAATTGAGAAAATGGTTTGACCATAAACACGATTAAATGTGAAAGTGTCAAACGAATTAAATAATACAAGTTCTCAATTCGACGTTTGTGTTTTTTTGGGATGATTTTTGTTTATGTGGAACATCAACGAACAAAGATACTACTTCAATTTAAGAATGTTTCTTTATTTAAAATGTAGATGGCGTTACGTGTATCAAATGCTCATCAGAAAAACTTATACTTTTTTTAAGTAGCCAGTATTAGAATGTTTTAGATAATAAACCTCTTTTGTATTATTAATCTTCTATGTTAATTGAAAAGGTAACTTTTAGGTAACTTTTCGGAATTAAAATTTTTTTTTTTACATAAAACTACTACATAAAATTTATTAAATATGTCTATATTGTTTGTTTTACCCAGTTTTCTCATCTCCATTTAAAAATCTTTGATAAATATATTTAAAAAAAAAAACTAGCTCATATTTACATAGTAAAAAATGACAGCTTTATGACAGTTATTGGAAAAAATCGCTAAACTTCATAAAACCGCTTTTCAAAAGAGAGTAATGAAATTCACCTAGCTACAAAAATCGACCGTGAACGTACAAAAAAAGACAACAACAAACTACAAAATGCAGCTCATAATGGGAAAGGACTAAATTAACTATATTTTTTAAGTTAATACAATTAACATATAAAAACTTTTAATAATTTAAACAAAAAAATATGAAAGGTTCTTACACCAAAGGTTACTTTTTTATAAATTTCATGTAATTTTTGACAAGACCCTGCTGGCAACACTGTAAGTTTTTGTTAATATTTTTGAATAAATTTACGAAGAAATATCTACATATAAACCTAACTGCAATTTCAAATGAAAATATTCCGTACAGCTTCCAGAAATGTACCAATATTTCACAGGCATAAGAAACGTTAGCTCGTAATTCTAAGATGTTGCAATTCCACCTGCGCTCGGTAATTTCAGGTGAATTACTTCTAGCTTTAATTAATACTGTTATTTATACTTATAGTAGTGCCCCGCGGTTTTACTCGTAACTCCTAATCTCGTTGGAGTATCTAGATAAAAAATAGACTGTTTTACTCTTAATTAATCCATGTGTCTTCATACCAAGTTTCATCAAAATCGGTCCAGTAGTTTTGGAGCCAATTCGTTACAAACAAAGAAAGAAAAATCTTTAATAAGGTTAGGTAGGGTAAATTACTATTTTATAGACTGAAATAGGTACCTAATCTTACCTATAGTAAAAAGTAGTATCATAGAGTAATTAAATAGCTTAATTTTTTATACAATGTGTTTCGACTAGGGTAACGTAAGACAAAAGGGGTTTGTTCTAGACGTCAAGGAAAACTTTTGCTCTACGGCTATTCAAAATTCGAACTTTTCACTCAAAGATCAGCTTTTGGAATTAACGACCATTAATGTTTTGATGAAAGCAAAATAATGAGAATCTTTGATGATAAAGTAGGTACAATTGTTTCTAAAAAGATATCCGGATTAGGTATAGAGTATGTTGCACCAATGTAGAAGAAGTCTCAACCTTACATGTAAGAACCTACTCTAGGCAAGGACTATAGAGTAGGTCTTCTTTATTTAATGGTATAGGTACGCTAGTGTTGGTCAGTACTCTATGTATGTATATTAAGTAGAGTAGTGTATGTTATGGTTACGTAAGACGATGTATGGGTATGGTTAGTGTTTACAGTGGTCGGGCTGCGGGTGCGAGGCGAGCGCGAGTGTCGCCTGCTGTCCCCACCGAGCATCGATCCGCTCCGCCCAGCGGTCGCTCCTCCCACCCGCACCGACACCCCCCCTCCCCACCGCGGCCCGCCCGCCCCCGTACCCCGCGCCACCCGCCCGCTGTCGCGCGCCGCCGCCGCCGCCCGCGCGGTCACCTGTGTCGCACGTCCTCAGTCGCAAAGCGGCCGCGTCGTGCGCCACCCGCTTACCGATACGCGTGCTACATTATTATGACAGTGACGTGATGGAGGGCAAAGAGTTCGGTGCGGTTCCCGGCTTACCGGCTGGCTTGGACTATTTCATGATGCCCCGTGTGAGCCAGCCCGCACCCCAGTTCGACTTCAGAAAACTCGGCGCCAGCTTCAGTGGACGAGACGATGACAAGAGCGACGAGCGACGGTCACCCGAGTATCACCCGGAGCGGCGCGACCCACCGCCGGCGCCCTGGCCGCTCGGTCTCGGTGTACAGTTTGTCAACCCTGCTACCGGCAAGAAGAGAGTTCAGTGCAATGTCTGTTTGAAAACTTTTTGCGATAAAGGTGCGCTTAAAATTCACTTTTCGGCCGTGCACTTGCGTGAGATGCATAAATGTACAGTAGAAGGATGCACTATGATGTTCAGTTCCCGCCGTTCGAGAAATAGACACAGTGCTAATCCGAATCCGAAGTTGCATTCACCGCACGTGAGGCGCAAGATCTCAGCGCATGACGGTCGGTCGGCGCAGCCGTTCCCGCTGCTTCCAGCATTGGCGCGGCTTCCGCTACCTCCTCCGAGCTTGTTGCCGCCCGAGTTAGCTGCGCGCCTGCCACCGTCTCTGGCGGGACCACCTGGACCAACACCGTTGCCGCCACGAGTACCACTCGATGATCTTCGCAACTTTAGTGAAATCGAGAAGATGTACAGGAAGATGCCACCGCCGCCACTCGAGGAGCCTCCTCGTAGGGCATTAGACTTAGTTAAACCTCCAGTTATTCAAGAAGATGATTCTAATAATTGTAGCGAAATAAATTATGATGTTTCCGACGATCAAAGTGAAAATAAAGAACACTGTGAAGACCGGGCTACGTCTCCGTTAGCCGAAAGATTAAACTACGAAGACGAACCGGAAGATTTAAGTGTAAATAAAAAGAGAGAAGATACCAAACCAATTGTTGACCCATCCGAAAATACAAGTAACCGCCCTGACCCCACCGCTTCGGATGATAAAACTACATTAGTTCCAAATAAACGCAAGAGAAAGAGCGGAAATCCCACCAGATGTTCTCAGAACAACGAATATAACGTATCCGACGAGGAATATCACGCTGACCTATTTAGAAATCTGTCTACTCCCGGATCGAGCCGTGCTGAAGATGAACCGCTGTCGTTGAAAAAACAAAAACCTGCAAAGTGGGAGCCATTTCAGAACGGTGAGGAAGCAACTGTGGACTCGGAATCGGTGGTGCCCGTGAAGGCAGAGAGTGAATCGGACGACGAATCCAGTGCACCGAGCGTTGTACGAGAAGGATTAAGATTGCGTTCCGATTTGTACACACCGAGCGATAGTGGAAGTGATCTACACGCTATAGAAGAGCGTCTGGCTAGAGCACGGTCTCCATCTGCCAGCAGCGACCGCACCGACGACATCAACGATCTTGAAATACCAATAGACGAAGAAAACCCCGACAGGTGTACTGCGTGCGGAAAAGTATTTCAAAACCATTTTACGCTGCGTATGCACTACAGAAACGATCACTTGAAGTTGCTTCATCCCTGCGATGTGAACGGTTGTGACGCTGCCTTCCCTTCCCGACGTAGTAGGGATCGACACAGTTCTAATGTTGATCTACATCGACGATTGCTTTCTACAAACTCTCCTGATTCTCGTGAGAAACAACCATTTGAAGTGAACGCTGAGTTGTTGAATAAGTTATACGCTGACATCAAAGGGCTAGCTTCTACACTTGAGAGCTTACGATACGGTGGTAACGAAGATTCCTCTCAACTTCCTAGTTATGTGACTGAGACGATGAAGTTTTACAGTAGAAACTTGAGCGCGCTGCAGGCCGGTATGTTGCCACAGTTCGGTGAACGAGGTTTTTTTTCGACTCCATTTCTAATGCCTAACGGTATGCCTCAAGCTGGTGTGCCGTATGGAGCCCCGGCGGGCGCTCAATCCGCCAGGGAGTCGCTGTCGCCACTGTCAGCGTCCTCTCCACCAGTAATCTCCCCTGGACGACTAGATGCGGCCCACGCCCGCCCCAGAGACGATGCCAAGTTGCTTTTTCGCGAGACATCTGAATCCTTCAAGAAAATGACATCGTTATGCGAACGCCAAGAGCAGCTGTACCAGCACCACGTTCCGGTATCATGACGCAGCCGCTACCACCCGCGTTCCACTTGGTGATACCTTACTTCCTAAACTTTCGAGCGATAGACTCTTGTATATTTAATTGTTAATAATTTTAATTGTGTTAATTCTATTTCGTATTTCGTTTTGTATTTTCTTGTGATATTTAGACAAATATTATCGTAATTATTGATCCCACGAACTGTAAGTTATTAGGGATAGTTTACCGCTTGGGTATTGAGTTGGCGTTTCTGAAGCAAAGTGCAATACTGACTCAGATATTATAAATATTAATGGACTCGGCGTACGATACCTATCGTATCGTGTAGATTCTTAATCGATGTTGAAAGTAAACGTTATAATGATCAGCTTCATTTATTGTTCTGGCGCAATAAACTCATTGAGTAAAAAATATTTACGTTTGTTTTTATTTCCTTGTGTTATTGTCTGGGTAAGTGGTATGCCGAATTAATAAGAACGTAATCTGGTTACGGCTTATAGCTGACAATGCTGGAGTTAAACTTACGATGTTTTGTGGGGAGTTAGTCGACTGGAAACTTAATAAAGCCTTTACATTTTTTGTTAGTAGCATTGTTAAATCTTACTCACCGTGATTTTGGGTGTCAATTCCATTATATCTAAGTAAAAGCTTATTAAAAAAAAACAGATTTCTCATATTTAGATTAACTCTTGCTTCTTGAATAGTAATGTTTGCAAAGTCAATGATACTCAATTCACTAAATAATTTATATTTGAAAACCTCAATTTCCAAACTTCACACTATTAAAATAAGAAAGATTATGAACAGCGGTGGATTCAAAGCAAATCACTTAAATCAATTCGGGCATTTAAAACGATTATCGCAATCAATTTCGAACTATGAATAATCAATAAACAAATCTAAATGTATATTACGGTATATCTTAATTTACAGAAGCTATTTAAATACATATTTAGAAGAGACGAAGTAGGTAGGTATAATATAGAAATTAATAATAATTAACAATTTGTAGGTACCTAATCTTGACTCTATTTCACATTAATCTAAACCAGACAATTTAAATAAAAATGGACATCTGGGACATAAATAATTACCTTAAATATTCACCATTTTAATTTGTAAATAGTTTTAATAATTTGGTAGCACATTTTTACCTACAAAGATTATTTTTTTATTAGGAGCATATCAACATTACTTTGATGGAATTTCCGTTCTGGGACATACATACTTATTTTCGTTCCTTAAATTTCAACATAATGTTTTCATGTCAATTGTCTGATTAGTATGTATTAAAAGCTTACATGTTTTATTAGTTAAAAAAAATATAACTTTAACTTAAACTTTAGAGTGATTTAAAAACATTAGAAAATTCACCTGAAACAATAAGATCTTGCAGCCCCCCATAATATTTTTTTTATGTCACCAATCTAAGAACATTTGGACCAATGAGACGGAATCTAACGATACCTTAATCAAAGATATCCATCCAGTAGTGGTTTGGAAGAAATGAATAAAGAATATAACAAACAAACATACAAAGATAGGTGCGAAAAAATAACCTTTTCCTTGCAGACGGGTAAAAAATAACGAATACAAGCTTAATTTATAATTAACTAGCTGAGCCCCGCGGTTTCACCCGCGTAAGTCCCGATCCTGTGGGAATATCGGGATAAAAAGTAGCCTATATGTTAATCTAGGCCTCTAGCTATCTACATACCGAATTTCACTGCAATTGGTTCAGTAGTTTTAGCGTGAAGGAGTAACAAACACACACACACACATACACACACACAAACTTTCACATTTATAATATTAGTAGGATTATCGAAGAAGCACCAAAATCGAACAATATTAAGGGGGGAAAGAGATACTTTTTTATTATAAGCATGCGGTGTGTTAAAATTAAAGTGTACATTCGAAGGCAATAGATGGCGTTAGTAGTTCAATACGAAGCTCGAATGCGACTATAGACGAAGCGTGGATGACCAATGACCATGCTACTATTTATTTAAACAGAGCAAAGTGCTCTACTTTAAATTTTCGATGCTATCAAGTTTGAATTTTATATACTTAACATTCATAAATAATGTGTTATAAAAGATACATAAGGATTTTAAAATACCATTAGCTATTTCAACCGACGTTCAAAAAAGAGGAGGTTCTCCATTCGACTGTAGGTTTTTTAAAAGCTTTTATTTAGTTGATATCTGTCTTGAAATCTTACAAATTTGATCCACTTCCCGGTCACCGTTTGAGCTGAAATTTTGCAACATGTGTAACACGCGTGACAATGCAATAAGAGCTTGTTTTTAAAAAGATTTTTAAAAAGCTTTTTTTTTCTTGTTTTTCATGTATCCTACACGATCATTACGCCAATTATGAATCGATTGAAATAATTCTAATTTTCACTATTAAAATTATTTAAAACGAGGTACTTACCATGTATGTTTGTATTTTGTAAAACAAAAAAATAGATAGAAGATTTACCTATTAAGTACAAAGGCACACGACAAGCAAAATAACAGTTTTTTAATAAATAGGTCAGCTTTTTGCCACTGTCTCATACGATGGTAAGTGACGATGCGGTCTAAGATGAAGCACGCGCCTCTAGAAGATACCTATACGGTCGTGACTCAAAGTCCCTCAAATAAACGGGTGCCTTCGAGGGACGCGAGTGAAGTTAGGAAGACGGCAATAGAAAACAAAAACGTGTGGCACTCGGAGACTGCCGTGGTAAAGCTATTGCATCGTGCGAGCTTCGTACAGTCGTACCATATACATACGTTAAGCGAACGCTCGGCCGAGCTACATGGTAGGCGGAGTGGGGGGTGTGAGGTTTTTTTTCGTTACGGAATTTCTTGATTCGGTCGCCGCGCTCAAAACCCGCGATAAAAGCTATGCAATAGCTTAAAACTTACCGACCAAGTCAAAGTCAAAATTCTTTATTCCTTTTGTTGCTTAATACCAAACCTGTCCACCTATTGTGGTAGTTAAAACTTACATAAGTAGACACATAAGAATCAAAGGTTTACATAATATAAACGAAAATGAAACAAACCGAAGAATACATACCTATTATTTAAAAAAAAATGGTAATCTGTAAAGTCGGTTTACGGACGATAATTTTACGTGATATGAAAACGATGAAAAATTGAGTTATGTTTGTTTTTCCTTTTTTTATTTTTTTTCTTATATTTCTTTTAGGTACTTATATTTTTTTCCTTTATATAAGTTTTCCATAACACAAGCCCAGATGAGCGATATTATTATTAAATACTCTCATGTCATCATGTCGTCATGCGTCCCGTTCTGCGAACGGGACGCGTCATGTTACATGACACTTTTGTGTGTATGCAGGTGTTCCATCAATTTACTAGACGTTATCACTTCAAAAAACCAAGGAGCCATGGTAAATTTCCGGTTTGAAATATAACAATAATTTCGTTTTAACCAAAAACTTACTTTTCATTTAAAAAACTGTTTTGCTCCACACCCGTTTCTCTAATCAGAAACCTTATGCCATTGCCACAAAAGAAGACGAATAACTTTAATAGTAAAAATACATAGTTTATCAAAATAGTTCGTCCAAAAGTTGACCTCTACAAAAAGCCGGTCCGTCGAAAAGCTGTGATTAAGTCGCGTGTCCGTGGGAACGCGACTAATTGTCGCTTACAACTCGTTATGATTTAATTATAGGGTGACGTTTAAAACGATAATAGGATGTAGGAAATTCTTGGTATAGGTTATACTACTTGGTTGTTGTTAAGGGCAGGTACCAAAATCGACCTTTGTTTAAAGCAACTCTAAGTAATCAAATACTCTTTTTTTGTTATTTGGATATAAATGAATATTGTAGTTTAATAACCATATTTTTGTTTATTGTGGTTGAAAACATGATATGAACAACTTCGTTCGATAAAAAAAAAATGTTAGAAAACAGAGAATTATTAAATCGTTTATTGGGTTTTATCCCAAAATAGTTAACGTTTGTTTCTAAAAATGAATCAAATGATAGGTTTCGACCTCTAGGAACTATATTTGTGGATAATAATGCTAAAATGTTTTGCATATCGATCAAATATGACAGTTAGCACGCAGCACGCTACGTCTTTGAGAGCGCGGGCTAAGGGAATGTGAATACCTACACACGGTACTGGAAGAGCGCCTTAATGAATATTAGTCATGGATTCAGTTTTGTGTTGTTTTGAAAGGTACTTTGTGTCTTTACGTTTTTGTTGCATTCCCATCTTCCTACCTTCGTTCGCATCCCTCGAAGGTACCCGTTTATTTGGGCTAGTGTACCTACTAGTCACCACCAGCGTATCCCCAAATTAACTTCCGCATAGCAAGTGGTTATTGTTGACAAGTATAATTCCGTTCATAAGTCGAATTGGGAACTAGGAAAGTGTGCTGTAGTTTCATCGCTCCTGCTAGTATCGTCGTCACTTTCAGCGGGACCGATGAAACTCTTTTTCCCACTTGACGGGGGAGAGCTAGCGGGGCCGATGGGAGTAAGCCACATTTTTTACTAAACCGATTGTAATGAAACTTGATTTCAAGTGACACCGTCAGAAGGTCTTTAATAAAATAATATATTTTTTTGTCTTAAAATAATACCTACAACTAAGTTCACAGTTTATAATTAAATTCAATAAGTAAATTTAGTTTCGGTGATGTAATTTCTTAGTCAGAAGGCAGAGACATGGCCGGGAGGCAATCTTAGTTAGACTCTTCGCAAACTACAGACTTTTCATCTGCCGATAGGTAGTTGGGTCGGTCTAGCCAACAATAGTAACATTGTAGGTAGTCCATTAAAGTTTTAACAAACATAAAATGTGTTTTAAAACCCTGTGATCCCTTAAATATTAAAATTACAAGAAAACTGATGACCAAAATATACTAATATTATAAAGCAGAAGAGTTTGTTTGTTTGAACGCGCTAATCTACTGGTTCGAATTGAAAAATTATTATTGTGTTGGATATAGGGGCATGGTCATGTCAGTTATAAGTTTTATGCAACAAACTTATTTGCTTTAGCGTCATTATCCAGGGAGGAAACAGTCGACTATGTTTGTATGGAGAGAGTACCGGCCCTTTCACCTTAAATTGCAATCTATGGTAGACCGATCCTGGTGAGCAGCAGACAATTCCTTAGATTACCTACATTTTTTAAAAGTTTAACAGTTCTTTGTATTCTTCTTTCAAAATGTCGTGTGTTTTTCTAACAAACGCTGTTTCTTCAATTCATACATGTATCCAAGAGGTTGGATGGTTTTTAATACACATTGTATATTGTTCGTAGCAACTAAACTATATTTTTTATAGAAAGTCTGTTGTCTGCAGAGGCCGTTATAGTTCCGTAGCTGTAACGTTATCTCCTAGTTTATTAATTAGGGTTTGACAAACTATGCGGTTAAAAGACCCTTCTGTTTGGTTATGAGATTTGGATGGGATGCGGAATTGAAATGGTCCTGCTGAATTTACTGTGCAGTTACATTGTTAGGGTTGCTTCTCATTTTAAAATTAGGGTTGTGATATGTGATTTTAAAACTTTTTAAAAATTTCGAACATGCATTTCTAATATGTTCCAACTTGCTAGGTCTACCCGTTCCTGAAAAAGGGTGGACCCAGCATGAATCGGGGGTGACACAGGGACGGACAGACGGACAAGAGAGTGATCTTAAAGGGGTCCTTTTTTCACCTTTTGAGAGACGGAACTCTAGAAATTGCATAGTAGCGTACGCATTTAAAAATATAAAGTTTATTGGCTTATTTCTCTTACATAGCTTATCTTATTATTTTGGCATTTGTTTCATAAAGTTGGAAGATTTCGAAAGTACGGACAGCAAGAAAATATAAAAATTATAGGTATGTTAGGCATTGACGCTTTTATTATCTTATTTAAAAAAATAATTTATATTTATTGATAACTGCTAAAAATGATGAATATAAAAATAGATAGAAAGTATGAGGCGTAATAGAATATACCAAGGTTTTTTTTTCTTTCTTTTTTCATTTTTTTTTGTTAGGTTGACTGTTTTTTCTTGTCACAACTCTTGGGTAGGCAGGTAAATCGATACTAGTCATACTAGTCATGGACTGGTGGATTAAAGTTAAGTAAAAATAAAGATTACCAAACCAGCGAAAAGTCTAAAAGCAAAAAAAAACCTAATCATAATTTTTTTATTTAAAAATTATGATGAAGATAAAAAAATCATGCCGGCCGACTGGTAGCTTTACTCTCGTAAAATAAAATATCGGCCAAGTGCGAGTTGGACTACGCATGAAGGGTTCCATTCGAAATACATCGTCTGTGAAAATTTCAACTGACTAGCTATCACGGTTTATGATATACAGCCTGGTGACAGACAGACATACAGACGGACGGACAGTGGAGTCTTAATAAAAGGCCCCCGTTTTATCCTTTGGGTACGGAATCCTTAAAACTACTGAACGTTTATCCTAAGGAACTTAGTAAGTATCTTAATTATTTAAATCAAATTAACATAAAATACATATAAACGAAATATCAACCGCAGAAATTCAGCTAGAAATCATAATTACTCGCAATTATTTGTTCAAAAAAAACCATCGTCCCGCTTTAGGCTAGTAATTTCCGTAAGCTTTTGAACTCCTTTAAGAATTTTTAAAGAGATTAAAAGAATCATTAGATATTCTCACTTGAGACTTGACTTGGCAAAGGACAGGAAGATTAAAGTCAGCCCTAAGGCGGTAAGTACCTACTGTTATGGATTTCCTTAATTGTGTATTGGTTCATTAATTAATAATATAACCTAAGATCCCTACAAAGACGATCTTCATCGGGCTGTTTAATGGATGAAAAGTTTTTTTTTAAATATTTTTATCATATTAACAATCATACACAAACATAGATCTACTTAACATATAAAAACTACGGAGATTTGACGTGATGCTAAGTAACAAATAAGTTAACGTCAGTCTATAGGTAAGTAGGTATTTAACGAGTACAACACTAATTACATAATAATAATATTCATAAAGTAAGCAAATAAAACCAAAGCTTTAAAAAAATAGGAACCAAGTAGGTACAATCTTAAAAATGTAATTATTTTTTTATTAATTATCTAGAAAATAAGTTCAAATGAAATAGGTCAATAAATATATTGCAAAAGTCTAAAAAATTCAGTCCAGAATGTGATTAATTAACAATTTAATTTTTGTTTCACTGGTTTATTTAAGAGACAAATTCCATACCAATAGAAAGTATGAGGCGTAAATATAAAATGCAAACGTTAGGTTCTCGTCACAACTCTTGGGTAGGCAGGTTAATCGATACTAGTCATTGGCATTAGTCTGGTGAATTAAAGTTAAGTGAAAATAATGATTATGGAATTTCTCTATTAACCAAACCAGCGAAAAGTCTAAAAGCAAAAAAATAAACTTATCATTCAGGACTGAATTTTTTTGGAAAACCAAATTGCAATAAATTTCATGAGATATAAAAAACTTTTCATCCATTATGCAACAATTCGATGAAGGTCGTCATTAAAGGGATCCCGTACTATTAATTGAAATAGTGTTTACTTTTATGAAATTATTCATATTTTATCATCGCTACAGTATTTTAATTCGGCGGTGTCCTTGAATTAAATAACTAAAGCCGACCGATCAATAGGGCTGCTAAAGTGCCCAAAGACTGTAGTAACATTTTAAAAAATGTTCAGTATGCGTAATAAGTACACTATTAGTTTACTACAATAATAATTTAAACAAATATTGTACTTACGACCTTCTTCTAATAGACGTTACACTCAAATATAAATACTTCAATTAAAAGTACTCAGTGTAATTATTATTTTCAACATGTTAGCTATGTCTTTAGTTGGCCGAGTGGTATAAGCCTGCTACACCAACCGACGACGTGGGTTCGATCCACAGGTTACGTTGTTATAATGTTCAAATAGTTCTGCACAGGATTGACGTTACGGTGGGCATAGACTTTTGACTGTTGACTTTACATTTTATTCAAATAATAATAAACGTCTTCTGCATGCAAGTAGAAGTGGGGTTAAAAGTCGCTGTGCAATGTCCTAATATATTTATAATCGTAATGAATTGGCTTTAAATTTCTGGGCCATTTTTAATGAAACTTTGTACAAGTATAATTGAATTCTCAGGAATTTATAGACTAAATTTTAGCTAGATATTCAGACGGGTTCAAAAGCGAAACCGCGAGTCGCTCTTAGTGCGCACGTAAAGTAAGTATGTATGTATGTATACCTACACATCCAACAAACATTTTGATTTACCACTACATGTTCACTAAATTAGTTAAATACCACTTTAAACAACAAAGTTACATAACAATGAACGGTTACTGTAAGTAAACTTAAGATGGTATTCGGATATCAGTTTTGTATAGAAATATATGTAACTAGCTGCGCCCCGCGGTTTCACCCGCGTAATAATTTTCTGTGCAACTTTCTTAATTTTTTATTTCTTAAGAACCTTCTCCTGATAATAACAAACAGACCAAAAAAAGAATTGGCCAAATTGGTCCAGGCGTTGTTGAGTTATGCGCTTACCAACACATTTTGCGATTCATTTTTATATTATAAGATATAATATTAAGGTTATAATTCGTAATCGGTTGTCAAAAAACATTTTTGAAACGAAGTTCTTATCGCGGGTTTACGACGGGACCTATTCTATAAAAACACCGATTCAATCCAATATAAACTTTAAGAATAAATTGTTAAATTTGTAAAAATGTGTCTTTCGGTGTCAACCCTGCATACGAAAGGAACTTCGCTCCAAACGCGTGTCCCGTGACACGTAAATTTTTTTAAAACCTAGGTTTGCTGTAAAGAATATGCCCCTCTTATTTTTTTAATCTGTTTGCACAAAAAGTTAGGTAATATTTTCAAACAGCGCATTTACTGAAGGACTTTCCATTAAAACATAAAAAGAAGTTTTGTTCTAGACTCTAGCTAGAGGCATTATTCTTAGGCCGCATCGTCACCTTCCATCAGAAAAAACGTGTGGCACTCGGGAACTGCCGTGGTAAAGCTATTGCATTCGAGCTTCGTACAGTCGTACCATATACATACACGTTAAGCGAATGCTCGGCCGAGCTACATGGTTGGCGGAGTGGGGAGTATTAGGTTTTACTTTCGTTACGGAATTTCTAGATTTGGTCCGCGATAAAAGCTATGCAATAGCTTAAAAAATCAAGAAAATTATACATATTTAAGTAGAAACAATTACCCGCGTATCCTCTTAACATAATAACATAAGTTACGTTAGTATAATTTTTGGCTACCCCTTACGGTACAAAGCTGTGTAAAACGCTCGAGGCTTTGAACGTCTTTGTACGTTTTGTCAAACGTTAATTATAACAACACTTTGTATGTTAAATGTCTCAAGGTTTACTCTGAGATTACCTTTGAAGACGTAATCTTTAGCCCTTTTTGGTTCTTGGAATGTTAGAGTTAATTATTTAGATACACGTTTATGATTTTGATGGTAACGTGTGTGAAGGTTTTAGGTAGCGAAAACATAGTAGATTATATTGTCTACATTAAGAAATAAAGATTACAACTAGAATTTCTGTGAACAGTAAACCTGGCTGGTAGAAGCTTTGAGGGGGAGTACCACTTTTCGCATAAACTCTTATGTCATGAAGACACAAACCAACAAAATCGAAGATTTTATGCCAAAATGAAATTATGCCAAAAGATATTATGCCAAAGTAGTCTTGTCAAATGTAGTTGTGCTTAATTAAATTATGCTTAAAAGGTTATGCCTTGTGAAGTATCAGCTTTGAGAAGCTTTTTGTGGGGTGGTGGTTCCAAGTACTCCATCATTAACTACCTTTAACAAAAATAATAAAACAATCGACCCCGAGTTCCCAGCGCTCTGTCACTCCCTGGTTCGAGCAGTAACCAGGTGAAATGGAGCAGGGGTGCGAAAAGTAATCACTGGGCCAACTGCCGTAAACAATTATATGTTGCAACTTACAATATCCAATCGCTTTCGAAAGATGACGTACTAGACTACCTAGAGTATGAGTTAGTTATGAAAGGTGGACTCAAAGACTGCTAGAGTGGCGCCCGCGAGCACATATTAGATCGCGCGGTAGACCACCAATGAGATGGAAAGACGATATCAGACGACACGCAGGTCATGATTGGATGACAACGGCTCTAGACCGTCAGGAGTGGAAGAGGATGGAGGAGGCCTACGTCCTGGATTGGACAAACAAAGGCTGAGATAGATAGATAGAATCATTGAAATTGGATCTCACAAGGCGGAGATTGACAGTATTCTCTTTTTTTTTGGAACAAAAAATCTATAAAATCGTAAAACTTTTATACGAAGTTTCGTCAAGATCGTTTGTAAAATAAGACTTGTAGAGTAGTACCAACAAACATAGGACAGAAAATTTTGCCAGAATTAAAGCAGAGACGCTTCGTTCGCTCGGTCAATAACTGTCATACGAGTACCCTTAGACAAGACTGCTTTCTATTAGCGATGTCGCCAATCGAGAGATTTAATTGTATGAAATTGATAAAAAACATTGTATAAGATTAGCATAAGATAGAACTTATACCACCATTTTTTTTCTAATGCATGACTATGTGACTTTTCGTTGGCTTGTGTCAATTTCATAAAAAAATAAATAAAAAAAAGTTAGTCGATTGGCGATATCGCTTATAGAAAGCAATCTTGTCTAAGGGGGCAGCATAAAAAATTGAGATAAAATAAAGGATTATCGTTTTATCTCTATACAACTTTCATTCGATTCATTTCATTCCAACTCGACTTTCATTCTTAAGGTCGTGGGTTCGAATCCCGGCCGGCCGTGCACCAATGTATTTTTCTTAAGAAAAATTGATGTGCGCTAATTGACATTGCTCTTACGGCGAAGGAAAACATCGTGATGAAACCCGCGGCTTAGTTGGCTCCAGAAGTATTGACAAGTTCTCTCCTCTGGAAATGGTCGACTAAGCTGAGAGGGTAGTAGGTGCTGGGTAAGCCTACTCCATCCTCACGCAAAAAGGACCTAATTAAAAAGGGTCTCATTGCGGAAAATAGCCCGTTCAAGTACAAGTACAAGTACATTTCTATACAAACCGGAATAGTTGGATATATTGAAAAACTAATGTAACCAACTCTTAGTGCAAAATGTGCCCTTTTTCCCCTCCGACATATTAGAATAATGTCGAAGTCACTGAGCCTTCATACCGCAGCAGGCACGGCTCTGACATCCCTTTATTTTTACGGTTATTCGCATTTTATTGACGCTTTCGGATTTCACTTTGCACATCAATAAAGAATGGCAAGTGGTATGTTTAACATATATTTTTACGTTTTAGTAGTTGATTTTGTTTACAAAATTTTACTAAAACCGACCAAGGGCGACTTGGACTCAAGCACGAAGGGTTCCGTACCATTTTGTATAGGATTAAATTTTTTTTTTCTGTTTTTACTATTTGTTGTTATAACGGCAACAGAAATACATTATCTGTGAAAAATTCAACTGTCTAGCTATCACGACCTGACGAGATATTAACGACCTTGTTGGCACAAGTCTAGTTACTTAGCTTGGGGCTAGACCCCATCTAGCCCCAAGCTAAGTAACTAAGTAGACTTGTGTTATGGGTGCTAGACAACGGATATACTACTTTTATACTTTTCTTTTGTAAATACTTATAATACATTGAAACAACCGAACCACAGACAAATATCTTAGCATAAATACATGTCTGAGACGGGAATCGCACCATCAACCTTGTGTTTGGCAGTCCGGCATGGTGACCATTGTGCCAACAAGGTCGTTAATATCTCGTCAGGTCGTGATAGCTAGACAGTTGAATTTTTCACATATAATGTATTTCTGTTGCCGTTATAACAACGAATACTAAAAACAGAAAAAAAAAATTGTGGAATGTCCTGCAATATTTATATATTTTTATTTATTTATCACGGTTCATGAGATACAGTCTGGTGACAGACAGACGCTAGACGAACAGTGAAGTCGTAGTAATAGGGTCCTAATTTTATTCTTGGGGTACGGAACCCTTATATGGTTTAGATTTTGTGAAAATTGGACAGGCTACTTTCAGCATTTTTTGCTATATCTTATTGTTTATCAAATAAAAAAAAAGAATAAATATTGCAGGACATTCCACACATCGCCATCTAGCCCCAAGCTAAGTAACTAGACTTGTGTTATGGGTGCCAAACAACGGATATACTACTTATACTTTTCTTTTGTAAATATATGCTTATAATACATAGAAACGACCAGACCACAGACAAATATCTAAGCATAAATACTCGTCTGAGGCGGGATTCGAACCCGCAACCCTGTATTTGGCAGTCCGGCATGGTGACCATTGTGCCAACTGGGTCGTCAAAATGACCCTGAAAAACCATTAAAAACCAATATTTTGCCTATTCGAGACAATTTGTCGATTACTTATCTTTCAAAGAGCTTTTTATTACCCGACTACACTGCCTAGCTTCCTAAAGCTCCCGAGACGTATACGTTTTATCCTGGCTTAGATAATATTTTTTACCTTAAATCAGTGTAAAGTGCGAAGTCTGGTCCTTTGCAGGCACAGAGATAACACTTATTGACGATCTCACTTCTCTAGTTTTACATTGCTTGATAACGTATCGGTTGAAGTGACCATGGGAGTAATTTTAAACCCCCTTATTCCAAAACGAGGTTTAAGGATAGTCCGAGATGTGGATTTAAACCTTAGATTAAGACACAGATTTACTCGTGAACTATATGGCCTAAACACTTATAGATTATATAGGGAACTACAGTCTAAACGTTATCCCTATCTATACTAATATTGTATATTATAGTTTGTTTGTTTGAACGCGCTAATCTCAGGAACTACTGGTTCGAATTAAAAAAATATTTTTGTGTTGGATTGTCCATTTATCGAGGAAGGCTATAGGCTACTTTTTATCCTGATATTCCCACGGGATCGGTAGTTACGCGGGTGAAACTGCGGAGCTCTGCTAGTAGATTATATAGGGATAGTGTTTATACTATAGTTCACGAGTAAATCTGCATCTAAATCTAAGGTTTAAATCCTTATCTCGGACTATCCTTAAACCTCGTTTTGGAATAAGGGGGAAAGTGTTTACACTTTCCCCCTTATTCCAAAACGAGGTTTTTAAATGTCAAAATGTTAGCAAAGTATAGCTGTGTTCCGGTTCATTTTATCCGTCAAAGTTTTACGTATTTTAAAGATACCAAATGAATCAGACAACACTCATCTGTAGATGATATACAAATAATTTTTAAATAATATATGTTTAATACAAAAAATATAGTTTTTCGTAGTTTTAACCTCTCCTACTGCCGAAAACGCCAACTGTCATTTTTGAAATAATTAATGTCAATGTCATCAATTCGCGAATCTATTTTATTCGCGGTTTCAGGTTACACTTCAAAAAAATATCCATAAAAAATATTTAGAACACTTATCGGCATAAATAAAAGGCAATGGCTTACCTAATGATTTACCTCTAAGCTGATGTAATAATATTTTGTTATTTGAAATCTGACACCCGATAATTTACTTGACCGATTTTGAAAACTTGGCAAGAATCAATGTAGGATTTAAATCCCGATATTTCCACGGGATAAGGATTTACGTCGCTCAACCGTGCTGTGGAGTGCTGTTAGACATCAATTCGGACTTTCATATCTCGATAGAGCTTCTTCTACTAGTTTCTACTTTTTAAAATGCTATTCAGTTGATGAAGTATTTGATATTTTTATTGGAATTTAAGCAGCATTCCAGCAATTGGGTTTGCATCCGCGGTAATCGAAATCCGATGGAATTAGCCACTGATCACGCCAAGTTGTAACTGATGAAGTGATCAGTTTCCAACGAAAAACAAATAAATATTTACTTACTGATCACGTTATCTGTGGCTACAAGAAATAAAATAAAGTAGTTTTAGGAACTAGTAACGGTAGCAGAGTATATAGGGGAGTACCTTTAAGTTTTATCGATTAAAACTTTCGTTATGCACTTCTCACTTTAATTTTCTAAGGGTTTTATCGATTGGGACCGTCGTTATGCACTTCTCACTTTAATTTCCTAAAGGATTTATCGATTGGGACTTTTGTTATGCTCTTTTCACTTTGATTTCCTAAAGGTTTATTCGATTGAGACTTTCTTTATGCACTTCTCACTTTAAGTTCCTAAAGGTTTTATCGATTGGGACTTTCGTTTTGAACTTTTCTCTTTAATTTCCTAAAGGTTTTATCGATTGGGACTTTCATTATGCACTTCTCACTTTAATTTCCTAAAGGTTTTATCGATTGGGACTTTCATTATGCACTTCTCACTTTAATTTCCTAAAGGTTTTATCGATTAGGACTTTTGTTATGCACTTCTCACTTTAATTTTCTAAAGGTTTTATCGATTGGATCTTTCGTTATGCACTTCTAACTTTAATTTCCTAAAGGCATTTAAATCTGTCAATGAAACTAACTGATTTGTGAGGTTGCCAGTGCAGTACTTATGTCTCTTGTCTCAAGAATTAATTTTAAATAACCCCACATTTGGTGCTGAACGTTTCACCTCGACATTTAAGTACGAGTTTTATTGATTGACTAACTTGTCAGTACAAAGGATGATAGATAGATACGTGTAACATAGGTCAACCGTTCGTACATTCCATGAGTACTATTTGTGTAATGTAATGGCTTAATGTTTGATGCCTAGTGGAAAATTTGTGAGTAAATAAGTACATTATAATGTTGTGATTGTGAGGCCGGAAGGAAGAGGAAATGATTAAAAAAACTTAGGCACTTAGACGGCGTAAGGCTACCGGAGTCTTTCGCCTTTGGACCCATTTTAAATGGAGGTATTACGTCTTTTGGCTATCCATTTTTATAATATTCTAATATAATAAACAATAAATGTAACAAATGTCCCAAAAAAAAACAGGTAAATCTAAAAAGACGTTTCGATTATGTTACAATAGTCATGGTCGCAAGGAGTCTGTCGCAGACATTCGCTAAAAATAATCTTAGACAATTCAACCTTTACGCTGACAGAGTCGCTGGTCTGAAACAAAAATGAAATTCAGAAAATTATTTGAATTAACTATCTCTATCCATAACAAAGTTGAAATCAAGTTCTATACGAAGTATTATGTCAGAAGTCACCGAGCGATCTAAGCCGGCAAACAAAGCGGTCTATTCAAATACATTTTGTAAACAAGAGGGTTGTCACATGTCATATTAAAGCCCCGCGCGTGAAGCACCATTCACATGCAAAATTCACCGAACATTAGACACAGCCCTGACACGCGGAAATGATATTTTTGACGTAAGTACTACCGTCGCTATTGCCATTTGAATAAAGCGTGAATTTTACAGTTTTTAAAGAAGGGTATTTTTCATTTGAGTTTAGTTAAAAAAAAAACTTCAAAGTCAAGGCGAAGTAAGCTGTCAAGCCAATTTTATTTAGTTTCGCGACCACCCTTCAAACCTATAGCAATGTGTACCAGAGCAACAGAAATGTAAGGATCAAATCTGCTAAAAGGTTTCCAGTCTATACCTCTCGTGTTTGAAGCTATACTTTTTTTACTTAGGCACTATTTTAGTGTACTTAACTGTACAATTTCTGCCGTAAAGCGAACCTGTCATAAAGCGAATCTGTCCTAAAGTGAATAGGTTTAGAGGACATTAATATTTACAAACAATGAATGCCCATGTACGGGTTGTTTCCGTGATTAGAACCTTTTTAATTAGGTCCTTTTTGCGTGAGTATGAAGCCTTGCCCAGTACCTAATACCCTCTCAGCTTAGTCGCCCATGTCTAGAGGGGAAAGAACTTGTCAATATTTCTGGAGCCAACTAAGCCGCGGGTTTTATCGATGTCGTTAGAGCAATGATATATACCAGATAATTTTTTCTTTAAGAAAAAATCGTCGGTGCACTGCCCGCCGGGTTCTGAACCTACGACCTTCAGAATGAAAATCGAGGTATCGACGACTAAGCCAACACCGCTTTTATAACCATGTAACAAAATCTTGTGTCAGGTTGGCCTGTCATTTAATGTAAAAATACATTGCTATAGGTTTGAAAGGCCGCACAAAATATAAAAAACAAAACTTAACTTAAGAAAAAACCATACTTATAAGTTACTACCCCTTTTTAAGTCCCTGAAGGGATATGAATCCACGACTTCCGTTTTTTTTTTCAGTTTCACTCCAGTTTAAGTTCAAGACTTTGGCGTCATAAACATCAGCTCAAACCACCGAGGCGAGGGTTCAAGTGATAGTTATGGTCACGACTTTGACAACGTTGATAAAATCAACTCATAGTTGATGGAAAATTACTGAAAAATATCGCCTGTTCTGCACAATTTCAAATCGGTCCATGAGGTGTTCTTTTAAAATAACTCTTTAT
The DNA here is from genome assembly GCA_951213275.1 of Idaea straminata. Lineage (NCBI taxonomy): Eukaryota > Metazoa > Arthropoda > Insecta > Lepidoptera > Geometridae > Idaea > Idaea straminata. The sequence goes on from OX577861.1 coordinate 10,738,753, forward strand.
ATGATGTACCAACACGTTTTGTTTATAGGACAATCTTGCGGTCGAGAGGTGAGGCTAGGGTGACCAAAAAACTTTTTAATTATGGATAAGTTTAAGTAAATCTTATATCTTTAAATGAGCAATTCTTGTTTATATATATTATATATAATTGGAATCTCGGAATCGGCTCCAACGATTTTCATGAAATTTGGTATATAGAGGGTTTCGGGGGCAATAAATCGATCTAGCTAGGAATCATTTTTAGAAAATGTCATTTTATTCGTGTTTTATCGAAACTTACTTTTTTAACAAACTGAAAAATATGACTCTTCCTGACATCTATTGGCGAACTACTAATACTATTTTTGCGAGCAATAATTATTCAAGCAGATGGCGTTGTTAAGTAACACGAAGTCAATGAGTGTTTGCTTTGAGGTTAGACTAAGTAAAAAAAAAAACCGAGCAAAGCTCGGTCATCCAGGTACTGAATAAATAATTAATTAAATTCCAAATCACCCGTTGTATGTTAAACTTAAGTTTTAAGAACATTTTTTTAACATGTTAAGTTATACGGTTTATTTGAACCAGTTTCTCAGAAAATAGACCTAAATGATTTACTTATGAAAATCATGAAAATACTGAGGTACTTAAAAGTTATGTTATACTTAAAACTGTGGATCCCTTGGATTCTTATAAATGGGACTAATTTTGAGGGTCAACATTTTTTATATATCCATCTTTGAACTCGTCCCATATTTTTTATATAGAGTTAAAAACTGAAGTACAGTCATAAAGAAAAACGTTTATAAGTAAAGGTCGCTGCATACGTTACGTGATTTTTCTCGTGCCGGACGGGACGTGATATTAACACGCTTTTATTAGTTTTACCTGTATGTTTGCTTGTATGTGACCGACTAATTTGGGCTCGATTTTGCCCTACTTTGAACAATCAAATTTAATTCAAACTTTGCACACCTGTCAAAGACCGATGACAATGCAATAATTCGATTAAAATATCAGATTATTTTCATATGAAACGGTGTCAAGAAATTGTCACGTCCCGTCCGGCACGAGAAAAATCACGTTACGTATGTTTAAACACAACGGACACTTATAAACGATGCAGTTCACGTTCCCGTGCCGTCCGAGGTTTCATCTCGTTACGTATGCAGTGACCTAACCTATGAAGGTGAGCGCACACCGAGCCGCATTACACGCTTCGGAATCCCTCAAGCCGCTGCTGATGACGTCACCAACCCCGACGACGGAGACTGTGGTGCGGCTAGGTGTGCGTTCACCTTTAGTGAAGCTGGTTTAGTTCAGGACGCGGTAGGTACTCGGGAGCTCGGGAGGTCGAGGTGCGGTGGCGGCGCGCGGCGTACCGGGCGGCGGCAGCGGCGCGGGCGCACTACATTCATACAGAAATAGCATTTGACGTTTGTATCCGCGGTGGCGCCTGTTCACTGTCAACTTTATATCGCTATGAAGGTTTAGACAGGACAAAATTAAATTAAAAATAACATACATCAAAAATCCTACTAATTTTATAAATGTGAAAGTTTGTGTGTGTATGTATGTTTGTTACTCCTTAACGCAAAAACTACTAAACCGATTGCGACGAAACTCGGTCTCTAGATAGCCGGATTAATACATAGGCTACTTTTTATCCCGATATTCCTACGGGATCGGTACTTACCCAGGTGAAACCGCGGGGCGCACCTAGTATATCTATACCTAAATAAGTAAGTATGCGACGAATTGAGACCCTCCTCCTTTTTTGAAGTTGGTTAATAAAGCACACGTAACTAGGCGAATAATGTATGTAAGTATAGATGTAGAGAGATGTAGAGAAAGACGACGACCTAAGAAAATAAAGATGGATGGGAGATAAAAACTGATTGCTGACCTATTAATTGGACTCAGCTGTCATGTTAACAATCTTCTTTCTTTCTAGCTCTTTCCTACTTTATACTTTATTAGTAGGGTTGGTTATCCTAATGTTGTTATGCAGCCAGGACAATTTGCTGTCCTGGATTACCATAGTGGCAATCGTTTGTCAAACTTTGAATGACCTGAAAGCTCAAAATATAAGCGATGCATCCGCCCTAGTATAAACAGAAAGACGGAAAGTTCGAAATGTAACCACTTAAAGGTACTTCTACACCTATATAACTCTACATACCTAAGGAGGGCGGGCGCGTTAAAATTGAAAATAAATTCAATATCAATTTGAGCACGAGCCAAGAGTTGTATCGCGTTTGTGTCGATATGTGACGTTTATGTGGCCACTCGACATCGCACGATGCATACCTCACAATCTACAAGTACCTACTTCAAATATTGGGGTTCCGTATAGAAATAATATATGACAATACTGAAGTACCCCCCCCCCCCCCCCGCGCGCAAAGATCAGGGGACTATGTACGTCGGCTGCATAACTGCAGACCCACCGTAGAGCTCCAAAACGGTTGTTTTAAAAATGTTTTCAACACAAGCAAGATTCTAGACACCTGCTTTAATTGAAGTTTAAAGTCTTCTAACTCATCAATTAATGAAACAAAAATTATTAAAATACAAACATTCCAATAATAGTATCTAATTTTCAAACTCTACCAAGAGCTGCAATTATGCAGCCGACTGTACCTTTTCAAACTTTTAGTGTTACTATACTGGATAATACATCTTTGGTTCCTAACAGGCCAATTGCTCAGGATAGTCTTGATTACTTTACCCCCAGTAAATATTTAAGAGAGTAGAATATTATATTTAAGTTTTATAAATCTACTCATTTTAAAAGCTAAAACAAAACATATTTTGAAGAATGTTCTTTCTTTAATGGTTCTGAAAACTAGACTGCAAAAATTATTCCTTTAAAAAAATAGGAACTCTCGATTGACTGACATTGATACACAGGTTAAGCTAATGGGCGGTTCGGGCTAGGCACATAGATAGCTATTACAAAGGCATAATATACTCCTACGCGAACGAAGTCACGGCGCGGATATAATATTTTCAAATTCTTGTTTTTATTTATAACTATTTTGAAGTTTTGTTTGGCACCGAAGTGGTCATTCAAAAACCAAGAAATCATAACAGCTTATTTACATAGCCGAAAATTCTAACAAATATTCAAAGTGTTTCGAAGCTATCACTATTCGACGGCAACCAGACGCGAGCCAATATTATTTATAAAATATTTTAAATCCAATCATAACAATGTGTTCTCGGAACGGTACCGAGGCAAGGAACGTCGTCATGTTGTTCCATGTACCATGTTGTGATTGACGGTAATTGCCGAACATCCCGGTTGTAGGATTTAGGAGGATTCGGTGCATTATCGGTTTATTTCGGTGCTAGTGTACAATATTTTACACGGGTGAGAGATTATGATGCTCTTTTTGACTGTGAAGTTACATGATCGTTTTTTGTCCTCTTTTCTTTCGTTCTTTCTGCATGGATGAAAATTTTGGACGGTGAAGTGTCCTTAATTTTGGCTTTCTGAAGGTTAATAACATTTTGCAGATTGCATTTCAAAAAACCCTAGGAAACAGCTACTTACTTGACTTTATGTACGTAAACAAGCACTCTAGAAATATAAAAAATGCATCTTCAATTTCTTTTAAAGTCTTCCTGCGGTAATAATTCCTTGGCAATATATCTAGCTACTTAATTACATGATAGCTTTTAGATTATTTCGTTTTCCTAAAAAATGTAAATTTTTAAAGAAAAATGCATTTCCAAATTTATTTCAAGTCTTTCCGCGATATTAATTCCTTGAAAAAAATTCCAGCTCGTTAATTACCTAAAGTTTGTAGAACATTTTCCTTGTCCTAAAAACCATAAACAAGAATCATATTTGCTGGATGATTTTATGTTCCTCATGAAAGAGTCGTTGATCTTATAAACGCAAACAATGCTATTAATCCACAGGTGAGATGAAATGCGGAATGCGACATGAACGTCGATCTCTGCCAATACATTTGATTGCTATTAACTCCCACCTACCATAATTTTATACCAAGGGTACTGCTAATGTATGTTTAAAATTTATCTGGAGTTTATCCTGTCAGTTCCGGTCATGCGCACCATTAAAATTTGACAACCCAGTTGGCACAATGGTCACCATGCCGGACTGCCAAACACAGGGTTGCGGGTTCTATTCCCGCCTCAGATAAGTATTTATGCTAAGATATTTGTCTGTTGTTTGGTTGTTTCTATGTATTATATGTATATATTTACAAAAGAAAAGTAAATATAAGTAGTATATCAGTTGTCTAGCACCCATAACACAAGTCTAGTTACTTAGCTTAGGGCTAGATGGCGATGTGTGGAATGTCCTGCAATATATATATATTTATTATCGTCGGAACGGAATCATCATTGCTAAAGAAAAATAATGAAGGTGTAGCATCATCACAACGTACCACGCTTTTATTTATAAAAAATCTGTATGCGATAAAAACGCAAAGATTTAATGTGTACGATTTTAGTTCTTCTTAGTAAGTTTAAATTATTTATTAATTTTAAATTTTTAGGTCTTTTTTTTTGCTTTCGACTCCGTGGCCGTTTCTACAAACGATATTTTTACATTTTCTATAAGCAGGTGCTCTTTCCTCCGTTAAAATTTGCCTATAATTCTATCGTGTTTGATACCTTTATAAAACGTTTTTTTTATACCAATAATAAAGACAATGAATTCTGTTGACTACATTCTTACCGCCTCATATAAATTTAATGCGTAATGACGTCATCTTCTTGTGTAGAAAATTTTACGATTCAATTCAATATCGATCTCATAAAATACGTCATGTAGCGGTTGGATAAATAACTAAGTGTTCTGCTAATAGAGATAAAACATTTACCCCCTCATTCCAAAACGAGTTTTAAGAATAGTCCGAGGTGTGGGTTTAAACCTTAGATTTAGACCCTATAGATAATATAGGCAACTATAGTCTAAACACTATCCCTATAGATTATATACGGATAGTGTTTAGACTATAGTTCACGAGTAAATCTATACTAATATTACAAAGCTGAAGAGCTTGTTTGTTTGTTTGAACGCGCTAATCTCAGGGTTCGAATTGAAAAAATATTTTTTGTGTTAGATAGTCCATTTGTCGAGGCAGGCTATGGGCTATTTTATATTTCGATATTCCCACGGGATCGGGAGTTACACGGGTAAAATTGCGGAACGCTGCTAGTCTGTGTGTAAATCGAAGGTTTAAATTCACATCTCGGACTATTCACAAACCCGTTTTGGAATAAAGGGGTTAAGGTGCATATAGCAAAAAACAAAATGGCCTATAACTAAAACAGTTAATAGTTGCATGAAAAAAATATGAAAAATTTAAATTGCATGAAAATTTGAAAGGATTGTGTACAATTCAAACAGTAATAGTAAAAATTTATTTAGCTGAACCTATTAAAATAGGACAATTTACACTTTGAATACTACGCAGTATAATCCTAATTCTATTATCGTTTCTTGAATTTGAGGCTTAGTAGTCTAGTAACCGAACAAGCAATCGAACTACTGGAACTTTTTAGTGCCAGTAGTTCGGTTGTGGGAGAGCACAGAACTGTTGATACTATTTAGTTGCTTAGTAGTTTAATACATTTTGATGTTTTAAAAAAAACATTCATACAACTGAATTGAGAACCTCCTCCTTTTTTGAAGTCGTTTAAAAAAGTTTGTTTTAAGGGATTAACTCTCTATTTCTAGTATGTATTTTATCTTTATGATTCTGTTGTAAAGTGGTCTATTTTGGACGCGTCACTCAGCTACAGACTGAAGACTTTTATGTTATCTGTCCTGGAAGCAATGTTTGTAGATTATTGAAGTATTTTTGAAATATTCAAGTACCTGTCTACCATTGACTAATACTTCTAAGATTAATTTTGTAGCTAATTCAAGCTATGAAACAAGCAATCAAACTACTATACATCAACTAACTTTTGACCGCCACTTCGTCCGCGTCGGTTTTTTTTCAGAATGTAAAAAGAAGTCATGATAAAAAATAATGTTTTCATATCATTGGATGCTGTGAAGCAAACAAAGATTTACCTTATAAAAAAAAAAACGAAAAACAGAATTTTTACCATGTTTAAAATGATAAATAGGCCTTTTTTTAAGTACCAGGATAACAGCAAATGCAAAGAGCTTATCAGTACAGAGTGTTACAGTTGGAGGTAGAAAGTTGCATTCGAAAGATGCAAGATACCTAAATAGTTGCTAGAAAGGTCCAGCCAGGGATATGCATAAATAACGCGGACTGTCCGTCGGATGGTAATCACGACCTCTGGGGATTTAACACTTTTTGTTGCTCACTGTCCACCTACTAAAACTACAGTATGTTTAATTACTTGAAACTTTCGGGTGACCAAAGGGCCTTACCTTGCGGACAGGCAGCGGATAAGCATCGCTATTCGACGAGTCCCAGCCAGTCTTTTGGTTACCTTTCCTAGTGATTTGTTGGTAGGTAATAATAAATAATAAAATAAATAAATATTGTAGGACATTCCACAAATCTCCATCTAACCCCAAGCTAAGTAACTCGACTTGCCTAATGGTTGCTAGACAACGGATATACTACTTATATACTTCTCTTTTGTAAATTCATACTTATGATATATAGAAACAACCAGACCACAGACAAATATCTAAGCATCAATACTTGTCTGAGGTGGGAATCGTACCCGCAACCCTGTATTTGGCAGTCCGGTATGGTGACCATTGTGCCAACTGGGTCGTCATGGTATTAAGTTAATTAATATTTTTATTACTTATTTTATTATTGTAAATAGGTCTTTTTTTTCAATTTTTTATACATAAAAATATAGGATTCGGTCTTCCGAATCCTTTATAAAAATTAATAAAATACAAAATTTAAACCACTAGTATTTTGAGAAGATTTTCAAAGCTCAGAAAAATATCGACAAAACAGACTATAAATTTCCAATTTTTCGAGACATGAAAATCTATTACAAATTGAAATATTTAATCCATATATTTTTGACACAATCGTTACAAAATGGTCCATTGACGACCCGGTTGGCACAATGGTCACCATGCCGGACTGCTAAACACAGGGTGGCGGGTTCGATTCCCGCCTCAGACAAGTATTTATGCTTAGATTTTTGTCTGTGGTCTGGTTGTTTCCATGTATTACAAGTATATATTTACAAAAGAAAAGTATATAAGTAGTATATCCTTTGTCTAGCACCCATAACACAAGTCTAGTTACTTAACATGGGGCAAATTTATTATTTGTTTATTTATTATGGCAAACATAATAAATCTAGATTTAAAAAATGAAATATTTTTAATCTTGCTACAAAAATTTTCAACTCTAACCTGTGTAAGTATAGATCAGTTATGTGGGTACTTGCTGCGCCCCGCGGCTTGGTCCGCGTATGTCACGATCCCGTGGGAATATCGGGATAAAAGTATGTGTTAATCTAGGTCTCCAGCTACCTAGATACCGAGTTTCATCGCAATCAGTCCAGTAGTTTTTGCGTGAAGGTGTAAAAAACATACACACACACACAAACTTTCACATTTATAATATTAGTAGGATTATTATATATTATTATATTAGTAGGAAACAGCCCCGTAAAACTAAACTAAACTAAACTAGTAGGATTATTAACACGCTTAATTCTATCTGTCATTTTAGCATACACAAAGTTTTATATCGAAAACTAGAAACCAAAATCCTCTAGAACTTCAAACATCCTGTATAAATCTAACCCTCTACTGAAGTAGGGGACCATGTATCGTTGTGTTACACGAATACATCAACTACACCTGTTTTATTCATCAACATGTAATGTAAACGGAGACTCAGATCTTACTAAGATTTATATGAAACCATTCTTTTAGGTGAAAGGGAAAAGTTTGGTGCGCTTTTTGGGAAAGGTAGTTTGATTAGTCTTTATTACCCGACCACGGCGAAGCCATAAGGGTTATGTGTTTGATTCTCCTTTTGTTGTTGTGTGATTCAATTAGTGTTAGGTTTCATCTGGTAAAAATAAACATAAAACTTTTCGTAGTAGCATTTTTTGTTAATTGATTTTAAATGGAATAAAAATATCCTTTTCCATGTTCAAAATGTTGAGGTTTTCTCTTCTTTTTAAGCCCCTATAAGATCATTCTCTTATCCGTCTGTCTGTCCCTGTGTCCCACCACCATGTGTCCCACCACCTCAGCCTGATTTTCTCAGGAACGGGTGGACCTAGTTACCACTAGTATCCCACAGCTGGGCAAAAGAGTATTCCCCTCTTTTCTTAATATTTCCTTTTTGTCGTGGATTCCGGGGATTCCGTAGATTTTTTAAACTTATGTAATTTGGACGTCTTTCGTCCTTTTGACCTGTCCAGTACTTACCAATATAACTCAGATTAGCTTTGCTTTAGGGTTTCGTACCCAAAGGGTTAAAATGATAGGGTTCCCTATTACTAAGACTTCACTGTCCGTACGTCTGTCTGTCACCATGCTGTACCTCATAATAGTAGGGGAGCCCGGTACGCTAAATTTGCAGTTACTAAAGCGTCATGGGGACCGATTAGATTGTGAAGATTTGGGCCTAAAACGAAAAATAATGTATGTGCATTTTGCCATTTTAGTGAGGAGGAGAGCGTGTGCTAATTTCCAAAAATGTTAAAAAAAATCATTCACATAAAAATACTCGAGCGCATCAGATATTCACGGTGTTTACCCGCTTTGTTTTTCTAACAACCGAGATATATTATTCTGACGAGTAAGTAGGGGAGGATGGCTGTAGAAAAGGGTAGAAAAAAAAAAAAAAAAAAGTTATTCGAGCGTGTCAGATATTCGAAGGGAATATTTAGAAAACTCAAAAAAGTGTCCTATTAAAATATCTGACGATTTGGATGTGGCCAAAAGTCATGGTAGATTTTTAAAAATGTAAAAAAAAAAGTGACCTTGAAATACTCGAGCGCATCAGATTTTTACACAAACGGTTTAACTTGATGTTCTAGTCGTGCCAAATGATAATCTGACAAATATATGAAGGAATATTCTTAATCTGAAAATTTGAAAGAAAAAAATTAGGAAAACGGTTGACCCTAAAGGCCATCCCTGCAACTTCCCGCTATACCATATCTACGCACCTAAAATTGCACTCAAATATATGCTTCTTTCATTTTTGAGCTCTCCGAGCTCATAAAGATAGCTGTCTTATGCTTTTGAACTCAAAAGTCTGATGAAAGTTTAATAAAACATTATTTTTCGAAATTTCAAACTGCAATAACTTTTGAATGGATGAAAGGATTCTCACGCGAGAGTGACACGAGAGTGAAATATAAAGAAAGAGTGAGAAGGAAACAGAAGCGCGGAGTTTCAATCCAGTTCTCAGCAGCTGTACGCACCACACTTTATTTATGGTTTAAGCTACATCGCCCCATGAAAATCGTCAGATTATTGTTATTCTGTAATTCTTACAGGATTTCCTTCAAAATAAAAAAAAAATTAATCGCGCTCGAGTATTTCACAGTGACGTTTTTTTTTTTACAATTTTGCCACTCACCTATTTCCTTATGCCACGCTAAAATCATCAGATTATTGAAATATATGCTGTTCTGTATGTATTTAACTTACCTGGCCTTAATCTGACGCGCTCGAGTTTTTCTGAGAATCGATTTTTTTTTACTAATCTGACGGGCTGTCCTCGGAGCACGCCCTTATATGAAGGGTTTATATATGGTAGGAGTACAATACAAGGAATAAGGTTTCTCCTCATATAGTTTTCTGACGCGCTCGAGTAACTCTTCAAATCCCCTCTTGGGCTCCCCTACTATAAGTACACTACTATAGCTAGAGAGTTGAAATTATCACAGATCATGTATTTCTATTGCCGCTATAACAACAGATACTAAAAACAGAAAAAAGTAAATATCTTTTTCAGTACGTTTTTAAGAATTTTATGTTATTTTCACGGTTACAATTTTTTTAGGGATTTTTTTTGTTCATTATTTAATCTATACTTATATTATAAAGCTGAAGAGTTTGTTTGTTTGTTTGTTTGTTTGAACGCGCTAATCTCAGGAACTACTGGTTCGAATTGAAAAATTATTTTTGTGTTGGATAGTCCATTTATCGAGGAAGGCTATAGGCTACTTTTTATCCTGATATTCCCACGGGATCGGGAGTTACGCGTGTGAGACTGCGGAGCGCTGCTATTCATGAAGAAAACTGGTGCTACCAATAGAGTCATAACGAAACTGCCCTTTTTTTTAAGCACGCCTTATCATCAAGTAGGTAACTACATCCACCTATCAAAAGCCATAACAACCTGCCGAAGTTCACGGCAATCAATAAAATCGGTTAATATCTTCTAATTAAAATGTATTGGTAACAGGAAACAATTACTCAGTACATGCTAGCTAATAAAATTTAATACAGCGAACTAACGATTGACTGTTAATGGACAGTTTTAAATGTCCGCGGGAAATTTTTATGTCAAAACTAGCTGCGCCCTGTGGATTTACACGCGTATAAGCTAGCCATCCAACTAGGGTCGTGAACCAACTTACTTGGGCCTAGGACTAGTTGGAAGCTCGAGTGCGGGGTAGTGGTGCAGCTATATTCGAAACTAAAAAGAAAAGACGATCAAAACAAAAACAAAGGACGATCGAAACAAAAATAAAAGACGATCGAAACAAAAACAAAAGAAGATCTGCATCAAACCACGTTTTTTTGGCTTAAAGAATAGTCCGGTGCGATAAAGAATTTTCGTCTTCAAATTATATCAAAACTAGCTTACACCCGTAACTTCGTCCGCGTAGAAGTTGATTTTTTCAAAATTCTTATCGGATGCCTACGTCATATAAAGAACACACCCTCCAAGTTTCAGGTCTACGATCAGCAGTTTAGGCTGTGCGTTGATCTGTCAGTCGGTATCGGCGACAGTCATTTTGCATTTGGTATTTCTTTCATTCAATAGTTTTTTCTCACGGTTGTTTTTGACGACTACAAACAAACAAAATGAATAATTTGTTATATTATCATGATATTAGTCATATAATTTCGTGATTCAGTAATACGATGACGTAGATAGGTCCCGACCTTGTATAGTAACTACAATTTAATCTGTGTCCATGTTAAGGTAATTGCAATCGTGAAGTCCTGATAGAACTTTTGAGTAAACAACTAATTGTGCTTTGTGACTAATCTACGGTTTGTTTCCATTGTTTACTACCAGATTGATTTAGAATTTCATATACAGGCTTGATGCAAACAATAAGGTAGACTTGCACAACAAAAAAACAGGCATTCTGCTTTAGTAGCATTTCTCACTTAGGGCCAAAAGCTTTCTAGGCCAACCTTCCATTGAAGCATAATGCCTTCATTGGCATCACGCTTTTTAGGTAACTCGACCATAAAGGAAAATAAATACGTTTAAGATATTAAACATATGTCAAAGTATCTGAATAAATAATATCATTGAAATATATTTTAAGTTTTGATTACCCGCTAAATGCATTTAGCTAGTATTTGACTAAATATTTTAAGCACAATCTCACATAAGCTGCTCTTTTAATTGTCTAAATTAATTATAATACATAATAGGAAATAGGGAATTCCGAATTGAAACGGAAACAAAAGACGATTAAAATGAAAACAAAAGAATCGTCTTTTCAGTCATGAAATAGAAACAAAAGACAATTTTCAAAATGATTGATCAAACAAAAGATGATCAAAACTTAATTACCTAAAAGGCAATCGAAATGATTTGTAGGTTTCTAAGCTTAATTACATTTATAAGCAAAATCAGTTATTATAACTCGTGACATTGCATTTAACAATGGAAACAAGCGTTCAATCTAGGCACGTATTATGCACAAACGAGGCCGTTCGCAGTTCGCACGTTTAGTAAAGTATTTATATCTTAACAATAATTTGCATAACGAATGCATTATTACTAACATGTCATGTTAGAGAGTGCTTCAAACGTCCCATTAGCTATAACTAGCTGTGCCCTGCGGTTTCATCCGCGTAGGTAGCATATTTCCTTTCAGAATGTTCCTATTTCTATACCACAATTTGCTGCCTAACCTTTTCGACTCCAGGGGAGCAAATCGAATCGAAATCAAAAAACTGGCATAATAGCTTGCAAAAAATCTTGTAAAATATATAAAATACTTAGTACAAGATAATAGATGTAGATTTTAGTTTTTATGAGTATAAGTTAATAAGTTGTTCTTTCTTTTGTATAATTAAAAAAAAAAAAAAAAATCCAACTTTTTTATTTTATTTCCTGTGCTACTACCTAACAAGTAACGCACAGTTGTCATCTAAAAAAATCGATCGAAACAAAAACCAAAACCTTCTGCCTTCTTTCGATCGTCTTTGAATTCAGCTTCGATCGTCTTTTGTTTTTTTTTCGATCGTTGGTCGTTCCCGTTTTGATTTCTTACTTTACCTTTTTAGGGTTTCGTAGGGTTTCGTCCAAAGGGTAAAAACTGAACCCTTTTTACATTATTTTTGTAATTTTCAAATGTCAAAAAAGAATTACGCCTATAACTCAAATCGAAGTACTTTAAGAAAGATCTATTAAACGACTTCTCACATCCCAATATCACGATAGATCATCGAGTCAATCCGTTGATTAACAGACGACTGGCAACACCCTTTGACCCAATCTATGACAAATGACCAACAAATTGTTGGAATCTACAATTTATTGCCAAGCTAAAATAAACTTTGATGTCACAGTTACAAAGTCTCTATCTTAATTTCTAAGGTCACCTTGTTAAAGTTATCTTGTTTTCGAGAATCGAAAGGATAAATTTCATAGTGCGGTCTCGTAAAAGATCTAATTCTGATTTTGTTGTTATAAATCGATATTTCTTTAATATGTTTTGGTGGAACAGTTTTGTTTTGTGGTAATTGGTTTTGTTATTTCTATGAAATAGTTGTGAAATGGTGCTAGATGTTAAGAAAGATGATGTTTTAGTTCATGACTGGCTGTAGGTAATACATTCATTTAGCTACCGATGCAGTGGAATATAATACAAATCCCTTGGTAATGCTCATTTTTAGGGTTAGGTATTTCTAATTAATTCCAACCAAAGTGGGGTTTGACCCCTATGGGTTTCGTATCTGTCTCAATTGCCTTTTGTTTATAGTTTTGGTTGTCTTTTGTTTCTGTTTTATTTGCATTTTGTTTCCGAGAGGAAACAACAAAAACAAACAAAACAAAAACAAAAAAAAGAAAACAAATGATGATCGAGAGATCATCATTTGTTTCAATTTCCTTCGTCCTTTTTTCTGTTTAGATCGTCTTTTGTTTCTCTTTCGATTGTCTTTTGTTTCCGTTTCGATAGTCACTTGTTTCAGTTTCGATCGTATTTTGTTTCTGTTTCAATAGTCTTTTGTTTTCGCTTCGATAGTCTGTTGTTTCGGTTTTGATCGTCTTTTGTTTTGACTGATAGTAATTTGTTTCGGTTTCGATCGTATTTTGTTTCCGATTTCATTGTTCTTTGCTATCGGCTCGACTACTCATATTGATAAGCGGAAAGGGTTATTTATTCCTTCCAACACCCATGAGGATGGAAAGGAATAAATTTAGGTAATTTTCATGTAAATTTTGCGTTTCTAAAGAGTTTTGTTTAACAAAATAGCATGAAAGATACTTAGTGGCTTCCTTGCTGAAAACCGTATTCCCTATCGATAGATAGGGAATTTTCAGAAAATATAATAATATTTTCTGTCATCTGTTCATTTTTCATTCAACCTAATCGTTAGACCAAAGTGAAAAAGAAATCCGTCATAATTCGAGTCATGTTTCAATCTAGTGTAGATAAAAATCCAATTATGTACAAGAAGACAATTCTCACTTGAGGTTCTTTGGTAAAAAAATACCGTCGTCTGTGTTTGAGATAAAAGTTTTTAGGGTATTTGGATAGTGGAAAGTAGTTTTAGAATTCCTTTTGCAATGATTCACTTGCTCTGGTAGTTTTTAGCGAGGTTGTGACATAACGTTTATTGTGAAAGTATTAGGAAACTTGTGATGATCTAGATTTTTACGTAAAAAACTTCATAAATAAACACCAAATACGTGTGAAAAATATAAAAAAGTATTTTTTTTAATTGAAAAAAAAAAATAGTACAATTATTTTACCCGACATTAGACTTTATTTTTTATTATTGTGAACCATTTAGACAAGAAAAGATCCATATTATATGCCTTAGTTAGACCATTATGAAACAAAAGACCTTGTGGCATAAGTACATTACTATTTATTCACATACCACCATCTAAATAAATGGTCTTAAATAAATTTATGAGGTTTCTATAATTTAGATAAAAAAATCTTTTTATTAAGTATCTTCAAAACCGATTTAAAAATAATGTTATAATTATGTTGTTATAAATGAAATAAAAATGAAATATTGTAATTATTTTTACGGGTATTAATCGTGTATTTTTATTTCTCGTCAAAACGTCGAGGTAACCTTTCGACAATGTTACAATAATCATGGCTGCGAGGAGACAAATCGAACACAAATCGTGACACACGATTTGTGTGTATAAATACAAATCGTGTGAGTTTAAAAAGTTAAAAAATGAAATAATATCTCCTTACCACGACATCTGTGAATTTTTCTATATATAAGCGGCCAAACGTCTGTGACTTGGTATGAAGGTATCGTATCAACTATCAATCTAACATGGCGCAACTGCGGGGGGGCAGTTTGTTTAGTTTATTTACCACAGCGACACACCGGCCAAGGTTTTTGAACTTAAAGTTTTTTGGTCGCAATGTGACCATGTCGATCTGGAGTTTTGTTTGTGTGGAAAAAGTGAGCTAAAAGGATAAATAAGTTTTCAGTGATTTTAGACAAGTTTGCAAATTATAAAGTGCGGTTTTTTTAATATGGACACTTTCCAAATGTGAATAAAGATTTAACTGCTTAATCTTATAATAACATGTACATTTTGCAAAACATCTTATTTCAAGTATAAGCATCTGTCAAGGTTTAAACGGAAAAAAAATAAATGAACATCTTTGAAAAATAAATAAAAAAGACAAATTCAACAAAAACAAGAAAAACAAATTGTCATCGGGGAAAATTTAGCATGCATTAAAATTTGCTAAAAGTTTTTTTTAACTAAGAGGTATATTTGATGATTCAGCCATTAAATTGTGTGCAATTTTAACTATTAATGGGTTTTGTAACTTGTCTAAAAAGCAGACATATAGAAACACGTCTGTAAAGTCGGTTAACGGACGATAATTTTATATGATAACGTCATAAGAAAACAATGAAAAACTGAGATTGTTTTTCTTTTCTTTTATATTTATTTTTTTCCTATAAATAAGTCTTCTATTCGTCACTCGTCACCATAACACAAGCCCAGATGAGCGATATTATTATTTAATACCCTCATGTTACCATGAGGCATGACGTCACACATCGGGAACGGGACGCGTCATGTTACCGGAACATGACACTTTTGTGTGAATGCAGGTGTTACACCAATTTATTACACGTATCTACGAAATATACAAAAAAAAATTGAACCTATATTTAATTGAATTATTTTATTTTATTGTATTTCTGATATAGGTGATCTGTCTGAAATAAA
The DNA here is from genome assembly GCA_951213275.1 of Idaea straminata. Taxonomy (NCBI): domain Eukaryota; kingdom Metazoa; phylum Arthropoda; class Insecta; order Lepidoptera; family Geometridae; genus Idaea; species Idaea straminata. The sequence goes on from OX577861.1 coordinate 10,754,346, forward strand.
TGACCATTATTATTATAGCAAAACCACAATTTCGTCGTCTGCAAGGTATGCCCTTATCAAACTAAGTAAGGATGTAAATAAATTCCCTATAAATAGTTCGACAATCTCGATCGTGAATCGTCGAGTCATTAAACAATCTAGAATCGAGATCAAGTCACGTATCAAATTCAGATTGGAACTTCTTTCTAATCAACTATTTATTGTCAAACGTCCTTCGGTGATCCAAGGCACAGGAGATGGTCTTCAACATGGCACCATAGCACATCAAGGCTTGGCTTGGGGCATGTGTGTGCCCAACATAGCTAATTAAGCAACTGTCAAAGTGATTAAATAATATCAACCTTGTGGTTATTAAAATAGAATTTAATTTGAGACATATAACTATAATATTGCGGAATTTGTTAAATGTCATGCAAACCGCCCAGTTAAATGCAATTAAATAGAATTTTACTAAATTTAATAAATTTTATCAAAAATAGTCAATTGTTGTTGGTACATGACTATTATTAGTTCCAAGTACCTTTACCACCATTTACTACTGCTCTCAACTCCAAAATAGCAAATTGATCTATTTTCAGTCCAGCGTAATTGGGGGTTAGAACAACTTTGGAATTGTCTTTTTCACAAACTCGTATATCGTCATATAAAACAACCAGGCTCGCAAAGTAATGACCAGACAATAGATATATACATATGTACATATGTATAGCTTTCGAGACTGTACGTTGGAAATGACGTTGAAAGTAACGATTAACTGCTCGATGCTGCTGCTGCTGCTGCTGCGATTGCTACTGCTGATATGTTTTCATTAGCCGAAGTGCCAACAAACGTAATCAAAAATAATATAATAATTAGGTAAGTTACAGATACCTTAAGATCCTTTAATATTTCAATAATTATTCTTACGAAACCATCATAAACTTTTTGAAATCTTTCCGCTCATAACTTGTACCAAACACATTTGTCATCATGCGCGGCGCCCGCGCATCGCAGGTCATGTCGAAAAAAGTCGCCCGGCCCAGTTCCCACAGTAGTCCGACGTATTTAATCGAGAAACATCCTAAACGATTTTTTATTAACACCAAAATTAGATTTTGAATTGTCCGTGTATAATTTAGAAAGAAAATAACATAAGAAGTCACTTTTAATCTTAATTTAAACAAGTAAATATAAATAATATTATACAAATAAACTTGCTAAGATTGAAAAATAAATGCAAATAATTAAATTAAAAATGAAAAGAGCCACGAGACAAACCTATTGTAGTTATGCTATACCAAATAGAGGCACGTGCATGTGTACGAGGAACGTGTATGTTGTTCAGTTTCAGTTTTGACCTTTGCCTTTATAAAAAAATCTTATATATATAAAAGAAAGTCGTGTTAGTTACACCACTTATAACTCAAGAACGGCAGAACAGATTTGGGTGAAAATTGGTAGGGAGGAAGCTTAGAGCCAGGAGACGGACATAGGATACTTTTTATCCCAATATGCCCACGGGATCGGGACTTACGCGGGTGAAACCGCGGGGCGCAGCTAGTATGGAATATTTTACAAAGCGCCATCACGCTCCAGGTTAAACAACTAGGCTCGTGTTATGGGTGCTAGATAACGGATATAATACAATATATAATTTTTTTTTTGTAAATATATAGGTACTTAATATACATACAGACACCCAGAAAAGAAAAAAACACCTACTTTTTTTTTAATTTGAAACTCGTTTATGAAAGAGGATTTTGCTAATCTAATCTTCAGATATCTTTTCATAAACATTAATAAAGATATTTAAACTGATTTTTTACTATGTTGTCTGTTTTTCTTCTATGGGGATCGAACTCACAAAGAGGTTGGATTAGCTACATACCTGAGAGTTCTTTCGACTTGTTACTTCTTTTAAACTTTCGTATTTCACGCCTATTACGTAAATATTTTTTGAGTATTTCTTAGGCAATATTTTTTTGTTCCCCGTAAGGGCAGGCAAAAGACTTTTAACCTATACAGCCTCGTCTGACATACAAAATTTATTAGGGTTATTCCATTTGTTTTTGCATCGGGGGTTAAAAACGGAATATAATGCGGATACAATTATATGTAAGGAAAGAAAAAACAAAATAAAACTCAGTTTTTAATCGGTTTCTAAGACGTTATCACGTAAAATTATCGTTCATAAACCGATTTTACAGACAACCATTTTTGTTGGCTTAAAAACTCTTTGTTGGTACCATCCTTTTTTTATACATCAAAACAGTTTAACCCAGTTAAATTAAGATTGTTTCATCTACATAACATGTAATTAGCAGTAAGATACGTTTTTAACTTATCAGGATAACTTATTACAGCACTAGTTGTATCATGGTAATGTACAATGCACGTGTGCCTAATACGTTGGATTATGAGCCTAAAACGACCCAGTTGGCACAATGGTCACCATGCCGGACTGTCAAACACAGGGTTGCGGGTTCGATTCCCGCCTCAGACAAGTATTTATGCTTAGATATTTGTCTGTGGTCTGGTTGTTTCTATGTATTATAAGTATATATTTACAAAAGAAAAGTATATAAGTAGTATATCCGTTGTCTAGCACCCATAACACAAGTCTAGTTACTTAACTTGGGGCTAGGTGGCGCTGTGTGGATTGTCCTGCAATATTATTATTATATTATTATAAAAGCCGTTTAATAAGATTCACTTCTTTATGAGCAACTGTGATTAAAAACATTTAATTATCTGACTACTTAACATAAATAACATTTAAAAGGTTTCTGAACTTAAAAACTATCGAATAATTACTTAATAAATAAAACATAATAACACTCAGTTTTATGGTGCTTAAACAACCATTATGTATAATTATGTAAATTTAAAGCGGCTTACATAAATGACAGAAGTTTATTAAAGTTAAACATTCGGTGTCATTATGTCACTAAAATTATGACATTTTTGGTCATCGATTTCAATGAAATAATTGGGTTTATCTTATATAATAAAAAGTAAAGTAGGAAAAAAGTAGGTATGTTTAATAGAAATAGATGAAAGTGTGTTAAGAAATGTAGTAAAAAATGTAGGCTTTATGTATTTATGGAAAATTAGCTGTTGACCGCGACTTCATACGCGTGGTAGTTTAGTTATATATATTAAAACCTTCATCTTGAATCACTCTATGTATTAAAAAAAACCGCCTCAAAAACCGTTGCGTAGTTTTAAAGATCTAAGCATACATATGTTTTTGACGACAAAGGTAAAGAGGCATTAGTTCCAACTTTCAAAACAGGTACTAATGGTAAAAAGCCGTAAGGGCCTTATATCTCAACACCAGTAAATAGTAAAAAACCGACTATAAACCCAAAATAATGCCATTTTTATAGGGGTACAAGCGCCTTTAGGGTAAAAAAGCCCTAAATCAGTCGGTTACACGAAATGACACCTCGAGAACGCAGTTTGCATGTGCATAAGCGACATAAAAGTCATTGTAGAGCCACGAGAGTAAGCGTATTCGAAAGAGCGGAAATTGTTAAGTAGAATGCCATTCAAAAGTCATTTTAGACAAAAATGTCGCTTATGCCCAATTTCTTTTTAACCGTCGATATATAGGGACAGACAGCGAGGAGCGACTTTTTTATATAATTTAATGCGAATTGTATGATTCCAAATGAATAAAGAGTTTTGTGTTTTCTAAAACGCTAACCTACCTTTTGTAGGTTAGCGTAAACTACTTGTAAAAAAAGCATATGGTTTCTTTCTTGGATTTAATGTAAGTATCCTCTGATCATTGTTTCTTATCATTTTTGAGCCGGAATTTGTATAAAAACAACAATTTTCATGTACTTATTAGAGTTCGAATTCTCGAAAATCGATGGCTAAATACCTATATCAGTATATTAGTTTATTTTAGTTAATTATCATTTATAATATGTTCCTAAATCATGATTGTTGTAGGAAGGTGTATGTAGGTTTCGTAGGCTTGTAATTCAATGTAATTGCGATGTGACAGATCATTTATAACAATAAATTCTGATTGATTATAATTAATGTAAAATTAATTAGTGTGTTATGCAAGTGTTTTCTTAGTGTCATTGGAAATACTAAATCTTGCCTTCCCATCAGGTGAGATGAAATCAAATGCAAACTAAAACAGTGAAATTAGTGAAATATCTAAGCTCCGCTCCGCAGTTTCACCCGCGTAACTCCCGCTACCGTGGGAATATCGGGATAAAAAGTACTGTTACTTCTAATGAATCAATGTATCCTCATACCAAGTTTCATCAAAATCGAGCCTATTCGTTACAAACAAAAAAAAACCAAAAAATCTTGCTTCTTTTTTATATAAGTAGAAATCTCCATAGATAGTTCTCATTTTCAATGTATATTTACTGTTGCTTATATTATAATTTTATTTTTATCATTTATTTGTTGCTTATGTATATAATTAGTATTAGCGATAGTGATACATATGTATGTATGTGCCTTTGTGTGATGCAATAAAATATTTATCTATCTATCTATCAAAACTAGTATTTAGGTATTTAAATGTTTATGCACAATTTCACGCAGGTCGCCCCTAATAACCCAAAGAGGTTGGTATATTTATGACGACATAAGTCACATCCGTCATTTAATTTTGTTTTTTACAAGTGACTACTTACACCCCGATTTTAATAACATTAGCGCATCAAAAAGTCATGGTCAAAAGTCATCAGTAAGCAAAGTCATAGGTTGATTAAAGCTCATGCCGCGTCAATTTGAACAGAAATTAAATAAGTATGTAATAATGTTGGATTGTCAACGTCGTGACTGTTACCAAGGTTGTGATCATCTGCAGTTAGGGTTGCCACTTGATACCTGATCAAATAAATGGTTATGAACACTTTACTGTTCAACACATAACAAACAATCCTACTAACATTATAAATGTGAAAGTCTCTCTCTCTGTGTGTTTGTTACTCCTTCACACAAAAACTACGGAGCCGATTGCAATGAAAATAGGTATATAGATAGTTTGAGACCTGGATTAACACATACTTTTTATCCCGGTATTCCCACAGGATCGGGACTTACGCGGGTGAAACCGCGGGGCTCAGCTAGTAAAGAAATAAATATACAACTAAAAGCTTCATTACATAGTATAAAAGAAAGTCACTTTCCGCTGTCTGTCCCTATGTATGCTTGGATCTTTAAAACTACGCAACTGATTTTGATGCGGTTCTACGCAATTTTTGAATTGTTTCTTTCATAAGAACCTTGTCCTGACAAAAACAAACACAAAAAAAAATAATTAGCAAAATCGGTTCAGCTGTCCTCGAGATTTGCGCTTAGCAACACATTCAGATATTAATTTTTTTATTATAAGAGATAGAAGATAAATATCAAATGTCAAGTATCGAACAAGAAATTGCAACAATCATTCTTTCATTTGAATTTTTGGGTAATAAATAATATTAATAAATAAATATCTTTGAAATAAAATCAATAATTTTATTTGTTTTTTATTTATAGCATTTAAAGTCTATTGACTTACATGAGAATACAGTCTCATGTAAGACAATGGGATAGTTCTTTTTTTTTTAATTCCTATGGACAGTTTTTTTTCTATTAATTATGGCTTCGCACGGCTTGTGCATTTAGCCAGTGTCAAGTTATATTTTGCATCGAATTATGACCCGATTTTTCATAAATCGGGCCTAAAGTGTTTCAAAACAGTCAAAGTCGTCTTAGTCCGTCAAGTCAGGGGCTAAAGTAAAGCGGTGGCAAGTTTACCATAACCTTAATAGGAGATTTGGAGGCAACGAGAAAACTTCATGTTTGACAATGATTTTTACTCTCACTACACTTGTGCACTGTCACAGAACTAAATTGAATAACATTCCACCAGAATTATACAATTCAACTCGGGTTACAACTAAGTTTCATGAAAATAAAACTGCAGCATGACATGTTGTTAACTCGTTCCCGCCAAAACTCCGACAGTTATTTTATTTTAATTCCTATAGACAGTTTAAAAGTTTACTGACAACCCTGGTATATAAAGCCGACAATTACTGGCAATCACGACGTATGACGTAAAAAGATACAACCTTCACGGTAGCTCATCTCGCGACAAATTGACACACTGCGGTAGCTATGTGGTCACATTAGGCGTCCCTAATTTGAAATATCAAGGACAAGTTTATTTATTAAACTAGTTGATCTATAAGACACAAAATGCTAAGGTGATTTATCAATAGGCGTATTTCGCGTGTTGCTTGGATTGTGCGAATTCGTGACTTTCTGTTCAGTTGTGTTTGTCCAGAGCCAAAGATGATCACAAGCTTAATTTATCATTACATAGTATAAAACAAAATCGCTTCCCGCTGTCTGTCCCTATGTATGCTTAGATCTTTAAATCTACGCAGCCGATGTGTTATTATTAGATATAGTAATTCAAGAGGAAGGTTTTGGTACATAAAACAACCACGCGTACAAAGTCGCAGGCAACAGCTAGTAATGAATAAATTACACAAAAAGGGGACGCTGAAATAGGGAAATATAAATTATAAAAATATAAAAAAAAAAAAAAAAATTGTATGGATATTCTTTGGGTCCACAGTGTGAGAACGAGGAAAAATATAAATACTAGCATGGTAAAAAAAACTCTGATTAATGCCAGACGATAGAACTTATCAATACGTCTGGATCCAAATAGATCCAAGAGCAATGTTAGTTAGCGCAAAAACGACAGAAAATTTGGAATGTTAGTCGAGTTTTCTACCACCAGGCTAACACCGTTCAGTAAGTAAAATAATATGTAAATTATGGGACAATATAGGTATCTTAGGTATGTCTATAAGAAAATGAATAAAACCATAATGGGTTTTCCATCTACGAAAATAATCGTAAATCAATTGATTTTATTATATGATCAGTATTATATGTTTCTTGGAAACACAACAATATTGCAAAGAGGAAATTAAAATTGTCATCTTAATGACATCATGTTTACCTACTTTAAATTGCCAGTATCACCCATTAAACTTAGTATTTATGCCTCTTTAATGTAAATTAGTTGCACTAAGTCCCGATCCTGTAAGGGAATATCTAAATAAAAGTAGCTTTTATATTAATCCAAGCCTCTAGCTTTACACATACCGCGTTTCATTGCAATCGGCTCAGTAGTTTTTGCGTGCAGAAGTAACAAACACACATATTATCAAACTTCGCCGTTCGCACTCCCTGTTTTCTCGTGGACCCACTAATTTGACCCACTAGTGGGACCGAGGGAGGCTTATTTCTGGTGGACCCACTAAGTGATAACCGACTCTTAATTTACTTTTGTAGACCTAAGTAATAAACAAACATAAAACCATAAACTAGATTGTATCACAATTTGTTTCTAATTTATGTTTTTAATAATTGTTTTTAATGCAATAAAGTGTATTGAATGAATGAAAACCACTTCGCCGTTTTCCCGGTGGAATGTCAGACGTAAATTGACGACCCAGTTGGCACAATGGTCACCATGCCGGACTGCCAAACACAGGGTTGCGGGTTCGATTCCCGCCTCAGACAAGTATTTATGGTTAGATATTTGTCTGTGGTCTGGTTGTTTCTATGTATTATAAGTATATATTTACAAAAAAAAGTATATAAGTAGTATATCCGTTGTCTAGCACCCATAACACACGTCTAGTTACTTACCTTGGGGCTAGATGGCGATGTGTGGAATGTCCTGAAATATTTATTTATTTAAATTCATAACTACCGCCGCAAGCTGGCTGAAAAAATTATGAAGGTTTGATCCACGCAGGATGAATGCCATACGCCATGATGACTATATTATTAAAACAAACTTTCACATTATAATATAAGTAAATCAATATTGGAGAACATTCGCCATCTAGCCCAAAGCTAAGTAACTAGACTTGTGTTATGGGTGCTAGACAACGGATATTCTACTTATATACTTTTCTTTTGTAATACATAGTAAAAACTAGACCACAGACAAATATCTAAGCATAAATACAAGTCTGAGGCGGGAATCGAACCCGCAACCCTGTGTTTGGCAGTCCAGCATGGTGACCATTGTGCCAACTGGGTCGTCTGTTATTAACAGGATGACCAAATTAGGTAAGTACCTATTATTTTTCTTCAATTTATTAGGGATTTGAGCAGATACTATGGGACGTAGAGCGAGATAGAGCTTCTTGCAGCACAGTTGCAAAATATCAATTTTATTACTCTGGACTGAGAGCAGTATCGGTGCTTGTCAAGAATACTCCAATCTCATACCAAAGGCACCTATATGTAATGCAACGGTTTATCATGACGTAATCTATACATATAAAATGCTTTGTCCTGAACTACTGACTGAATGACTGACTGACTGACCCACGGATCAACGCACAGCCTAAACCGCTGATCGTAGAGACCTGAAAGGAGGGTGTGTTCTTTGTGTGACGTAGGCTTCCGATAAAAAAGGATTTTCCGAAATTTTACTCCCAAGCGCGTGGAAAAGGGGGTCAAACTTTGTATGGGACAACGTGATTCCTTGGTCCAATCTACTTCAAATTTTGCATAAATATTCTTTCGACTTCTACGCGGACTAAGTCGCGGGCAAAAGCTAGTACTTAATAATAATTGATCTCAATCATTCTGTTAGTTTTAGCAACCTTCTTGATCTTGGCCTAATCGTAACTAAAACATTCAATAAATCGAATTAGCAGTACAGTTTCAAAATAGGTTTATAATGCGACTAAGATTAATATCGCAAATCTGTCACAATCAATAACACCAACACAAAGTGACGGCCTCACTTAACTGCGGCACTTCAACAAATTTCGAAATCATTCTGATATTAATCAGTGGGACTTATTAAATTTTATTTTGGTGCTTATTATGAGAACCGATCTATAATAATAATAAATTAAGTAGATTCCATATGATAAGGACTTTGTCACCGCAACGGCGAATTATCACTAAAATACCGGTAAGTATACTAAAATTTAATAAATAAATATTGAAATAAATAAATAAAAATAAAATTCAAAGTCCTGACATACTAACTAATTTAGTCCCTATGCAGGGTTATTGGTAACTATATTAGCAAGCGGTAACTTAAAAAAGGTATAATCCTAAGTTTAATGACCTCTCCGTGTAAGGAACAGCTGATTTTCAGATAAGTATAACCTCAAAATTTTCGAAAAAAATGTTCGAATTTCCAAAAGTCATAAAACAAAAGTTGTTTTTTAAGGTGCACAGAAGTGACCCTCAACTGCTTGCTAATATAGTTAATATATATCAACGTACAGCTCAAAATAGATGGATCAGGCTTAAAAGTATCATCTAGACAGCTGTTAACGTAATAGGCATCCGCTAAGAAAGTATTTTGGAAAATTCAAAACCTACGCGGTCGGAAAAGCTAGTTCAGCAGAACCGTGATTTTACATAGTAGTTTAACATTCTGTTTTTAACCGACTTCAAAAAAGGAGGAGGTTCTCAATTCGGTTGTATGTATTTTTTTTGTTGTCAAATCTGTGGCATTTCCATACAGGTTGGTGACGCGGTAGATTCGTATCACGTTCCCGCAGCCCCAACATCATGGCGAGAGAGGAACCGGAGTTTTAGTGGGTAAACCTCTGGCTGCCCAAAATCTTCAGGCCAGTACATTCCTCACTGCTCCCCCGAGGGAGTGGCGGGATGATAGATAAGGCTAATTTCTCCATCTTATTTTTTTTTCATTTAATTTTTTTTAAGACGTATCCATGTGGTTCATGTACAAATGTATTAAGCATCCAAAGGAATAAATTATTTTGACTTTGACTTTGACTTGAAATGGTTGTCTGTAAAGTCTGTTTACGTACGAAAATTTTACGTGATAACGTTTTAGGACCTCTTTTGTGTCGTTGACATTACCATTTTGCATACTTCAATAACGTTGCTTTGGTTACTTGTCAATAACGTTTCTATGGTTACTTATCAATAACGCATGACGTCACACTTTTTTGAGAGTGCAGGTGTTCATCAATTTAAAAGACGTTATCACGTCAAAAGAAGGCTGGTGCAGTCAGTTGACGATGACGACCCAGTTGCACAATGGTCACCATGACGGACTGCCAAACATAGGGTTGTGGAATCGAACCCACAACGAAAGACAAATATCTAACCATAAATACCTATTTATGTTTAGATATTTGTCCTTGGTCTGGTTGTTTCTATACATTAGAAGTATATATTTACAAAAGAAAAGTATATAAGTAGTTATATCCGTTATCTAGCACCCATAACACAAGTCTAGTTACTTAGCTTGGGGCTAGATGGCGATGTGTGGATTGTACTGCAAAATTTATTTATTTAGTTGTGGGTAAGTGAATAAGCTCTATATTTACCGATTATGGTACTAAACACACTCGCGGTATAAATACACGCCTTTTTCTCTTGTTCTACTTTACCTTTCGTTTCACATTCAATCAACACCAACACTTCTAATCAGTTTGTAAACATCATAGCCGCGGTATTAGTTTAGTGGTGGGCTTACGAAATTGTTTTTTTTTTTTCGGTTTTGGATCGTATTTATGATTACTTTACTCCACGTTATTATGTCTTGAGGAGAATGTTCTTTCACTATTTAAAATTTGCATCATGTCCTGGTGGTGTCCTAATTTATGTCTAAGAATCGCTTTGTCGGAGTTCTAGTTAATACCTATCGGTAATTCGCATTTGAATGTAAGACAAGAAACTTTTGAAATATAACATTTAACAATGTTTTTTTTTATTTTTTAAAGTGCATGGCCTGCACTGGGCTATTTGAAAATATATTTACCTCTCAACTGGCAGACAAAAATACCTTCATACATTTTTAATATGGCGCCATCTGTTGTTGCCAGCTGATTGATTAAGGAAAAATGCGTCTTCAAAAATTGCAACTGAGACGAGACTCGAACTCGTATCCTTTGAATACCGTTCAAGTGCGCTTACCAATTACGCTACTCAGTCAGTCTTTTAATATTTGACAGTCAGTTTGATAACATTTTAGTTCTATTAAATTTGTTAAAGATGAAGTATTTAATTAAAAATAAAACAATTTTACCCCGTTGGTTCTGGCTGCATCATCTTCCTGTATGGTGTCTAGCCTATGGCTAGCCTTTGATTTACAATCAAGACCCTTGATTAATATTACTGTTAAACATGAGGTCCGGAATTTGTCATTTTTTGTATTATAAATTTAGTCCCAAGTATGGTCGGGGCATGATTAAAAAGTTCGAATTTTATTGATCTAACCGTCCAGTCTTTTATGAAGTATAGCAGTGCTCTGCGGTTTTACTCGCGTTACTTCCGATCCCGTGGGAATATCGGGATAAAAGTAGCTTATCTTACTCCTAATAAATCAATGTATCCTCATACCAAGTTTTTTCAAAATCAGTCCAGTAGTATTGGAGCCTATTCGTAACAAACAAAAAAATCTTTGTCTTAGTCACGGTTGTCCCAACAACGAATAGGAGCGGTAGTCAAAACCTCGGTCCCGCAGTCAGAGGTCCATTAGCAAAAACGTCTTCCGAATACTAAATTCAACATCGTTTCCCCTCACTAGCAACCGTTTCAGAGACAATGAGCCCACCGCAATGAATCATAAGTTTGGTAATATTCACTAATGACACCTCGCCGTTCGAAACAGTCCCAATTTTGCAACTGCACCCATCTAAAATGGATGCCATCGATCAAACGACTACTATTTCGTAAATACTCTTGTCTCCGATGGTCTATTGTTTTTTTTTTTACAAAGAGTTGATCTATTCTCAAGGCGATTCAGATGTAGATTGTGATTGTAAATGATTATGGATTGTGTTGATTTCACAGCAGTTCCACCACAACAATTTGTAAAATAATAATGTTTGGTCAACTTTATAAGAACATTCTTATTAAAACTATGTACTGCTACTGCTGGGCGGCTTTTTGTCCCAGCGACTCAGTCTTGCGAGGGAATACTGCCAGCATTTTAGGGACAATGCCTCGGGAGGGTGTAGCCGGGGGCTTCCTCTTGTTTTAATGTTAGAATAGATTGATTTATAATTTTATTCCAGTTATATTATTTTATTTGTTTAATTAATTTCTGGGTGGGGTAATTGTTTGGCGTGATTTTAGTTTATTTAGTTGTGTAATTTAATTTGATGTAATTTTAAATGAATAATGAATAATAGTATAACAAATCTTATATCCTTAAATAAGCAATTCTTGTATATATATAATTGGAATCTCGGAATCGGCTCCAACGATTTTCATGAAATTTGGTATATAGGGGGTTTCGGGGGCGATAAATTGATCTAGCTAGGAATCATTTTTAGAAAATGTCATTTTATTAGTGTTTGATCGAAACTTACTTTTTTTATCTGAAAAATATGACTCTTCCTGACATCTATTGGCGAACTACTAATACTATTTTTTGTGAGCAATAAAGTTATTCCAGCAGATGGCGTTGTTAAGTAACACGAAGTCAATGAGTGTTTGCTTTGAGGTTAGACTAAGTAAAAAAAAAAATACCGAGCAAAGCTCGGTCATCCAGGTACTAGTATTATTAATTGAGCACATTGTGATCAAAGGGCTGGCTCATACCTCGGACAGCGGATAACCATTGCATCGCCATCCAACGGTAACGTTGTCAGCCTTTTGGGCACACATCCTAGCACCTTCATTTCGAGTTTTATTTTTTATTAAATGTAAGTAGCTAGGTTATTAAATTAATTAAGGTTTTTATTGTTTAATTGTTATGAAGAATATTTTATTCCTTTGATATTTTATAATGTAAAAAAACTTTGTAAAAGCACTATGAAGAACAGCCTAAAGAAAGTAAACTCAAAGACTGTAGCTATATTTTTCTGAATTGATCGTCAACAAATGTGATACTGTTGCCGAAGATCGTGCGAAGTGGAGGCGTAAAAGCAGGAAAGCGGACCCCAGGCTTCCGAGAGCGATGCTACCAGGAACATCGCTTGGATGATGATGATCGTCAACAAATGTACTGCGATTCTTAAATTGACTACCCAGTTGGTACATGGTTACCACGGCAGACTACCAAACACAGTGTTGCGGGTTCGATTCCCGACTCAGACAAGTATTTATGCTTAGATATTTGTCTGTGGTCTGGTTGTTTCTATGTATTACAAGTATTACAAAAGAAAAATATATAAGTAGTATACCCGTTGTCTAGCACCCATAACACAAGTCTAGTTACTTAACTTGGGGCTAGATGGCGATGTGTGGAATTTCTTGTAATATTTATTTATTATTATTTATTTAAATCGCGTAATTATCGGTAGGTACTTAGGGAATACAAGTTAAAAATTCCTAAATGAAATATTGTTGATTTATTAGTAGCCTTCCAATTGCATTGAAATGACTATAATAAACCACCTTAACCTCTAAAGCTTATTGTTTTGTTACCCGTACAGTCGGCTGCATAATTGCAGCCCTCGGTAGAGTTCAAAAATTACTATTATTAGAATTTTTTCGTTCTAATACTTTTTGTTTGGTTAATTGATGAGTTAGAAGACTTTAAACTTCAACTAAAGCAGGTGTCTAGAATCTAGCTTGTGTTGAAAACATTCTTATAACAGCCGTTTTGGAGCTCTACGGTGGGTCTGCAATTATGCAGCCGACCATACGTACTTCCCATTAACTAATATTATCTTTGCTTTATCGATACTCTATCTCGAAGTGCTAATGTGTTGATTTGCGATGTCGTTTGCACAAGACTGAGTCATACGATGTGGGTTCAAGTGTTGCAAGGCAAGACTCTGCCACTTGACGCGGTGTCAACGGCCTACGCATTTGGCACGATGTCGCATTAAGTCGCATTGGGTTAGAGCTTTTGATACGGCAGTATGATACTATGTTTTGATAGTAAGTTCATTAAGACGTTGGTTGTCATGAGCATGAACGTACTAGGAGTACATGACTCACGAGAACTAACTAATATATCTTTTGAACCTACAATGGTACCTATCTACGATGTACAAAATAGTCTCATTAGTTACGTTAAGGCGCTTTTCCAGTACCGTGTGTAGGTATTCACATTACCTTAGCCCCCGCTCTCAAAAACGTAGCGTGCTGCGTGCTAACTGTTATATTTGATCGATATGCAAAACATTTTAGAATTATTATCCACAAATATAGTTCCTAGAGGTCAAAACCTATCATTTGATTCATTTATAGAAACAAACGTTAACTATTTTTGAATAAAACCCGATAAACGATCTAATAATTATCTGTTTTCTAACATTTTTTTTATCGAACGAAGTTGTTCATATCATGTTTTCAACCACAATAAACAAAAATATGGTTATTAAACTACAATATCCATTTATATCCAAATAACAAAAAAGAGGATTTGATTACTTAGAGTTGCTTAAAACAAAGGTCGATTTTGGTAGGTTTATTAGCACCTGCCCTACATTTTAAATAATGTAACTACTTGGAATAAAAATGTCCAGCTAGTTACATCAATGTAACTAGGCCGAATATTTTACCGGGTCTTAATCGCGTATTTTTTATTTTTATTTCTTTACTATATTTCTTTAGGAGGAAGAGGTCGTGGGTCTCCTAGCGACCATGTTTATAGTAACATAGTCAAAACGTCGAGCCGGGAAAATAATTGTAATGAATACAAATCGTGTGAGATTAAAAAGTTCATGTTTTGATAGTAAATCTACTATCCTAATCCTAACTAATATTTTCCTATCCTATCCTACTATCCTTTACGTAAAAACTACTGGACCGATTGCAATGAAACTTGGTATGTAGACAGCACGAGACCTTGACATGAACCAAACCGTTGACTCAATTTCTTAAAATTAGGTTCCTTGTGCTCTTTACCCTTCTATATCTACGCTAATCATAACATAGTATAAAACAAAGTTACTTTCCGCTGTCTGTCCCTATGTATGCTAAGATCTATAAAACTACGCGACAGATTTTGATGCGGTTTCTAATAGATAGAGTGATTCAAGAGGAAGGTTTAAAACGGGACGAACCGCTTAGTATTATAATAAAGAGGAAAGATTTGATTGTTTGTTTGAATACAATACGCTCCGAAACTACTGGACCGATTTTGATGAAACTTGGTTTGATGATACATTAATTCATTGGAGGTGTTGTAGGCTACTTTTTATCCCGATATATCTACCCACGGGATCGGGAGTGTGAAATTGCGGAGCGCTGCTGGTTTCTAATAAGTACCTATTTAAGATTATTGGGGTTAAAAGCTTTATGACTACCTCTCTCTGATTTCGATATCATTGCTTACTTATGTAAATCCTAACTTAAGTAAGTAAGTAAATCTTAAGTTATCTAACAGTTGATCGTAATGATGAAACGAGGCGTGATCCTTTTACGGCGGATCTTAGTGTAACTTTAAGTTAAGCTTAACTACTTACTGTCTGTGGTTTTGTTTGTTGTAAGTAAACTTATTTAATTTAATAAATGGAAAGATTATTATTCTATTTAATCATTATAAATAAAAAGAGACAAACATATTTAACATGAATGACCCCATGAGTTTCTTGTGCCTTCTTCTCATTGGTGGGCGCGTTCCGAAGGCACACAGCCTAACTTAGTTTTTAAGACGTTTTCAAGTGGTCTATGTACAATTGTATTAAGCATCCAAAGAAATAAAAAAAATTGACTTTGACTTTGACATGATAAATACAAATAAATAAAGTGACCAGTTAGTCAATTAACCCACCTCTATCGTACCCGGCATAAAGGTTCCCATAATGCTAGAAGCATTGCCACGCTGAATGGCGATGGCTAAACTCTGCGTCAGAAACGAGCCGGAGCGGGAGTCACCCCAATAATTTTAATTTAATTAATATAGAATAAAAATTACTAGTTTTAGCTTCAGGTGACTAAAAGGTAGGGTTCTACCTCGGACAGCGGATAAGCATCACCATCCAACGAGGTAACGGAACCAGCCTTTTGAATACACTTCTTAGAGACTTCAATATGGACTTTTAATTTTTATTAAACGTAAGCCCCCTTATTCCAAAACGAGGTTTAAGGATAGTCCGAGGTGTGGATTTAAACCTTAGATTGAGACACATATTTACTCATGAACTATAGTCTAAACACTATAACTATAGATTATATAGGGAACTATAGTCTAAACATTATCCCTATGAATTATAAATGATGGGATAGTGTTCATGAGTAAATCTGTGTCTAAATCGAAGGTTTAAATCCACATCTCGGACTATTCTTAAAACTCGTTTTGGAATAATGTGCAAGGGGTTAGTATATTTAAATATTTTTTTATTATTTTTCTTAGATTTAGATTTTTATAAAAATAAACTGAATAAGTACAAAATATATACACCACTATAAAAACTTATAAAATAATTTTATCTAAGCGATTAAACTTAACCTTATTATTTAATTGTTAAGTATATTTTATACCATGCTTACGTGCCCGATATTGCGATAGAACATTTTCTGCAAAAATCGGGTACGCCAGTCACCAAAGAGCACACCATAGACGAGCTGCTGAGCATCGAGGCTCATCATCTTCTTCTGCATAGGTTGCCAGAAATAGTCACTGTAGCCGAAATCGATCAAGGAGACTTCATCATCATCATCATCATATTTTATACCTCTGCAACTAACTAAAGTTAAGCAAATAGAGCTTAAAGTACTTAATTTTTGTTTTATGTTTTTGACGAACTAACTTATTCACACATTAGGCCGTTTTACAGAAACATGGACAAGAATTATCCCTTAGCGCAGTGAGCGAACACTCTGAAACGAAGAAGGTTATTAGTTCAATTCCCGTCGTGTAAGTTTTTATGGTTTACTGAAACTTGTTAGTTTTCACATTAAATTTAGGACCAAAAGCTTTAGATTTTTTTTTTGCAAAATATGGGTACTTAGCTAAATTAAAACCATTGCCCCTTTTCTTACGGAATCGAATTTTTACATATTGTTGGTATTTTAACTGGTCGACGGTAAATGTAAAAATTAAATTCCGTAGGAAAAGGGGTTTTAAATTAGCTTGAAAGATTTGACATAGATAAACTAACGAACTTTGCAAGTTATATAAAAGCTTTAAAAACAATTGAGCAGTCTAACAAAACTTTTCCTGTACGTTTTCTTCAAGGACATACAAACAAACATCTCTCTATAAAATAATAAATGAATGGCGATCTAGGTGTTGGTGTTGGTTGACTCACGATGGTAATAACTAGTTAGTGCATCGTTTATTAAATTCAATTTCATCTAAATCCCACATTCGAAGGCTTTAGTGTAATTTGTCACGAGATGAAGTGTTTCGTAACCTATATTGTTATACTAGCAGTGCTCCGCGGTTTCACACACGTAGTTCCGTTGTTGTGGGAATATAGGAATGAAACGTAGGTCGGTTAATGATCTCTTACTAAAATCCTTCATACTAGTTTCATCTCAAAATCGGTCCAGTCGTTGCGGAGCCTATTCGTTAAAAAAAAGATGGTAAAGATATAACGTATATTTTTGTATTTAATTATAAATAAATAAATATTGCAGGACATTCCACACATCGCCATCTAACCCAGTAAGTAACTAGACTTGTGTTATAGTAACTAGACAAAGGATATACTTTTCTTTTGTAAATATATACTTATAATACAACACACAACTAGACCACATACGTACAAGCATAAATACCACATATAAGCATAAATACTTGTCTGAGGCGGGAATCGAACCCGCTACCCTGTGTTTGGCAGTCCGGCATGGTGACCATTGTACCAACTGGGTCGGTAACTAAATTAATAACTTTGATTTTTGCGAACTAATATTTCGAGTATAAAAATTTTGCTTATAAAAATGCCATAATTACTGATGTTATACTTTTTGAGCATAATTTCTTCTAATTTAGTGTAATGATAGTTACGTACTTATTATTTTAGAATAAGTAAATATTTTACCTGATCTAACTTTGTTAGAATTAAGCACAATTTTGCGCGAAACTTACGCAACGTTTGTGAAATGTCACAAATCGCCTCTAGGTCTTGCGTCTCAAAAAACCTTGCTAGTCTAAAACACATAGACGTAAAATTAACTCGTTACCTAAACCAATAGTGAACTTTATCTATCGAGTCTTGTAAATGTCAAATAATAAACAGCTAAATAGGTTCCTAATAAAATAAACTGGGGTCCTACCGCGATAAGTGCGTCGGCTTCAAGCCAACGCGTCAGCTCATGCCGACCCGCGCTCCACACTGGGCGGAATTTTGAGCCCGCCTTTCATAGGATTTTTTAAAAATTAAGTTGTTTTTTTCGTGTGTTTTAAGTATTCAGGATGGTCGGGGCATCGAAACATTCAAAAATAAGTAATTCTGGTTATGTTATTTTTTTAAAACACCACAAAATATGACTTTGTTATTTTTATAAATAACAAACATAATCACTTATTTATAAATAGTTTGATGTCCCCAACAATCCTGTATACTTAAAACACACGAAAAAAACAACCGAATTTTTCAAAATTTCTATAAATGAAAGGCTCAAAATTCCGCTCATTGTGGCGCGCGGGTTGGGATACGTTGGCTTGAAGCCGACGCAATAAGCGCAGTTGGGCTCCAGGTTGGAGGTTGATAATAAAATTTAACGGTCAAATATAGATAACATCCTAAATAGGTATTGTTGAAACTTCTATATCTAGTTATTATCTGACAATACAATGAGGAATTCCTGAACCTATTCGTGATGAAACCTGCAGCTTATTTCACTCTACACCAGGGTTCGGCAACCTTTTGAGTTAGAAGAGCCAAAAATTACAAATTACAAATAAAGTTTTTAAAGAGCCAAATTTTTTAATAACAAGCTTTTATTTGGTTCACCTGTCCCGACGTCTGTCATGGAATCTTGAAAATAAAATTTGATCCACTTCCCGGTTACCGATTGAGCTGAAATTTTACAAACATGTGTAACACACGTGACAATGCAATAAAAGCTTGTTTTTAATAAGATTTTTAAAAGATTTTTTTTATTGTTTTCTAGTACTGATGGTTCTATTAGGTAATCATTTATTATTTAAGTATAAAATAAATCAATTACCCACAACACTAACTGATTGAACAAACAAATTCAATAGAAGCGTTGGCTTTTCATGGTTTAGTTCCTCTGGACGCGGTCGACTAAGTTGAGAGCATGGCATAGGTTCGGGGCAATCTCTGAATAGCATGTACTAACGTTGCTGTCGCTGTTTTTTTTTTCATCTAAATAGATGTAAAGGCTAATGTTATTATTATTCCATTATGGAATAAGCGCGATTTGAAAGTGTTAACCTCAGAGATGGGTTGCTCGGAGATCGGTTCGCTTTGCCACTAACCGGAATATTCAACCCGCTCACTCCACGGCTTAGTTGGCTCCAGACATATGACGAGTTTTTATGGACGCGGTCGACTAAGCTCAGAGGGTGGTATAGATTCTTGACAAATCTACAATTTCAAGTATAATCCTGAATTTTGAAGAAAATCAAACTACCTTCGTCTTCATTTACCAAAATCACATTTAAATAAAACGAACGCAAATTAAAAATATCAAAGTGACTGTCTGTCAGATTTTGACATCGACAGGTATTCCAATTTGACACTTGAAATCTTTTAGCCCTTGACCAAAGAACGATAAAATTTGCGAAGCCTCTTTTATTAACGAACATTAATTATGTCCTTGTCACGCCAAATTACTAACAAAAACATTTCCTAGGACACTGTTAAGCAACAACAGTCCCAACATGTTATGCATGTTGTACTCACATTAGCGTTTAATTGCGTGACCAAAACTTATTTGGCGGACTGTCATAGTTCAAGGTCTAAGAGACCATGCACAATTGGTGCGGATCAAGATACTTAAATTACAATGGAATAAGGAGCTTAGGTATCTGAAGCACTGAGTGGAAATGTATCTGAGTTGAAAAGTATCTGAGTGGAAAAGTATATAAGTGGAAAAGTATCTGAGTGGCAAAGTATCTGAGTAAAAGAGTATCTTAATAGAAAAGGTTCGTAGAAGAAAACTGTTTGAGTAGCAGTATCTGAGAAGAAAACTACCTATCTGAGTGGCACAATCTACCTAGACAAAGTGTCCAATTAGAAGAGTTAGAGTGGTTAGAAAAGGGTCTGAGAAGCAGAGTGTTTGAGTAGATGAATGTCTGAGTAGAAAGGTATCTGAGTGAAAACGTATCTTAGTAGAAGACTATCTGAGCAGAAGAGTATCTGAGCTAAAGCTTATCTGAGTAGAAGAGTATCCGGGCCGAATATAATCTGAGTGGAGAGTATCCATTCGTATCTGAGAGTATCTGTATTTTACAATATACTCTAATCCGCTTTAGAGCGAGTTGTTATCGGAATGATGAAGATGGTCTATCTGTTACAATGTAATCTAAATATCTTTAGTGCAAGTTAGTGACGACTGTCTGATATGACCTTTAATTATTGCTTTACAAGCTTGATTGTAATAGCTTTACGGGAATTAGTTCGGTTGATTTATGAATGTGCAAGTGCGTAGACAAATAGGTATTGTATTCTCAAATTGCGGGCTAGTCCGGGTGGTTCTATAAGCACCCGTACCAGGAAATAAATATTTGTAGAGCATACAAATATAGGCGGGAATGGAAACTGGAATCTTCTGCGGCATAATCTAAGCGTTTTTGGCTTCTATTTGCGACTTAACAAAATGTTTGTATGGTTATAATCAGAAAACGTATAGCTGTTAAAAGGTAAAAAAGGAACCCTTATAGGATCACTTTCTTGTCCATCTGTCTGTCTGTCTGTCTGTCCGTGTGTCACCATCGAATTTTTCAGGAACGGACGGACCTAGCAAGTTAAAATTCATACCTCAGTTAGGTCTACAGTCCCTATTAGGTGTATAAAAATCAAGGTCCTGAATCAACACGATAAAAAGATTTGGAAGATTTACATTTTCGCAAAAACTTATAAGTACCAAAATTTCACTTATTTTTTTCAAATCTAATCAGCAATCACCTTAACACTAAGGTACTTAAGTACAATGTTAACAGTATCCTTAGGCGTTACAGTTGATTGTATCCAATTACAATAGATTGTGCCCGTCGGTCACCAAAATGTGACTTAATGTCCGTTGTGTGATATATGATTGTCCAAATTATGGTCCGTTATGGCAGTTCTTAGGATGTGTCGAAACTAGTGCATGTCAAGCATAGAAATCGCATGTATAGCACTTGTTAATTCTATGATGTCAAGTTTCTTATGTCATTTTTTTAGCATTTCGTCGAATGCTTCAATCAATGAGGAAACAACCAAAGAAGGCGTCCCATTCTCATATTTTGAAAAGTTTTGTCATGGTCGATTCGCCATTTTATTGACGTCAATGCAATGGCAATGGTTAAAATATAAAACACATTAAGAGGAAAGGGTACCGGGGGCTCTCTCCATACAGACCTAGTCGACTGTTTCCTCCCTGGATAATGACATTAGAGCAAATATTTTTGTTGCATAAAACTTATAACTGCTTATAACTTAAACTTATAACTTAGCTAACTTATGACCAACTCTTTTTTGTTGTCTTTTTTGTTTTGACAAAAAAGGGTTGCCAGTTAAAAAAATACAGAATTTGTAAAAAAAAATCCGGAGTAATTCCGTGTACTCAAAAACCTTGAGACAATAACTACTTTTCGGTATCTCGGTAAAATCGTGAGAAATACCGATAAATCAATATATTCGACACCACTTGTTGTGTAAAAGATGACAAATTACAAATACTTACCTAAACAATAAAACGACGAATATCATGAAATCACGTTTCATTCAATTTCCTTAATAACTGAGTACGACATTCGCTTCGCAAAGTATTTTCCCATATCATAACATCATATCGTCATACCAAACATAATTTGCAAGAACTAATAAACAATCAAACTTCACAATCGAAAGATAGTCAATACGTATGACTCAACGTGAATGGGGCAATATCACGACACAGCTAAATTAATTTACATACAAAATAGAATTCATAAAACAGAATCTCAACTCTATTCGTATAAATTTTCTTACTCTATGAGCAGAGTCTATTTGAGGTCCACGCGTTATTAAGGGTGTAGATCGTGAAAATCACCGAAAAGAGTGTTACGATTTTTCATATTTAACCTATTTACATATGATTGATATCAATGATAATTTGTATATATTACAATCAAAGACCAATAAGTATGTTCATGCTTAAATTAAACTCTTAAACCTAATAGTTGTTTTATAATAAACGTCAACAAACGCACAAAATTGAGTAAAAATGCAAAAACATGACTTCGTATTTTTCAGATTTAACCCCATAAATCAACACAAATTGATAAAAAGAAACACTTTTTGAACACTGAAGAAACCAATAAGTATAGCTGTATACTTTTTTTTATACCTTTACAAACAAAGACTTCCTCTTTTAAAGCCCTAAAATCTAGATATATTTTAAGGTAAATTTTTCATACACAAATGTATGGGATAAAACGTTCGTTTCATTCGTGCAATCTCGGTGGTCAACAGCGGCAGTTCCTTTCTGTAAGTGAACGCGACACCACGCTTGTCGGCTGCAGACAGCAGAATTACGTATTGTGTATTTGTGTTTTTTGTAAAAAACTGTAAGTATAACATTTTTATAATTAATTTATTTTCAGTTAGTAGAAAGTATCGATATAATGAATGTCTGAAAGAAAACCATGATGGAACTAGATATAAATCGTAAAAAATACAATATCTACACTAATAGGTATTATAAAGAGGAAAGATTTGGATTTTTGTATGTAACGAATAAACTCAAAAAGTACTGGACCGATTTTAATAATTCTTTTATCATTCGAAAGCTACATTATCACTGAGTAACATAGGCTATTTTTTTCGCAGGACTGATTGAATTTGAGTGTCATGCCAGGGAAAAGAAAGTTTTGTACGCATTATAAAAATATGAAAGCCAAAAGATCTCGGAATAAAATGTAAGTTCCTCCCTACTTATTTATTATCGCATTTGAACAGGGTACATTACAAAGCTAATAGAATATGTCATATGATTTAGATCGCCCGATTCAGACATATACCTACAATAACATGTAGGTATATGTCAAATTGTGGAAGTAGGTAGGCGACAGCGCAACTTTGTCGACATACCCGCCAAACAGACGCGAGGCGCCTAGCGTCTGGCTTAGGGTTGTACAAAATAAATAAAAAGTGGATAATATTGATGAATAATATTTCCAGTATTGAAAATAAAGAAAACCTTGGGGCCGAGACTCTGAGCAACAATGCTACGCGCTGTATAGAGGTAAGTTGTTATACGTAATTCTTGTAGACTTGTTACATAAATAAATAAACTACTTAGTTAGTGATGGGCGAAGACAAAATCTCAATACCTACCTATAGATTTTTTCTTGCAATATTTATTATTTTCATCGAGAGACAAACACCTTAGTACCGAAATACTTCTCAATTACTTTCTCAAAAGAAAATTTACGTTCAAATAGGTGACGTCATAAAAAAACAATACCTAATGCGTAAAGAAACTATAATTTCTATTCATCAGGAACCTAATATTGTATTAATTCTTTTGCATTTTTTTAAATTTTTAATTATTTTTTATAAAAAAAATCAAGCCATTATCTTTCTTTACAGGAACTAGTTATTGAAAACGACCAAGAGGGAAAGGTGGATGAAATGGAAGTTGGGCGTAGAGTTGTAGACGTTTCTTTTTTTTTTTAAAGCTCTTCAGGCCATAGGGGACCACGGTCCAATGGATTGTAAGTTAAGTTACCTCAGTATAATAGGTGAAGTAAAAGTTGGTCTGGACTCAAAACTCATCATGAAATGTAGTATGTGTAGTATGAAATTTACTGTGTGTTTGATTGAAAAGAAAGAAGATAGAATGGAAGTGAATCATCAAATTGTATCTGGTATCATATCATCTGGTGGGAGCTACTATCAGTTAAAAACATTAACTGCCGCAGTAGCCCTACCAATCATGTCACCTTCATTATACAATGAAATTAATAATACGGTTTGCGATTGGTGGGAAAAGACAGCAGCACATTCCATGGCAGAAGCTGTCAAGGAAGAAGCGGAGTACGCAGTGTCTATATGTAGTGTTGATAAAAATGGTACACCATTAATATCTGTTGCTGTTGACGGTTGTTGGAGCAAGAGATCTTATGGTAAGAATTTTTCCGCCTTGTCCGGCGCAGCTGCGATAATTGGCATTAAAACTAATAAAGTATTGTTTTTTGGAGTTAAAAATAAATACTGCGTAGTTTGTGCACGAGCCGCAAAGAACGACAGTCAGCCCTCGGAACACCGTTGTTTCAAGAATTATTCGGGATCATCTACCGGTATGGAATCGACCATAATAGTTGAGGGGTTTAAACGTTCCATTGTTGATCACGGTGTAATTTATAATAAATTTGTAGCAGACGGCGATTCCAGTACTTATAAAAAAATATTAGATTCGCGACCGTACGGTAATTTAACAGTAGAGAAAATTGAATGCAAAAATCATCTTTTACGAAACTACTGCAATAGCTTGGAGAAACTGTCGAAAGACACTAAGTATCCTTGCGAATTGCGGAAATTCCTAAAAGAAAGGTATTTGCGTTTAAGAACGGGTGTAAAATGCGCTATTAAATATTGGGGCGATCAAAATCAGTCACTCGAAGAAAAAATAAAAAATCTTAGTGAAGATATCCTAAATGGTCCACAACACGTATTTGGTAATCACCAATATTGCAAGGAGTATTTCTGTAGACCTGATACTCGTCGAATAGAACCTGTTGGGTTGCTTCCAGCAATTGTTGGATGCGGATTAATGGACGCGGTACACATTTTAAGTAAAAGACTGTCATATCATTCTAGAAGTTTAATTCATAATTGTACAAGTAATATAGTTGAAAGTTTTAACGCAGTGATTGCCAAATTAGTAGGGGGTAAGCGTGTAAATTATTCTTCCCGTGGTTCTTATGCGGGCCGATGCGCAGCTGCTGTTGTGTCTTTTAATACAGGATCGATTCATAGTAAAACTCATGAAGTAATATTTAAATCTAGTCCTAATCCTTTGATCGCGAAAGTGGAAAATTGTAATCGTAAAATCCGTTTAATTGCTAAACCTAAATTAAGATTGAAAAAGAGCCACAGCGCTGTATCGAAAGACGCTCACTATGGACCAAACTGCGAAAAACCTGATCTGAGTCCAGAATTATATGAGAAAGCCAAGTCATCTTTTTTAGCCGATTTAAAGTTGTCTTGTGCTGAAAGAGAGGAGCTTGAAAGGTCGACCCATTTGCAAAGAAGTAGTTCTGAGTGGATGAGTACAAGGAGAAAATTACTAACCTCATCATCGTTCGGGGAAGTTTGTAAAAAACGAGAGAGCACAAGTTGTGCTGTTCTTGTTCGTAAAATCGTTTATGGTAGTAATATCTCCAGTTTGCCTGCTGTACGGTACGGTATCGAAAACGAAGAAACCGCAATTAAACAGTTAGAAATTCAAGAGAATATTAGTATACAAGGTTGCGGTTTGTTCGTCGACGATCAATATGAATTTCTTGGTACTACACCAGATGGCATTTATGCAAACGGTTTAATTGAAATTAAGTGCCCACATTCTTTAGCTGGCATGACTCTTGATGAAGCAATGGCCAAACATACCTTTTGGGTTAAGGACAAGGCTTCCAAGGGTTATGTCATAAATAAAAATCATAACTGGTATTTCCAAATTCAGGGACAGGTACATATTACTAAAAGAAACGTTTGCATGCTTGGCATCTGGTTTGGTGCTACTGTACCTATGAAAGTTTATATTATAGAAAAGGACGACAAATTTTGGGAGGAGAAAATGGAGATGAAATTAGTTAGGTTTTATTACGATTGCCTACTTCCAGAATTAGTTGATCCTCGGCAGTCACGAAGCATGCCCATTCGTGACGCGCCCAGTATCATAGAGGCTATGAAAGAGAGGAAAGAAAGAGCTTTACGTGTTATGAAAGAGAAGAACGCCTAATGATTTTGAAAGATACAGGTAACTTAACTACCCAGCCAGTCGATTCACGTAAACACGCCAGTCCAAAAGTCGTTTTAACTTAGGAACTTAGAAATCGCCTTTTGGTTTTCTGTTTTAAACGCACTTACTTATCTAGTCTTGGATTGTCATAAATCTTCCAATAGCTCAATTACTATACAATTTCTGAGTTACCTGGTGTAAAGAATCATAAAAATTGGTTAAAAAATACAGCGAATTGAGGATTCTCCTTTTTTTAAGTCGGTTAAAAGGGCTAAATTTGCAAAAAACGAAGTGACGTCACTGCGCTACGGTTTTTATTACTTACGTGAATCGGGCAGCTGGTAACGTTTTCATTCTGATAGGTTTTGTGATAGCCATTGATTTTATCATCAAATTAGCAGAAATCAGAACTTGATCCGTAATCGAATGAAAAACCATTAGAATTTTGAACTCATATTTCGTTATTGTTTAATTACATACTTTTAATTAGTATATTAATAATTTACAAACTTCTGTTAAAATTAGTAAATAAATGAATTATTTACTAATTTTTGTACAACCCTAGCACGCTTTTGAGATAGCGAGTAATGGCGACTCATATTTGTTATTGTGTAGTAAATAAATCATTTTTATACTTGTGTTTCATTTATTGACATTTTTTTTTAAACCCTAGGATTTTTTTTAGATATCGACGAGGTGATCGTAAACAAAAAGTAAGTATTTGAGTTTACGCAATAGGCACATTTCCTTGCGTAGAGATAAACACACTTCCTACTGAATTTGCAATTATTTTATTGAATGAATATTTTACGAATTAGAATAAATTTTGGTAGTGAAATTACAAATAAATAAATAGTTGGAATCAGTCAGATGTCAAATGATAGAAAAACATAAAAATTGTGTCTCAACAATCTATTAAAAAGAATCAACAGCTAGTTTCCAAAAATTCAACGTTATTGTTATGCTGTAAATATTCAAGTTCAATAACAATTTCTCAACGTGGAACGTTTGTTGCAAAACATTTTGAAAATCGCGCTCTCTAGGTCATTCATCCGCCCCGTCGGATGTTACATTAAACTTTGGCGCTGCGGTCGCTCGAAATCGAGATCTCAGGCCAACAATCTACACCCTTAAAAATAGTGACGTGCGTTATTTATCGATGTCGATATAGTTTCAATGAATGAATTGGAAAAGAATATTTATCGATATTAAATTGTTTTATATGTATTAATTGTTTGTGATAAATTGTACAATTTATATCAGTTTAGTATTCAAACATGGCCTAAGGGTACATACACTAACTCAGCGTGATTTTTACGACTCATAACCAATCAAATTCTTAAATGGTTTAGTACTAACTTAGGAACACTCAACTTTTTCATACATTTATTATGAACATTCATCAATTACCAAAATTCTAAGATAATACACACTTTGCATTATTTAAAGGCATTTTTAACCGACTTCAAAAAAGGAGGAGGTTCTCAGTTCGTCGGTATTTTTTATTGAAGTCGGTTAATCTATACTAATATTATAAAGAGGGAAGATTTGATTGTTTCTTTGTTTGCATTGAATAGGCTCCGAAACTACTTAACCGATTTAATGAAATATGGTATGTGGATTATTGTGGATACATTGATTTATTGCAAGTATCCTTGGTTACTTTTATCCCGATATTCCCAAAGGATCAGCGAGGTGATGACAGTTATAAATAAATATGGTGTTTGACAGCAATGTCGATACTTCGATATCGATAAAATTAAACAACATCAACGTCATACAGTTGCCATCCCTACGCCATTCACCAATCGTAAACCCATACCGTGTCTCGAGTCAAAAAAGACCCACAATTTGTGTGTTTGTGACAAATTCGTAATGCAACCCGTGAGAAATACAATAGTGACCTCTATACGTTGATTGGTAACATTAATATAGTCAGATTTGACACGAACGCGTCGAACGCGTTGACTATTTTGTGTTTACTGCCTGTTATTATAGATTGTTTGATGCAATCGTTCGGTGCAAGGTGTAAGCGGTGGCGTTTGTGAACAATCATATATTTTGTCGACCCAGTTGGCACAATGGTCACCATGCCGGACTGCCAAATACAAGGTTGCGAGTTCGATTCCCGCTTCTGACAAGTATTTATGCTTAGATATTTGTCTGTGGTCTGGTTGAATTATAAGTTAAAATTTACAAAAGTATAAGTAGTATATCCGTTGTCTAGCACCCATAACACAAGTCTAGTTACTTAGCTAGATGGCGATGTGTGGAATGTCCTGCAATATTTATTTATTTTTGAACCACAGATTAACAAGTTAGTAGAAATAAGTTAAGCTACCTTAACTTATTGACTTATTGTGACCAGTTGGCACAATGGTGCCGGACTGCCAAACACAGGGTTGCGGGTTCGATTCCCGCCTCAGACAAGTATTCATACTTAGATATTTGTCTGTGGTCTGGTTGTTTCTATAAATCATAAGTATATATTTACAAAAGAAAAGTATTTAAGTAGTATATATCCATTGTCTAGCACCCATAACACAAGTCTAGTTACTTAGCTTGGGGCTAGGTGGCGATGTGTGAAAGTTCCCGCAATATTTATTTATTAATTTAATTGTGCGATGTTGAGAATGTTGAACCTTAAAAAATAAAACCATAAAAAATATAAATAACGCTGTAAGCTTTCAACTTGCGTCATTATGCAAAAAGTGGTCTCCCACGGTTATTACGACAAGTGCTTTATCTCATTGCTAATTGTTCACGTTTTTGTACAATTTGCGACTTTACTTGCGCCTGCGCACCGCGCCGCGCCGGCGTACTAGGAAATCGATTTTATTTAATGGTATCGAATTGTTTTAAAAATCGACTAGGAAGTGTACAGAGGTCAGGCAAATCATGATTTTTACAGAAATATTACTAACTGTATTTGTAATTGTTAAATTGTTCGTAATTTTAACTATAAATACCTTTATGTAGCAAGCATTAGTATTAATTTTAAATCCACAAAATTGATGCAAATATTACTTTATATTGGCTATGGCGCAAAATCAATAAAGTATGGTCGCGTTGATTTGATCGTTAGCAATGTAAGCGCTGTTCATTCAATTCGGAACGCATCTTTTATATAGAAAGACTATCCGCGATGACCATAGAGCAAGCAAGGCAAGTTATAGATTTTGATTGTTTAAGGACGAATTGGTTCCGATTTACCTACTTGAATAAAATTAAAAACTGTTTTTTTTATAATTTACTTGTCCCGGCAAAAGTTGTTTTTCTATATAATTTTTTTTATTGATGCTGTTCAACTCTCAGACCTAATGAATACACACAAAAAATTCATACAAATCGGTTCAGCCGTTTAGGTGGAATTTGGCAACTAAAACCGCGACACGTTTGACATCAATATTTATACGATACTAACGTCACTCAATTGTTTTGCAATCCCGGAACCGCTCTACTAAAACTTGAACTTTATTATATGGTATTTTAGTTCGAATTTACTTTTAAGTATTCATTGTTTGTATGAGAATTGGGAGTATTTAGAAAAGTGTTGTTTTTAGACTTATCAGGCAATAAAAAAATCTCCGTAAGAACCATCCTCGTACATCAAGAAATATTCTAAAAAATAGTTAGTAAAATCGGTTCAGTTGTTTTCGAGATTTGCGCTTAGCAACACATTCAGCGATTCATTTTTAAATCTATATATATAAAAGAAAGTCGTGTTAGTTACACCACTTATAACTCAAGAACGGCAGAACAGATTTAGGTGAAAATTGGTAGGGAGGTAGCTTAGAGCCAGGAGACGGACATAAGATACTTTTTATCCCAATATGCCCACGGGATCGGGACTTACGCGGGTGAAACCGCGGGGCGCAGCTAGTTATAGATAAGGTTAGCGTTTAACCACTATCTCACACGACAGTAAGTGACGATGGTAACTTATTAACTTAACCTTGATACTTAACCTACCTAGAGATTTAGTAGGTTTATCTCCAATTCCTGATTACGCCCTTAGAAGATATCCAGACGCTCGTGACTAAAAAACCCCCAAATATACACAGCGTTAATTTGTTTCTGCTACATTTATACGCGGAATTACATCCTACAGGATCAGAACAAAGGGCGCAGCTAGTTATAAATAATTAATAAGCAAAGACAAATTATTTAACCTTTCACCAGGCAAAAAGTGAAAACGAACGAAATTCAACCCTTAAAACAAAAGAGCGGTCCAAATATTTCAACAAAAGATGTTTTAACATTGTTTTTCCCATTGTCAAAGCATACTTTATCCGTGGGTTTAACGTTAGTTCGCGTTTTGGGGTGAATCTATACGGAAAGCCACCAAAGCAAATATTTGAAAAGTTTTGTCGAGTTGTACCTACACCTGCGGTCCGATGGTATTGTCCACTTGATTCAGGAATTATAGTGAGAAGATAACCCCTTTAAGGCTGCCTGTCTACAGTAGCGGAGTAAAGTAGCGGAGCGGCGTGGCGTTTCCACCAATAGCGCAGTTTTTACTCGCGTGCGGAGTTTTTATGAAATTCTCTTGGTGGAAACCGCTCCGCTCCTCTCCGTTCCTGTGAACAGGCAGCCTTGATGGATGCAGCTGTGTAGGAATTAACTGCCGGCTGTAACACAGCTTACGCTAAACCAGTAATGTAGCTATACTTTTGTGTTATAATAAAGATTTTATTTATTTATTTTAAACGCAATACGTCTGACATTTGTAACTCTTCTCTCAAATTGTAAATGAGTTACGCATTCATTTTTGCATAGCTTAGTGACAATTATTAAGTGTCAATAAAAAGTGGTATTTCAAGCCGAATATCTATTTACCTTTTTTGAAATATTTTTAACAATTATATTTATTTATTTTATTTTATTCTCAATGTAAAACAAATAGTATAATTATCAACTCAAATATTTAAGTTGTCACATAATTACGCTTGTTTGCTAAAGACGTAAAAGAAAATCTAACAACAGAAAGAAGAAAGAAGAGTTACAAATAGCTCAAGAGACTTTTACTTTCCCGACAGATCGTGAACCAACCAGCTTGAGTTAAATAGCATTTTAATTATATGTGGTGCTGTGTTTAATGTCGAAGTCGGGATATCCATAACATCATCTCTCTATATATAGCCAAAACAAAAATGGCACACACTCTTTACTTTTATTCCGCGACTCAATTCTCTCTCAATTCGCCTTACCCTCAAGTGTTTGCCATTTTCCCTTTGTAAAGGCCAAAGGACCGAGCTAAGGGTGAGTGAGAAGAATACGAAAACGACCCTCGAAGGCCCTTCACTGACCGTTCTTTTATTTATTTTATTAGTTGTCGTACGTGAACCGTAATTTTATTATCATTTTATTTATTTATCGTATATCAAAGGGTTAAGGGTTGTCGATTGTTTGGGTGATAAATTGTGTTATGGGTTATTGTTGTATTGTTAATAAGTTATTTTTGGTTTCGCAACTTATTTGTAAAGCAACAATATTGCAGATCTGCTGCAGTATTATAAAGAATAATGGCAAATTTTCGGACAAAATACTTGTTTGCAAGAAGGTTAGGTTTTTAAGTTGAAAACCTATATTTTGGTTTTTTCATTTTCTAATTATCATAGAAATTAAGATTTAAAAATAATAAAAATAACAAAACATAGGGGCATGGTCATGACAATTATAAGTTTTATGCAACAAAAATTTTCATTATCCAGGGAGAAAACAGTCGACTACGTTTGTATGGAGAGAGCCCCCGGTACCCTTTCCTCTTAAAGTTCTTATGTATGTAATGGCGTGTTGATAAAGAAACTAAAAAACACGTACCATTATCTTTTTTCACATTTAATTCACGAAATACCTTTAATTTTTAAAACGGAGAATTTTATCATTATTTTTGTAATGGTCAAGTATTGGCTTGCCAACATTATTTGCTATTACTAAAATCTTTGAAACAAAAACTATAAACTAAATTGAACTTTTTAAATCCTTCAACTAAGCAGTTTTTAAAAGCTCTGGTTAAGTCTCTTTGCGACCATGACTATTGTAACTTATCGAAACATCGAGGTAAGAGAAATATGAATAAAAATTGTGCGAGTTTGAAAACTCTGGTTAAGTTTTTAGTAATGGCAATTTTAGTATTGTATTGTGGGTCTGCACTTTTGTTGCTGACTGTACGGTCGGCTGCATAATTGCAGACCCACCTAAACGGCTGTTATAAGAATGCTTTCAACACGAGCAAGATTCTAGACACCTGCTTTAGGTGAAGCTTAAAGTTATCCAACTCATCAATTAATCAAACAAAAATTATTAGAATGCAAACATTCCAATAATAGTAATTTTTGCACTTTACCGAGGGCTGCAATTATGCAACCGACTGTACATAGATAGATAAGGGTTTTATTGTACCAATGTGACAATTTAAAAAAATATATCTACACTAGTACTATTAAGAGGAAATACTTTTATATACCTACTTTTATTAAGAGGAAATATTTTTAAGTCACCGACATAGCCCTCAGGATTAGTAAGCTGAAGTGGCAATGGGCAGGTCATATAGCTCGCAGAACTGACAACCGCTGGGGAGTAAAGGTTCTCGAGTGGCGGCCGCGATGCAACGCGAAACGGAGTGTTGGGAGACCAGCTGCCCGGTGGACCGACGACATTGTAGCGGTCGTGGGTAGTCGGTGGATGGAGGCGGCTCAGGACCGCTGTTTGTGGCGTCGTATGGGGGAGGCCTATGTCCAGCAGTGGACGTGCATGGGCTGACATGATGATGACTTTTATATAGGCTCCAAAACTACTAGATTTTGGTATGATGATAGATTGATACATTAAGCCCTGAAATATGGCATTTCATCGACTGTTTTTGAGTGACGACAAATCAAATGAATGTTAATGCTTTTTTGAAAAAAAAATATAACATTTTCAGTGTGCACATACCCTAAATTAAATAGGTATCTATAAATATGTAGTATACAGGTCCATCCTATGAATATACTTACAAATTAATCTCATATTGTTATCTTGATCGTTCTTGGAGACCATTTCGAAACGCCCGAGGCACTATTTCCTTCATCCTAAGACTAGGATTGTCAAAGATTATAGCACAAAACAGATTAGACAACGCACATCGACATCCTTTTGACGTGATAACGTCTAATAAATTGATGGAACACCCGCATTCACACAAAAGTGTCATGTTCCGGTAACACGACGCGTACCGTTCCCGATGTGTGACGTCATGCGTCATGAGAGTAATAATAATATTGCTCATCTGGGCTTGTGTTATGGTGATGAGT
The DNA here is from genome assembly GCA_951213275.1 of Idaea straminata. Taxonomy (NCBI): domain Eukaryota; kingdom Metazoa; phylum Arthropoda; class Insecta; order Lepidoptera; family Geometridae; genus Idaea; species Idaea straminata. Next base: position 10,787,645 of record OX577861.1, read on the forward strand.
GACGAATCGAAGACTTATATAAAGGAAAAAAAACAAAGAAAAAAGTGAAAAAAAAAATAAAGGGATAACAATAAGAAATCTCAGTTTTTTATCGTTTTCTTATGACATATAAAGGGGATCCAAAGAGCTTTCTGCTTTAAAAAGCAGTCATCAATATAGCCGCAGCAACATGTTCCAATAAAAAACCTGCAGCTTTTTAGCGGTAAGAGAAGAAGGAGAAAAAACACATAAAAGGAAAAAGACGACGAAAAGTGACGACACTTTTAACTACATATATATTTTGTTACATCCAAAATCGACGGCAATAAACTACGATTTTGATACGACTTTAAAAATTTTTGTTTAGTAATAAATCAAATCAAATAAATAAATATTGCAGGACATTCATCACCTTCTTGCCCCAAACTAAGTAACTAGACTTATGTTATGGTGCTAGATGGACTACTTATAAACTTTTCTTTTGTAAATATATACTTTTAATACATAGACACAATCGGACCACAGACAAATATATAAGCATAAATACTTGTCTGAGGCGGGAATCGAACCTGCAACCTGTGTTTAGCGGTCCGGCATGGTGACCATTGTGCCAACTGGATCGTAATGGAAGCTTTTTGGAATCATTTTAGGTAAAGTAATGTTTTCCTAAAGTACAGAAATACTCTTTGAACTCCTACGCGAAGAGTCGATCTTCACCCGTGTCTAATGTTAAAGACAATGCCAGCATTTAGATATTGATAAATACAATAATATAAGGTGCTTTAAATGAATAATGTTTTACGGGAATTTCTCTACGTGATTTTCTTGTAACATTAATACTAGCAACAAAAAGATATACGTCTTTTCATCTATACATATAAAATGCTTGTCCAGAATGACTGACTGACAGATCAACGCACAGCCTAAACCGCTGATCGTAGAGACCTGAAACTTAAAGGGACATCCGTTAGGGAAAATAATTGAAATTATCACCTACCACCTCCTACGCGGACGTAAAAGAAATAAAAGCTATCCCATACAAATGTAATCGACTGTTTTCTCCCTGGATAATGACACTAGAGCAAATATTTTTGGTTGCATAAAACTAATAACTGCCATGACCTTGCTCCTATGTTTTGTTTTTTAAATCTTCATTTCTATGATAATTAGAAAATGAATAAATCCAAAACATAGGGGCATAGTCATGACAGTTATAGGTTTTATGGCACAAAAATATTTATGCTAGTGTCATTAATGAATGTCATCAATAAACATCCAAAGAGGAAACAGTCGACTACGTTTGTATGGAGGGAGCGCCGGTTTCACCTTAATATTCTCTAATATGATTTCAATGTTTATTTTTTTGTGTATCCATGCAACTTAGGACGCTCTAATGCCTGGTAGATGGAGTAGTTTAGCTTTGTCGACCGTGTCAAAATTAAATCTGAACTCGTCAATACGTCTGGAGCCAAATAAGCCGCGAGTTTCATCACAATGTTTTCCTTCACAGTAAGAGCCATGTTAATTGTATGTGTTATTAATCATTTAATAACTTAAAACTAATTCGTTATAATACTTTTTTTAAACAATAAAACATTTAGCATTTTGAATTTATGCTTATAGCGATATACAAGACTAGACTTTGCCCGCGACTTCGTCCGCGTAAAAGTCGAAAATGTACCAAGGAATCACGTTGTCCCATACAAACTTTGGCCCCCTTTTTCACCCCCTAAGGGGTAGAATTCTAGAAAATCCTCTTATCCTTCTATCCTTCTTATCGGATGTCTGTCTACGTCACACAAAGAACACACCCTCCAAGTATCAGGTCTCTATGATCAGCGGTTTAGGCTGAGCGTTGATCCGTCAGTCAGTCAGGACAAAGAATTTTATATGTATAGATAATATCATATTCATATTCATTTATTTCATAAAACATGGGTTAGCAATGATGGTTCACAGTGGTATATAATATGTACAGCCATGATTCGCCTTATCGGCATATGAAATTTTATTGGTACATTTATAATTATTTTTTAAAATTTAGGTCAAAACTAGGTTGCAAAATATACCTACAAAGGTTATACATAATGAAAATAAGAATTATACAAATGTCAAAATATGGCTCACAAAATTGAATGTCAAAATATTAATATTAGTAGTGTGAAGTAATTACAAAAATAAGAATTATACAAATGTCAAAAATGGCTCATAAAATTTAAATGTCAAATTACATGTATCACATTATCAATAAAATGACTCGGTTAGAAATCAATATCACATTGTTGATTTCTAACCGAGTCATTTTTACAAAAATTGGCAGGATCCAGTGCGACAGATGGAACTGGAAATTTTGACAGCTATTATATTTGAGACATTTTGACCTTTGGACTAATACCCACCTGAGGGAAAATATTCTTAAAAAGCTCTTCAAAATCAGAGCACCAAGCTCTCAAAACTCACAATACCAAATCACAAGCTTCCTGACCCAACTACGTGACATAAGAAACATCTTGCACTATCACGTCTTCAAAAATAATGCTCCCTTCAAAATAATAATAGGAACGATTTGCTACCAGAACTGTTCTTTAGATAAATAATTAGACTCGTGATTTCTCTGGTCCGATAAACGAGGATAGCTCGTGACATTTTTGATGACTATGGACTACCATCATGAAGAAATGTCTTAGGTAGCTTGTAGTGACACTTCGCCGTGCCATAAAATAGAGTTTTTTGAGGTTAATCTCAGGCCTGTCCTCATACACAAGTTCCAACAAAACATCGTCGGGACGCGGCCTACTGGGTGTAACAACTGCCCGGTGAAAGATCTTCCCTTTGGAGGTACAGTATGCGTCATAAGTACATTGTCAGTGCGCCACAATGATACTTCAAAGAAACCTTTTATTATATGTACTTACAGCCTATTTAATAAGAATATTACTAAAACCAGATATTATTTTGACTATCCTTAATCTAATTTACATCACACATCATCACAGAACGTAGAGACTTCAAAGCACTATTCATTTGAATCACCTTTCGGCTATCCAGTTACACTAAACGCTTACCAAGTGAAATGTTAGAGAATAGGGACCCTGGGGCCATCGCGCCCACATTCGGATAGGCATATACGTCTCCTGTCTTGCTGTGAATGGGATTAGTAAGGCTGGTCTGTGTTGTGCGATTTTATTGCGATATTTTAGTGAAATTATTAAATAAAATTACTTAATAAATTTTAGACAAGGTGTGAGTGAGTGGGTGAGTGGACTTTTGCGTGAGAGTGAGCGTTTCCTTCATTTGTAACCAAACAAATATATCATCAAAACTCGAAGTTTTTTGAAGTGAAAACTTCTTTAGCGGCGTTGAGCACTTTTTCTGTAATGGGTATAAAATCTTAAACTCGCGTCAGGACACGTGACCTGATCGAAAAAGCGTAAGACGGATGGAGAGTCGACAGCTATAGTTTTAAAGTGTTAAATTTTTAATGTAATATAAATTGTCATGTTTGTGTACGATAGCGCAATAAATGAATATTGTATTCTACCACATAAATGATAGTACTTTTATACTGATAAAGCAATTGGTGCAAAATTATTCCCTAACCATTCCAAAATATCAAACATGTTTTATTATGTTAACGATACAAGTGGAAAATTAACTAAACAAAATGGGAGCTTTAATGAAATTGGAAGCCTCGGTAACCCAATAAATCTTGATACTATAAAAAAAATAACGTAAGGCTAGTAGTAATTATTCTAGGTAAGTCTTGCTTCACATGTGATACATTTTAAAAAGAAAGTAGTATAAAACTTATGAAATAATTTTAAATTTTGCTATGTTTGTTATTTGACTAAGTTTTACAGTCAATTACCGAACAAAATTTTTGGTAGATAGATATAGACAGACATAACAAAATATTCTTCATTTAGTTGTTATTTAGTGAAGTTATTACTAACAAAATAATTTTTTAAACTAAAATTTAGTTATTGAGAAAAATAGGGAAAAAGTGGATTTAATTATCTTAAAACAAAAGTTTGAATAACTCGAAAGATTCATCGTGCACTACAATAAAATTTTAATCTGAAGGAAGCCTAAAAGCCGCAAGCAGACTTACGCGGATGCGGCCCAACCTAATAATTTCTTAATGTCATGCGCTTTGAAGGGAAATATTGTTTTGCATTACAATATACAAAACAAGATGCCGAGAATACGCCTGAAGTCATAACTGGGTCGCTTTAACTTGCTCAGAAGTCATATGAGAGTCATCTTTTAAGTCACAATTTCGTAACGAAAATAACCCACTGTCTTAAGAGGAAAGGGTACAGACACCCTTTCCATACAATCGTAGTGGACTGTTTCCTCCCTGGATATTGACACTAAAGCAATTATTTTTGTTGCATAAAACTTATTATTATTAACTGCCATGACCATGCGCCTATGTTTTGCTTCTTTTTTCTTTTTTAAATTTTAATTTCTATGATAATTAGAAAATGAAAACAACCAAGACATAGGGGCATAGTTATAGGTTTTATGCAACAAAAATATTTGCTCTAGTGTCATTATCCAGGGAGGAAACAGTCGACTACGTTTGTATGGAGGGAGCGCCGGTACCATGTCCTCTTAACGTTTGGAATTAATGTATTTTAGGAAAGGATAAAAAGTCCATTGCATAGTATAAAACTAGGATAGTATCCTGAGATAGCTCTTTAAACAAATTGCTTAATATTTCGGAATATTGCTGTATTTTTACTCAATATTATAGTGAAATATTCTAAAGGATAAAAATTCTTTTTGAAACGGAGACGAGAACCGAACTCGCGATCCCTTGAATACCGTTGATTTGCGCCTGAATATCGTTTCGGTTGTAATTTTTAAAGACATATTTTTCTTTTAAAATATTGTCAGATAGCCCAGTGCAGGTCACGCACTATAAAAAATAAAATATCTTCAAAACAATGTAAGTTAATATTTACCTTATGTATACTAGTTACCTATTTTTATTTTTATATAATTAGTCTGTATTTCTCTGGCAAAATAATTTATGTAATGCTTAATAGAGAAATAAAATATATTTAACCATATATATTCGGAAATATATCGTCGATTTTCTTCAGTTATTGACGCTCTTTGTCGTATCGTACTAAGTAAACACTGGTACAAAAACTTAACAAAACTTACAGTCTAATTAATTCATTACAAATAGAGCTATCCATTATACTTATCTAGCTACACTGAAGGTTTACATAAATCGTCCTTCGCAAACTAAAAAACCGATTACATCTCGCTCATCAAGGGCCTTGAAAGCTTGGTTACTCCGTTCCTGAGAAAGATCAACCTGATTACAAAAACATTAATAGAGGTAGGCGTATCCATATTGTTATTTAAAAGCTGTTAAGCTATTAACGGGTTTTACGGAATACTATTATAGAACTAGCTGACAGCGCACAATCGTTTGTGCGACCAAATCTATATTAATACTAGCTGCGCTTCACGGTTTCACCCGCGTATTTCCCGACCCCGTGGGAATATCAAAATGAAAAGTAGCCTTTAGCCTTCCTCGATGAATGGACTATCTAATACAAAGATATGTTTTCAATTCAAACCAGTAGTTCCTGAGATTAGCTCGTTCAAACAAATAATAAAAAAAAATATATAATTAATTTTAAGATTATAATGATTGTTAAGAAGTATTCATTAAGGTCTGAATACTTCTTAAAGATCAAGGATTCGAATCTACGACGCTGCCTAGAAGTCCCCTATTGATTAGTTTCACTGTGCCCCCACACCTGCACTTTGTACGACCTAAATGAGGCCAATGATGCTGTCGTAGCTGTGGAGCAATATTGGTCAGATACAATCTAAAGACCGAACTCTGAGACGGAATGAAAAAGATTGTAGTAGTTCCTGCTATTAGTATGATGTTTTATTTAAGGTATTTTTGTTTGAGTAATGAATATTTTGTCGCTGATAGTGTCGCCAACTAACAAAGTCATTGTGCGCCCTGCGTATCAGAGTTGAATCGTCACGAGCAGTAAATGTTGCCAGCATTTGCCTATTGTTCTGTTACTTCATGAAGTGGCTTTTAGGATACCAGATTGCGTAGTGGTGAAGCGAATTGTCTTACTAATGGCTGTTTTAGATGCTTTAGTAGCGCTTGCGTAAGATATGCAATATGTAATACAAGTAGGTAGAATACCACGATTGACTTGCAACCCGTGACTTATCAGAATTCGAACAACTTTTTTTTTTTTTAATTATGGCTTCGCACGGCTTGTGCATTAAGCCAGTGTCAAGTTATATTTTGCATCGAATTATGACCCGATTTTTCATAAATCGGGCCTAAAGTGTTTCAAAACAGTCAAAGTCGTCATAGTCCGTCAAGTCAGGGGCTATAGTAAAGCGGTGGCAAGTTTACCATTCATTTCATGAAAATAAAACTGCAGCACGACATGTTGTTAACTCGTTCCCGCCAAAACTCCTGAACAACTTTTAAAACGGGTATATTCGGTATCAAATATACACACCATTCCATTCCTACACACCATTCCCACAAGAAGCAGAGGAGTGTTCCTCTGCTTCTTGTAGGAATGGTGTGTCTCACGATGGCTCGATGAGGTAGAAATACCTACTTTCTGTTTTCATAGTACTTACTCTTCAAGTTTGTAGGTATTTGCTTAATACCATAGCTGCAATTGACAGCCCAGGTGGCATAATGGTCACCATGCTGGACTGACAAACACAGGGTTGCGGGTTCAATTCCTGCCTCAGACAAGTATATGCTTAGATATTTGTCTGTGGTCTGGTTGTTTCTATGTACTATAAGTATATATTTACAAAAGAAAAGGTATATAAGTAGTATATCCGTTGTCTAGCATCCATAACACAAGTCCATTTACTTAATTTATTATTGTTAAGTTTTTAAATCCCGATGATGGATTTGACTAGCCCTAAACTACTAAAACGAGCATGAGGTATAAATATGTCGTGCTTAAAATAGCGTAAAACTCTTTAAGTTTGGATGGAATCTGTAAAAACAACTCCTTAAACATACTTTTCGTACATTGCGATACAAGTGTGCTACATTGATCATTTCATCGAGGCGGTTTAAGACGCGCGTGTGGAACGCGAGTGCGTCTATAGAGCCGAGAATGGAATGATTAATACATGTGTATCGTACGACGTTTTTTATCACAGTTGCGAATAGAAGAAAAGACTTGAAAAGAGAAGAAAATAATAAACAACAAAATATTTGGTGATAAGTCTATGTTTACATTTTTTTTTGGCAATATTTTTTTGTTAATTATACTCTCGAATGGCCAGGGGGTTAAGAACAGAATATAATGGTACGGAGAAAACTATATTTAAGTAAAGAAAAAACAACACTAAATTTTAAATCATTTTTTAAGATGTTATCACGTAAAATTATCGTTCGTAAACCGAATTTATAGACCACCTTTAATGCTGGAGTAAGCTTTTTTGGTACCTACTTTATTTTATCCATCAAAACAGTATAACCCAGATAAATTAAGAATGTTTCATCTACCTAACATGTAATTAGCAGTAAGATACCAATTGAACTTATCAGGATAACTTATAACACACTAGTGGCGTCTAGGTAATAACGTACGCGTGCGTAATACGTTGGATTATGAGCCTAAAAGCGGCTGAATAAGATCCACTTTATGAGTAACTGTGATAAAAATATATATCCTAATTCATTACAAAACGGGGTAAATCATCAAGGATAAGTCTAGGTACTTAATGGAGCTCGTACTCTTATTACTTCCACACAATTTCCCACAACACACCGTCGTCGCTCGACCGTCGGTCGTGGTACTTGAGGAAATCGGCCCGTTTTCTGTCAACGGGGATGGAAGGTTCCCAGAGGACTAAGATGTGAGATGCAGCGGGATGATTATTTTAAGTCACTTTTTTGTTATGTTTCGTAGTTTACTTCTTATAGATTTACTTGTTTAAATCGCTCGGAATCAGCTGGAGCTGTGTACGTTAACCGGTACGAATAATACCTACGGCAAGCGAACGACTGCTTACCTGGTTCCTCGACTTATAAATGAACTACCGCCGGATTTGCGTTATATTGATAATGTCAAACCGAACAATATTAAATGTAAATTAAAGTCTTATTATTTAGGTAAACTGTTAACGTCGTAGTCTAAATAATAACATTTATTGACAAACCTCTTTGGTTTTTTAAATGTTATTTAAGTTAAAAAAAATTGTAAACTTTTTATTGATAAATAAAAAATAAAAAAAAATAATGTGGTAACTTTCTGCACTCTAAGCCTTCCTCGAAAAACTTCACTTGGTAAGTACATTATTAATTATTGAGAAGTAGAAGAAGTTTCGATTATTTAAACAGCAACTTTAATCTATGTTTTTAAGGGCACTGTAGTGCCTGAGTTATGTATTCGATGGAAAAGACTTGCCCGAAAATTTACCACTTTCTCAGCTTAGTTGACTGTCTAGATGAAAGAACTTGTAAATACGTTTGGAACCACTAAAAAAATCATGTGCGCTACTTTGAAGGAAAACTTCATCATAATATGTACACAAAATATTTGTTTGAGGTAGGAATCGAACCCGCTCCTGCTGAATCATAAGTGAATGTTTGTCCGTCGCGCCACAAAGAAATCTAAAGCTAATCTATGAAGTCTTATATAATCTTATTCGTATCAATTTTCCTAGAAAACGCTCCAACTTCGCCCAAACAACAAAGAAACCCAAGACGCATGTCCTTCACCCGGTCTAAGGACAGGCCAGAGCCGTATTAAGGATGACAGATGAGCGGGCGATTCGCGGACGTGACTTGTCATGACAAACTGCCCAAATCTTCCTGTTTTCCGCCTCAGGTGCTTTATGGACTCATTTGTTGGTTTTGGTTTGTGTATTTTGGGAGGGTTATAGACAAGTTGTACAGACCGTTTCAACACGAGATTTTTGTTAGTAGGTATATTTTGTATGAAGTCTTTTAAAATAACGTAGAGTTTTTATTACACATAGTTGATTTCATTTAGGCATTACAAGAGTATGCTGTGTGGATGAAGAGTGGTTGGACATTTTTCTTCAGTAACTTCACCCGCAGATTCAGATCTCGTGGAAACATGGTAATAATATATAATACTAAAAAAACCATGAGTTTCTTGTGCCTTATTCTCATTGGTAGGTGTTGGTGAAGGCACATATAGCCTAACTTCTCCCAAAGCAATTTTTTGATTCCGAATAAATAAAGAATTTTATTTTTGATCTCATGAATAAAAACATTTGATTTTGACCAGTATTCTTCTCCGTGTTACGGGTACCTAATGTTTTATCTAATAGTTTAAATTTTCGGTTTGATTATTAGAATTGAATTGATATGTACACAATGTGCTCTGACAAGCAGCGAGGGCACAATTAGTGGTGTATTTCTGAATTCTTAGAAGAAAATTGTCTTAAATTACCCCTTGACCTCCCCCTTAGTCCATCCCCACTTCAGGGACATATGGCGTGACATAGAGAATTCGCCGGCTGTTCTCGAGAAAGGTAATTACAAGTCGCTTGTGATAGACAGATCGACCCTTTCTGTTATACAAACATATATACTTTGGCACGATAGCATTAACTTGCACTTTTCGTGTCAGGCTTCATTTGTTCTTCGTTTTGCTTTGTTTTTATATATTTTCATGTGAAAAAGGATTCAAAGATTCTTTGGACCTATCAGGCAACAAAAAAGGCTTACATATAGTTTTTGACCTGCCTTATTTTTTAGTTATTATTTAAGTTTTAGGTTCTTAAAATTCCTTGCTTGATTGGAAAACATCCTAATTATAAAAAACTAGGTGCGCCTCACGGCTCCACTCGTGTCAGTCGCGATCCCGATCCGAATATCGAGATAAAAAGTAGCCTTTTTTCAATTTTTCAATTCGAACCAGTAGTTCCTGAGATTAGCTCGTTCAAACAAACAAACAAACTCTTCAGCTTTATAATATTAGTATAGATTTAGAACCCCACGGTAGGCCTCCACTTTGACTTATGGGCTAATAAGCCCACAAAATGTCACAATGCTATTCCTTACTTCCTTCCACCTTTAATAGTCTTGAATTAATAGATGAAAGAGTCTTCTGTAAATTCTTATTCTAATTATTTCAAAATCTGAAAATATTTAATCAATGAAGAAAATTCAAGTTTCTCATGATTCCATACACAATGTTCGGAACCACAAGATGACGTCGACGTGTCCGGAACGCATTCCAAGAATTCAACGAATTCCAGACACTTGGTGAATCTGTCCGGAATTCGGTCGAAATCTTTGACAGATGTCGACTGAGCTGTGTAGGTATTCCGACTGGGATTCTGTTACGCGAACTATCTGTAACAACAAACAAACATTTACTTTGATTGAAGTCCTATACTTTCTAGCTATTACTTTACTTTGTGTTTATCGTGTTCTGTTTCTTTCTGTGTTGTACAAATTAAGTTATCTATCTATCTATCCATACTAACTGACCAATATATAAACGCACAGCTCAAACAAATGGACAGATCAGGCTATTTAACAAACCGATAGCTATTTTTTTATAATAGTAGATAGTTATTTATAGCACTAATTTTCAAATCTATATATATAAAAGAAAGTCGTGTTAGTTACACCACTTATAACTCAAGAACGGCAGAACAGATTTGGGTGAAAATTGGTAGGGAGGTAGCTTAGAGCCAGGAGACGGACATAGGATACTTTTTATCCCAATATGCCCACGGGATCGGGACTTACGCGGGTGAAACCGCGGGGCGCAGCTAGTTTAGGATAGTTTTAAAGCATTTTAAAGGTTCTAATCGTTGGAATATGATGTTAGGATCTGCTTGTACTTGTATACGGGCTGTTTTTAGGAATTAGACTCTTTTTAATTGGGTCTATTTTGCGTGAGGATGAAGTAAGCTTTCCCAGCACCTACTACCATCTCAGCTTAGTCGACCATGTCCAGAGGAGAGGACTTGTCAATACTTCTGGAGCCAACTAAGCCGCGGATTTCATCATGATGTTTTCCTTCACAGTAAGAGCAATATCAATTAGCGCACGTAATTTTTTCTTAAGAAGAATACATTGGTGCACGGCTGGCCGGGATTCGAACCCACGACCTTCGTAATGAAAGTCGAGGTATAGCTACCACTAAGCCAACACAGCTCTTTAGGGTTGAGGTCTAAAAGTGTGGTTAACAATTTAATGTTACATTTTGTTTTTACTAAGTCATTTTTACGAAAAATTGCTTAAAATCGATTTTGAATTAGATACTCTACCTAGTTTAAAATATACCTAGTTAAAAAACCTAGTTTAGCTATCAAAAAACTTCGTCACAATCTTTGGCGTAATACTGTGGTAATACGATACCAAACCAAACGTAATTGTCTTAAAACACTAAGTAAAAGTGAGTCCCGAAACTCCAGACTTCATATCACTTCCTGTAAGTCCCTCTTTTAATTGCGTTCCGATGAAGCGAGTCTAATTCCTACTTTCCCCTCTTTCGGAAGTTTTCGTCCCTCCGATAACATACTTAGCTTGGAACGTCCACAATCATAAAGGGACACACACGGTGGATATTTTTCTTAAAAAAAAACATATGTATGTAAACCTACATTAATTTTATAGTATTTTCGAAAATTTTTGCGACTAGAACTCACAATGAATGGTATAAGATGCGATTTAATCCGTTCAAATAGTTTCATTAAAATTACTACGTTTGATTATTTATATAACTTTTATCATTTAATTTCAAGCTAAGAGTAAAAAACAATGATGAATTACTGTCTCTTATATATATAATAAATATAAATATTGTGGGACAATGCACGCATCGCCATCTAGCCCCAAGCTAAGTAACTATTTAGACTTGTGTTATGGGTGCTAGACAACGGATATACTACTTACATACTTTTGTTTTGTAAATATATACTTTCTAATACATAGAAACAACCAGACTACAGACAAATATCTGAGCAGACAAATGTCTGAGGCGGGAGTCGAAGCCGCAACCATGTGTTGTGACAATTAGACTCATACACGAAAGTCTGGCCCATTCGGGAATGGAATGAAGGAGGCCTATGCCCTGCAGATAGGACAAAACGGGCTGATAAATAAATAAATAAAAATAATGTAAGTAGCAAGTTACAAATATCGATTTACAAAGTAGGTACTCAGTGGCATAAAAAAATTAATCGATAACCAATTTTTTTTGGCTATGTAGTTCCGAGAAAATATTTGATTCTTCTCACAAAGATACAGGAAAACATATTCTGTTTATATTTTTCCTGCCTCCATGTCCGACCCCTTATCCACGAAGTTCCAAATACCTACTTCCAATCAATGAAAGACAACGGAAAGTGCCAAAAGGCAACCGCTGTTTGTCCGAACGTGACATGTTAGTTTTATTTTAGCACATTATTTGCTATTATTGGCTTGTAATAAGCAATGTTCGTTTTTTGTTATAATGTAGCTAAAAGGTCAGTGGTGATTGCGTTTTTAAATTGATCTTCAATGTCATAAAAAGGATGTATTGTTTATGTTAGAAAAACTTACATTCGTTCCGTGGCTTTACGTTAAAGTCTCTAATAGGAATTTCCAAGAGTATTTACAATTTTACATACATATCTGTTTAGGCTCTAGCGTTGTTTATAAATTAACATCTTAGCATATTGCGCCATCTAACTATACGACTGATAGAATACTTATTTGTAAATACCTACATAATATACATTCAGAAAAACATCTGTATATTTGTTTGTAGCAGGAATCAAACCCGCAACCTTCTGTTTTTATTAACAAAGGCACGAGACAAAGGGTGGAAAAACACGAGGGAAGCCTTTGCCCAGCAGTAAGACAACCAATGTAAAAAAAAAACTAGAAATTAAATAAAACCCCGACTTTTATCCCCCATAACTTTCAGATGGCTGAACCGATTTTTAACAAACATAGCTAAGAACACTCCCGACTAATTCACCTTTCGAAATTAGTTGAGTCATCTGAAAGTTATGGGGGATGAAAGTCGTGAGTTTTTTAAATATTTTTATATATTTTTTAAGCATACAATTTAAACAAAATTCGAATGACTATTATGGCTGAATACTAACTCGATATGTGAGCGTCTAATAACGTATTCAAACAACATAATCCTGCGGAGAAGGCGTAATGATAGCAATCTACTGGCAATAAATCGTTAATGGTCTATCGGTTGTCCACCGCACTTGTGGGTGATGCAGTGCAGCGGGACTATTCTGACGATCGATAATATTACAACGACACGTAACGTTAGTATTTGTCATGATAACCTACTTTTTTACAATTGGCACAATGGTCACCATGCCGGACTGCCAAACACAGGGTTGCGGGTTCGATTCCCGCCTCGGACAAGTATTTATGCTTAGATATTTGTCTATGGTCTGATCGTTTCTATGTATTATAAGTATATATTTACAAAAAAGAAAAGTATATATGTAGTATATTCGTTGTCTAGCACCCATAACACAAGTCTAGTTATTTAGCTTGGGGCTAGATGGCGATGTGTGGAATGTCCTGCAATGTTTACTGTTTTACTTTACTTTAATTAATATTGGTCATTATTACATCTTTATTGGCCTCGACTTTCAATCCAATTACCTAGATGTAAAAGCTAATATTAAAATAGAATTCGAGGTCCTGTATGACTGACTGGTATATCAAAACACAGCATAAGGCATCGGGTTAAAATTTGGCACAAATATAACTAAAAAATCAACCCTTACGCGGACGGAAAGCTACAATTTTCGTCCGCGTAAGGGTTGATTTTTTTGAATTTTCGACGAAACGAAAAGTTTAACACAGCCAACGTCATCAACTTTAATCCATACTTTTGGTTATGATTTTTATATATATCTTCCTGTATCACGGGGCTATGGAGCCCCGGACCTTTGGAAGGCGTGCGTGGAGCCGAAGCCAACACGTAGAGGCCCTTTACAATAACAAGTATAATAGCAAGCAATGGGGTGGATTCTAAACCGGCGATTATCCCTGTCTACACTATAAAGTGCAACCAAGGACAACCTCCGGTTTGGATAAAACTATTGATAATCTACAGGACAAAACTACTTGAGCTATTGTGATGGGATGGTAGTGGACTAGATACTGGGGAACTATGGATACTATGGCACCTGCCGTAACAATGTTCAATAAACACGTAAAAATGGCAGGCGGAGACTCGCCAACTCTCAGACTGGGCCACCCTAATTAGCCGAGCAAATTACAGCAAGGGGGCAACAGGAACGTGAGTGGCTGAAGGATGGAGAGGCCTCACTGGATTTTAAGTCATCGCTGGTAGTCCAAGCGAGCGGGCCAACTCATCACTGACGTTCAGCATCCATCCTTCGAGCATTTCTGCTATTGCGACTCCACTCTGGACAGCCGGTAAAGGCAAGCGAGAGGCGGGGGACCGCTTCCTCGTCAGGTTTCACTCCGACCAACCAACTAAGGCAAGCCGGAGGTGAGGAACGGTGACTTCCCCCTGGAGAACTCGGGACCGCGGGGTCGTTACTCCCCGTCACCTCGCCTCAAGGTGCCCTGCGGGCATATTATACTTATTATTAGAAGATTGACATAGGGCAAGATACACTTGCCTTATTTATTCTTCTAATCCTTATATTTTATTGTTGGTATGTATGTATTTATTATTATGTTTTTGTTGTTATTTGCATCTTAGTTAATTATCTTAAGTTTAAACACCCTACCCATCACCTTCCTCAACTTCTTGTCCATCCAAAGGTTGCCTGTAAGAGATCGCTCTGAGCGATAAGGCCGCCCCTTGTAACACTAGACTTAAGCTTTGTTTTTATTTAATGTTATTTGAAATTGGTGTTTACAATAAAGAATTTATCTATCTATCTATCTATTGTTTATTGCCAATCGGTGTTTACTATCGTAGTTTACAGTCTTTCAATTTTTTATAAAATGATTATAATTATAAAAATATTTTCTAAGCAATATGCCTATTCAAGTGCCAAGTGCTAACGCACTTAAAAACACTAAACTATGGTTTCACTGGATAAAATTTTAAAAACGGCATGAAAAAAGTAGATATTGTTTTAATAACGTTTTCAAATCGTTTCTTCAGAATGAACACCCGCGTAGGATGTAGCCTCCAGGCCCAGTCGTCGATACGCGACTGCACTTTCACCGTACGCCCGAGACTCTAATACCCTTAGATTTATTCTACACACCCCTTTATAATAAAACATATAGATAAACTTGTCACTAAAGTGTAACAGAGGCTTTATTATCGTTACTGATATAATAAACCAGGATAAATCGAAGAGTTGGAGTTATGTATTTTCAAATAGCAAACAATTACGTCCGCACTAAGCGTTTTGCATCGTCATTCCTTATTCGTACCGCGAGGGAATGGAATCAGTTGCCTGCGTCTGCCTTTCCTGACGTGTTCAATTTGGGTGAATTCAAGTCGCGAGTAAATAGTGAGTGAAATCTTAGGCCGAATCGTCACCTAAAATCAGACAGGTGTGACAGTGGTCAAACGCTGGCCTATCATATTAAAATATTAAAAAAAAAAAGATTTTAAAGAATATTAAAGCTATGAAGCTATATCACGCTATATGTAATAATCTCACTAGTTTTATCATGAAAAAGAATATAATACAAATATTAATAAAAAATATTTGAGACGAAACACACGACAAATATTCCACAAGAAAAAGACAGAAAATCGACAAGGACAAAGAAACGATTTTTAAATGTCTAAAGAAATGTCGAAAATGTCGGAAAGAAAGAGTAGTCGCGTGGTTTCCCAAATGCTATATGGCGCATACCTTAGCAATCACAATCAAAGTCAAGCATGCTTGACTGCAACGCTGATCTTCTGGGAAAACCCACAACATATCAAAATATGAACATAGCAGAATAGTACAGTTATTAAGGTGACATTTTTTTATTAAGGTGGAAAAAAAACACTCTTATATGCATCATTTGGGGCTTTGATCTGAAGATGGAAGGCAGAGGTTTACCCACTAAAAACTACATACTCGCCATGATGTCGGGACTACGAGAACGGGGTTCGATTCTACCGCGGCAGACGACGCTATCCTAGCTCCAGAAATAGGCAACACATGTCAGGATACAAAATATAACACAAAAAACATAAGTCCTTTGCAATAAACCTCAGGCATACCCTGTAAATAAAACGTTCAGAAAGACACAAACCTGGTATTGCCCTATCTAAGTATAAGTTATACAGTGACAGTAACGCCAGAGGCACTCGACCACAATGGCGATTGTTCGTAGGTACAGAGATTAACAGATATACCTTGTGTTATTTATGCACAATTGCCTATTGATGCTTTATAATGTTGATTTAGATGCGCTTGCGTTTATGGTTTTCAATAAGGGGTTGTTTCGTAACTGTACAATATTTTGTCACGATTTTGATAAATGATGTGAAGGTATTTGTCCGAAAAAAATATTTTTTTATTAGATTTGAAACGTATATACAACTTTATGGAACATCAATAGGTGAAATTGAAATAAATACAAATAAATGATTTACAATACATGGGGTACAGTTAGTCACATAACCAGCCCCTTATCGTTCCCGGCTTAAAGAAAATAGTTTTTTCCTTCTGCGAATCCTTTTTATAGCAGTTGCCTACGTCATGAATTCAAAGTCAAAATTTGCATGAAATCACTTTCAAACGTCCTAAAAACTAAATTAGGATGTGTACCTTCGGAACGCGCCTATCATAGGCTTTTTGTGATTAATATTTGAAGGAATTATTTAACATGGTGCAATTAAAGTCATGTCCATGGGTTCTTATCATAAAAATATAACGACGAAGTATCATAGGTACGCCTTACGACATACCGCACAATTTTTGCTTTATAAAAATTTTGAAAACCTGTTAATGATAAACCTGTCATAATATAACTATCTGTGTGTCAAGTTTTAGGCCGATTTGTTTATTAGTTTGAGCTGTGCGTTAATATATTACTCAGTAAGTGAGGACTATCGAAGAGGTGGTGTTCCGTCGGCTCCGCGGACAAATTCCACAAGAACAGACTAAGACGAAAGTGTAGTGTCATGGAAGTGCTACTAACATAGTTCTAAGCTATCTCTTTAACACATTCAATTATTATTATAAAATATGTATGTTAGTCTATAAGGTATGAATCTATGGGCCTTTGTAGCCTGAAATAAATGAATTATTATTATTTTACTGAATTGACCTGAAATGAATCCTACTAATATTATAAACGTGAAAGTTTGTGTGTGTGTGTATATGTATGTTTGTTTCTCCTTCACGCAAAAACTACTGGACCGATTGAAACTCGGTATGTAGATAGCTGGAGACCTGGATTAACACATAGGCTACTGTTTATCCCGATATTCCTACGGGATCAGGACTTACGTGGGTGAAACCGCGGGGTGCAGCTAGTCACCCATAATGCCAAGTAACATAATTATAAGCCACTCTTACGGAAAGAGTGTTGGTTTAATTTCCGTAAACATTTTTATTCAATTTGAAGAAAATGATTTCTTTGGCTACATTGAAAATCAATTTATTTTTGAAAAACATAGCCTTGTTTTTATTGAGCACTATGATCATAAATTATGACAAAATAATATAAGTAACGTAGGTAGGTAATAAAAAGTATAGACACCAAAATTTTCTCAATAATCTACAATTTCATTGCATAGAATTTCGTTAATGATGGTCCGTAAAGAAATAAACATTATCTTGGACTATTGGACCAGGATGCTACGTGCACCTTTTTGTCCACTTACGTCTATTATTTATTACACCAGACAACACATAATCAAACATAATTTGATGTCAATCGAACGTACGACGATCTCTGACATTGAATCAGAAATCCATTCATAAAAAAACGAATAGACAAAAAAAACGCGTCACGACGAAAAACCATTCGGTGTTCTGTGATTACACTGATTATTAGTTTTCGATAATAGTGTCTGTGTCAATTTTTTGTTGGTATACTTCGTCTCCCTCCGACTATACATTTGTAGTTAAGAGAGGGGTAAAGAATAGTCAAAGTATAGGTACTTCAAACTGCGCGGTATTAAAAGGTTATCGATTGAAATGGCCTGGACACGATCAAACGGAGAGTCAAGTTCAAGTAGTACTTGTACTTGAACGGGCTGTTTTCCGCAATTAGACCCTTTCTAATTGGGTCTTTTTTGCGTGAGGATGGAGTAAGCTTACCCAGCACCTACTACCCTCTCAGCTTAACCGACCATTTCCAGAGGAGAGAACTTGTCAATACTTCTGGAGCCTACTAAGCCGCGGGTTTCATCACGATGTTTTCCTTCACCGTAAGAGCAATGTCAATAACACAGAAAAATACATTGGTGCACGGCCGGCCGGGATTCGAACCCACGACCTTCAGAATTAAATTCAAGGTATCTACCACTAAGCCAACACCGCTCCTGTTCAAGTAGTAAGAACGCGTGAAGAGCTGTTTATAGCCACTGTTTCAAGCCTTCTAACTGTTCACTTGATACGAAAACTGTATAGTAAACTACGTTTTAAACTAAGAACCCCTGTTTGTTATTATAATACATTGTCTCATTTCTTCTTCAAGCAAAGCAGTTAAATTCTTCTTCACCTTCTCGTATAGTGGTGTGGCTCACCTATTGTTAGAGTTTTCAGATCGCCCTAAGGCCTCTAACTTGATCTAACGACTGCAACTAGAGGTAGCAGATAAATTAAACATAGAACTGTGCACATATTTAAAGCTTGACGCTTGAGAGTATTTTGATCATGTTGGGTGCCTTTAAAACATACTTTAATAAGATGAATATAAAAGGCTACCTTGTAAGCCAGAGGCGTCTTAAAACTCACGTCCAGAGTTGATTGCGTGTAATTATAGAAGCAAATTAAATAAATTAAAAGATTTTTGGTAGCGTTAGATGTAATGACGGAATGTCAATGTCATGTCAAAAGTGTTTTGTTGTTGCTGAATGAGGATTTTAGTTATTCATTTAAATGCGTGTCGCTTATTTGAATGTTTGATTGTGTCGTTTCATTGATTTTTTGATGGATTTATGTAAGAGATAATCCAGAAACCACTTTCTACGTTTTTTTAGATGGATAGATATAGGTATCTTTATTTAGCCAATAACAAAACTAAAAATTAGACACAACTTATTTTTGACATCACTAAAATAACAGACTTAATTAAATAATATAAGCTATGTTATTTATAACACAGTAACAGTGTCGCCGCCAAATAGGCTCCTGCTCAGCTATGTGTTGCATAAATGCAACGCTGATTTTCAACAGAGACCCTGTGGTTGGAGAGAGTAGGACGATGCTGTAATTTGGTTATAGTAGGCAGGAAACACTGACACTAACTTTACAACTAAATAAATATTCTAAATTGTATTAATAACTATAAATATAAACTGAAGATAATGTCTACAAAAAAACAAGCAAAATGCTAAAACTAATGATTAGGCAATCCAACACAAACAATATTATAAAATTATACACAAAGACTTATAGTATTACAGGACACATCATTATCTGCATATCAGCTTACATGACGCCGACGGGACAGAGGCTTCAATATAGTAAAAATAAAAGTAAACTTAATAAAATAAATAAATAAATACGCCACCAAATGAAACTTGAAATTAATATAAAAAATAAAATAGTAAACCACTCAACATACATAATCTATACTTCTGCATAAGCATATATACCTCTCGCATCAGAGACAGCCATGTCTTAGTTCAGCTAATTGTCTACCCATTAAGAGAAGTTTATATGCAGACCTGAAGGAATTAACAGTGCGATGCTGTCTCAGTTTTTCGTTATTCTATTCTATTTTCTTGTCCTTTGGAAATAGCTACATCGAGCTCTTGTTAGTTTCGGTATGGTTAGATGGAGAGAAGCCTTGCAAGCATCTGAAGAATAAAATTTTAACAACAAAATTTTCGTAAAAAAATTCAAATTATCAAAAGTCGATTGAATAAAAGTTGATTGTTAAGGTGCACAGAAATAGCTCTTAACCACTTTCTTTTATAATCCATACTTATATTATAAACTAGAAGAGTTTGTTTGTTTGTTTGAACGCGCTAATCTCAGAAACTAATGGTTCTAATTGAAAAATTATTTTCGTGTTGGATAGTCCATTTATCGAGGAAGGCTACAGTTTTTTTCCGATATTCCCACGGGATCGGGAGTTACGCGGGTGAAACCGCGAGGCGCTGCTAGTTATATATAAACCTGATATTTAGTTTACAAAGCTACCGTCCACCTTCATTAAAAGATTAATTATAAGAAATAACACAAGGAAACAAGTGAACATTTCACTCGATTACTGTTTAATCGATGTTAGAAATTGACATCAACCATACATCAAAGGCGGTACCAATAAAAACGATTGACTAATAATAATGAACATGATTCGATAATCGGGAACAATCTCGATTCGATAATCGGAACTATCTGTCGTGAGAACGTCTAACTTTTACAACTTTGCGTGTTTATGGAATGAGCGGGTAGCGGGTTAAATCTTTTTAAAAGGTTTAAAAAGATTTAACTTGCAATAAGCGAGTGGGTAGCGGGTTAAACCTTTTTAAAAGGTTTAAAAAGATTTAACTTGCAATAAGCGGGTAGGTAGCGGGTTAAATCTTTTTAAAAGTTTTTCAAAATATTTAACTTGCCATGTATGTACATATGTAATATGTATGTTTGTTGGGGTCAAATCTTGCAACTTTATTTTGATCCACTTCCCGGTTATTAAAACTCCCTTTGTTTTGTAATTACTAGTCTTTTTTTCCAACATTTAACCAAAGAGTACGTTTAATAATGGGGCACATTTAGCTAAGAGGTTATGTGTGTAAAAATAAGCTGCTTTTAGGGCGTTAGTTCATTGCAAGACCCATTTGCATCGATATTTCAGGTCATGGCAATCGGTCTTGCGGAACTTCTCAAAGCAGAATCTACAGGAGTCTTCTAAAAGCAGAATCCACATTCATGGTTGATGAAAATGATGAGAGGATGCGGGTTGGTTTGTGTGGTTATAGATCTTAATTTTATAGGATATCATTTAGGTTCTTGATCTCTTCTTCGACAGTTGGCAGATTGTGGTGTAATTGGTATGAAAACATTAAATAAATAAAAAACTGTCCTTCTGTTAAGTACACTACAATTAAAGAGAATAAATATTTTTTTTATATCGAATCGATTCTGAAACCATTAAGTTGATTTTGATGAAAGTCGGAAAGATATTTTTTATCCTCATATTTATAAGCAGACGAAAAGTTACCGCGGGGTGTTGCTTGCTTACACTAAATACTCACAACGTCTGTTTTCTCTGGTTTGACAAAGGCCTTCTTCTAGTTCTCTCAGATTATAGTTAGCATCAGAAGATCTTACCAGAAGTAAGTAGCTTTCTCACACAGAATCTCTGGTATCAATGTGCCTCCGCTTACTTTATTACTCTGCTTTATGGCCCAACAGCAAGCACCCAACAAACGCACTCAAAATCAATCCACCTATTTCAAATTAGTCACGCAATTTGTCAATCAATTCGTAGTCACCGGCTCAATTTTATGTCAATTTTTTAAGAAAAATAACGTCTTACGTTCGCCGCTCGCATATTAATTCCCATAAAATTAATTGCGATGACAAATCCATTAATTTGAATTGCTCTCAGGCGATTCCGTCATCAGATAACAATTTTTATTACGCGCATGAAGCCTTTTAATATTTTAAAAATGTTTTAGAAGTCACAAATGTTTCAACATCTTAAATAAAGGGACGTACCTAAATATCTTGAGATTTTTAATATACCTAAGTACTTAGGGACTTTCTTTACTTTTCTTTACTTCCAGTCTGAGTGTCGTTCAAAAGCTTTGCAGTTCTTAGCCTCCATCGCAGTCTTCTGCTATTTCAATTGATCACTCACTATTCTGTTCAGGTATGTGAAATTTTCTTTTCGCTGTTTTTTGCTGGTCTTTCGCCTAACATTCCATCTTCTGTTTTCCTGGTCGGTTACTTGATTGTTTTGAGGCGGTCCAATTGAAGATGATCTTTATCAGCCTGCCTTCTTTCTCTCTAGGTGCCTCTAATTTTATCCACTAGATTCGAGGTCCAGAAAGAGTACTTTTCCACACGTGAAATCAATTAGTGTTACACAAAATTGTATGCCAATGACAGATGTCATGAAACTTTTCTTTTAACCAATTCTATTGTAAGTAAATTCTGACTCTACAAAGTTAAAATAACAAAAACCTAGAAAACGAATGTCCAGAAAAACCATTGACTAACCTAACCAATAAAAGTAAAAAACGATGAGGTCGCAATTAAGTAGCAATAGATAACTCTAGACTTTGATGATTTGAAGTCAATCTAATAGTGCGTAGCGAAAGATTTTTATTATGGGTAGGTAGGTAGGTAGGTAGGATAACCTACCGTTATTATTTCGTGCCAATGCTTTACTTAAAAACATTTTGAATGATTAAGTCGGTACTTCAAAGTAGAAAGCGAAAAATGTTGAAAATTTTCTACATTTTTCTTAGCATTAGCTTTCCAGCTAAGATACGCTTCAAAGATTAAACGATAAAAATTTGCTGATTTTACAAAAGGGGGCGGCGGTTCTCAAGTGGGTCCTTTTTTGTGTAGGTTAGATCTAACAATTGCTTTTATAGCACTATTGATATATCACGATAGTGAGTCTTATATAGCCTTAATCTTAAACCAAAAGTTACAGCACTAACGAAGACACACTTGTCAATTCAAAATTTAAATTGACAACTGTGACAAAAAGCCGCTTTGATTTGAAGAAATAGCGTATTCCATACAAATTTATCTATACTACTGAATAATATGGAACTAAAATTGCTGTCGAAGTGATTGCTAAATAAGATTTACAATTAAAAGACAGTGGCGCCGCCAGCAACGGCAAATACAGTACCTAAACATAGTGTAAAATCATACTGTTGTATAATACATGTCATAAGCGATTCACCAATTAAGGGGTTTACGCCGATTTTATTTAGAAAGTCTCAAAAAACCTGGCAAACAAGTCAATTGCGATTTGTCCAGTTAATCTCTTAGTTACCTAAAAAAATGTGTTCAATCAAACATAATTGGATGCGATGTTTTTCTATAAACTTTTGTGGGAATAACCATTTTATTTGACATTCAATTAATTTTTGATGTTATTTGATTTTTAGATATAAAGTCTTTGTTTGTTTTCAATCTATTTTTATGGCGACTTTTAGAGGACATATCGTTTAAATTAAATGTTATTTACGTGCCTTCCTTTAACTTTGGGGTTATCGCAGACTTAGTTCACGTGGACCGTTATCATTTGTTTACAGGCTTCATTTGTTTGATCTAAAGTCTGTTGTCTGCGGAACTCTCACATTAGTATAAAAAAAATTTCGGAAAAACATTTCGGTTTCTCGAATTTAATAATGGTTTCGTCGTCAGATAGCTATCATCCTTTTGTCTTTTATTATTTAAATTGGAAACAATGCTCAGATCGTCTTTGTTTGCCCGTTGCCTATTGTTGCAATCACCTACCGGAAAATTACATACTCCGGACCAAGTTATATATGACTATTGTTATGTACGTACCTACTATATGATGTGATAGGTATTGTCTGTCTGAAATTGCTGCAATCCCATTGGACGACTGTCAATTAGACGATGGGACAATTCATAAAGCATGTCAACGTTGATAGGTAGAAAAAAATCATAATACCTAGTGCGACACGGATTTAATGAGCATGATTTAGGGCGCTAGTATCGTCACTACATATCATTGATTCTTATTCCTAGTACTGTAAAGGTACTTTTTGCATATCATCGCATTAGTTCCCTTTTACGCCACACTTGTTAGGAAATTGTGCTGCCACCTGTGAACAATCACCTTAAGATAGCGATTTAATTCCGCAAATTGTCTTTTTATATTCTGTGCTCTGTAGCATTGACTCGCAAAACCAATGCGTTCACATTGAGCTTTATTATCTTTGTGGTAAAATAGAGTTTCGTTTCATAATAGGGTAGGGTTATTGTTGTTTGGTGAGTGTCAGCCGTCACGGTAGGCAGCTGTTGCTTCACTGTACAGTCCAAGTTGCAAAAGCTGTCGTAGATAATGCGATGTATGATGATTATACTGATATGTGTAACGGAGTCTCTTTACGTGACGGTATTGAATGTTTTTTTCTTTTACGTTACTTCACAGTACTCGCGCCGACAATTTATTAGAGTGCGTAAATTAATGCGTTTGTCTGTCGCGGTTGGTTGTGCTTCCTTTTTCAGGTTGTGTAACAGTAGTTCGAAAAGTAATAGGTACTTAGATATTTTCGTAGTAACTGCCGTTACTAGCAAATCTAAATAGGTATAAATAACAATGTATCCTCATATCAAGTTTCATCAACATCGGTCCAGTTGTTTCGGAACCTATTTGAACAAATAAAAAATCAAATCTGTCATCTTTATAATATTAGTAGGTATAGATACGAGTATAATACTCCCAATGAATCAATGTATCCTCATACTAAGTTTCATTAAAATCGGTCCAGTAGTTTCGGAGCCTATTCAATTCAAACAAACAATCAAATCTTTTCTCTTTATAATGTTATATTAGTATTAGATAAATATGAATTCTAAAGTCCTGACTGACTGATATCAACACACCGTTTAAGCCATTGGATGGTTCGGGCTAAGATTTGGCACACATCATATGACGTTGAAAGGATTTTGAAAAAACAACCCTTATTCGGAAAAAGTTGAGGGTGAAAGCAAGTCATGTAAATGTTTGAAATATTTATTATTATATTGAAATTATCAATATAATATATTTCTTGTTTTTGAGTGAACAGTTGACAAAGCACTGATTAAATAATGATTCGCTAAGTGCAGATTAAAAAAAAAATGGATAGCAAAATCCCTTTCCTAAAAAAAGTACCTAAAAACCTGATCGAGCCATATATAGAATAGAATAGAATATAATTTATTCGAACAAACACACGACATAGTATAGAATAGATACAAATCTTCTTCTTCTTCGTATCGATAGCACAAACCAAAGGGAGAATTGACGAAGTAAGGTCAGATCCGCCCACTCCAGTGTACTGCCAGGTCTATGGCGTTGTTATTAGCTGACATCAGGTCAGCCAATGTACAGCTATTAGGGCTGGAGGGGCAGTTCAAGAGGTGGAGCATAGTTTACTCGGGAGCTCCGCAGTCGCACTGAACCCGGCATGGATCGATCATACCCCATCTTCCCAGGCTCACAAATAAGAAACAGCAAGAGATATACAAATAAAAGAAATTACAAAAAAAACAGACAATAAAAATAAAAGTATCTCTATATTATGTATGTATGTATTTTTTGTTCTCGTTTGATAATTAGTTATATGAACATAGATTTTTTGTAGATCCAGCCACGAATATGTATTTTTTGTTCTAGTTTGATTATTAGTTATTAGAACATAGATTTATTTTAGTTTGATAACTAGCTTCGAAGATATAAATAATTTGACGTTTTCGTAACCGATTTAGCTACAAAAATGTAAAATGTTTTTGAAACTTCTGTCGAACTAAAATGACAATTAATCGACTTGCATGTTGTAATACGTCAATGTAAATAAATAAGTATTTTATGCTTGAAGAAAAAAAATAGTTTTGGCGGGAACGAGTTAACAACATGTCGTGCTGCAGTTTTATTTTCATGAAACTTAGTTGTAACCCGAGTTGAATTGTATGATTCTGGTGGAATGTTATTCAATTTAGTTCAGTGAAAGTGCACAAGTGTAGTGAAAGTAGAAATCAGGGTCAAACATGAAGTTTTCTCGTTGCCTCCAAATCTCCTATTAAGGTTATGGTAAACTTGCCACCGCTTTACTATAGCCCCTGACTTGACGGACTATGACGACTTTGACTGTTTTGAAACACTTTAGGCCCGATTTATGAAAAATCGGGTCATAGTTTGATACAAAATATAACTTGACACTGGCTAAATGCACAAGCCGTGCGAAGCCATAATATTATTAGAAGAAAATAAAAAATCGTTATGATTTTCCAAAACACAGCTACCGCATAGAAATTCAAAAAGTAATAACCATAAATGAGACAAAGGAAAGAATGTCCAGAAATTGGTGTGTTCACCCTAAGGCAAGACAGTTTGAAGTGTGTGTGGTGTTATTATGCAAATGTATCGTCATAGCCGAGGGACTTAGCTTGATGGACTTAGAATATATTTTTATGAATTTATAAAATGCGGTTTCTATGCATGCTCTAGAAAAGGTTTTTTTTTCGATTCGTCTTATGTTTTTGACACTTATTTGATAATCAAAGCTGAAAAGGCAGCAAATTCGTTAATCGAACTTGTTTAATCATGTGATCAAACTATAAACTAAGCTTCAGAATTTAAATATTGGGTTTTTTAATTTGTGTTGCTTTTATTTTTCTTTTTGTCATTTTTATGATTGGCATATATTTTTTTTCTTGAGAGTATAAATTGAATACCTAATTATTAATTCCAAAAGTGTGACTAGGTACTTTATAAGCAAAGAAGATACAATTGAATTTGATTAATTAAAGAACGACAATCGAATTGGCACGGCATAAAATTGTATTTTTTATATATATATTGATATATAATAATATATAATAATTGAAAAATATTATACTCTCAAGAAAAACTATAAAAAAAATAAAAACTTTCTTTAAAGTTTGGTGGATTTTGTTGTAACTTTTGCCTATTTTTCGTAATAAATGATTTATTGATTGATTGATTTTTATTATCTTTGTCGTGTCGTTTACGTTTAATTTTTTAGAAAGAGAAAATAATCAAGTTACCTAAGTATCTACCTAAGATAAAAAAAAAGTTTTATATAGATCAATTTTCTTTCGGCTATGTACCTTGCTTTTACGTCATTCAAGTGTTGTCTTTAAAGTAATTTCGATAGCCACATGACCTAAATTAAAGTATAAAAATATCGAATATGCAACATATAATCCCAACTTAAAAACTTTTACAAAAAACCCTGCGAAGGGCGTTGACGGAATGTCAAAAATTTTACCTTAAAAATGTGACTCTGTCTCACATCAATAAATACGAAATTTGGCTCAACTAATGATACCTTTAGGACATCATGATTATATAGCCTATATGAGTCAGCATCATTTAATTTTATGGGACATCAACGGTAAAAAACTAAATTGCTTAGTAAGATCTTTTTTCAAAAGTTGCAATGTGGTTTTGATGTAAAGTAAAGGCACTGAACATCCTTGTGAAACTCAGATGAAGAGGAAGACCACCGGATACATGGTGACGCATAGACAAGCTGATTAAGCCGTAGAACCTAAACCGCTTGACAACCCAATATCGTAATATCTGGCGGTAAACGAGAACAATTAAGGTGAAAGGGTACCGGCGCTCTCTCCATACAAACGTAGTCGACTGTTTCCTCCCTGGATAATGAGACTAGCACAAATATTTTTGTGCCATAAAATCTATAACTGCCATGTTTATGCCTCTATGTTTTGGTTATTTACATTTCTAATTACCATAGAAATTATGATTTAAAAAACAAAAAAAGGGGCATGGTCATGGCAGTTATAAGTTTTATGCAACAAAAATATTTGCTCTAGTGTCATTAATTCATTATCCAGGGAGAAAACAGTCGACTACGTTTGTATGGAAAGAGCCCCCGGTATTTCCTCTTAAGTAGTTTATTAGAATACCTAATTATTTTTTCAAAAAGCGTCACTAGGTATTTTATAAGCAGAGTAGATACAATTGAATTTGATTAATTAAAGAACGACAATATATGCACTGCAGAAAATTGTATTTTTAATGACTGTCGGTTATTTTTCAACCTCCAAAAATTTAAATGTCTTTCACCTAAACAACTCAGTGATTTTCCAAGCCACGCAACGACGTCCTCTTATCTCTATACGAATCTCACGTTACCACAAACGTGTAATAAAAGTAGTATACAACTAGCGACACCCCCGGCTTCTCACGAGTTTATAAGCCTGGATTTTTTCTGTAATATTTCAGCCAATTTACACAAAACATTAACAAATTATACGCTTCAGTATTCCTCTTGAATCACTTCATGTATTGGTGAAAAACATGTGAAACTTTGTTGAGTAGTTATTGAGATTAGCGCGTTTGAATAGACATACAGACGCAGCGGGTGGACTTTGTTTCATAATGAATATTGATATGAAATCTTGTACAATCGTCGTGACCGCTAGTCGCGCTCTTCTGTGACCGTTCCGCTTACAAACCACTGAATAATTCATATATACTTGTAATTAAATGTCTTAGTGTAGTAAAAACTGACACCGTCCTGCATGTATCCCCTTTAGGATTTATAAACCATAGATAAATATACATTCTGTACGTTGGAAAAAGTGTAATTATACGAGTCGTCTGATGAAAAAGTCGGGGCAAAGATCTTAGAACGAGGGAGTGCGTTGTTAGTTCTAGAAAAGTGATTGGAATAGTCATTAGGAAATTATAGCTTATTTTCTTTGTTGCATTTATGACTCACAGATAAATCTATTTTTTCATATAGATGATTTACAGCGCCAACAACTTAAATCAATTAAGGTGCTATATTTGGAACATGTTTCAGATGTAGTGGGCTTGCCCAGCACCTATACCGCCCTCTCAGCTTAGTCGACTATATCCAGAGGAAAGAACACGTCAATACGATCCAGTTAGCATAATGTTCACCATGCCGGACTGCCAAACGCAGGGTTGCGGGTTCGATTCCCGCCTCAGACAAGTTTTTATGCTTAGATATTTGTCTGTGGTTCGGTTGTCTCTATGTATTTACAATGAATAGTATATACGTAGTATATCCGTTGTCTAGCACCCATAACACAAGTCTAGTTACTTGGCTTGGAGCTAGATGGCTATGTGTGTAATGTCCTGCAATATTTATTTATTTAATACGTCTGGAGTCAACTAAGTCGTGGATTTCATCACGCCGCTAAAAAGGGTCTGCTTCAGCATTAACCGACCAACAACTTCGTCTTTGAGAATTTCGAGATAAAAATTCGAATGTCAAAATGTACGTTAATCATTTGATAACCTTCTATATTTTAGAGTCGTTCGTTTTATTGCATTTACAGTAATTGTTCTTTGAAAAAACATTCATAATTGCACCAATTTTGATGTTTTAAACGTATTTGTATACAAAAAAATACTGAATTGTTCACCTAAATCAAGCACTTCTAATTAATACCTACATTTAATCTTAGGAGGCTAATAATTACATGATCCGTGGATTACGTCGAGCCTGTAATCTTTTGCAATTTTCTCTTAATCGTTGAAGTTGAAACCTGACTAATTTAACCTGACCCTCATCAGATATCACCTTGTAAACAACTTCAAATACTTTACGTGACTTATGGAGGTCTCTCATGATTGGTTGATGCTTAAACGGTACCTCGAGACATTCGGACGTATGTGATAATGCTAGGGCGAAGAAGAAATTTGATAATTCGCGGTTAGGAAAACGATCGTTTTAATCATATAAGTTGGGTCGCATTGTTAGTGGATCACTTATAGAATAGAAAAGGAGTAGAGGCTACATTATGTCATTTATTTTTATATTTTAGTACTTATACATTACTACTTTATACATTTGACATGACCCAAGAAGTGCTAGCTTGACGTCGTAAAGGCCTTACAAACCAGGATGCCAAAGATCGTG
Source organism: Idaea straminata (assembly GCA_951213275.1). Classification (NCBI taxonomy): domain Eukaryota; kingdom Metazoa; phylum Arthropoda; class Insecta; order Lepidoptera; family Geometridae; genus Idaea; species Idaea straminata. The sequence continues at coordinate 10,817,371 of OX577861.1, forward strand.
CGAAGTAGAGGCGTAAAAGTAGGAAAGCGGACCCCGGGCTCCCGAGAGGAATGCAACCGGGAACATCGCTCGGATGATGACATTCGTCATGACGGCTGGACTTAATATACCGCCTTATTATTTATGTCTATCTATAGTCGCTTCAATATAAAAACCGGCCAAGTGCGAATCGGACTCAAACACCGAGGGTTCTGGACCATTTTATTCTGTTTTTAGTATTATATAACAGAAATTTTCTGTGAAAATTTCAACTGTCTAGCTTTCACGGTTCATGAGATACAGCCTGGTCACAGACAGACATACATTGGAGTCTTAGTAATCATAGTCATAGTAGTCCTTTGGGTAAAGTACCCTAAAACAACTTTCGCGCTTGGCTCACATTCAAAGATCTCAGTAAGAAGGCCTTATCACAAAAAAGACCGGTGCAGCCAGCCTTTTTTGAGGAGGGCGGGTCGGAAAAGTTCTAGTTCTACTACCATCTTCTTGCCTTTACTCGCGTCCCTCGAAAGCCTCCAATTATTTAGTGGGTTTTTGAGTGACGAGCGTATATCTTCTAGGAGCGCGTGCTATATCTTAGCTTAGACCGCATCTAAGCTTTTGACCACTATATCACACGATGGTAAGTGTACAATCAACGGTCAAAAGTCTCTGCCTACCGTAACGTTTACAATCCTGTCCAGCACTATTTGAACATTATACCAACGTTACCTGTGGATCGAACACACGTTGGTTGGTGTAGCGGGTAGCGGCTTAAACCACTCGGCCAACTTAAGACATAGCTAACATGTTGAAAATAATAATCACACTGAGTACTTATAATTCAAGTATTTATGTTAGTGTGTAACGTCTACTAATAGACATTACACACTAACATGGACTTACGACCTTCTTCTAAAAGAAGGTCGTAAGTCCAATACTTGTTGATAGTATTATTGTAGCAAACTGATAATTTACTTATGACCCATACTGTAATATTGTGTGAGATAGTGGTCATAGGCTGACTTATTTATTTTACAAAAAATATTCACATTTACATTTAACTATTATATTTTTATTATTTAGTATTGTCACAAATCTGCGACTCCATAGTTCTCCACAAGTTAGAGAACGAGAACCATTTATCACTGACCCGTCAAAATCTAATTGTCCCGCCTCGATAACCACAGCATTGTGACCATAATTACACCCCTATTTTTTATACGAAATCGATTTAAAACTGATTTTTTGTCGAATAGACGAATCGAGAGAATCGAGCCGCAATTTAGAAGATGTTTCGAATAGTTTTATGCGATTTCTTAAGTGGACACGATAGATATCGATTTGTCACAAGGTACTGTGTAATTATTGTTGTTGGAACTTGGTATTCATAAGTAATTAAGATGCATAAGGGTAATCGCAAATTGCCTGTTGTCGATAGATAAAAAATTGTCGTCAAGTTTTGTGGTGTGAACCGTTTGTATGTAAGTTCTTTTCATACATTTTGGTTAGAGAGCGGTGTTGGCTCAGTGGCTTAAGGTCGTGGGTTCGAATCCCGGCCGGCCGTGCACCAATGTATATTTCTTAAGAAAAATTTATGTGCGCTAATTGACATTGATCTATGTATTGTTTTTTTTGATTATAAATTTCTATGATAATTAGCAATTGAAAAAAAACAATACATAAGGGCATAGTCATGGCAGTTATAGGTTTTATACAACAACAATATTTGTGTTAGTATCATTATCCAGGGAGGAAACAGTGGACTACGTTTGTATGGAGGGAGCGCCCGGTACCCTTTCCTCTTAATGAAGTTTACTGAATAGCTGAAGCACTTTTCAATCTATTGCTTGCTATCTCATAGGCATTATAAATTAATAAATAATAATAAATATTGCAAGACATTCCACACATCGCCATCTAGCCCCAAGTTAAGTAACTAGACTTGTGTTATGGGTGCTAGACAACGGATATACTACTTATATACTTTTCTTTTGTAAATATATACTTGTAATATAATACATAGAAACAACCAGACCACAGACAAATATCTAAGCATAAATACTTGTCGGAGGCGGGAATCGAACCCGCAACCCTAGGTTTGGCAGCCCGGCATGGTGACCATTGTGCCAACTGGGTCGTCAATTATTATTATACTTTACAAGCTTTTGTCTGCATAGAGTTTGAATTTTCCAAAATTTTTTCTTAGCGGATGTCTACCTTAAAATAGCTAAGCTTCACCTTATTCACAAAGTAACTTCATTTTCTATAATATAAAAACCGATATAGATCTCCGACGTTCAGTAGGCAGGTAAAATGTGTTTTCGTAGATAAATTGGTAGCTATTTCATTAAATTACATGGTTTTAATGGCTTGTAGCAACAATAGGCGTTTCTAATCATCTCTGCTCGTATTTAGGGGTTGGTCAGACCGCAATCGGGAGTCAAAAATTAATGGATAAATAAAAAAAATGTATTTATCAAAGCTACGCATGAAAAGATTGTAAATAATGCACGGGTCACGATTGTTTTGAAATGGGACCACAATGTATTTGTATGGGATTAAACCCATACAAATACTTAACTTTGACGACCCAGTTGGAACAATGGTCTCCATGCCGGACTGTCAAACACAGGGTTGCGAGTTCGATTCCCGCCTCAGACAAGTATTTATGCTTAGTAATTTGTCTGTGGTCTGGTTGTCTCTATGTATTATAAGTATATATTTACAAAAGAAAAGTAATATAAGTAGTATATCCGTTGTCTAGCACCCATAACTCAAGTCTAGTCTTGGGGCTAGATGGCGATGTGTAGAATGTCCTGCAATATTTATTTATTTTATTTATTTACTAAAGCTGCTGCTGGTGCCGATTTTAGGTTCTTGGAGCCTGATCCGTCTATTGGCTGTGCGTTGTTATATCAGTCAGGACTTTGAATTTTATATTTATAGATAATAAAAATCCATAAATTATTAGTAACGAAACTTTAAGTAAAGTCAGCAAAGGACTGAGGGTACCAGGTGCATATTTTGAAGTTTGATTTTTTAATGACTATTTAATAATTTTGTTTATTACTAACACTTCGAAATCTTTAGAGATATAAAGCAGAATACTAAAAAAAAAAAAATATGCACCTCTTAAACTCAGTCCTTTGACGACTGTACCTATAGCTATCCAAGTTACAATTTAATTTAACAAAAAAAAGGTGGAAAAGTAATAAAAAATAATATCAAAATGAAATGAAATGACCTAAGTAAACATAAAATTCAAAATTAAATTAAACAAAGAATTAAATCATTTTTTATGGTTTACTACTTTACTACCTATTGTTGTTGTTGCACCTACCCATTGAATTGAAGTTCCAAAAAATTTGAGACCATAAACACGAAGATTCCAAAAACATTTAAAAAGATGATTAGTTTCTCATTCTGACGTAGAATTGTACTCTCGCGCAACTATCAATCACTTTGTGGGACTCTAATTATAGGGATTAAGGGTGCGTTCTGGACCCCAGGTAATGGGTTCGGTGTCGGGTCTTTTAATACGACCAAAATGGTATTTAACCTCCATGGAGGAAATTAAAGAGTTTTTAATCAAACGACTTTTAGGTAGTTGAGTTATTGTGAGGTTATTCGTAGCTATACTTACTCGTACATTAATTTTGTCCCTATTTAAAATCATTTTCATATCTATACAAAAGCTTCATAATAACTAGCATATATAACTATGTTTTAATAGACAAACTGAAAAGAGATATTCAAAACTAATATTAGGTAAGGTAAGGTACAAAAAAACACAGCAACTTAATCTACAACAACTATATACATACACAACATGCATACTAATTAGAAAAATACTTACTAATGAAATACATATTAATATAGAATTTACTAAAAAAAAACTTATCCTTAGGTTAGTTTCAGAACTTTCGGATATCGTTTATCAAAATATCTTATCTATAATATATTCTCTAAGTTTGTTTTTATATTTATTTTCTGTTTTACATTGTTTTATCTCTTTAGGTAAGTCATTATACATCTGTGCACCTTCAAACATTATATTTTTCTGACCATATGTTTTTGTTCTAAAGTTATGTAATTTTATTTTATCGGTATTTCTAAGATTGTGCTTAAATTTTTTTTTAGTAAATAAAAAAAATTTTAAGCACACTCTTAGAAATACTTAGAAATATTGAAGGTGCACAGATGTATAATGACTTACCTAAAGAGATAAAACAATGTAAAACAGAAAATAAATATAAAAACAAACTTAGAGAATATATTATAGATAAGATATTTTGATAAACGATATCCGAAAGTTCCGAAACTAACCTAATGATAAGTACTTACTAATACTCATTGTAAGTGGACTTATGTCTTTTATGAGTAAATAAATTCTTTAAGCCTAAGTAAAATTAATAAAATTTTGATTTTTATAAAATCTCTATTATTAAAGTAGATATCCTGAGTTCATCCTTTCATAATTATATTGTTTCGTATCTAATAGTATCATATCAATATAGTGCGTTGCCTATTATTTAAAAAAACAGTACATCTAATATTAATTAAACATACATACAACTTTTTAAATTAAAAAAAAAAGATGTCGATGTCGCTTCTTCGGCAGCAAATAGAGGGTCGATTTGTAGGACAATCATAAACAGAAACAAGTTTGCAATCATTTAGCTGTTTCATTCTGTGTTTTTTAACCGACTTCAAAAAAGGAGGAGGTTCTCAATTCGTCGCGTATATTTTTTTTTATGTATGTTTGCGCCGATTACTCGAAAACGCCTGGACCAATTTGGAAAATTCTTTTTTTGATTGAAAGAGGATAACTCATTTATCCAACTGCTGGGCAAAGATCTCTCCTATCTCCTTCCATCGATCGCGGTCCTAGGCCACCAGTCAAGCTGGCTCGAGGCGGTCGAGGTGGTCCAGCTAACGCTCTCGTGGCCAACCACGGCGTCACCGAGGACCTGGAGGCTGGGTTAGTCTATTTATCCGGGTTCTCTTTATACCTATGGTTAGCCCAAGCCCATTTCAACTTGTCTGCTGCTGATTTTAAAAGCCCCTTATGGAGTGACGCGAAAGGATCGCGTCAGGAACTCTCGCATCCGGGGCAGCCTTCATGTCCGAGACATTGCAGATAAATTGCAAGAATGCCGCCTACGCTGGTACAGTCACGTCTTGCGAAAACCGGCTAGTTACGTGGGGAACAAATGTCTTGCCATGGCGCCTCCACCGGGTCGTGGTAGACTGGGTAGACCCAAGAAATGCTGGCTTGACGTCGTAAAGGGTGATATGCGTGCAAATGGCCTTATTAACCAGTATGCCGAAGATCGTGCGAAGTGGAGGCGTACAAACAGGAAAGTGGACCACGGGCTCCCTAGAGCAATGCAACCGGGAACATCACTCGGATGATGATGATGAGTCCAAGCCCTCCCCTCTCTGACTAACAATCGATTTTAAGTCTGTTGTCTATGTCCACCCTACGCCGTCAATATCCATTATAGAAAAACCAAAAATAATATCTTCTAACGACACGACACCAGTTAAACGGAACATTATAATACACCCTACACCCTACAGAAATAGTAAATTGACAGATGACAAATAAGAACGTTAACACCAAGGTAGAAAACATTTAGGACCAGTTTATGACGACCTTTCAAACTTACCGGGCGTAGTTAAGCGTAAATATGAATAAATATGTTTACTTCGGTTTGTTTCATTTTCGTTTAATAAAAAAACTTTGTTTCTTTGTATCTTATCTACGTTACGTTAGTATCTAAGTTTGTACAGTTTTGTATTATTATAAACTAGGTAGCTGTGCCCCGCAGTTTCACCCGCGTAATATTTTTTCTTTGATAAGAACCTTCTTCTGACAATAACAGACACAACAAAAAAGGAATAGCGAAATCGGTTCAGCTGTTCTCGAGATTTGTCCTTAGCAACACATTCAGCGATTCGTTTTCATATTATAGAGATAAACAAGAATTAAATAATAAATATCTAATTTATTAATAATATTTAAAATCTAAATAATTTTCTTTATGTAGAGTACCTTAAATATTGGCTGATTTAAATAAATAAATATTCCAGGACATTCCACACATCGCCATCTAGCCCCAAGCTAAGTAACTAGACTTGTGTTATGGGTGTTAGATAACTGATATACTACTTATATGCTTTTCTTTTTTAAATATATGCTTATAACACATAGAAACAACTAGACCACAGACAAATATCTAAGCATAAATACTTGTCTGAGCGGGAATTGAACCCGCAACCCTGTGTTTGGCAGTCCGGCATGGTGACCATTGTGCCAACTGGGTCGATTTACTTCTTTGGATAACACTGCCGATCTGTTGGCCGCATTAGAACCAGTATTTTTGTAGCTTTAAATCTACTTACAGTGAATCTACAGTCAATTTTGAAACAACTAAAAGCTCACAATGAAAGCTCAAGTAATAGTGGTGGTTGATATATTTCAACCACAGTCAAATGTGATAAAACGCATCAAGACATTGTCGTTATAGAAGACGAATGATTACAAGATGTTGCTTATGTTATAAGGAATTAGAAAGGATTAATATTTTGGAAACATGTAGGTAATATTTAAATCTATACTTAATATTATAAAGCTGAAGAGTTTGTTTGTTTGTTTGAACGCGCTAATCTCAGGAACTACTGGTTCGAATTGAAAAAATCTTTTAGTGTTGGATAGTCCATTTATCGAGGAAGGCTATAGGCTACTTTTTATCCCGAATTTCTTACGGGATCAGGAGTTACGGGGGTGAAACCGCGGAGCGCTGCTAGTTTGTGATAAGTTTAGAAGGGCTTTGTTGAAATGTAAAGCCATATATAATTGTAAAAACTATATGGGGATGAATTAAGAGTTTTGAAATAGGTCTGTATGATGATATTTTTGATCTATCTATCCATATACATATGCTTTGTCCTGAATGACTGACTGACTGACGGATCAACGCACAGCCTAAGCCACTGATCGTAGAGACCTAAAACTAGGAGGGTGTATTCTTTGTGTGACGTAGGCATCCGATAAGAAAGGATTTTCCGTAATTTTACTCCTAAGGGGGTGAAAAAGGGGGACAAAGTTTGTATGGGACAACGTGATTCCTCGATCGATTTCCGACTTCTACGCGGACGAAGTCGCAAGCAAAAGCTAGTATGAATGAAAGTTAAATTAAATTGTCGATGGATGATTTTATGTATGAAACAGTGAGATGTACCAGTTTTAGAGTGGTTATCTCAGAACTTCGCATTCCTTTGTTGTGACACACGTGCTTCTTGCAATATGCGAAAACACCACAGGGATTATGAGTCAATCAATTTCATTATGATACGGATTATGAGACGATCAATTGGCACAAAGGTCACCACGCCGGACTGCCAAACACAGGCTTGCGGGTTCGATTCCTGCCTCTTACAAGTATTTATGCTCAGATATTTGTCTGTGGTCTGGTTGTTTCTATGTATTATAAGTATTTATTTACAAAATAAACGTATATAAGTAGTATATCCGTTATCTAGCACCCATAACACAAGTCTAGTTACTTAACTTGGGGCTAGATGGCGCTGTGTGGATTGTCCTGCAATATTTATTTAAATATTTATTATCAATCAATTTATCGTAACTTGTCGCATCTTTACGCATATTCAAAGAGAGACTATTGAAATCCTCCGCTGACACCTTGTTTCACGATAATGCCCTTGTTCCTCCTAATTATATTTCTCTCTCCCCCTTTACCCCAAAGACCTCCCACTGCATCCGTTCCTATATTTTTAAATGTTGGGTGGGTGCCCCTACCCAGGGTCTTAGATTCTGGGGTGAGGTGGTAGACCCTGCCCTTTCTCTTCACCTTTCCTCACACGCACCACCACTGGTAAATCCGCCCTCAGTCAGCTTCGCTACCTACATCTACACTGACCTGACATAATAATATCTCCATTTACATCCATTTTACATCTCACTTGTCCCGAGAAATTATAATGTCTAAATTTCTAATTGTTAAGTCGGTGTCCCGCGATACAGGCTTTGCCTCGTGCGGGAACCCAAGGGCATTGTAATATTTTTAAGGTTTTCTTGAATAAAAATATTAATAAAAGCCCACCATCAAAAAATTCACAGAAAATTATTCCATAAAACAGTCCCTACCGTTCTTGGTAAAATGCGACCTGTCCACCTTTCTTTTGAACCGCAAGCAACTTATTAAACACGACAACCTCAAGACAAAAAGAATCAAGGAAAAAGGGGATCAATTTAGACAAAAGGCATAAAGGTCGACCCTTCGAGAGTGCAAGGGTGTGGCGAACTTAAATTTTCACATTGACAGCCGAAACTGCCCTGAGGGACGGGACGAGACGTGCTTTTAGTACACAAAGAGTAATATTACAGACACTACATTAACGAACACACCATTTAACAGAAGCCTAAAAAGTCATATTTTCTGAAAGAACGATTGGAAAATTTGAATCAAGTAGATATTAAATTATCTACAATTATATAAAAAAGTCACAGTAAACGTTTTGCTTCGTCATTTCATAATCGTAATGCAAGGGAATTAAATAATTTGCCTGAGTCTGTCTTTCCTGAGTTTTGCAATTTGGGGGTCTTTAAGTCACCAGTGAATAGTAATCTTCTAGGTAAGCTTTAACTTATACCACATCGTCACTTACCACCATACACGTGTGATAAATAATAATATTTGCATGGAATGTCCTGCAATATTTATTGCAGGACATTCCACACATCGCCATCTAGCCCCAAGCTAAGTAACTAGACTTGTGTTATGGGTGCTTGACAACGGATATACTACTTAAATACTTTTTTATCACAGTTGCTCATAAAGTGGATCTTATTCAACGGCTTTTAGGCTCATAATCCAACATATTATGCACGCGTGCGTTTTAGATTTGTTAACTAGTGCTGTAAAGTTATCCCAAAAAGGTAGGTACCAAAGAGTTTATAACTAGCAAAAATGGTTGTCTCTAAAGTCGGTTTACGAACGAAAATTTTACGTGATAATGACTTAGAAAACGATTAAAAATTGAGTTGTTTATTTTTTGTTTTTTCTTTTATTAAATATATTGTTTTTCCGTACCATTGTATTTTGTTCTTAACCCCCGACGCAAAAACAAATAGAAAAATCCCTAAAAAATAATGTATGTCACACGAGGATGTATAGGTTAAAAGTCTTTAGCCTGGCCTTTCCGGAGCATAATTAACAAAAAAATATTGCCTTAAAAAAATGTAAACATAGAGTTAACACAAATATTTTGTTAATTATTATTTTGTTTTCTTTTCAAGTCTTTTCTTTTATTCGCAACTGTGATAAAAAACGTCGTACGATATACGTGTGGAATTGATATTTGCATCTTGGCGTCTTTAACACGCTCGCTGCCGCTCGCGCGGCATAAACCGCCTCTATGCAAAGATCAATTTACCATACTTATATCGTAATGTACTATTACAAATATATACTTATAATATATAATATTATAATATTATAATAGAAACAACCAGACCACAGACAAATATCTGAGCATAAATACTTGTCTGAGGCCTATAAAGATTGACCTATCACATGTAAAAAAACTCTGCTACAATAAAAACTAAAAGTTGATAGGTATAAGAGAAATGATAACAGCTTTGAACTCAATAAGATAGGAATGTGACGACCCAGTTGGCACAGTGGTCACCATGCCGGACTGCCAAACACAGGGTTGCGGGTTCGATTCCCGCCTCAGACAAGATAGATAGATAAACACTTTATTTGTACAACACACAAAACATTGAAAATGACAAAAAAGACGAGAAAGCTTATTAACTACGAAATTGTACAAACAGGCGACCTAGGCGACAAGTATTTATGCTTAGATATTTGTCTATGGTCTGGTTGTTTCTATGTATTATAAGTATATATTTACAAAAGAAAAGTATATAAGTAGTATATCCATTGCACCCATAAAACAAGTCTAGTTACTTAGCTTGGGGCTAGATGGCGATATGTGGCATGTCCTGCAATATTTATTATTATTTATGTGGCGTTCAATATGAATAGGTGATCAGTGTCAATAAATAAAAAATTACAAAGAGTAACTTCTGTTTTCGTTCTCTGACTTAATCTTTGCTCTATATTCGTTATGGTTAATGTGCCAAGTAGTTTACGATCTGTACTGTTATTTGCGACCTCCGAGAGTAAGGTACCACTTTTGTTGTACTCTTTTTGTTTAGGATTCTTTCTGTAATGAATCGCTGTTGATTGCGTTTTGTTATAGGTACTACGATATGTTTCGTATATTGAAGACAGTTTGTATAAGACATTTTGGAATTACTTCTTCTGCAAACGAACTTTTCGTAGATACGTTTACTATGTGTAGGTAAGTGTAGGTATATTAAGGATACGAAATATGCTTTTCCTTTTTTATGTTCTTAATTCATTTTTAATCATTATTACAATAACATAGTAAAAAAAGTAAACACCAATGCAAAAAGTCAAATTATTTTTAAATAATAATTTTAATATAGCCTTTTTTTAAATTTAATTGCGTGATAAGTTGAATAACTTTAAGAACTCCCGCATTCACAAAAAATGCGGGTGTTCTTAAAACTCCCGCATTTTTTTTTCTTTTTTTTTAGTTCTTAGTTCTCCCGGAACATGACGCATGACGTCATGTTCCGGGAACGCGTCATCTTATTGACAAGGTAATCATAGCAACGTATTATCGTTGCTATGGTTACCATCAATGTTTTCTTATGACGTTATCACGTAAAATTATCATCCGTAAACCGACTTTACAAACAACCACTTTTTTAAATAAGTCGTGACATCACGTGTTATTCTATGAAATTTTAAATAGACTATACTTAATATTTTTTGGAGCGTATTTAACATTTTATGCAATAAAAATCAAGCTAAATAAGAAAATTATAATTTAGGTCATATAATATTATGAAGACAATTAAAATTTCGGTGAAAAGCTAATCGACACTTAATATTTAAACCACGTGCATATTTCATTTCATATTTGAGACCTTCAAAAGACAAAATAAATAAGTAACCAAACTTAGAAATGCGTGATATTTCCATAAAACATCGTTAACAACAAAATCAATCTTCATAAAAAAAACATGTTTACGATTCATTTGAGGCGTAAATATGTTTATATTTAGATAAATTGAGATCTTATTTGTATGAATATAACTGACGAGAATATATGTGACTACATTATTTAATCGTCTATTGTTATGTTAATTTTGTAAACGATATAAATCAAGATTAACCAGTTTTTATAATAACAAATGACGATGTTATTATTATGAATAATCTAACTAAAGACACCCTGGGTTTTTTGTTTGTTGGTTTTGTTGATGGAAATCAAAATCTATAATTAAAAAATTCAAAGTCCTGATAGACCGAGTAGATGACTGTCTGATGGCCAATGGACGGATTGGGCTAAAATTTGGCAGATTTACAGATGGCTATTAAAATGGAGGCATATGCTAAGAAATAAATTTATTGCATTAAGCTGCATTGGCATTATCTTAAAATTAGGATGTCTCATCGGAACGCGTCCTCTATTAAGAAGAAAACACAATAAACTTATGAGGTTTTTAATTTTCCGATGTCCATATTTACAAGTGTCAGAAATTTCACAAAGGTCAGGAATTTCACAAAGGTCAAAGTTTTCACAAAGGTCAGGTATTTCATAACAAGGTCAGAAATTACACAAATGTCAGGAATTGAATACGGCTTAAGAATTTATTATAAAAATATGATGTTACAGAAAGATGACGAACCAGGATTTCTAAAAATTTGTCCACGTATACAGAAATTTGCCTAGTTCAAAACAATATTTAAATATAATTTAAGACATGTCGTAAGCACTTGAGCATCGCTGCACATATTTTGGAAATAAAGAAATTCTTCACACGAATGGAATTGAGAAAAATACTTACTCATTTTTTTAAGTCAGTTAATATAATCATAATATACGTTGAATTTGTTAACTACAGCTTCTTGCACAACTAATAATCTACGTACAATGACTTGAGGGACATTTTTATCAACTCCCATCGACAAACCGTGACCCGTGACCCTAAAATCCGTCTGTCAAAACATCATCCATCGTTCACAAGTATGTCAAAGGAAACCATTTGTAAGGAGCGGTGAAAGGAACAATACAAGTAATTTTGTTACACCTTTGATCGATGGCCAATCCCATAGGCTTTTTGACGTGACATACTGGCGTTTTGACAGCGAAATTATTGATCAATAAAATGTATGTTATGCCTTCGTTACATCTGAAATTCATGATGACTGTGACGCAGAAGGTTGTGGGTTTGAATCCCACCTCAAACAAATATTTATTAATATATTTGTTAGTTTGTATAGGTATATTAAGTATTATATTAACAAATGAAATGTGTATGAGTATTTATCCATTGTTCCCTATAACACAAGCCTAGTTGCTTAGCTTAGGGGGTAAATAGCGCTGTGTGCGTGTCCTATAATATTTATTTATTATCTATGGTGGAAATTCCAGACTTCCTATTTTGTTATTCGTACAGCAAGAGAATGTAATCAGTAGCCTGCGTCTGTATTCCAAGATGTGTACAATTTGGTGGTCTTCAAGTCGCGAGTGAACTGATATCTTCTAGGTAGGCATGCTACATCTTAGATCATTTGTTCATCATCATCCGAGCGATGTTCCCGGTTGCATCCCTCTCGGGAGCCCGGGGTCCGCTTTCCTGCTTTTACGCCTCCACTTCGCACGATCGTCAGCATCCTGGTTTGTAAGGCCATTTGCACGCATATCACCCTTTACGACGTCAAGCTAGCACTTCTTGGGTCATGACAAATGTTTAAAGTTAAGGTACTAAAATATAAAAATAAATGACAAAATGTAGCCTCCACGCCTTTTCTATTCTATAATTTAAGTGATCCACTAACAATGCGACCCAACTCATATGATTAAAACGATCGTTTTCCTAACCGCGAATTATCAAATTTCTTCTTCGCCCTAGCATTATCACATACGTCCAAATGTCTCGAGGTACCGTTTAATCTTAGATCATTTGTTATCTACTATTATACAGGTGTGATAATGGTGGAAAAAAGTATCAACGTTTGCAATGCAAGACTTCGGACGGAAATTTGCCAAGCAGTTTTGAACCAAAAATCTACCTCCGAAGCTAATCAAAGCGATCTAATTCATTATTTTGACAATGGACTGTATATCACAAACAAAATGCCGCAGTGTCGTGAGTTAAGCAATATTGACAGGCTCATTACTCTAGCATAGGGAGAGGGTGGGTAAAACTATAGGTACCTACTTACTTATACAACCTACTCGTAGCTTATTAGGAATGATAAACGGGGAATGGTTAACAATTTACCATGAAAAGAACTGGGATGATAATGGCTTAAAAACTTGAAATCTTGGACGCTAATGATTTTTTTTCTTTAAAGAATATAAGGTTTGCGATTGATCACATCTTATATGATAGAAAGCGTCGAAGATGTTGAGGGTGTAGCATTCTCGCCCAAAGAAGAAAACATGCCTGGACAACGTGAAAGAACATGACTCCACCATGACTTTCTCCAGGGGGTGTAATTAGAAACCGGCAAAAAACTACCATTACTTGATTGTCTGCTTCTCCGATGAAAGATAATATCCCGCGTAAATTAAAAAAAACATTCAAAAAATCTTCAACCCATAATAGTAACCATTGCATTTGTACCTAATAGGTAGATCATAGGCTTCTTAAGGTAAAAGGGTACCGGCGCTCTCTCCATACCAAAGTAGTCGACTGTTTTCTCCCTGGTAAAACTTATAACCGCCATGACCATGCCCCCATGTTTTGTTGTTTTTTTTAATCTTAATTTCTATGATAATTAAAAAAAGCCTCATTCCTTTACCGTGCATGGAGCTTTCGTCCACGGTGTTTGGACAATAAAACTAATTAAATAAAAAATAAAACTGATTGCGAAGTTGAAACGATATCATAAAAGTGTTTTGAAACGTGTAGGTAAATATCCACATTATGAAGGTAGCAAGTAAACAAGTATGATATACCAAAATAACATAGTTTCTCAACATTTTCTCCTACATCATAAGGAATCTCAGTTTTTCCTCTTAATGATTTACGGGTCCAATTTAGGCCCCAAAGCTTTGGCCGCCCAAAGTGGACAGTCCTACTATCTGATCAAACAAGTCATAAATAATACTCGGCCTGTATTTATCACGACGAAAAATATAAGTAATAGAACGATTTATGGGTCAGAATGCGCCTGAAGCTGTTTTTAGGAGGTTTTGTTTGGTTTACTTCTTAGAATAATATCTAAGTTGTAGTGACTGTGATCTATTATAATTAATTTACCCAAATTATTTATTGATTGACTTAATTGTTGCGGTTTACAATTTAGGGCGCATAACTATAGGAGCTGAAAGCAAAATACCTTTGGCTTATAATTTTATTTGCATAGAACATGATTGTTAAGTGTTTTTGTGTGAGCTTAGAAATAATAAAGAATTATTAGCTTTTAAATTTAAAGAAGGCTGAAGTGGCAATGGGCGGGACATGTGGCTCGTAGAACTGATGGCCGTTGGGGCCGAAAAGTCTTAGATTGGAGACCACGTACCGGAAAGCGCAGCGCGGGACGGCCTCCGACTAGATGGACGGACGACTTAATTAAGGTCGCGGGAAGTCGTTGGACGCAGAGAGCATGCGACCGATCGCTCTGGAAGTCTTTGGGGGAGGCCTATATTCAGCAGTGGACGTCCTGTGACTGATATGATGATGATATGATGAAATTTAAAGAAAAAAACGGTTTTAAGGCAACAATGCTGTAAGTGTTTATGTTTGTTGCTACTTTTCTGATTGTCTTGTGTCGTGTGCTCGTCCAAATAATAACAAATAAATTTATGAAAATTCCTTTTTTTTCCGTTTATTTTATCCAGACAGAATTTGATCCAGCAATGTTACTTCGCGCGCCGTCATTTAGCTCAAGCATTATTATTTAGTTAGTTTGGAGTTCCAAAAGATGTCAAATTAATTAAAACTGTAATTAATAATGCGATTATTATCTCTAATATTATAGTTACTCAGGCAACAGTGGGAATTTTATGACGCAGATTTTGTCAAAAACAATTCGTCTTCACAAACAAAACAATTAATTAATTACAGTATAATGTTTGTCCCATTATAATTTACTAGCATTTACCTGTGACTTCATCCGCTAAGGAGTTGAATTCAGCAAAATCGTCGCTTAGCGGATGCCTACGTCCTAATAACTTCCGGTAATTCAAATAAAAATGGCAAGGCAAAAGGTGTGATAAAAACCTCATTTTGGTTTGACCAATGCGTTAATAGATCAACCAGTCAGTCACTTCACGCTTTCCTTTTATATTAAAAGCTTTTATTTAACTTGCAGTGTGTGTATGTATGTATGTATGTTCGGGTGGAATCTTGCAACTTAATTTTGTTTTTTACTAGCTTTTAATTGCAACTTCACTTTTAAAATCTCAGAACTTTCTTTTAATCCTGAGCCTGCTCAGTCTAAAATAAATGAAGTATGCAGTGCCAACAAATTTTATCCTTGCTATTTAGGGCGCTGTAATTTCTAGGACATGTATAAGACTTAGGCTGGAGTAGGCTCTTTTTTCTTACTTCTTCTTCTCGTATGTGGCTCACCTATTGTTAGAGTTTTCAGATCGCCTTATGGCCTCTGACTTGACCCAACGACTGGTACTAGAGGTATCAACCGGGACCAACGTGACGTGCCTTCCGAAGCACGGAGGGGCTCACGAAAATACATTTTTGCCACACTACTAATTGGTCACCCATCGAAGTAATGACCGCACCAGGCATCGCTTAACCTGCACGACCGTAAACGATCAGCGAGCTTCGATTAGTTGTGAGCCTCCCCTTTTTGTTACTGACTCTATTTTTTTCTAAATAAGTAAAAAACAAAGCAAAAATAAGCATAAAACTTAATGTTTGAAAGTTTTTGAATACACTCCAGTGTAAAGATTGAACAAACAGTCGTTCGCACTTTAATATTAGTGTGGAATTTACAACAAAAAGTCGCATTCTCATGAACAAAATCTTAAACAATGATCATCTAACTAAACGAACATGTTTACCATTTTGCTCTGAAATAATACATATTCTCTGTCATCATTTCTCATGAAATACAATTGACCGAAACAATTATGTAGGTACAAAGTTCAAAGTGCATAAAAAAATCGAGGTTGTATCAAGGACTTCGGAAAACGTCTGATCTTGGGTCAATTTGCCATATTTCTCACTGATGTAGCTAATCCAACCATCTAACATAGAAGTTAGATTAGCTACACCCTCTTTCCTTATTTATATTCGTTACCAATTATAACGTACTTACTACTACATTTGTTGTTTACAAATGACACCTACTCTTATCTCATTTAAAGAAGTAAAAAAAAATTAAAAAACGGCCAAGCGCGAGTCTGACTCGCGGACGAATGGCTCCGTACCATTTTAATCTGTTTTTAGTTTATATTTCTTTGATTGGCATTTAGCTCCCAAATCATAATGTCGGTTGAACCACAGAATATATAATAGTATAAGTTGAACTAAAACGACCACATCGAAAATCGTAAAAGGAATAGCGCAATCAACCCGAAGAAATACCAGGGTGAGCAAATGGTCCGCATACAAAAATGTCCTTAAAACACGTCGTGTGTTTATTCCAAAATTCTCTTCTTCTTTCAAACGTTTGTTTTTCTGTTTTAGGCTATATTTGACTTCATTTCAATGTTCCCTATCTAAAAACGAGGACAGGAAAGACGTTCTGTCCAGTGACTACATTAGCATTAAAACGGTCCCACAATTACATCGTGATTAGTCTGTCGCCGAGAAGTGAATTCATTAGTTCAGCTCACGTGATTTTTATTTAATTAAAATGTACGAAGTGACCGGTTACACCATGTTTTTAATCTTAGTTTTGAGGAGTGGTTTAAAGTGGTCGTTTACGATCAAAATCATAGTTTAATTTAATTCAAGATTGTGCTGTGTGCGATGTCTCCCACTAATTATTGTATTTATTTATTTTAATCCCTGTGTGTGCTGTACTTTTCTTCCGCCTGGCGTTGTCCTAGTTTATTAGTGGATCGGCGCAGTACCTACGTATTCCTCTTCTATTCTATTAGCCGTCATTTCATTGTTCACTACCATCTTTTTATGTCTTGTCTCACACAGTCCAACCATCTTTATTTAGGTCGTTCCTCTTCCTCTCCATCTCTCATGAACGTAGAGAGGTTTACAGACATTACTGTATTAGCCTATGTTTAGAGGTATGTTATAAAGTGAATTATATTTATGAGACGAAAAATACCTAAAAAACCACTATAACGAAGCATACAAGGAACGTACCTGAACCGATATTTTTCTCCGTAGTTTGTTGATCTCCTTGTTGTTCTAAGATGATGTTTTCTTACAATTAATTAATGCATGTAAATTGATGCTTCATAATTTTTTTATTCAGTTCAATTGAATGATTTAAAATTAGTTTTAATCATAGTTAAATTAAAGATGGTGAAATCGGCCTCATTGCAGTAAAAACAACAGTGAAATGTCTTGCAGAGCATCGGAGCGTCACGTTGGGAACTCACCCGTTTGTCACCGGTCAACTACGACTTATGTTAATTTATGGATAATTGTTCCTTTTTATACATTTAACACCGTCTGGTGGAACCGACATCAAAATACTAGGATATTATTTTTTACGTGTGTTTAAATAAAACCAGCCAAGTGCGAATCGGGCTCTCTCTGACCTTTACTCTGCGTTGAAAGCTTAGTTTGGAACTTAATTATTAATATTCCAACTAATTAAGAATCATAAAATAGTAATACAAATTTAATAGTATAACTTACCAAGTGTTTGTTAACCATCAAATTCATTAAAATCATAATGTTCGGTTTTCAGATCTTATTTAATAAGGATAACTTCCTAAACGAAAGATCAATTCAACATAATAAACTAGAGTTCATTCAACCGGGAAACCGGGTAAATGTTTTTATTAAACGAACTAGCTGTTGCCCGAGACTTCGTTCGCGATGTGGTTTTGGTTTATTTAGAATACCTAGCATCCCTCATATATTTATCGTTCGGTGTTATAATAACAAAATAGGTAGTTACATTGTTTTTAACTATATTTTTTAATTGATTTGGCGAAGGCATTTATGTAGTTACCTAAGTAATATTTTTACATGCTTATTATTATAGTTATCTGTTTCCTTAGGCAAGTTCGCTTTCTATTAGCGATATCGCCAATCGACAGATTTTTTTTTGTATGAAATTGCCAAGGAAAAGTTACGTAGGCTTGCGTTAGAGAAAAAAATAGATAAGTTTTATCCAAATATGCTAATTTCATACGAAGCTTAGCTTTATGTCAATTTCATACAATTAAATCTATCGATTGGCGATATCGTTAATAAAAAGCAATCTTGTCTAAATATAAGGGGGCTGCCCCCTTAGACAAGATTGCTTTCTATTAGCGATATCACCAATCGACAGATATTTATTTTTATATTTTTGAACGAAATTGACACAAGCCAACGAAAAGTCACGTGAGAGAAAAAAAAATCGTTGATAAGTTCCATCTTTTGCTAATTTTGTACAATGTTTTATGTCAATTTCATGCATTGAAATCTATTAAAATTGGCGATATCGCTAATAGAAAGCAGTCTTGTCTAAGGGGACTGATCTCTCTATGGATTCCGGCAAACAATCGTATCCTGCCTATTATATAGTAACTATTACATTACTTACCTAATCTGTATCTCCAACTTTGTACCCACAATAATCCTTTGTCTTAACTCTACCACATAAAACCTATGACGTAACACATCTCCGACATTGTTCGCATCTACATACCTTATTAAAGTTTTAAAGAAAAAAAAACTTTAATAGCCCCTTGATAATAACTTCACAAGTTCATTATTGATCTAGTATTGAAGCGGCGAGTGTAAAGGCATTACAATGTATGAGGGATTTATGATACCCCCTTAACTATGTACAGTTGAGAACAAAACTGGCACTAGTCAGACGCATAATTCAAAGAAATATGATCTAAAATTGTGACAAATAGATACAATATTAGGCTTGACTGTAAATTATGAAAATGACTTTAGCATAAATTGGTAATTGTTTATGGTTTGCAGTATAAACATTTTTTTCTAGTTGTCTTTGAATCATTAGCGGCATTAGAAGCCACGGCTTGGGAGAAAAGCTTGAATGTTTTTTCGTTATTGTTGTCAAGATGTTTCAATTTTTTAAACAATATCAAAACATTTCGTTGGTTTAGATTTCATCGAAAATGTTTTCAGTTTGATTTTGGAATTTATCGCATTTATAAAAAAAATACAGCTAGACAATGGTATACCGACGCTCTCTCCATACAAACGTAGTCGACTGTTTCCTCCCTGAATAATGAGTATTGCCAATACTTTTGTAGCATAAAACATAACTGCCATGACTATGCCCCTATGTCTTGTTTTTTTTTCATTTTCTAATTATCATAGAAATTTAAAAACAAAAAAAATCATAGGGGCATGGTCATGGCAGTTATAAGTTTTATGCAACAAAAATATTTGCTTGTATGGAAAGAGCACCCGGTACCCTTTCCTCTTAAGGATATGTTTTAGCTGACATATTTAATTTAATCTGAAAACAGATGAGTTTGGATATCTTAAATAATTTGGACACCAAAAAACATCGCTTTCCCGTCAGGTATGCAGAATGTCGTGCAAAAATGGAATAAGTCCGTAACCCAGAGCGTGTCTGTGTTAGGTAACTTGCAACTTCCTCGTATTTCCTTCCGTGGCCGCTAGTGTGTTACGGTTATCGTCGATCTTCACCCTTCCTCGTTCAGTTTAGAAACTTCGACCTCGCTGTGTCCGTTTCGGTGTGGTCTACCATTCTGTGGCCTATGCATTATGCATATTAAGCAGGTATAGACTAACTAGCTTCGCGATTTCACCCGCGAAATATCAAAATAAAAAGTAACATATAGCCTTTCTCGATAAATGGACTATCCAGCACAAAAAATTGATTCAATTCGAACCAGTAGTTCTTGAGATAAGAGCGTTCAAACAAACAACGGAAGCCCTCAAAAATGAATAATTTTCCCCGTTTTTTTCATATTTCCCATTGATTTTTCGCTCTTATTGGTCGCAGCTTGCTAGCCTAAAAGTTATATAGCCTTTAGGCTATATAACATCTTTTAGGCTAGGAAGGCTTTAGCCTTCCTCGATAAATGGACTATCTAGCACAAAAAGAGAACCAGCAGTTCCTGAGATTAGTGCGTTCAAACAAACAAACAAACTCTTTAGCTTTATAATAATAATAATATAGATGTATAGAGTTCGTCTGGCAAGGATAGTCTATAACATCGGTGTCCAGAGATCGACCTAGCAAAAATTTATGAAAAATTTATCGACATTTTAACCGTGTAATCCACCAAATATTTATCAAGATTTTTTTGCATAAAACTATATTGGGTGCAAAGTGTCAAATCTGTAGGTTAAAAAATTTTTAATCATTAAATATTACAAAAAGAATTTCCGGCTGTCAGGTGGTCATTTGTGATAATGTTTATGTACGACGATTTTTTAAGCAAAAAGCGACAGTTTTAAGGTCGATTACTGGTAATTTTAGCTATCTTCGGCGATCGACCGTATAGCCACATCTGCTGGTCTATAAGGAACAGTTGAAATTGAAAATCTATAATTTCGTCAGGCAGGTCTGTTAGTTCATACATGGTCGAAATACATTGTGATTTTATTTATCGGGAGGTTCGAGGTAGTAGAGGTAAATAGGTGACACACAGGAAGAATTTTTTAAATTAGGTCCAATTCCTAAACTATACCGAGATTGCGATTCCGGGAATTGATCTCTATCAGCAACACTACCGACTGATACAAAAATATAGAGTATTTTTTTCAACAGTTTCTCATTTTTCAGAAACATATTAATTTGCTTTAGAAACACATATATTTTGTTTTGTAACAGTGTTTATTAACAATTGATTCTCAGGTTTTATTGTTTCTATACCTGAAACATAATAATATGACGTTCTCTTCCAAGTCCATAACCAAAACGGTAATAACGAAACAACTATTATAGGTATTTAACCTTCAGTTTATACTTAGCCGACATTAAAAAAAACTGTAACACCAGCTTTCCTGTCCAAGGGGCCATCCGATTGTGCAAGCGGTGACCAGCAACCGAAACATATACATATTTATGAGTTACTTCGTAGACTACAAACTTTTTATCAACTGTATTTGTATCAAATTATCACCAGTGGCTGTACACTGTACAGCTTCTTATGAGCCTAAGCTTTTTTCAATGTCTATGGAATAAGACGATGAAGAAGGAAGATGTTGTAACAAACGCTACGCTAAATATCATTCAGGCCGCTAGTTGAATGGCGCTGTTTAGTAAAAAGGCTGTTGATTGAACAGCTGATTAAGCTAGTTGGCTACGACATATACATAAAATATAGTCGTATGGCAATAATTATATGCCATTATTGTTTTTGAAGGTCGTTTAGCACCACTCAGGGAACACTTGCAGGGTTAGGGACGCGAGCATAAGACTGTCCCCCAATGCTTTAGACTTAACTATAATGCCTTCAAATGTAAATTATCTGCGTGTCGATTCAAAGTGTCTAGTCTACGAGAACCCAAGGTGTCTGTAATATACAATTTCTATGTATTATCTCTTGTAATGCAGGAAGTTGAGAATGATTGCCTTAACGGTCACCTGAGTTGGTGATTTGGTGATAGCTAGTAATTGGTAGGATTGTAAGGTTCGAGAAAACGTGTGAATGGCTTTTTGAGTGTTTGAGATAGAAAGTTATAATATACACTCTTCTTCAGTCAGAAAAAGCAAGTGTTTTTCTTCTTTCTTCAACTTTATTATGAGTCAAATTCGTATCTAGAGACCCAGAGTTAAGGTTGTTGCATACGTAACGGGATAAATCCTCGGACGTGACGGGGACGTGACATGCATTGTTTATAAAGTGTTCGTGGACTTTTAACATACGAAACGTGATCTTTCCCGTGCCAGACGGGACGTGACAATTTCTTGACAGCGTTTCATATACTTAAAAATATATCACGTTCCGTCAGATACGGGAAAAATCCCGTCACAAATGCAAAGAAATTTATTATCGGTGTCGTAAAATGTCATTCACAAAACAAACCTAAGGTAAATAACTAAGTTAAAGTTTTACTTAAGTTAAGTTTCTACCTAAACAACCTATTTGTTCAACTTGATTATACTATGTATAAGTTTATATTATTATTTTTTGACGAGATAAAGTCTAATAAATTGGTAGAATACCTGCACAAAAAATGTCACAGTAATATTGTGTGACGTTATGCGCCATGTTAATAAGACCAGAGGCGTCATGGTAACAGAGTATATTTAATAATAATATCGCTCATCTGGGCTTGTGTTATGGTGACGAGTGAAAAATAGAAGACATATATAAATGAAAAAGAATAAACAGAAAAGAAAAAGGAAAAAATGTAAAGAGGAACAACAAAAATATCTCAATTTTTCATCAATATCTTATGATGTTTTTAAATATGCATTTATTTTACACATTATTCCTTTTATGGAAAGAAATCAAAGAATCATCGTCTATTAGTGTATCACCAAACACCGACAAAGTGTTTTATTTGACAGCTAAACGTAGATGTAACCTCTAAAGCTAATTAATAAGCAGATACAACCACTTAAGATAAGTAAAAATATTTTCATCCCAAAACTGCACCGGATATAGATTCTATCGGCATGACAAAGCGTGGCGCCAAGAAACCAACATTACACAAACAAATTCTAACTCTATTCTCAATACTATAAAACCTATTTTACTTGCAACCATCATTACCTTTTCCATCCCATCAACATTTACAGCAAAATCAATTCTCCGATCACAATCATTAAGTTCAAAATCTTCTACAATATCATTTTCATTAACATTGTAAGATTTGTCAGCAAGATTGCTTCCAGCTTCAATAAAATCCTCTATTTCTTGAACAATAAGGTTTATTTCAGCGTGTTAGTAATCTGAAGTGGCACAATCAAAGTATATTGATGCTGTACTAAAAGCTTCGTCCGCAATCTCAAGTGCAGGTGGTATGACTCCTGTGTCTCCTAAAATAAATGAAATGGTCATTGAGAGATAAGATTTTCTTGGTACTTTGTAATGGGCTTTTAGCGATAATACTTACGTACCACTAGCACGTGGTTGAGTCTTTTAGTCTCAGGACTCTCGGTAGATACCGTAAGATTGATTGGTGGAGGTTCTTTCTACATCTATCTATTTAATAGCACGCAATAATTTTCTTTGCAATTTTTTTTATTTTTTTATTTGATACAAACCTTCTCCTGACAATAACAAACCCAACAAAAGAATTAGCGAAATCGGTTCAGTTGTTCTCGAGATTTGCGCTTAGCAACACATTGAAAAGAAGATTATAAAAAGAAAAGATTTTTTGTTTTGTTTGTACCAAAAAGTTTCTGAAAATACTGGATCGATTTTAATGAAACTTGGCATGAGGATACATTTATTCATTGGAAGTAACGTAGGCTAGGAATCAACTTTTTCTCCCGACGATGGAACCGTAGGACGCTGCTAGTAAATTATAAATTTAGATCATGGAAATTAATTATTAAAAAGATAAGCTGATAAGATAATTTATTAAAAATTTATAAAATTCCTATCGCTGCACCTATTTCAGATTTAAACTAAAATACTTATTTATTTCTTCAGTAACTTGAATCAAAGAAAACAGCAATCAATTACTAAAAATTCATCTCTAGAATAAATACAACAATCACGTAATCTTGGTCTTATACAGAAAATCGACAGGCACGTAAGCCAAAAACACAGTAATTAACGTCGTATCGTGGGGGTCAATATCAAGGTGGCCGTAATCCCAGCTTATGCGGGCGCCCCTGAGAGCTTATACGTGTAATGCAAGATAATGACTGTGCCAATCATTACTACTGATACAATGACCTTCCTTCTCCCTATATTGATTTGAGAGAGGTTATATTTCGTTTAGGTTCTATTTATTTTAATAAAAGAAGTAAAATCACCAATGTCAAAATTACAACAAGTAAAATATACTTGTTGTAATTTTGACATTGGTGTTAATAATTTATAATAATATAATTTTGTTATTATTTCAATAAATAAATAAATAAATAAATATTGCAAGACATTCCACACATCGCCATCTAGCCCCAAGCTAAGTAACTAGACTTGTGTTATGGGTGCTAGACAACGGATATACTACTTATATACTTTTTCTTTTGTAAATATATACTTATAATACATAGAAACAACCAGACCACAGACAAATATCTAAGCATAAATACTTGTCTGAGGCGGGAACGAACCCGCAACCCTGTGTTTGGCAGTCCGGCATGGTGACCATTGTGCCAACTGGGTCGTCAAATCGTTAAATATTCTGTTTTAAATATCACAAAATTTGAATAAAGTTTAGGCAATCAATTCTGAACTTAGCTAGCGTGAGATTATGCATAAACATAATAAGCCAAACACTATAAATAAATTTAACGGGTTAAATAATTTGTAATTCAATTTTATTTCATTTGTTAAGTATTGGTAAAGTTATATCATCAACATTTTATTTACCAATTAATCTTATCTTTAGAAATTAATAATTTTGAAGTATCTTCTAATGTAAAATTAATTTTAGAAAACTTGTGAGCAATTATTTTTTATTATTAAGTTAATTTCACGACATTTTTTCTCGCTACGCAATCACCATAATTATACGTCTAATTAAGAAGATTTAGCATTCTAAAAATGACATCTATAATGATAAAACATTGTTTATGTTTATTTTGACAATAGAAAGGAAAATGTCCAAATAATACCTCCCTTATAATTAATTTCTATTATTTGTTATTTTGCCACCTAGCCCCTGATGTCTGTCACACAGGCGATTGTAATTAGTCGGTTATAGGGGGTCATGTCACGTGCCACTCAAGTGGACATTGATTGCGGTCCAAGACATTCTAGCGGCAAGTACCAAGACATCGTGAGTGGGGTTTTTTGGTAATTTGGTATATTTTTCCTAGGAAATTAGTAAGCATTTAGTACAAGCACTTACTGTCGATTAAAAGATGAGATTTTTTTGTCTGTGGTTACCTTTAAAAAATAAATGACGACAAATACAGTATGTGAGTTTTGGCGGGAACGAGTTAACAACATGTCGTGCTGCAGTTTTATTTTCATGAAACTTAGTTGTAGCCCGAGTTGAATTGTATAATTCTGGTGGAATGTTATTCAATTTAATGAAAGTAAAAATCAGTGTCAAACATGAAGTTTTCTCGTTGCCTCCAAATCTCCTATTAAGGTTATGGTAAACTTGCCACCGCTTTACTATAGCCCCTTTTTTTTTTTTTTTTTTTTTTGGCCTGGGGAAACCCGGTCGGGTACCACTCCGTTGTTGGGGCCAACGAAGTGGTTATGTCGGGCTCCAACCGACTAAAACCCCAGGGTGCTCCGTCTCGATGCATATTGTCGGGGCTACCGGCATCGCTTTCGCATTCATCAGCAGCCCCGACGGCATTTGTCCGTGAGGACCCTCCTCTTACGAGGCTTTCGCCCCTCCCCCCTTGTTGCGACGCACCAGAGCACTTGGCACGTCGCAACCTCCTTCTCGGGGACCAAGCGGATGGACGCCAGACAGCCCCATGCCTGGACGCCCATGGTCCCCTGCGATGGGTCAGATAAGTAGCCCCATCGCCAGCCACTCCGGTCGCAGAGGACAGGGAAAGCGGCAACAACACACCGACAGTCCTCTTCCTCTGCGACCCCACCGCGTCCGCCATCTAACGGTGGCGGCCCCGTCAGGGCCTATGACTTGACGGACTATGACGACTTTGACTGTGAAACACTTAAGGCCCGATTTATGAAAAATCGGGTCATAATTTGATGCAAAATATAACTTGACACTGGCTAAATGCACAAGCCGTGCGAAGCCATAATTAATAGCAAAAAAACAAATGAAAGGTGTCATCTAGACTTTAAACATCTTAAGACCATGTGTTCGCAAATCGACCTTTGTGTTAAGCAACTTTAAGTAATCAAATACTATTTTTTTGTTATTTGGATATAAGTAGATATTGTAGTTTAAAAACCATATTTTTGTTTATTTCGGTTGAAAACATGATATGAACAACTTTGTTCGATAAAAAAAATGTTAGAAAACAGAGAATTTTTAGATCGTTTATCGGTTTTTATTCAAAAATAGTTAACGTATGTTTCTAAAAATTGAATCAAATGATAGGTTTTGACCTCTAGGAACTATATTTTTGGATAATAATGCTAAAATGTACAAAATGTTTTGCAAATCGATCAACTATAACAGTTAGCACGCGTCAGTTCCTCGCAGTCGGCCTCCGGGCCTCGTCGAGGTAAGACCTATGCCACTTTTGCCGGCACGCTGCGTTCGAGCGAACCCCACGCGGAAGCTTGCATTTGCAGGGATGACAAACTTTTTTCCGCAAATAATAATTTACAAACTTATGTGCTCGCAAATAATATATACTAATATTATAAAGAGGTAAGGTTAGTAACAAGTTTGTACATTGTATTGTTGCTCCAGTCTAAGCAGCTAGGCTTGTGTTATGGTGACTAGACGCGATTGAGTGAGCGCAAATAATCTATACTAATATTATAAAGAGGTAAGGTTAGTAACAAGTTTGTATATTGTATTGTTGCTCCAGTCTAAGCAGCTAGGCTTGTGTTATGGTGACTAGACGCGATTGAGTGAGCGCAAATAATCTATACTAATATTATAAAGAGGTAAGGTTAGTAACAAGTTTGTATATTGTATTGTTGCTCCAGTCTAAGCAGCTAGGCTTGTGTTATGGTGACTAGACGCGATTGAGTGAGCGCAAATAATCTATACTAATATTATAAAGAGGTAAGGTTAGTAACAAGTTTGTATATTGTATTGATGCTCCAGTCCAAGCAGCTAGGCTTGTGTTATGGTGACTAGACGCGATTGACTGAGCGCAAATAATATATACTAATATTATAAAGAGGTAAGGTTAGTAACAAGTTTGTACATTGTATTGTTGCTCCAGTTTAAGCAGCTAGGCTTGTGTTATGGTGACTAGACGCGATTGAGTGAGCGCAAATAATCTATACTAATATTATAAAGAGGTAAGGTTAGTAACAAGTTTGTATATTGTATTGTTGCTCCAGTCTAAGCAGCTAGGCTTGTGTTATGGTGACTAGACGCGATTGAGTGAGCGCAAATAATCTATAGTAATATTATAAAGAGGTAAGGTTAGTAACAAGTTTGTATATTGTATTGATGCTCCAGTCCAAGCAGCTAGGCTTGTGTTATGGTGACTAGACGCGATTGACTGAGCGCAAATAATATATACTAATATTATAAAGAGGTAAGGTTAGTAACAAGTTTGTACATTGTATTGTTGCTCCAGTTTAAGCAGCTAGGCTTGTGTTATGGTGACTAGACGCGATTGAGTGAGCGCAAATAATCTATACTAATATTATAAAGAGGTAAGGTTAGTAACAAGTTTGTATATTGTATTGTTGCTCCAGTCTAAGCAGCTAGGCTTGTGTTATGGTGACTAGACGCGATTGACTGAGCGCAAATAATCTATACTAATATTATAAAGAGGTAAGGTTAGTAACAAGTTTGTATATTGTATTGTTGCTCCAGTCCAAGCAGCTAGGCTTGTGTTATGGTGACTAGACGCGATTGAGTGAGCGCAAATAATATATACTAATATTATAAAGAGGTAAGGTTAGTAACAAGTTTGTATATTGTATTGTTGCTCCAGTCTAAGCAGCTAGGCTTGTGTTATGGTGACTAGACGCGATTGACTGAGCGCAAATAATCTATACTAATATTATAAAGAGGTAAGGTTAGTTACAAGTTTGTATATTGTATTATTGCTCCAGTCTAAGCAGCTAGGCTTGTGTTATGGTGACTAGACGCGATTGACTGAGCGCAAATAATCTATACTAATATTATAAAGAGGTAAGGTTAGTAACAAGTTTGTATATTGTATTATTGCTCCAGTCTAAGCAGCTAGGCTTGTGTTATGGTGACTAGACGCGATTGACTGAGCGCAAATAATCTATAGTAATATTATAAAGAGGTAAGGTTAGTAACAAGTTTGTATATTGTATTATTGCTCCAGTCTAAGCAGCTAGGCTTGTGTTATGGTGACTAGACGCGATTGAGTGAGCGCAAATAATCTATACTAATATTATAAAGAGGTAAGGTTAGTAACAAGTTTGTATATTGTATTGTTGCTCCAGTTTCACGGTTTTGTAATGCGTAACATGTTTTTCTCGGCTAGGTCCCCGCGTCAACCCGCGATAGGGAACTTCGTTCCAATAAAAATATTAGGTACATTATTACAGCTACACATTAGTTTTATTATTTTATATATCGAGCCCAATTAGATAACGAAAACCTACTGTTGACACCTACCTACACTGTGGCGTGCCCACTGTTTACACCTACACTGTGGCGTAGCTTGATCGCGTACGCGAGTCGTTGCGCGCGGCTCACTTTCACGCTACGTCTTTGTGCGCGGAGGCTGAGGTAATGTTAAAATACCTACACACGGTACTGGAAGAGGGCCTTAAACTAAAAGTTGTTCGTCTCTAGACGTTTAGAATAAACTTTGTATAGATATTTTGTTATTAAGTTTAAAACATATTATGGTGAATAATTTTCTATAATAATCTTGTTTTCGTTCCCTGTTCTTTATGTTAGAAGGTACCTTATTTGTAGTACATGATTATCTTGACATTTCAAACCACAGATAATGTTGAGATGGGTCATGCACGCTGCCTAGTTTGTATTAGTCAGGTGTTGCAAACATATAAATATTAAATTAAAAATCTTTTGATGTTACTAATAGTTTGGTGTTGTCATGTTCAAAAAACATTCCCCAAACAGTAGGCAAATGATTTTTTTTTCAACCTCACCCAGCATAAATGTACTTACATAATAAATATTAAAATAGTATAATAATACAAACTTTACCCCATTTATTAACTCATTTATTTGTATTTATAAAATTGTCTATTAGTGAAACATTTCAACTCTCATCTTACGACAAGTCGGATTGTTACAGATTGCTAATAAAGAGCAGGTGCTAATAAAGCTGTATGTGTAGTGCTAATACCAAAATCGACCTTTGTTTTAAGCAACTTTAAGTAATCAAATACTCTTTTTTTGTTATTTGGATATAAATGGATATTGTAGTTTAATAATCATATTTTTGTTTATTGTGGTTGAAAACATGAAATGAACAACTTCAAAAACAGAGAATTATTAGATCGTTTATCGGGTTTTATTCAAAAATAGTTAACGTTTGTTTCTAAAAATGAATCAAATGATAGGTTTGCTAGAAGGTAGGTACGTACGCTTGCTTTGACTCTGCCTCTGCTAGAAGGTACGCTTGCTTTGACCTTAGATTAGCTACGTAAGATTTAGTTACTTAAAATAAAAAGAAATAAAAATAGTATGGTAATATAATAACACAATCAACACTCAACAACACACAATCAACAATAGGCAGGAGAAGAATAAGATTACAACTTTGATAGGGGGCAATGGGCACCTATTTTCCCGTGGGTTACGGGACGGGGTGTCCATTTACACTGGGTTCAACCCGAGTAGGAGAAAACTCCACAAATAAAATAGTATATGATTATTTAATACTGTACTTGTGCTTGAACGGGCTGTTTTCCGCAATTAGACCCATTTTAATTGGGTCTTTTTTGCGTGAGGATGGAGTAGGCTTGCCCAGCACCTACTACCCTCTCAGTCTACTCCACCATTTCCAGATGAGAAAACTTGTTAATACTTCTGGAGTCTACTAAGCCGCGGGTTTCATCACGATGTTTTCCTTCACCGTAAGAGCAATGTAAATTAGAGCACATAATTTTTCTTAAGAAAAATGCATTCGTGCTCCTCCGGCCGGGATTCGATATTATTTAATAATCATAAACTTACCTATTAATTTCACTAAAGCTCTATTATCACCATATTCAAGTGTTTGTCCACTCGATTATCAAATGTCAATTGTCATTTATTATGAAGTGTTATCATTTTTATCACTTATCATTAGTGATAATGATAAAAAAGTAATCACAGTCGTTGAGTGTTCATGTGTGATTTTCTCAGGCTATTCAATGATATTACTATTTTTATGTTTGTTTGTTATTTTTTTGTACCTGTATTTTGAAATATTATTTTCCGTACCTAAATTTTGATGACTTCTATGGCGCGGCAAGCAAACAGACGCCTGCAACGCAGAAGGTTGTACGTTTGATTCCCACCTCAAACTTTATGGTAGGTACAGCTATGAGTGTTTCTGTAAGTATTTACAAAAAATGTATTATTATGTAAATGTAAATATTTATTCTAAAGGTCGCTGCATACGTAACGTAATTTTTCCCAAGTCCCGCACGATACGTATGTTTTGTTACTACAATTTTATATGAAGAGATGTCTAGAAATCGTCACGTTCCGTCTGGTACGAAAAAAATCACGTTACGTATGTTAAGAGACCACGACCACGTTATGAACGATACACGTCACGTCCCCGTTACGTATGCAGTGACCTTTAGGTATTTAAATAAATAATAAATAAATAAACATTGCAAGACATTCCACATATCACCATCTAGCCCCATGCTAAGTAACTAGACTTGTGTTATGGCTGCTAGACAACGGATATACTACGTATGTACTTTTATTTTATATATATATATATATACTTATAATACATAGAAACAACCAGACCACAGACAAATATCTAAGCATAAATACTTATGTGAGGCGGGAATCGAACCCGCAACCCTGTGTTTGGTAGTCCAGCATGGTGACCATTGTGCCAACTGGTTCGTCTTTTTGTATTTGGGTGAAACCAGTAAAGTTAGTGAAGTTAGTGAACAATACTTTTGTTAATAACTTAAGAGAGAGTATGATCGATCAGTTCGCAGTGGTAGACGACAGTTAATAACAACACCCCTACTTGCAGTTACGGGTGGTTTAGGTTATAGGTGATAGCGAGAAAGTGACGAACGACATTGGTACTTAAAATGCAGTGTAACCAAAAAGCAATTTAATGTAGTTTTTGTTAACACTATTTTCGGTTTTCGTACCAGCACACGATTGTTTTAAAAATGCAGTGTAACTAAAAAAGCAATTGAATGAATTTACAAGTTTTAAGCATTAATTTTTGTTATAGAATTTAGGGAAAATTACCTATTTTTTTTTTGTATTAACCAAATGCTACGGTTTATACTAAAATATACTTATTTTTTTGTTCAGGATTTTATGTAAGACTTAAGGCAATGTTATACATGGTGCAGTAAAGAATTATTTTTAGTTATTTATCTAATCTATCTATCATTTTGCCAATCAAAGATATTTGGGTTTCAACGATGTAATAAACTCTTAGAAACAATAGTATAAGTCTGTACAAAAAGGCTGTAGGTACGGTCTGAGTCAGAATTGCAGACCCACCGTAGAGTTCTAAAATTACTGTTATTAGAATGTTTTATTCAAATAATGTTTACCTAATAAATTCATAAGTTGAAAGACCTTAAACTTTAACTCGAGTAAGATCTTAGAATTTAGCTTAAATTAAAAATATTTTAATAATTCTGACTTCGACCGTACCTATGGTTCTAGCAGTCCATTGTGAAAAACTAGAGCAAACTAAACCATTAAAGCTTATAACTTGGACCGTGAAGAAAAAAAATATCACCTCTGAGTTGTTGACTGTTCAGTTGACACGCGAAATTAATTTTGGGGAAAAATGTGTGTGTCACTGTTATTGTAAGAAGCAAACGGTTGTTTTGTATTCTACTGGAATTTATCAATATTTTGCTTAGTGATCGTGACGTCAGAGTAATTATCTTTCAGTCTAAAATACACGCACTGCCAAGCTCTTTATTACTACAAATATATAAATTTTATTTTTTACTAGCGACCCGCCCCGGCTTCGCACGGGTGCAATGCTGATACTAAATACACTGCAGAAAAACTGTGAACGTTGTATATAAAAACATAGCGGCCCGCTCCGGCTTCGCACGGGTATAAAATATATAGACTATGTGATTAAAATCGATTCAGTAGTTTTGATTTATTCATTACTGCCCGTGGCCCGCACGCGTTAAATTTGGAGTAAAACAATCCCCCTTTCCCTATACCATGAAGATTTCCTGCTATCTTTGGAATATCTAAATTCATACACTACATTTTTACTTATTTACTTTTTACATTTTTTTGCCGCACCGGGCGGCCGGCCGGTACCGCCCGCAAACGCTACGTCCCGCAATTTTTAAATCTGTAATATCTTCGAAAATATTCACTTAAATCATACGGTGTAAAAGGCCATATAGATCTATTTTAAATGAACAATGTATTCAAGGTATTTAATTGGTTAAGGATTAATGCTGTATTGGTTAAAATCGCTTCGAAAATTAGCCATAATTTGTCGTAAAAAGTAAATGAAAAAAAAAAATATTGTGGGTTATCCATAAGAGATAGACATATACCATCACGGACTTTTCTGTAGACCTTTTTAATGTGTACAATACTTAGTACATTATTTTGATAAAACTCGTAGGGTTCAGCCTGCGTTTGCAATGTAAGTGGAATAAATGTAATTATTTACGGCATCACATTAGAAACCTCAAAAATAACAATACTTCTCCACTATTTAATGGATGTTATTATACATATAAACCTTCCTCTTGAATCACTCTATTATTAAAAAAACCGCATCAAAATCCGTTGAGTAGTTTCAAAGATTTAAGCATACAAAGGGACATAGGGCCAGAGAAAGCGACTTTGTTTTATACTATGTAGTGATGATGATTACCCAAAGATGTATATGACATGTCCATTACCAGGTTCAAAACTTTTATAAAGCATAAATTGTGCAGTAAGGCGTACTATGATACTTCGTCTTACCTTAATGATAACAACCCATGGACGTGACTTTATTGCTTCATTTCAAATAATACTTTTAAATATTAATAAATATTTGTAATATTGCCTTTGTGACCGTGATCACTTAAAAAAACCCCATGAGTTTCTTGTGCCTTCTTCTCATTGGTGGGCGCGTTCCGAAGGCACACATCCTAACTTAGTTTTTAAGACGTTTTCATGTGGTCTATGTACAATTGTATTAAGCATCCAAAGAAATAAACATTTTTGACTTTTGACTTTTGCACGAAAGGTTCCGTGATATTCTGTCTGAGCAAAAACCCCTAAAAAATATTGTATGTCAGACGAGTCTGTATAGGTTAAAAGTTTTTTGCCTGCCCGTTTGTGAGTACCTAAAATTAATAAAATAGATATTGCCTAAAAATTGTAAACATGAAAATAACCTAAAATATAATAGTTAAAAACATACTCAAATTATTTTTTTCTGTTTTTAGTATTTGTTCTTATAGCGGCAATAGAAATACATAATTTGTGAAAAGTACAACTCTCTAGCTATCACAGTTGATGAGATATAGCCTGGTGACAGACAGACGGACAGACAGACGGACGGACGGACGGCGAAGTCTTAGCAATAGGTAAGTGATAGAAGATCTAAAAATAATAATGTATTAATTAAAACCATAACCTGTATGAAAACGCGTTGCGTGACTATTCTTGTCGGTTTGTTTACTTGTTTTTATGATATTTTAACTCAAACTTATCCAGCACCTATACAGCTTCGCCACAAATCTTTAAAACTACGTTCAGTATTAGAAAATTGCTTACATCGCGGCGCAGACGCAATCACGCCGGACCACAACTGAGGTCGCACCGACAAATAAACATAGACTTTGTCGTACCGCCACCGCAGGACGGGCTTAGACAATGTCTTATGTCGGAAGATTGAATACTATACTACTATACACATACTGTGCGGGTAACATTTTAATAAGGTTCCTATAGGATGTAAACTGGAGGAGATGAAATGGTCTTTGTTGTGGATATTTTTTAATTTAGCGCTCTATGTAAGTCCCATCTTATCTAATACTAGCTTTTGCCCGCGACTTCGTCCGCGTAAAAGTCGAAAATGGACCAAGGAATCACGTTGTCCCATACAAACTTTGCCCCCCTTTTTCACCCCCTCAGGATTAAAATATTAAAAAAGAATCTCTTATCGGATACCTACGTCACACAAAGAACACACCCTCCAAGTTTCAGGTCTCTACGATCAGCAGTTTAGGCTGTGCGTTGATCCGTCAGTCAATCAGTACAAAGAGTTTTATATTATGTATAGATTAGAATACTTTCAACTTAAGCAAGATTCTAAGATCTTGCTCGAGATAAGATGCGATATGTACTCATAGCGCATCTAATTTCCTGCCCATCTTGTCCTACCACCTGCACAAGGAAATACCTAATGGAGGCCACAGACGTCTCATCGTGAATTTGGCTAATTACTGGTGCACGCTCAGTAATAATCTCTAATCGGGAACCTTATATAGCCATTGAAATCACCCATACAATACGAGCAAACGTCAAACCCCCAATGACGATTAACTCTTGCATCAAATGTCATTAATCAGTCGGAATCACAAAATAAACCAACGTAACCTACAAACATTTTATAATTACTTTACATAAACATTGTCCTACTAAATGCCATTTAAATATTAGACGATTGCCACAAATAACTGTTGACCGCGACCGGAGTTTAATTATTTAATTTTTAAAGTCGCGTGTGATGCACATAGTAAAAGTAATGTGACTGTTATGCAAGATGTTACATGACTGGGATATTGCCTAAAGCGAGACAATCTTAAAAATTGCCAATTCGTCTTTTAATAAGAGCAAAATGAAGTATGGGTTTGTAGGGTTCCGTGGAAACAAACGCTTTCGTCGTTGCGTATATGATTGAATGAAGTTTTTAGTCAAATTTTTAGCACACTGCTAGAAATCTTCTATACATATAAAAATGCTTTGTCCTGACTGACTGACGGATCAACGCACAGCCTAAACCGCTGATCGTAGAGACCTGGAACTTGGAGGGTGTGTTCTTTGTGTGAAATAGGCATCTGATAAGATATGCTTTACCTAAATTATACCCCTTGAGAGAGCGAAAAAGGAGGGCAAAGTTTGTATGGGACAACGTGATTTCTTAGTCCATATTCTACGCGGACGTAGTCGCGAGCAAAACCTAAAATACCTACCAAATCTTTTTTCTTTGTATTATTAGTAACAATATGTGCTTATTGACATGACCAACATATTAAGATCAGTTTAGACTACGTAATTCTTATTTCATTGAGAACCAGTTCCAGCAAAATTGAAAAATCTTAATTACATCAAACTTAAACTAGTATATTATCTATATATTATTGACAGATTTAGGCTAAAATCGAGAACGTAGGTTACCTTACCTACTAAATCTAGATTTATTGCAGCAACATTGCTAAATCTCGATTTTAATACATTTAGATTCAGTTTATACATTTTTGACAGTTTTTCAAGCTTCAAATTGTGTCAAAAATGCAGAGACAAATTAGAACTAATTAAATTAGAACTGAGATTTTGCTATTTTACTGCAAGTGGACCTCAATATTCCTGTAAGTTGCTCTAAAAAAAATATCACAACGAATTGGGAACCTCCTCCTTTTTTGAAGTCGGTTAATTATAATTTCCTACAGAACCCTCAAAATTTTATAAACAAAAATGTCGCATTACATTATTTTTTTCAATAGCAATGGACAAATTCACACGGCATTACGGCATTCCTTAAGCCGATCTCAACAATAAAGATAAAGAAAGGGACTTTTGTACTTTTAAATGAAGCATTGTTTTACTTTGAGAATCATTTTGATTTTCAGATTTGGTAATAGAGCTATTTGTCTTCGGTTCTTGCTTAAAAAGGTTTGTTATTTGGTGGCGAAATCGTTTATCTTTTAAAATCTAATTTGTTTTGTTATAAAATCGTCGTGAATTGGAACGGTAGCAAATGTTAAAGTAATTAAAAAGATCGAGGAGGATGTATCAAGGGGACGCAACCGTTGCACAATGTAGGTAGGTATAATACCTATAGAAGACCTTGAAAATCGGAAATTCACCGATCCGCTTGCATATGGATGAGCATATAGATATACAACGTAAGAGTTGCTACTTCTGTGGCTTTTGCTACATAATTGCACCAAAGTTAACAAATAATAACATTTCTCTGATATTATGATTTCATACATTAGGAACATATCTTATTTAATACCAGACAAGCTGCGCCCTGCGGCTTAAGTTATTCCTTCCTCCTTACCTCTTTGTTATAAAAGCTTTGCTTATAGTATTGTATTATACTTTAAAAGTACCTAATAAGTTTTTTTTCCCATTCCATATCCTACCACTATACAGGTTTATTGGTAACTACACTAGCAAGCCGGTAAGGGCTACTTCAGTGCACCTAAACAAACAACTTTTGTTCTATGACTTTTAGAAATGCGAACACTTTTATGAAGATTTTGAGGTTAGGTTTACCTGAAAATTTTACTTATTTTTAAAGTTTTATCTACTGTTCTTAGTCTGAATGATCTTTGTTTTAAAAAATATGCTGTTTTTCGAATTTACATATCCTAAAAATTTTCATTTTTATTATTATTTCCAAAAGTGAGACAAATGTTGTTTATTAAGGTGCACAGAAGTAATCCTCAACGGCTTGCTAGTATAATTACCAATAACCCTGTATACCTAACTGTCATAGACACTGTCGGAAAGACCAATGATCAAAATTTTCAACAGACGATAGGCGGAAAATCCGCTTCAGTAATACCACATCACTTAAAACAAAGGTAAGTAAACATCTAACACCTATAGTTGCGATTACTAATGCATATAAAAACTAATGAGTAACTGATAGGAAATCGATAGAGTCTCACGCTGAAGATTGGCAGGGACACACACGCCTTTTGACATAGACTTATTGATGTTTAGACATGAAAACATAGATAAATTTCTATTTCTGGATTTATTTTATAATTCATATATAGAATTTAATAGTAAATATGTAAATTTTCTGTGCTGAATTCTAGGAAAACTTATTTAAGTGGAAATAATAATACACTATTAAAAATTTAAATAAGTTTTCCTGGTTCTAACTTTGTAATTCAGCATAAATAAATATCAAAGTTGGTAAATAGAGTTATGGCTTAGTCGCGGAATGCTTCTTTCGCAAAATGTCTCCTAGTCGTAAAATGTATATTTCTCATCACTTTGGCACAATGCCTCTTTCGCAAATAGCGCGCCAGAGATTTGGAATAAAAATTATATTTATTCATCATTGCATAAAAATCGAAATTTGATTTCTCTTAACACTTACGGCACAAATGGAACTAATTTAAGGGACCAAAAAACATATTAAATTTTTTGATCCTCTATTTTGTTCAGTTAAAAATTACTGAATCGATTTCGATGGAACGACACACCTGAAGTAACACAGACATGTTTGTTTAATCCCAATATTCTTAGAGGATCGAGATTTACGCAGGTAAAACCGCGCGAAGCAGCTAGGTATCAATAAAATTAATTCTCAAACCGTACAAATCTATCAATTTGTACAACATCACCGAAAATCACGACAAACGAAGGCCAAATAACCAAAAGACAAAGAAATTTAAACTATTTTAGTAAAGATAGAACATCAAAATCTTTTATTTTCTAACAAGTACCTACGTATTAATGCTTTCTGATTTATAATTATTATTAATAAAAACTATAAGGATTCCTTGTATACGGAACCCTAAATAATAATAATAAATAATAATAAATCTTTATTTTCTCCAAAAAACAAACAAAACAATATAAATATAGGAATATCAATTATTTGGGTAATTAGGTATATACATAAACTAAGTAAATTTCCCAGCCATTATTTATATGTATGGCCCAAACTAGGTAAACCTGTGCTATGGTAAATATAACAAGAGTTTATTTAAGTTTCAGGAGGCTCACAGCTAAGCGAAGCTCGCTGATCGTTTACGGTCGTGCGGGTTAAGCGACGCCTGGCGCGGTCATTACTTCGATGGGTGACCAATTAGTAGCGTGGCAAAAAAGTGTTTTCGAAAGCCTCTCTGGTCCCGTTTTTAAAATTTCGATGAAGGGTTTGTAATACGAAAGTTCTAGACTTCTAGGTCTAGGAGAACAACTTTTGAAAATTCGAACTTTATTTTGAAAAGTTTGAGGTTATGTTTACAAAAAAATCAGCTGTTTCTTAGAGGGTTTTATTTGTTTATTTCGACTACTCTTTATTTCTGAAAACAGCAGCTGCTGATTTTCAAAGTCAAAGTCAATTTTTTTTATTCATTTGGATGCTATATTTTGTACAAAGATCACATAGAAACATCTTAAAAACTAAGTTAGGATGTGTGCCTTCGGAATGCGCCCACCAATGAGAAGAAGGCACAAGAAACTCATGGGGTTCCAGTAGGTATACAAGATAAATTGTTCGCCCAAACGTCTAGAAAAAAAGTTTTTTTCGCATAAGAAAACAGAAAAATGCCTGAACATTCGACACGTGTATATTAAAATTAGCTTTTGCCCGCGATTTCGTCCATGTAAAAGTCGAAAATGGACAAAGGAATCACGTTGTCCGATACAAATTTTGTTAACACCCTATGGGGTAGAATTTCGGAAAATCGTTCTTATCGGATGCCTACGTCATATAAAAAACACACCTTCCAAGTTTCAGGTCTCTACGATCATCGGTTAAGGCTGTGCGTTGATTCGTCAGTCAATCAGTCAGTCATGACAAAGAATTTTGTATGAATAGATTTGTAGGTTTAGAAAGAGTTGAAAGATAAAACTTCAACTCTATTACACTGTTTTTTGAATGTCTTTAAACCAACCGACATATGAATTGAAACAATGATGTCACAATTAAACAAAGTCTTGGCTATCAGCCGTCACGGAGACAATCTACGTCAGATCTTTATCTTGGAGACGGATGACTTGAACCCTGGGTCAAGATGGTACCGACATCACCTATATTGTACCAACACATGCTTATCCATGCGGGTTACCAATGCGCTGTTACATACCTACTTACGCACCTAGTAGATAAATATTAATATTTATTTTTATCACAGTTGCTCATAAAGTGGATCTTATTAAACGGCTTTTAGGCTCATAATCCAACATATTATGCACGCGTGCGTTTTATATTGCCAACCTAGTGCTATAAAGTTATCCCGATAAGTTAAATACGTATTTTATTGCTAATTACATGTTAGGTAGGTGTAACATTCTTAATTTATCTGGGTTATACTGTTTTGATGTATAAAAAAGGAAAGTACCAAAGAGTTTTTTAGCTAGCAAAAATGGTTGTCTCTAAAGTCGGTTTACGAACGAAAATTTTACGTGATAATGACTTAGAAAACGATTAAAAATTGAGTTGTTTATTTTTTGTTTTTTCTTTACTTAAATATTTAGTTTTTCCGTACCCTTGTATTTTGTTCTTAACCCCCGACGCAAAAACAAATAGAAAAAACCCTAAAAAATATTGTATGTCAGACGAGGCTGTATAGGCTTTTCTTTTATTCGCAACTGTGATAAAAAACGTCGTACGATATACGTGTGGAATTGATCTTTGCATCTTGGCTTCTTTAACACGCTCGCTACCGCTCGCGCGTCATAAACCGCCTCTATGCAAAGATCAATTTACCACACTTATATCGTAATGTACTATTACCATGGTGGCAAAGTTAAAAACTATATGGTAATCAATTATAATCTGGTAGTGGTATACGGGCTCTTTTTACCTGACTACAGTGAAACCAAAAGGGAGGGTTATGTTTTTTATGTATGTATGTATGTTCAATTGTTCATCTGTTCCCACCTAGCTTAAATCGTCACAATATAATGGGTCCCGACTACTGTTGTCGCTATGTTTTATGCTTTTGAAATTTTTATTCGTTTTATTTGTGTATCGATCACGAATTTATTGCCACCGTATCAGTTATTCAATATTCCTGCATTTGTTTTTTGTCTTTTCAGTTTTTATTTATTTTTTGTTATTACGCATTTTTAATGTTTAATTTTTAGTTTTCAACTTTTTTTTCTAACGGCTTTTTTTCTAGAACATATTTTTTTCCGTAGTCAGGTTTTTTACGCAATTAGACCTCTTTATTTGAATCCTTTTTGCGTGAGAATGGAGTAGGCTTGCCCAGAGCCTACACAACCCTCTTAGCTTAGTCAACCACGTCCAGTAACAAGAACTCGTCAATACGTCCAGAGTCGACTAAATCGCGGCTTTGTTCACGATGTTTTCCTTCACCGTAAGCGCAATGTAAATTAGCACATATAATTTTTTCTTAGGAAAAATCCATTTGTGCAATACTGGTCAGGGTTCAAACCCACGACCTTCGGAGTTAAAATCGAGGTATCTATCACTAGGCCAACACCGCTCCTACTTATCTTATTTTTTAGAATTAATATTGATCTTACGGCGAAGGAAAACATCGTAATGCTACCCGCGGCAAGTTATTTTCTCTGGACACGGTCGACTAAGCCGAGAGGGAAGTATAGGAGGTGGGCAAGCCAACTCCGTCCTTACGTAAAAACGGATTCGACTAAAAAGGTTTCGTTTCGGAAAAAAACCCGTAAACTGGTCTAACGAAGGTCTTGTAAATTTTTCCAATTAGTTTTAGAGACAATGTACGATCAAAAATGTCGTCCTCGAGACCTGTCTCCATTTCATCCATAGACCGATGTCAAAAACAGAAAATACAATCTTAAATCACAAAGCCTTTTGTTAACCGCCTCCAAAAATTGTCGCGTCATCGACGTTCGCCAGTATAAACAATACTTGTCATTTCGTATCGTAATGTTCCGATGTTATCATAGGAAACTTAGGGTCACAGTTGGTCCATGTTTTCCAATTACATCTGACATCGTTGTGCTGATTTGAATCCGGGTAATTTGTTCAGTAATTTAGAACATGTAGCCTTTGACAGTATTTTGAAAGGGTGATGGTTGGATCACGATTAGCTAAGTACCTACCTATGCGGATTTGTTTGGCGATCATTGTTCACCTACTACGCTTGGGGTAGTAGCAGGAATTAAGAGGAATGACGTTAGACATTTCTTTAAGCCGTCAGACTGCTTAAAGAAGTGCCGCGTCTTCTTCCTTCTTCTCATCAACCGAAACCATTTTTTGTATGACTAAATTCACCCGCGACTTCGTTTGCGTACGGTTTGATTATCCCAAAATCTTGTAGCTGATGCCTACGTCATCATTGTTATCCGTGTGGTAAATTGCAGCCCGATCCATCCATTGGCTTGAGCTATATGTTAATATTTCAATTTATTTATTTAATCGTATGGTTTTTCTATCGGTACAGAGCTCAATTAGGAACCAGGGGAAACTTGCAGGGTTGAGGTTGGTAACTCCTGCTGAATCGAACTCTAATCTTCCCTTAATATTTCAGGACTATGACATTCGTATGATATAGGTCAACATTTGCCTACCTGAGTACACTCTCGTGGGCAAATGTGACGATGCGGTTTGAGATGTAGCACGTTCACCTAAAAGATAGATAGATAGATAGATAGATACCTGTAGTCTTTAATAGTATCTTGAAGACAATGATTGAAGACCCTTAAATTATGCATACACATCAGAAAGACAGTCTCTGACTCCAATTCCCTCGGTTAGAAGAAAGACAAAGTGCTTAGCTACCGGTTCAATTAAATCTTTAAAGAAACCATTCATTTGCAAACATTAACCAAAAAAAAAACAACAATAAATTAACAAAGTCGATGACATTGGGTCAAGTCGTTGACCTGTTCATAATTTTCACATAAAACTTGTCTGTTTCAAAGCTGACTATGTAATTAAGAGAGAAAAAAATCGTTTTCAAAGTCAAAACTACTAGAGTCAGGAAATGTTCTCATCCGTTCAAAGTGTACCTAATAATTACTGTTTTAACACCACGTATAGGTGATAGTTTTTTTTTTCTATTAATTATGGTTTCGCACGGCTTGTGCATTTAGCCAGTGTCAAGTTATATTATATTTTGCATCAAATTATGACCCGATTTTTCATAAATCGGACCTAAAGTGTTTCCAAACAGTCAAAGTCGTCATAGTCCGTCAAGTCAGGGGCTATAGTAAAGCGGTGGCAAGTTTACCATAACATTAATAGGAGATTTGTAGGCAACGAGAAAACTTCATGTTTGATACTGATTTTTACTTTCACTACACTTGTGCACTTTCACAGAACTAAATTGAATAACATTCCACCAGAGTTATACAATTCAACACGGGTTACAACTAAGTTTCATGAAAATAAAACTGCAGCACGACATGGCAGGAGTAGGCTTGCCCAGCAGCTACACCCTCTCAGCTTAGTCGACCATATCCAGAGGAGAGAACTTGTCAATACTTCTGGATCCAACCAAGCCGCGGGTTTCATCACCGTAAGAGCAATGTCAATTAGCGCACATAATTTTTTCCTAAGAAAAATACATTGGTGCACGGCCGGCCGGGATTCGAATCCACGACTTTCAAAATGAAAGTCGAGGTATCTACAACTAAGCCAACACCGCTCTGAAGTCCATGTTATAAGTAGCTAAACTTATTATTAGAAAGAACATACGTTCAATTTTGAAAAAACTTGGATATATGATTAATAGGACAGCGGTACGCAACGTTGGTCTTGTGTGATTCTTTCCTCTGACAGATTGTCTCGACTTTCTGACCTGAGCACCCTGCGGAGACACTAATGATGTTGTCACTGCACTCTGTTTATCGATATCGATAAAAACATACTCTGATTAACCCTAATAATAAGGAAAGATTTTAAGCTATTGCATAGCTTTTATCGCGAGCTTTGAGCGCGGCGACCGAATCAAGAAATTCCGTAACTAAAATAAAACCTAACACTGTACAAAGCTCGCACGATGCAATAGCTTTACCGCGGCAGTCCCCGAGTACCACACGTTTTTTTTTGTTTTGTTTGTAACGAATAGGCTCCGAAACTACTGGACCGATTTTGATGAAACTTGGTATGACGATACATTGATTCATTAAAATTGGGCTAAAGTCTTTGTTATTTCGGGATCGGGAGTTACGCAGGTGATACCGTAATCAGTTTATTGCAGTAACCAAAATTTTTGTTTCATAATTATAATACTCCTAATTAAATAAGCGTTGGGAGACCTCCCTTAAGTGCAAATACTTTTGTTGGGAATCAGACATATCAGCCAGACGATATCAATTGTTGCTTGTGACGCAGAAGGTTGTTTGTTCTAGTCCCGTCGTGAAACTAATATTTGTATGAATTACGGATTTTTTTGGGATGTATCAATTTACAAAAGAATGGTATAATGTATTCTATCAGATCAGGTCAGCACAACATATTAGTTGTTTGGGTGGAGACTAGAAAGCGTTGTTAAAAATGTTAGAGGCAACGCAGACGGTTGAATAGAAACACAAATAATAACAAGTACTTACGAATAATCTATACTAAGTTAACTATACTAATACTAGTTTGTTTGTTTGAACGCGCTAATCTCAGAAACTACTGGTTCGAATTGAAAAAATCTTTTTGTGTTGGATAGTCCAATTATTAAGGAAGGCTATAGGCTACTTTTTATTTCGATATTCCCACGGGATCGGGAGTTGCGCGTGTGAAACTGCGGAGCGCTGCTAGCATAATAATAAATCGATGGCAATTTAACAAATGTAAAACAAAAGATCGCGAACTTTGAACACTAGGTTTCATAATCCAGTTCAGCTTCTTGCAATACCTATAATTCCAGTAAATGTAGTCTATAAATATCGATAAAACATTAAATTAAGATGCACCTGTTCATGTCCCATCCCTAGCCGCGGGGTCGACTAAGATTGCTCTCAGCACGATACTGTCCTGCGTCGGCGCTCGTTCGCGACGCTTTGACATCCCGACATACAAACAACATTCAATAATCACTTATCAAAACCTCTATCAACTTGAAAATAAAGTTCAAAATGGACTAACACAAATGATTCTAAAAAATTTCATACGTCATTCGTTGATAGACGGCCAAAGCGGTACAGTGTGAGAGCACAGCATTTTTTTACTTCAATTTTTCGTATGCAATATGAAGATATTGGACGATTATTACTCACGATTTTGAATGTATTTCTCAGTTTGACGTTTGGTCGCCGGGTCACAGGAAAGTGTTATAACGAACATGTCAAAGATTGATGGCCCATCACAAGTTGAATGTACGGAAGTCAA
Source organism: Idaea straminata (assembly GCA_951213275.1). Taxonomy (NCBI): domain Eukaryota; kingdom Metazoa; phylum Arthropoda; class Insecta; order Lepidoptera; family Geometridae; genus Idaea; species Idaea straminata. The sequence goes on from OX577861.1 coordinate 10,861,719, forward strand.
AAATTAAATGTTTTGATTAAGTATAAACAGTTGCATTGGTAGTAATGGCGAATATTATAATTCAGTTTTTGCTTATTTATCATTTAATTTATAGTTCTTATGGTTTTAAGATAATATTAAGGCGTACTTCCTAATTCTATCTATACATATAAAATGCTTTGTTCTGACTGATTGATTGACGGATCAACGCACAGCCTAAACCGCTGACCGTAGAGACCTGAAACTTGGAAGGTTTGTTCTTTGTATGACGTAGGCATCTGATAAGAAAGGATTTTCCGAAATTCTACCCCTTGGGAGTGAAAAAGGGGGGCCAAGTTTGTATGGGACAACTTGGTTCCTTGGTCCAGTCTACTTCAAATTTTGCATAAACATATTATTATAGATCATATAGAATGGATTTTATTGAAAATCTCCAAAAGTTTGTTCATTTGTTTGTATATCTTCACGGTCAAACGACTAGACCAATTTTGATGAAAATCAGCCTAGTGGTAGTTAAGGGGATGGAGAAGAACGTAGGATACTTTTGACCCCAAAATTCGGATCGGATCGAAACTTACGCGGGGATAAACCGCGGGGCTCTGCTAGTACCAAATAATTTTAATAAAGTCACGAGAATAATTAATTAGAACGTTCCAGATACATTTTTTCAATTACTATTGCTATAAAAACCAACTAATTGCCACATGCGCTTGCGCAACTAAATTACCAGCAACTAATACTTTACAAATTGGCGTCAAAACATCCCAAATATTAATTAAGAATCCGATAGAATTAATGTCCCGCAATTTAGTGACATCCAGTTGTGAAATCATTTATATTTTATTGACGCAATCCACCGTAAAGTTGTAAAAACTATATGTTTATTTTAAAAGGGTTTACGCCCTCTTTATGGTATTAATGTGAAAGCGTACCGGTGCTCTCTCCATACAAACGTAGTCGACTGTTTCCTCCCTGGATAATGACTGGTCTTACCACTTCTTACCTATCATGCACATATTGATAACTTGTACGAATTGAGATATTGTACCGATTTTAGAATTGTACGAATTGCTCATTGTAAGTACTGATAGTTTGTTTAAACTGAGAATTGTTCGAATTGCGACTGATGGCGATGCTCCCAATGACACTAGAGCAAATTTTTTTTTTGTTGCATAAAACCTATAACTGTTGGCATAACCTATAACCTATAACTGGGGGCATGCCCTATGTTTTTGTTTTTTTTTTCTTGGCAGTTTTAAGTTTTATGCAACAAAAATATTATATTTACTCTAGTGTCATTATCCAGTGAGGAAATAGTCGACTACGTTTGTATGGAGAGTGCGCCGGTACCCTTTCCTCTTAAAACATTTCAGAATTTGACAGATAGGAGATATACGCCTGTATTCATAAACAGTACTTAAGTTGTTCTTGGATAAGTGAACGCACTACGCTAAATGCGGCCCTATGATTGGTCAATTTCTGTTGCTCTCTTCACTCTATTAGCGAATCAGGGTCTTATTTGCGGCTCTTTGCGTTCGCGCGCACTATTCAATCTCATAGGGTATTATTTTCGTTACGGAATTTCTTGATTCGGTCGCCGCGCTCAAAGCCCGCGATAAAAGCTATGCTATAGCTTAAAACTTTCGAATCATTGAAAGACATAAAACAAAAGTTTTTTGCCTAGACGTCTAGAACAACCCCTTTTGACTTAAAATCCCTCGCGCAAAAAGCAAGCTTTTATACTTCACGTTCAATGTTTTTTGTCCCTTCAAAAACTGCAAACCCATTATTTCTCACGTTCACTCATTTGACAATCGATACAGGATCGCGAAGCCTTAATTCCTACCATTATACATCAATCAGATATCCACTTAGGAGATAACGGGGCATCAGAATGTGTCTCACGTATTGCCAGAGTGGCTAATGAAGTGTATTGGTTGATACTTGCGCCTGCGCACCGCTGCCATCACTTTAATGATACGATTGACAGTATAGTGGAAAGGCCAGCGATTGTTTCTGGCCTCAGTTGAGGAGTTGATGCCAAAGATATTTAAATAATCGTATTGACGTCTTGTTCACTCAATTTCATTTCGATAAAGGTGCCAACTTCATCTAAAATAATAAGATAAGCAAACAAACTTTTTTAAATTCGTACTCGTTTTCGAAAATGAGTTTTAGGGTCTTTAATTATACTATAAATACAAATTTTATCCCCTTTAGATATTCCATAACGAGGTTTAAGAATTAGTCTAAAATAAACGTTAAATGTGCAATGACAGGATTTGTATTTTTAGCAATTATTGAAGGTTAATTTTTATTTAGTTTTTAGTTCCCAGCCCAGCACACAAGATGCAATGTGCGTGTAAGTGACACTAATCACGACCCGACGATCCAGTTGGCTCAATGGTCACCATGCCGGACTTCCAAACCTAGGGTTGCGGGTTCGATTCCCGCCTCAGACAAGTATTTATGCTCAGATGTTTGTCTGTGGTCTGATTGTTTCTATGTATTATAAGTATATATTTACAAAAGAAAAGTATATAAGTAGTATATCCGTTGTCTAGCACCCATAACAAAATTCTAGTTTTTTAGCTTCTGGCTAGTTGGCGATGTGTGAAATGTCAAAAAAAACAATCAATTAATCTTCTTCCTACCTTCAAAACATTGTTTTCCTTATTCATAGACATAATTTTTCTGGCTTCATAGACATAATTTTTCCGCGTATTTCATGTAACCGTGAATGATGCAATATATTCAATAAAGTATGAGAAATGAATTAAAAATACGCAATTAAACCCCTAAATAATTAGTATGAATAAAAAAAGCAATTTGTTGAAAGTGGAAAGAAGATTGATAATATCTAACCAGATTTAACAGACAAATTGAATGGGAATAGAGAGTCCAAATAACTTAATTAAACATATTTGCATATACACGGGACTTATTACTGCCATAGTTTAAAACTAATTTAAATAACAAAACACCATCCTATAATTGGAGATTCCTAAGAATTTCTAAAAACTAATCGAAGACACAAATTGACGTTAGTAATTTGTCAAACTCTATCACGAAATGATAATAAAATTTTTGTTAGAACATAATAACTGTTCGCGGGGACTTTGTGTTTTTTGTGGACATCCAATTTGAAAACTAATTACGGGCCCCGATGACTAGTCTTTGAAAACAAGAATATTGGACACCGTGTTAAGTTTTGTGTGACAAAAAAGTATGATTAATGTACCGTCTCGATCGTCATCTCATCAAAAAAGATTTGTTTGTACCTAGTCATCTTTATTCCGCTATTTTTTCCCGTTTACGCGTATGACAAATGTCAACTGTAATTGAGTCTTTAAATTACAGTTTGGTTATTATGTTGAATTAGATTTTATAGTGTGCTTAGTGTGTTTTTTGTGATTTTTTTAATGTGTTCAGAAAATAAAATTTTATTTCTTTCTTTCTTTACTTGTTTTTACCTGCGTCGTCCACGTCGAGGCTTTTTTCCCCAAAAAAATTCTTATATAGAGGATGCCTGCGCCATAATAGCTATCTATGCGAATTTTAGCGTGATCCGACCAATAATAGCTTGAACTGTGTGTTGATATACTTTTCAGCCATTCAGTCAGAACTTTGCATTTTAAATTTATAGATGCTGTGTTTTTTGAGTTTTATTTACCTGTTGATTTTTAAAAGCTTTTATTTAACATGCAATGTATGTATGTATGTTTGTTCGGGTGGAATCTTGTAAATAAATTTTTATCTGGGTTAGAATCACTGGATTGTAGATATGCCATTTTTATAGATCTTGGTATTCTCTATTCAAAAGAGAGTCTATTGAGTCACAATAGAGTCTATTGTTTCATTTTTCTCGACTACTTGCCATGTAATACCATCTTCGAAGATGAAATTAGCACAGTGGAGTTTACAAGAATGTACATCTTACGATCCATATTTTAAGACTCTAATATCTATGCTATATCATCCTATGATAAATGTACATATAAGGACCAATATTTTGAGACTCTAACGTCTGTTCTCCTGTTCACCGTACTTGGACATCAGAAGTCTATCTATTACATACAACCATGACCTTTTTCTATCGTGATTCAGTCGACGGTCGGTCGTGACATCTAAATAGCCGATTCTGAGGTCGCATGCAATCAATGACGGAAGAATACGAATCGATATGACGGAAGATACAATCGATTTTGACGATATGTTACGCACGATAAGGGAATCGAAGGTTATCGATTACAATTGTAATTAAACAATTTAATTCTTAGACGTAGGTACTATAAGACACGTGTAAATTCATCTATTACGCATCAGATCACCCATTCAAATTGTAATCATAAAGCAAAGGCAGCCTATTAATTTTATCTTATTTTATTTAAGAGGTATTTCCTAGAGGAAAAGGTGAGGCATTGAGATGCTATAAGTGCGTCCAAAGTTGGCGAAATTCCTATGAAATTAAAAACTGGTGGAGCGATTTTGTTTATTCACACAGTTCTCTCGTATTGTTAGCATCCCGTGCCTCAAGCTTTACTGGTCTTCCACTTTTTATACGCTTGTTTTTAACCGTGACTTCGTCGGCATAAGAGAGTAGAATTTTCCAAAATATTTTCTTAACCTACGCCCTAACAGCTATCCTTATCGGTTTACGAACGTTAATTTTACGTATTAACGTCTTAAAAAATTATTACAAATTGAGTTTTTATTTGTTTTGCTTTACTTACCTACTTAAATATTTTTTTCTGTACCATTATATTCTGTTTTTAACCCCCGACGCAAAAACAAATGGAAAAAATCTTAAAAATATTGTATGTCAGAGAAGGCTGTATAGGTTAAAAGTCTTTTGCCTGCCCTTTCGAAAGTATAATTAACAAAAAAATAATGCCTAAAAGATTACACAAGTATTTTGTTAACTTTTTATTATTTCAAGTCTTTTCTTTTATTCGCAACTGTGATAAAAAAACGTATTACGATACTCATGTGGTTTGATCATTCCATCTCAGCTTGATAAACGCGCTCGCGTTCTGCTCGAGCGTTATAAATCGCCTCTATGCAATGATCAATTTACCACACTTGTATCGCAATGTACTATTGCTTTATTAAATCATTGGCAAGGTACGAAATCTATCATTCCATAGTCATTTTCACTCATAAACACCTCCATTCTAAAGTCAACGTCTCCCGTCTAAGTTAATCCAAATCGTATCGAGACAAGTGGCATCAGCCTTGACTTTATCCAGTCATGGTTTGTCAATTACGAAGCCATTGTGCCCTGCGCTCGCGCAGATCTTATCGCGACTAAGACAAAAAATATTGCCGCCTCGCTCAGTGTGTGGAGGGAATGAAATTCAATTTAATGGGTATTTTAATGTCTTTTTATTATTAAAAAATATACAGGTACCTGTTCATGGAACAACTACTTTCTCCGGAGAATCAAGGGATAGACTAGGATTTGTCCAGAAAACTTGGACATATTTTTCCCGCAATCCACATCGATCAGTAGATTGAATAGCACTCTAGAATTCACTGTGTTCCGAAATTAGCACTCTAGAATTCTCTGTGATAAATCATTGGTCTGGGTCATTCCTGTGTCACTTGAAACTTCACAAGAATTTCAGTGAATTCTTGTTAAGAAGTTCAGCAATAGATCCATAGATCAGTGGATTGAATAGCACTATAAAATTCACAATCATCATATAAGGATCTTGTAATACTTGAAACTGTGGATCCACCTGTGAATTGAATAGAATTCGAGTTCATCATTGTTCTATGTGGATCCTGGATTACTTGCAACTTCATTAAAATCCCCTAAGTGGTTCCACCTGGATCTCACCTATGATTATAAATAGTACTCTAGAGTTCACCGTGGTTAACCGTTGGTATGGCTTTATTGAAACTTTAAGGTAATCTCCTATTTTTAACCGATTTGAAAAAAGGGAGGTCTCAATTAGTCGCCTATCCCTATTGTATAAAACTAGCTGCGCCCCGCGGTTTCACCCGCGTAAGTCCCGATCCCTTGGGAATATTGGGATAAAAAGTAGCCAATGTGTTAATCGAGGTTTCCAACTATCTACATACCGAATTACTTTGCAATCGGTGCAGTAGTTTTTGCGTAAAGGAGTAACAAACACGTGTGTGTTTGTTAGTTTGTGTGTGTGTCTGGTGTATGTGTGTACATACACCAGACACACACACAAACTTTCACATTTATAATATTAGTAGGATTCTCGTGTCGCGGTGTTAGTTACTTATGTCAATATAAACGGCTGAACCGATTTCTATGAAATTTTTGTGTATATTCGTTAGGTCTGAGAATCGAGCAACATTTTTGTTTTGTAAATGATAAAATAACATTTACTGGGACAGTTAGTTAAACCTATATATTTTTTGTAATTTTTTGAATGAGCAATGAAAGGTGGACTCGAAGACTGCTAGAGTGGCGCCCGCGAGCACATACTAGGCCGCGCGGTAGACCACCAATGAGATGGAAAGACGATATCAGACGACACGCAGGTCATGATTGGATGACAACGGCTCTAGACCGTCAGGAGTGGAAGAGGATGGAGGAGGCCTACGTCCTGGATTGGACAAATAAAGGCTGAGATAGATAGATATATTTTTTGTTATATAAAGTAGCGTGTAAGAATGTATGAGTTCCATACGTTATTAATTATTATTCATAAGTAAAAACCAGCTTTTAATAAATTGTTTAATGGTCATAATGGCATATAAAGTCCATTAATGTCAATGCTTAATAAACTTCAAGTGTCACGATGACATTTTATCGATATCACACATGACATCACGGCCGAGTAAAGTGCATCCTTATTAATTAATTTACAAGTTTTAATTCGAAATTTATTCCGATCGATTTATTTACTCACGGATATGAAACTTTTAATTATCGATCATGTTTATTTTTATACGCTGATTCTATTTATTCTGTATCAATTAAGCTAAACATTTAATTGTTAAATTGCTAATTTGACGACACGCCGGACTGCCAAACACAGGGTTACGGGTTCCATTCCCGCCTCAGACAAGTATTTATGCTTAAATATTTGTCTGTGGTCTGGTTTTTTCTATGTATTATAAGTTTATTAACAAAAGAAAAGTATTTATGTAGTATATCCGTTGTCTAGCACCTATAATACAAGTCTAGTTACTTAACTTGGGGCTAGATGGCGATGTGTGGAATGTCTTATAATATTTATTTATTTAAATTGTTATAGACTTCAAATTTCACCAAAAGCCAGAAAACGGCAGTAAAAGTGCACTACTGGTTTTTTCCCTGCTCTTTACTACTTTTTTACTGCTCTTTTTATGCTACGTACTAGAAGTTGTCATTGTTAACATTTTTATATCCTTCTCGTCACACACAATGATCATAAAGCAATTATTTTTAACACTTTAATAAACCATAATTACAATCTTTATTAGAATAAGTACAGTCAAGGACAAAACCATCGTACGAGACCATCAAGTTCCGGGTAATTTATCGATAAACTTATCGATAATTTTGTCGATAACTGTCCCCTTACTATCAGCACGATCTGCGGTCTATAATTCAGTGCGACTGTCACTGTTCAATGATTATATTGGAAGTACAATCGTGACGAGGCGTCATACTGAGGAATGCGAGGTATCGGACATCTAATAGGGATGTCTGGTTTAAAATTGTCTCATCTCTGATGTTAGTTATTTAGTCATTATAATGAACTAGCCCTCACCTGCGACTGCAACCGCGTAGGGGATGAATTTTCTAAAATCTTTTCATAACAGATGCTTACATCATAGTGCTATTCATAACCTACCATTAAAGCTGAATCAGTTCTTTTCCATCCAAAGGTTGCCTGGAAGAAATCTCCTTCAGCAATAAGGCCGCCCATTTGTGATGTTTCTTCCTGTGTTGTACAATTATCTATCTATCTATCTGTGCAGGTGCACCAAATGGAAGACGGGTCGGAAAAGTTTTTGTTCTGAAGGCTCCCATTTATTTATGGGTCTTTGAGTCACGAGCTACATCTTAGACCACATCGTCACTTTACCATCTTGTGGCAAACGCTGGCTATTGTTAAAAAAATAGGACTTTATTTTTTATATTCATAGGTTTATGGGTTTTTTAAACAAACTTTATATAACAAAAGAAAGAACACCTTTAAAAAAATTGCTTAAGGACGGACAAGTGTCCATAAGTGTCAATATTATATTTTTTTTTTTATAACCGGCTGCAATAAAGAAGAAACGATTTTTATGACGCTTCAATGTCATTTAATGCAAATTATTTCAAATGAATAATGAATTTGACTTGGAACCGATAAAAAAACAACATTTTATCGATAAAGTTCATTTTATCGACAATGTCCCAGCTCTAAGTAGGCGTTACTACCGACATATGAACGTGTCGCCAATTACCTTCCACGGTGTATTGACTCAGCCGAAACTAAGCTCTCATCATTTACATAATAACACCTTGTGTGCTGTGACGAGTGGTGCAAGTCACAGGCGAACGACTGCAGTTGAGGATCATTTCAAGCCACAGAGTGCAGAGAGCAACAGTTCAGTGCTTTGTGCTCTTCTACAACCGCACTACTGAAAGTAAGCCGGACTTCCTTGTCAACCCATAGGCGAACTACTGTAGTTAAAGAAGTATCAAGTGTTCGGTGCCCTTCCCCAGCCTAACTTTTGAAAGTAAGCCTCACTTTCTTGTACATTTTTAAAGTTTCTCGTTTTAAATATAGTGGGAATATTATAGCTTTGATGGATCTTGTCTTCTATAATTTTCTGATAGCAGAGTAAATATTTGTAAGAAAACCACGTCAAGTAAATTGAAAACTGTATGAAAAAATAATCAGATTAATCTCAATTTTAGGTATAATTTGTCCTGTATCACGTAGAGGTCCTTTACAATAATAGCAATCAATAGGGTGGATTATAAACCGGCGATTATTTCTGTATGCACTATAAAGTGCAACCAAGGACAACCTCCGGTTTGGATAAAACTATTGATAATCTACAGGACAAAACTACCTGTAGGTATAATTATTATTAACTATTTGTGACAAAGTAAGTATTACTTTGCTGATTGGCTCTTCTTATTTATAGGTTGTTAAATAAAGTGTACTTTCATTAACCAGGTGCACTCCGCGGTTTTACCCGCATAACACCCGATCCCGTGAGAATATCGGGATAAAAAGTAGCCTATAGCCATCCTCGATAAATATACTATCCAACACAAAAATATTTTTTCAATTTAAACCAGTATTTCCTGAGATTAGCGCGTCCAAACAAACAAACAAACTCTTCAGCTTTATAATATTAGTATAGATAAATAAATAAAACATTTAACGTTTTTCTGTGGCTGTAGATCATGAAATCGCGACAGCTTCTCCCTTGTACCACAACCTTGAACACCAAGTCCGAAGCGAAGTTCCCTTAAAACGTTCACCCAAAAATACCAGCCTTTAAGCACATAGATTTGTACTAAGATAGAGGTCAGGCCGGCAGACAGACGCATTGTTTCTTTTTCCTGTATTATTATATCAACAAATGATATTTTCTATTGCGTTGTAATATTTTTTACGATTATTGTCATTATGTTTTGGTACATTTGCATTGGTGAGCGTTTATTGTAGGCAATTTGAATTTGATGCTAATCTTTAGGTACTATCAACTTGATGTTTTAAATTATTTTTTTGAAACAATTTTTTTTAATTAAATATTTGTCTTTAACCGTGTATAGAAATCTATGTCATAAAAAGTTATTTTGCTCAATCGAAAGTTATAAAAGAACCTCTCTAGTTTCTATTTGTTTAAAGCTAACATGATTAAAAAAGATTAAAGATCTAATAAATAATTATTATTTATTTATTTATTGTCTTTGAACATGACACCTATAACAGGGCCAAAATACCGATATCCATAAAATAAAAACAAAAATATCCTGTTTTTAGGCCTGAATTTTCCCTACAGACGGACGGACAGACAAACAGCGGAGTCTTAGTAATAAACGTGGAATCACGTTGTCCCATACAATCTTTGCCCCCCGTTTTCATCCCCTTTGGAGTAAAATTTCGGAAAATCCTTTCTTATCGGATGCCTACGTCACACACATCACACCCTCCAAGTTCCAGGTCTCTACGACCAGCGGTTTAGGCTGTGCGTTAATCCGTCAGTCAATTTTATATGTATGGACTAGCTTTTGCCCGCGACTTCGTTCGCGGGAAGTCGAAAACTTGAAGTAGATTGGACCAAAAAATCACGTTGTCCCATACAAACTTTGCCCCTCTTTTTCACCCCTTAAAGGGTAGAATTTCAGCAAATCCTTTCTTATCGGATGCTTACGTCATACAAAGAACACACCCTCCATGTTTCAGGTCTCTACGATCAGCGGTTTAGGCTGTGCGTTGATCCGTCAGTCAGTCAGTCATTCAGGACAAAGAATTTTATATGTATAGATAGATAGAAGATAGATAGAATTAGGCGACATTTTAACATAACATTTTTTAAGCACATTGTTCTAAGGGTGTTGACTGACCCTTATTTCAGTCAACAGCTTTCTCTTCCATAGTCACTCATATCTTAACACAATTCGGGTATTCTTCCACAGTGGTTAGTGACGAAACACGTACCGTCATGAAGTCGCGGTCATTAAATCTTGCCGCTCTGTTACCTGATGTCCAACTACACTGTGTCCATATTGTGTACCGCTGCATAACTGGACTGTGAATGGTCTGCATTCGTTTCTGTCTCGCGAAGCTTTCAGAATTGACGATACGATTTTTCTTAAAAGCTTTTGAATGGGGTATACGATTTTTTAAAGCTCTTGTGATTTTTAGATGCTTGGGCATTATGATTTTTAGAAGCTCTTGATTGGGTTTTATCATTTTTAAACGCTCTTGATATCATTTTTAGAAGCTCTTGATGTGATTTTTAGAAGCTCTCGATGTGATTTTTAGAAGCACTGAGGTTTTATGATTTTTAGAAGCTCTTAATATATTTTCTTGAAGCTTCGATTAGGACTTTACGATTTTTAGAAGCTCTGGATATGATTTTTAGAAGCTGTTAATGATTTTTTGAAGCTCCTCGATGGGTTATAATGCGTTTTTTTTAAACCTGAACACTCGGAAGCTTCTCAACTTCATGGTCATAGGCAGACTGAGCTAGGTGATGTTGGTATCACAAATTATGAGTTTAAATCGCGAGAGAAAATATTTATTTAGTATGTATGTAATAAGAAATAAATAAAGTTAAAATTAAATCGTATCGTATAAAAGTATTCTCTAATTAAACTCAAAGATAATTTCGTCTCCCGCGCATAACTCCCGTAATCTCCGACGCCATCAATAACAAATTAGTTTTGTTACTGTTACTATTCTATAACATCACATTAGAAACTATACAATTTATAAAATAGATGGCGCTCCAATAAATTTAAATTCTAAAGTCGTTATGTAAGGTTAGATAGGTAAAAATTAGTCACGATTCGTTCATAATTAAATTATAATACACTATAAGTGCCCTAAGGTTTGACCTAAGTAAGTTCCGATGCTATAGAAATATCGTAATAAAAGTAACTTATGTTACTTCCAATGAATCATTGTATCATCATACCAAGTTTTATAGGAATCGGTTCAGTAGTTTAGCAGCCTATTCGTTACAAACAACAAAAATCTCTCCCCTTACAATATAACTTACTTACAATATAAGAGAGGAAAAAAGTCTGTCCCTATATAATCTTTATGGATGGTGTTTGGACTATAGTTTACGAGTAAATCTGTGTCTAAATCTAAGGTTTAAATCCATATCCTCGGACTATCTTTAAATCTCGTTTTGGAATAAGGGTAAAAGGGTCTAGGGGACTTAGAAAGAGAAGTATGTAATTACAATAAAGATGGATATCTAAACTTCAGAAAGATTCAGGACCCTAATTGGCTTGTAGTTTGCAAGATTTATTAGAAATGTAGCGTACCTATTAGAACAATTTTATATTGAAGGATTTTAAACATTTTTAACCAGAAGTGTTGATGACAACATCAAAACAGTAAACTCTAAATAGAATTTAAAAAAATCGAACTCGTTTCTTAATTAATCAAAGAAATCAAGATCAAAAAACGTATTAGAAGCAAGCCGACCGAATGTAGACGTTTCAAAACAACTTAGTAATAAAATGAATGGTTATCTTCATCACAACACGGAGTTTTCGATGTGTATCGATTTGTTATGGACATTAATGTTAACATCGGTCTCCTATTAAGCCTAGTTTCCATCGGACAGCTATTTCTATTGGTTTGGTCTGAGTTATAAAATAAAGCGATGATTGTATAAGGCTTGCAAAACGTAAGGAACGATTACGCAGAGAAATAAAAAGACATTCCTTCCTTTTCGTTTGAGGTATCAAAGTAATTGATATTTGGAGGGGTGAACCAGTTTGGAGGTACTCAATGGTATGTACCTCTAAAGGGAAGATCTTCCACCGGGCAGGTGTTATACCCGGTAGGCCGCGGTCCAACGATGTTTCGTTGGAACTTGTATATGAGCTTATCTTCAGATAAACTTCGCTTGCGCGATCTAGGATCTACGATCGGCTTAGTGGCGTCATCTGTTGGTGGCAATGTAAAGCGTCGCCACAGACAGTAAATTGCATTGACATCAACATCGAGGATCCGCTATACTTGTATTACTCTGAAAATAATAAACTATACGTATCCCGATCAACTTACTTACATAAATTGTTAACCTAAGACAATTTCACGAAAAAACAGCGTTTTGCTCAAAACTCCATTTTCCATACTGTGTTCGAGGGAAAGGGCAGAATAGTGATCGTCAATTGGGTACATTTCTAAAGAAGAAAAATAAAGTATACATTTTATATACTTAATGATATAAAATATATACATTTTTTGTCTTGTGTGTGGTTCATCTTATGCAATGGTTTATAATTAGCAACTACATTTAATTACTCATTAGGTATGTCATTTGATTGGTATTAATAATTCATTCAGCGTGGATCAAGTCTCTATATCCTATTTTTCAGCCAGCAGGTATGAATTTGTGGCCTTCCAGGAAAACAGTGCTGAAGTGTGCATTCGTTACTTCCATGGGAAAGCGTCTGGCCTGGAACTAATGAGGCAAATAGGTACTATGATGAGAGCTGTGTTGGCTTAGTGGTAGATACCTCGACTTTCATTCTGAAGGTCGTGGGTTCAAATACCGGCTGGCCGTGCACCAATGTATTTATGAAAAAATTATGTGAGCTAATTGACATTGCTCTTACGGTGAAGGAAAACATCGTGATAAAACCGGCGGCTTAGTTGGCTCCAGAAGTATTAACAAGTTCTCTCCTCTGGACATGGTCGACTAGGCTGAGAGGGTAGTGTGCTGGGCGAGCCTACTCCATCCTCACGCAAAATGGACCAAATTAAAAAGAGTCTAATTGCGGAAAACAGCCCGTATACAAGTACAAGTAGGTACTATGATAATGTATCTGTGAGTAAATCCACATTAAATCGCTAACCTCTCATACTCTACGCAGTAAGGATCGAATAATCCACGGTCTTTCCAACATGTCTCTCTGTTATTCCGATATCAATAACGAATTAAATACTGAATAACCGTTAATTGATAGACCGTGGTGACATTTCACTGCGGTGGCCAACAAACGAAGCGGGCCCTTTGATCTCTTCTTCGCACCGTCCTCAAAGGATGCCGACGCGATTAAATTCGTACGTAGAGATATGTGACACTTGCCTAGACTCGAATGTAATTCGTTATTGTTGCGATTAGTTTTTACAAAAGTCGGGTCTCTTAGGCTATTTAGTGTTAATTGGGTAATTTTATAATCGAAATAAGTGTCCGTTTGCGTTTAATTGCATATGACATGTGGATGCTATTTTCGAAGTATTGCTTTTTACTGGACAACTATCAGCGTCCCGCGGTTTCACCCAAGTAAGATCGATCCCGTTATATTGAGATAACAAATAGCATATGTTTTTATTTGAAAGATTCAATGTAAACAACAAACAAAACTTTACTAATTTATGAATATCTAAAAATATAAAATTAAAAGTACCTATTGCCCGATATCATAAAACCATTGGACGGATCAGCCATTGAGGGCTACTAACAACTTTTGTTTAACGACTTATGGAAATTCGAACATTTTTTTAAATATATTATGGCTATGTTTACCTGAAAACCAGCTGTTCCTTACACGATTGTACTAATTTTTAAAGTTTTATCTACTGTTCTAAGTTTGAATGACAATTGTTTGAAAAATCAGCTAATTTTCGAATTTGCTTAGCCACAAAATTTTCTGAAAAAAAATGTTCGAATTTCCAAAAGTCGTAGAACGCATTTTGTTTCCTAGAGGAAAGGGTACCGGGCGCTCTCTCCATATAAACGTAGTCGACTATTTTCTACCAGGATAATGACACTAGAGCAAATATTTTTGTTGCATAAAACTTATAACTGCCATGACCATCCCCCGATAGATAAATAAACATTTAATTTGTACAGCACACAAAAAACATTGAAATAAAAAAGAAAAGCTTATTGATTACATTTTTTAGGGAAAAATAAGTATACGCGAAAACGTGTAAATGGTGTATAGTTGTTAATTTTTTTTGTTACTTAGTTATAGATCACTGTATGTTTTCCGAATAAAATAAAATAAAATAAAATAAATAAATAAAATAAAATACTCATCGTTTAAAGCGATTTCTTCCAGGCAACTTAGTTAGATCGGAAAAAAGACATGAATTTCTTTGGACGCTTAATACAATTGTACATATACCACTTGAAAACGTCTTAAAAACTAAGTTAGGATGTGTGCCTTCGGAACGCGCCCACCAATGAGAAGAAGGCACAAGAAATTCATGGGGTTTTTTTATGTGATCCTGATCACGCTTACAGAGGTCAATATTACAAATATTTGAAAGTATTATATGAAATGGAGCAACTAAAGTCAAGTCCATGGGTTGTTATCATTTTGGTAATACGAAGTATCATAGTACGCATAAAAGTTTTGAACTTAGTAATGGACATGTCATATACATCTTTGGGTAATTTATTATAATAGAGCACACATGTACTATTAAACGACCTGTTTCTTTATTTTTTTGTGCGTATTATACGTTGTCGTATTTGATAAAGTGTGTTTTTTTTAATAAATCTTATTACTGAAGTTTTGTGGTATTACTTCTGAACTGAGTCCTCTTCTAATAGCATAATGATTGTCTGTTTATTTATGAGGATGCAATTGCGGGCAAAGCCACGGTCGAAAGCAATAGTTATTATATAGGAACGGACTAAAAGTTAACAAATCATTACAAAACGAACAAACTATTATCTAAATATCATTCCCATCGTTTAACAAATTAAACAACACAACGAGATCACGATTTGAAACTTCAAAAAAAAAATCACGACACGACAACACGGTTTGCAAAATTTTCAACCGATTGAAATTGACCAGTCGTCGATGGCCCATCATCTTTGTATAAAATTGACATTATTCAAGACTTAATAAAGTGGCATTAATCTTAATACAGGTCGTTATAAACTGGTTTATATTTCGTCAGTGAAGATCATCTATGATAAACTAGTTGCTCCCCGCGGTTTCACCCGCGTATTTCCCGATCCCGTGGGCATATTGGGATAAAAAGTATCTTATGTCCGTCTCCTGGCTCTAAGCTACCTCCCTACCAATTTTCACCCAAATCTGTTCTGCCATTCTTGAGTTATAAGTGGTGTAACTAACACGACTTTCTTTTATATATATAGATGATGAAGAAGTATGTCGACCGCCACGGTAGAGTGATGAAAC
This sequence comes from Idaea straminata, assembly GCA_951213275.1. Taxonomy (NCBI): domain Eukaryota; kingdom Metazoa; phylum Arthropoda; class Insecta; order Lepidoptera; family Geometridae; genus Idaea; species Idaea straminata. The sequence continues at coordinate 10,877,533 of OX577861.1, forward strand.
TATATTTTTTGATGGGGCATAATTAAGTACGTACATACTTTTTAAGGTTCTGTACAGAAAAGAAATACATATTCTGTGAAAATTTCAACTCTCTAGCTATCACGATTCATGAGATACAGCCTAGTGACAGACAAACGGACAGACAGACGGACAGTGAAGTTTAGCAATAGGGTTCCGTTTTTACCTATTTGGCTACAAAACCCTAAAAATGGTACCCAATTACTAAAACTCCACCGTCTGTCTGTCTGTCCCCAGACTGTATCTCATGAACCGTGATGAAATTTTCACAGATGATATACTTCAGTTACCGTTACAACTTTAGCTATAACTTTGAGGAGGCTCACAGCTAAGCGACGCTCGCTGATCGTTTACAGTCATGCGGGTTAAGCGACGATGAGTGGCCAATTAGTAGTGTGGCAAAAATGTGTTTTCGTGAGCCCCTCCGTGCTTCGGAAGGCACGTTAAGCCCTTGGTCCCGGTTGCTATCTCTAGTAGCAATCGTTAGGTCAAGTTAGAGGCCTTAAGGTGATCTGAAAACTCTAACAATAGGGGAGCCACACCACTATACGAGAAGAAGAAGAAGACCGCTATAATTATAAATACTCACTAATAACAGAATATAAAGTTACGGAACCCTTGCGTTAGTCGGACTTGCACACGACACACTCGATTTTGAAATGCAATTGTAATAGACCATTACTTTTAAAAGTAATGGCGTTGATACTATTTGGATAATAGTGACTTTGTTTTGAACGTTTTCGTCACTCGTCTATTGAAGACCACTGTGCCGCGGCGAGCGGACACCCGTCTGCGATGCAGAAGACTGTTATTAACATTATTAAGAGCCTGTAGTGTCCCAGTGCAGGGCAAAGGCCTCTCTACTCCCTTCCATAGTTCGCGATCTTCTGCGACGGATTGCCAATCTGTCCTGCAAGCGTTAGCCTACTATATCAGGGAATGTTATTCTTAGGATGGTTTCGTTTTGAAACTCATATTTATAAATACAAAACAATCATTTATTCACAATAACTTTAATCTCACCAAGAAATAATTACAGTAAAAGAATAATGGTACAGTACCTTAATTTTAGTTCCCTTGCAACACCACTTTATGACAACTTTATACTTCAAAAGCTCGAACCAGAATGCCGCGTCGCGTGACATGTCTGAGCTTGTATCTTGGTATTGCCAGCGCTCTTACAATATTTTCTGCTAACTTAATTGTCAATAATACCATAATAATATTTAAACCGAATAAATTAAAAACCTAACAGTCCTTGTCCATATCGTCACCTTCGACGTAGTTTGCCGAGTATTATTTTTCCGTTGGTGGATTTGTGTACAGATATTTGTTTCTGATCTGGGTCACCTTTGAGGACTTGTTCACTAAAGTTTCGCCATAAAGTAAGCAATATTTGGGTCTTCAAGTCACAAGTGAACAGGTATTTTCTAGTAAAGCGTGCTTCATATTAGACCGCATCGTCACCTACCATCAGGCAGGAGTGACAGTGGTCAAACGCTAAACTATCATTCTTTATATAAAAAAAACGTTTAAAACCTTAAACATGATTAACCAACTGTCACTGGGTATCGAATTAATTAAATAATATCAACCATGTCGTTATTAAAATATAACTTATTAGGCGCTTCGCGGTTTCACTCGCGTAACTCCCGATCCCGTTAGAATATCGGGATATAAAGTAACCTATAGCTTTCCTTGATAAATGGACTATCCAACAAAAAAATATTTTTTCAGGAAAAAATATTTTTTCAATTCGAACCAGTAGTTCCTAAGATTAGCGCGTTCAAATAAACAAACTCTTTAGCTTTATCATATTATTAAGTATAGATTTTGATATTACTTGTATTTAGCTAAATATGTTTAAAAGCCAGTCGCCCAAATATATTAAATATTTTGCGTATTCATAAAACCCGGTATGATGTCAAGAGTATGCTTCAGTGAGTTGAGTGACAGATTTAATTACTGAAATTAACGTTTAATTACTGCCTATTAAATCAAAATTGCCGGTTCGAGGTCAACATACTGTCATATTCAAGTTGAAAATATTATCTCACTTTAATGACATCACTCTTTGGGAGAATTCTTTGTGTTTGTTATCTTAATCTTGACAAGTTTTAGTGGTAGGTAAATTGAATTATGCAGTGCCTGTTTCTGTTTATACTATTTCTTCTTTTCGTGTCAGAGGTTCAGCTAAATTAAATTTTGTCTGACTAACAGCCTTTAACAACGATGTCAGCATCATTGACCTTGTAAAAGTCGTCCAATGTGCACGTGTTAGGGCACATTGGATATTGAAGAAGGTGCTCCAAAGCCTGCGTTGTGGCCTCACAATGAAACACCTTTGAAACCACTAAGATAAATGCACTGACTGCTAGAGCAGATTTAATGTTCTACAGAGTTCTTGGAGAAGAAACACTGGCTCCATCCATAGTACTAGTACGCAGAAGAAGCGACTGTCATTACAAATATGGCAAAAATAGTTCTAATAATAAATATTATTTTCCTGCAAAACATATTCAAACGATAGAAAAATAAAATAAATAATCCAAATAAGTTTCCCTAGGTAGGGTGCCAAAAAGCTCGCTGTATTGCCGCTTTGGATAGCTATGCCAATCCATTGGCCAAAGTGGCAACCAGCCCTTAGGTAACCTGTTTCAATTAATTATGTGTCTTTGTCATTTTTAAATGCGGAGTTATTCTTCTTTGGTAGATTAGTGAACATAAAATTTATAAAAGTTATGACCTAACACAAAAAAATTCTGTAATCGAAATACATATTCTGGATAATCTGCGTTGATCATCTTGATTTCTGAGTCACATTTTGATTGAACTTTATTTAGTAGGTAGTAAAATAAGAGGCCATATTAATAAAGACGTTACATTTTATCACTTTTGGCAGTAACTTTTGTTTTTTATGTCGATATAGTTAAGTTGAGTAAAGACTAAGCAATCAGTCGCACGACCTAAGTGATGACGGACATGAATAAATAAAACGGTAATTATTTTACAATAAATATAAATATCGCTTAATGATGTTGAGTTTATCCAGAGCATAATTTCAGCGTTCTTCTTGTTTCCCTTTACCTACTATGTGGGGTTGGCACAACATGACGTCATCCTTGTCCACTCCATTGTGACAAAGTCAAAGTATATTTTTTTTATTTCTTTGGATGCTTAATACAATTGTACATAGACCACTTGAAAACATCTTAAAAACTAAGTTAGGATGTGTGCCTTCGGAACGCGCCCACCAATGAGAAGAAGGCACAAGAAACTCATGGGGTTTTTTTTAAGTGATCACGCTCACAAAGGTCAATATTACAAATATTTGAAAGTATTATTTGAAATGGAGCAACTAAAGTCACGTCCATGGGTTGTTATCATTAAGTTAAGACGAAGTATCATAGTACGCCTTACTGCACAATTTATGCTTTATAAAAGTTTTGAACCTGGCAATGGACATGTCATATACATCTTTGGGTAATTTATTATAATAGAGCACACATGTACTATTAAACGACCTGTTTATTTTCCGGAGCCTACTACCAGGCACTCTTTCTAAGGGCTCCGTACCCAAAGGTTAAAAACGGGACCCTATTACTAAGACTTTCTGTCCGTCTGTCTGTGACCAGGCTGTAGTTCTCATGAACTTGATAGCTAGAGATTTGAATTTTCACAGATTATGTATTTCTGTTGTCGGTATAACAACAATAGTGCTTAAAACAAAAAAAAATAAGTGGGGCTCCTTTACTACATAGTACTGGAGCCCCACGGAACCCTTCGTGCGCGAGGCCGACTCGCACTTGGCCGGTTTTTTAGCCTTCTTCTTGCTTTACGACTGTTTACTTCCAAGACCTGTTCCTACTCTTCTGCCAACATGAGTATTTAGGATTTGCACGACATTTGTCAAAAAAGAAAAATGTCCAAAGCCAATGTCCATAAGTTGGGTCATTGGGCGTTACGTACCGCGAGAGGTTCGGACCGCGGTATGAATCGGCCAAGAGCTCATTTTGAATAGGTTCATTCGAACTGCTTGAAGTTCGACAGTCCCATTATAAAAATGTCTAATTATCAAAATGTCCAGTACTAAAAATGTCCAATAGTAAAATGTCTAATAATAAACAGATCCTATTTCAGTAGGAAGTAAAATCCAAGAGACAATCAGAATGTCACTATTCTCAGTAATACATTTAAATAAATAGAACAGGGAAGGCGGGACGTCGTTCTGGCGAATTTCCCGAATTTCACATAAAACGCACTAAAATGTCCCGTTAAAGTGGGCGCGTGTGGTCACCGGACGTGCACATTTATGGATATGAATGGGACATTGTCAATGAATGGACATACTACTGAGTAGGCACACTTTCAATGTTCTACTTACTATGTCCGCCATCTTCACCGTATTGACAACACGGAAAAGCATTTCTAGAAAGAAAGAAAGAAAAACATTTATTTGGTACAGGCACACGACAACTTAAAATTAAACACACACAAAGAAAAAGGTAACAATTATACAACGAAGAAAGAAACATACACTAAGCCTAAGAATATTTAAGAAGCCATGTGCTGCTCAAATGGGTCGACCTCAGCTGTAAGCCACAGTCAAGCGTAACTTGGCTGCAGCGCTGGTCTTCCGGCCAAACCCGTAAACTTCCTAAACCATAGACAGTATAGAAATTATTATAACTTAGTATTTTCTAAGGTTTTCGCGACTTGAACTCATAATTATAATTATATTTGTCTGCCTGTGACCATGGGATCTGCAAAGTTTCCGAAACGTCAGGTTTAAAACAATAATAAAAACCATAAACGTTCAAATCCTACTAATATTATAAATGTGAAAGTTTGTGTGTGTGTATGTTTGTTACTCCTTCAAGCAAAAACTGCTGAACCGATTGCAATGAAACTTGGTATGTAGATAGCTGGAAACCTGGATTAACACATAAGCTACTTTTTATCCCGATATTCCCACGGGATCGGGACTTACGCGGATGAAACCGCGGGGCACAGCTAGTATAATTATAATTATGTTATTACTAGCTGCGGCCTTTTAAGCGTGAAGGAGTTTTAGCGTAAAGGAGTAGCAAACACACACAAACTTTCATATTTATAATATTAGTAGGATAGGATTTGTCTGCCTGTGACCATAGGATCTGCAAAGTTCCCGAAACGTCAGGTTTGAAACAATAATAAAAACCGCAAATTTATCAGTTAAAATATAACTATAATCATGTATTACAACTTCATACAATACCGGTGGAATTGGCCCTTAGATTCGTAATCTCGGAGTACACAGTACAAAGTTTTGGTTTGCAGCAATATATTTTATAAGATTATAATTACGTTATTATGCCTATTTAAAATTGTACTATCAAATAAGTAACCCAGGAGACATAGTCAGTAGGCAGGCAGCCCTAGCGAGTCTTGTAACGTGGGATGTAGCGAGCGGCAGGAGCTATGTAATTCAAGGACACCGCTTAGTTAAAATACAGTAAGAAATATTAAACTGTGCCTAAAATTTAAATTGATCTATATCTCAATATAAAATTCAAAGTACTGACAGGCTGTGGACAGATTGTATAAAATTTGGGATACGAATAGTTGAACCGCAGACATCATGCAGGCCTCCGCTAAGAAACAATTTTGGAAAATTCAAACCCCACGCGGCAAAAGGCAATCTATGGACTTCGATTGACCAGCAATTAGTTTAACATAATAATATAGTAAAAAAGTTAGGAAAATGTTTTGTTTTGCATTTTAAGATATAAAAAAATGTTGTATTATTTTCTAAACCTAATTAGTAGTCTGTGGTTTTTGTTTCGATCGCCTTTTGCTTATGGTTCGACTACCCTTATTAAGTAGGGGTGAATAAGGAATCACCCGTTTTAATTGACTTTTTGAACCTATACCCTAGTTATCTATATTAGCATGTTTTGAACCCAGTTTTTTAAAGTATAAAACCAGTACGCTAGGCTAGACAGTATTATAAACCACTTTTCATTACTCATACTCCGAAAGTAGGTCTAAAGATGCCTGAAGAGCGTGTAGAAAGAAAAACTTTCAGCCCTAGGGAAAATCGCTTTCACTGACAGCTGTCATGTCAAATTGTGGCTTCGTGCGGCTTGTGCAATGTGCTTGTAGCCAGTATCAGTATCATTACGCATTAGGAACTTCAAAAACCTAACCTTTTTGCTTTAGGTAACACCAAAGAATAACAATTATGGCTTCACACGGCTCATGCACACTGCCAGAGGTAGTATGGAGTATGGAGTCTCTCATTCACTCTCGTTATTATGAAGAATTTTATGTATTATTCGTAATGAAAAGCAGTCTTTACCTCGGGTAAAATACTCATTAAGTCCCTCGAACTATTAGCGCCCTCGCTACGCTCGGGCGCCAAACTCCGTCTCGGGACTCATTGAGTGACTTTCACACCTAGGGTAAAGCTAGTATTAAAATAAAATTGTACTTAAGTACGTTCAAATTGAAATAATTGAGTTTTTTTTCTACACCGTCACGGTGGGGATGTCTGCGTTGATCCAAATTTAGATTCATATCATAATTGACTGGTTTCCTTCGAGTATAAATTGAATGTTCATGGATATTGTGAGACAATGCTATAAAACTTTTATGTACGCTTCTAAGAATATTTTGTTTATCTTTATGGTGACTGAATGTCGTGATTTTTTAAATTAAATGGAAGTGTTTTAGAAATTGTATACCTAATTATAATCGAGTAAAAAGTTCAGGATTACAGTTGCAAGATTTCAGTTTTATTATCTTCTCTATATATAAAAGAAAGTCGTGTTAGTTACACCACTTATAACTCAAGAACGGCAGAACAGATTTGGGTGAAAATTGGTGGGGAGGTAGCTTAGAGCCAGGAGACGGACATAAGATACTTCTTATCCCAATATGCCCACGGGATCGGGACTTACGCGGGTGAAACCGCGGGGCGCAGCTAGTTTATTATGAAATCGTTTGTTAAGATTATTTAAAATCTATTAATAAATAAACTACCTGCTTTGGTGTAGATTCATAATTGGACCCGGTAGGTGACGTTGTAATCGGTTTTCAGAACTTTTGAAATGATTGATAAAAAAATGGCGAGTCACCGTTGTTGTGATGACAACAATATAGTTGTATTTTGTTTATTTCTAGTTTTTTTTGCCGTTTCATGTACAGTCGGCTGCATAATTGCCCCCGGTAGAGTTCGAAAATTACTGTTATTGAATTTTTTAATTCTAATAATTTTTGTTTGATAAATTGATGGGTTAGAAGACTTTAAACTTCAACTAAAGCAGGTGTCTAGAATCTTGCTTGTATTTTTTTTATTTTATTTATTTAATTAAAAAAAGTACACGTTACATGTTGAAAACATTCTTATAACTGCCGTTTTGGAGCTCTACGGTGGGTCTGCAAAGTACGTATAGTTTTATGATGTTGGCAATAGTTACATTTTGACAACATTATTGGAAAAAGCTATGACTCACACATCAAACACCCACCCAAATTAAACCGATCAACTCTACCAAGAAAAACGATTGAAAAGAAGTAACTTTTAAAATCGACCGGCCTACAGCCCACCCCGTCGTTTTAAGACCAAGTGTTTGTTTACATTAATTTTTAACAGCGACCACGACGCAAACCAGAGCAAGAGTGTTTAAATATAGATATGTTTAACCTTAACACGTGGGGTCATTGACGCATCCTCGTAAGATATATTGTTAGAGTAAAGACTGAGTGATTTTTCCTTAGCTGTCGATAATGTTTAGATTTTGGATGATATTCGCTGAATAAATGTTACGTTGAACAGATACGTGATTGGAAGACGTAGATGTATGAGTGTTTATATAAGTATTAGCTGCGCCTTGTGGTTTCATCCGCGTAATTCCCGATCCTATGGGAATATCAAAATAAAAAGTAGCCTATAGCCTTCCTCGATAAATGGACTATCCAACACAAAAATAATTTTTCAATTCGAACCAGTAGTTCCTGAGATTAGCGCGTTCAAACAAACAAATAGACAAATAAAAAAACAAACTTTTCAGCTTTATAATATAAGTATAGATATCTGGGTGGTTTTGAAGAGAACGTTATGTAGTACTTTGTACAGTTTATTCAGTAAAGAATAAACTGTAAATTGTACAAGAAGAGTTAGTGCAAAATGTACAATTCGCAAAATGAGCACCGGTCGCAGAACGAGAACCTCGCACAATGAGTACTTCACCAAAAATTCTTATTTTGCGGACAATAAGAATTTTGCCAAATGTGAACCACAATGAGCAGTTTAAGACTACTAAACAAAATATGCAAAATAAAAGTTACTAAGTAAAATAAATAACCCATGTTGTTTTTTAACCGACTTCAAGAAGGAGGAGGTTCTCAATTCGGTTGTATGTTTTTTTTTAAATGATCTTTTATTTTAGAATGATTTTTTCCTTAGCCACTATTCTTGTAACTTTATTTGGTAACTTCACCAACATACAATAAAATTATATGCTGATATTATTGACAATAGGAAGTCCTAAAAGGAACCTCCCAAAGAAGTTTCAGACTCGTAGCTCTTCTGGTTTCAGAGATTTTGTGATACGTTTTGTTACATAGGTACAATCGGCTGCATAACTGCAGCCCCCGGTAGAGTTCAAAAATTACTATTATTGGCATGTTACCATTCTAATATTTTTGTTTGATAAATTCACGAATTAGAAGACTTTAAACTTCAACTAAAGCAGGTGCCTAGCTTGCTTGTGTTGAAAACATTCTTATGACAGCCGTTTTGGAGCTTTACGGTGGATATGCAATTATGCAGCCGACCGTACATACTTCATACATAAATACAAAAAGCCTACACACTACACAGTAATTGAGCCATTTTCTCTTCCAACTTTTCCATCAACTGTACCATGTCCAAGTCAACTTTATGCGCTGTCAGTAAAAAAAATTCACGACATCGACATGAAAAGAAGTCGTAATCAATCACAGTACCGGACCCGGTATTCGGGTTAAAAAAATCAAATAAAACACATGTATCACCTCACTGAGTTACTGCCATAGCCTACGCGGTGACAGCCGAGTAAGAAACATGTGTCCCGCTGTAAAAACTTCACGATAAATACAAACAGTGTTTACGACAAGTTCTATTTCGGATTAATGACTATTCGGATAAATGATGCTATGTTCATAGTTTATTTTAATTCGATAATTTGTTTTAAATTGGTTGTGTTTTGTTTTGAATTAGGTTATTTTAGCGGCATGTAGATTCTGAAATAACATATTAAGCTATAGTATAGATAATTGAGTTCATTCTAATACATGTTCCAAATATTACAGCGTTTGATGTAAAAATTGCTAGCAGCGCTTCACGGTTTCACCCACGTAACTCATGATCCCGTGGGATTATCGGGATAAAATGCAACTTAGGTCACTTCCAATGAATCAATATATCCTCATACCAAGTTTCATCAAAATCGGTCTAGTAGTTTCGGAGCATATTCATTTCAATTCAACAATCAAATCTTTCCTCTTTTTATTATTAGTAACGCCAAAAGTATGAAATACTTTGACCACAATCACACGTATCTGATAACAATGCGGTCTAAAATGTAGCATGCTTTTCTGGAAGATACACGCGCGACTTGTCAAGACCCCCGATTTAACACGTCAGGAAAGACAGACGCAAGCAACTAAATAAAATAAATAAATAAATATTGCAAGACATTCCACACATCGCCATCTAGCCCCAAGCTAGGTAACTAGACTTGTGTTATAGGTGCTAGCTTTTCTGGAAGATACACGCGCGACTTGTCAAGACCCACGAATTTAACACGTCAGGAAAGACAGACTCAAGCAACTAAATAAAATAAATAAATAAATATTGCAAGACATTCCACACATTGCCATCTAGCCCCAAGCTAAGTAACTAGACTTGTGTTATAGGTGCTAGACATCGGATATACTACTTATATCTTTTTCTTTTGTAAATATATACTTACAATACATAGAAAAAACCGGACCACAGACAAATATTTAAGCATAAATACTTGTCTGAGGCAGGAATCGAACCCGCAACCCTGTGTTTCGCAGTCCGGCATAGTGACCATTGGGCCAACTGGGTCGTCAAACTGATTCAATTATCTTGCTGTACAAATAAGAAATAAAGGAATGACGCAGCAAATGTTACTACCAAGGATTCACTGTATCATATTCCAAGTTTTATCAAAATCAAGTAATTTACCTATTCTATTTTCTACTCGCGAGAACCTATAATTGGATTTCTGTTTCTTGTTTCGTTTCTGATTATTTTTGTAAAGCTGTTGGATTTCCAAATAAAAAAAAAATATTAAAAATTCAAGACAAAAATTGATAAATCTAGATTTTTTATGTAATATGAAATAGATAACAAAAAACACGTAATCATTTTATTCCCATCCATCCTACTTACTTCCGATCAATTATTTTAACACTATGACTAAAAAATAAACGAAAAACAAAGTTTTATCAATTTCCTTCCTATTCCCACGTAAATTTAGAACTAAACATCCGCGGCACTAATCTCACCGATTTGTCTTTTCGAATGTAAACAGCCCACATCAAAGATTAAACACCATCAATAGGACTCGTTGGGCCGTAGTCATAGATGATTTCACAAAACTTTTTATTTTATAACTGGGACCTTTTCTCAGGAAAATATTCTTTTAGAACGAAGTTCCTTATCGCGCGTTGCGAAAGGAGGCTAGACGGAAAAATTAAGACCAATAGTTGTAATGACAATTTTTGATTTTATTACAATTCTTTCACTAAATAATCGAAAGAAACTTCGTTCCATACTGGTGTCCCTTTTTCACTATTCATAGATATTGGTCTATAGAGAAATAATATTTTCCTCGGCAAAGATTGGAATACTTTTTTATTTTGTATAATAAAATAATATTTTTACAATATTTTGTATAATTATAAATACGTGGACGGTATACCTAGGATTAAATCAAGATCTACCCGCAATCTTCAGTTAAGTTAAAACGATACTTGTAGCAGCATTGAAATATCCAGGTCTATGAAAAAAACAAACACATAGTAAATATTATCTAACGTTTTAAAAAAACGTTTGCACTTGTACTGTGTTAATTCTTTTTGTACAGACATTTATCAAACAAACTAACTGCGCCCGCGGAGTCACTCGCAGAAAACAAGCAGCCCATGTATAAATCCAGATGTTTAGCTATCAGAAAAAGTAACAAACATACACACAAACACATACTAATACACAAAATTTACACTTATAATAGGCTCCTGCTTAGTTTACTTAGTCAAGTAGGGCATGTAAAAGCATTCATAAAACTATTTGAAAAAGGTGTAATTTACGACAAAACGTGATGAATCGGTAAACTTGACTATCCATCTGCAGACATTGTCGCAAATTATCAGTTGTCATGGATACAACACACTCATTTTTAACCCCCGATGCAAAAACGACGGGGTGTTATAAATTTGACGTGTCTGTGTGTGTCTGTCTGTCTGTGGCATCGTAACTCCCTAACGAATGAACCGATTTCAATTTAGTTTTTACTTGTTCCCCTACTTAAAAATAGCGTGAGAATTAAAATGAGAAGCATCTATAACTACGGCCTTTACAATGACAAAATCCATTAACCGACGCCGATTAGTAAACAAATGAGGCGAGTGACAGATCGGGATGGCTGGCAACTTGACAACAGCGCGGCGCGGTTAGGACAGTTTCACACCATCGAATTAGTGATGTCGTAAAAACGATGTTCGGATTTTTACGTTTCGGATGATTGATTGACGATAAAATAGTCACGTGTAAATTGGATCTGAAAGGTTTTAAATTTATATCTATTTTAGTATTTTGAAATTATTTAAATGTTTATTTAAGTCATGTTCAAGTAGCTGAAGTTACAATGCGCAATGAAACTGAAGTATAGCGTGTTACTAAAACTTTTTTTTAAATTATGCGTACCTGACTTAGATATCCTCTAATACAAAGTATGCTAGATTTGGCATTCCATGCAAAACGTACGATAATTATTGGCTACATGACTGTAATAACGGTAAAATATGAAATATATTGAAAATGGAAGGTTTACAGTAACTCTACAATATTTATTTCGCATTCAAATGTAATAAATAATTAATTTTCGTAAAATAAATTTGCAATATTTTGTCTGCTGACTAAAAGAAACAAACGCGAGAGGCGGAGTTTTGGCGGGAACGAGTTAACAACATGTCGTGTTGCAGTTTCATTTTCATGAAACTTAGTTGTAACCCGAGTTGAATTGTATAATTCTGGAGGAATGTTATTCAGTTTAGTTCTGTGAAAGTGCACAAGTGTAGAGAAAGTAAAAATCTGTGTCAAACATGAAGTTTTCTCGTTGCCTCCAAATCTCCTTTTAAGGTTATGGTAAACTTGCCACCGCTTTACTATAGCCCCTGACTTGACGGACTATGACGACTTTGACTGTTTTGAAACACTTTAGGCCTGATTTATGAAAAATCGGGTCACAATTTGATGCAAAATATAACTTGACACTAACTAAATGCACGAAGAGGCGGGAAGCATTCGGAGCGAAAAGGCGGAATCTTCAAAGCTAAAATTTTTAAAATTAATTAATTTAGTTAAAAGTGGCCAGGAAGGTTTATTTTGTATATATTTTTAGTGTAGTTTGTATATATCGACGAGTAGGTAAGTTTTTTTTAAGTATATATAGTTGTAAATACGATGAGGCCGCCGGACCCCGGCGGCGGCGGCAAAGTGGAGGACCCTGGCTCTGGCCATAGTCCTCCCGCAGTAGCATATAATGTCACGGTTTCATCCACGAATGAATCCGGGATGGAATCTGATGGATCATCGTACTTCAGGCGGGGCATGTTGGCTGTCTCAGAATCCACCCCCAAATCGCTTAAACGCGCTAAACCGCATAAAAAAAATTGCAAAACTTGTAACAAACGCAAACGAAAATTCTGTAAAGCCAAAGATTTGGAAGCTAAGCATGAATTTATTTGCAATTGCAACTCTGATAGTGATACTATTCAAGAAAAATCAAGTAAGAATGCTAACAATCATGAACAGTCAATGATAGCAGCTCCTGCTCAAGCAGGCGTTGTTGTCACCCCGGTCGCAACCACATCCACATCTGCCCCTATGACAGTCGATCAGCCTCAACCACACCCTATTTTTGTTGGCCGCACAGAGTATGAACCATCAGACAGCAGTCCTTATATAGTCCATGTTCAAAAAGTTGTAGATAATAATGATGGCTATACATTGCATCCCATGGCATTTGGGAGGTTTGTTAAAAAATACAATTTTAATAATATTATTAATGGTAGCATAAAAAGAGTTGGACGCAACCGAATGTCCCTCTCTTTCTCGACTCATACTGATGCTAATAACTTTTTAAAACACCCTTTCTTAACCGAACATAAATTCAAAGCCTTCATACCATCTTTTAATGTTACTCGTATAGGAATAGTGAAAGGTATACCATCGGATTGGTCAATAGATGAAATTTTGGAAAATGTCAATTTGCCTATAGGTTGTGGTAAGATACTGAAAGCTAGACGGTTAAATTACAAAGTTATTGTTGATAATACTCCTACATGGAAGCCTTCTCAGTCTGTTGTGTTGACATTTGATGGACAAGCTTTACCAAAGAGAATTTACATTTGCTACAATGCTATACCTGTTGAACTGTACACCTTCCCAACAATACAATGTTACAGCTGCTGCCGGTTCGGCCATACTAAAACACAGTGCAGGTCTAAGCCTCGCTGTTATAAATGTGGCCAAGATCATGATGGGCTAAATTGCAGAACTGAAGAGGAAAGTGCATCTTGTTGCCTTTGCTCTGGTCTGCATTTCGCAACAAGCAAATCTTGTCCAGAATTGTCTAGACAAAAAGCTATTAAACAAACAATGGCAAATAGCTGTATATCGTATTTAGAGGCCACTAAATTACATCCACCTGTCCATAGGTCTTATGTAGATGTTCTCAACGCTAAGGCAGTCCCTAGATATGAACACAATATTATTTCCAATGCTAACCGTACAGTTCTTAGTCCTTCTACTTCCTATAAAAAAACAGTAACATTAAAACCCAGATCTTCTTACAAACCCTCTTATACTCATCAATATAATCATGCTGCACACCAGGCACTAATTAGGGATTATGATATGCCTGCACCCACTAATGGCTGTGCTTTGAAGTCATCAAGCAACAATGAAAGTGATCCTCTTAATGTTATTCAAATTATAACTAATCTTATCAACTCTCTCTGTCAATCCAATCTTATAAAACCGGACCACGCTGCCACAATAATTGAATCTATAACTAACTCCTTTGCTAATCATGGATCAAAATCCAATGAACAGCATTCTACAGTGGAACTGTCACAGTGTACGCAATAAAAGAAATGAGCTAACTTATTTAATAAATAAACATAATCCAGCATTTATTGCTTTATGTGAGACCTGGCTTGAACCAGGTTCCACATTCAAAGTGAATGGGTACTCTTGTCTCCGTGTCGACAGACAAGATAGGTATGCTGGAAACGCCCTACTCATTCACAATTCTATCTCTTACACTCCATTTCCTCTTCCTTCCCACAGTGATACTTTTTCTTTGATAGCTATTATTGTAAATAATATATGTATACTATCCATTTATATACCTGATCCTTCTGCTTCTATTTTTCAAGAACTACATAATATTCTATTAGTGATTTCTAAACCGTTTCTTGTTGTTGGTGACTTCAATGCACAGCATGTTGCTTGGGGTAGTTCCCGAACTTATTCATATGGTAGGCTACTCTTAGATATTTTGGACGAGCAAAATCTTTGCATACTTAACACTGGTGTAGCCACTCGACGGACAAGTCCTACTGAAGGCAAAAGTGTTATAGATTTGGCTATTTCCACTCCAAACTTAGCATCCAAATTATCCTGGCACAGACTATCTTCAACTCATGGCAGTGATCACTACCCAATTATCATCAGTTTACCTACAATCAGTCAGGAATCATTAAACAATACATTTAAAAGCACTAGAAAGTATAAATATTCAGACACTAGTAATTGGAACATGTTCACTGAGAATGTTGACAAAAACTTAAATAATCTACCATCTATTGATGGTTCAAATGAGGAAACCTGTTCTAATTCCTTAGTTAAACTAATAATAGATTCAGCAGACTCAGTTTTTCCAGTGAAAAATCATTCTCGAGGCATTCGGTCACCCCCCTGGTGGGATTCTGAATGTACCCAGGCAGCTAAGGCTAGGAAAGAGGCAGAGAAGAAATATAACCAGGAAATGACTAATGATAACTTTGAACATTTAATGGAAGTCATGAATAGCACAAAAAAATTATATAAAGAAAAACGTGTCTTAGGCTGGCGAAGTTTTTGCTCAAGTATTTCTCCTAATACACCATCCAGTGTAGTATGGAATAATCTTAAGAGATACAGATGTGCTATGTCAGACTCCAGTTTCTCCACGATTCCACCATCCCGTAGTCCAGAATTTCTTGACCGTTTGGCACCACCTTTTGTCCCTGAAGAGGAACTTATACACCCACGTAATTTACCACCTGACACAAACGTATCCGGTCTCAATGCCCCGTTCTCCTTTGAAGAACTTAAAGGAGTATTGTCTAATCTTCGGGATTCAGCTCCTGGAGAGGATAACATTCCATACATTTTCTTTTCCAAACTTAGCGACAATAGCCTAAAATATTATTTACAATTGGTTAATAATGTCATGTTGACAGGTAACGTTCCAAAGTTGTGGAAATCTCAATTAGTGTTGCCAATTTTGAAACCGAATAAAGACCCCTCGGACATTACATCTTACCGTCCTATTGCATTGTCCTCTGTAATAGCAAAAATAGCGGAACACTTAGTAAAAAATCGATTAGAATGGTATATTGAACATAATAAGCTTCTTTCTAACTCTCAGTATGGGTTTCGCAAGGGTAAAGGCACTATTGATAACATCGGGGTACTCATCACTGATATACGAATTGCGATGTCACGGAATAATTCGTTAACTGCTTCATTTTTAGATATCAAATCAGCCTACGATAACGTTATTTTACCCATCTTAAAAAATAAATTAATGGCCTTACAGGTTCCTATTTTACTTGTCAATTTTATCATTAACATCTTATCGGGAAGATTAATTAAAATAGGATCATCATCTCGAGTTTTATGGAAGGGTTTACCACAAGGCTCAGTATTAAGTCCTTTACTGTATAACATTTATACGAGTGATTTAGAGGCGTCTCTCCAGGGTACTGCTAATATTTTACAATATGCTGATGATATAGTTTTGTACACATCTAACAAACATATAAATGATGCATGTGAAGATTTGACTAATGCATTATGTCATCTAAAGGTCTGGATGGATTCCAATGGATTAGAACTTTCGGTACCTAAGTGTACCGTGGTCCTTTTTACTAGAAAAAGGCTACCACCTCCGATAACCGTTAAATACAATAGTATGCCATTACCGCTAGATGCACAAGCCAAGTTTCTAGGTGTCATTTTAGATCAAAAACTAACTGGGATCCCTCATATTGAATATATCAGTGGCAAATGTGAGCGTACTATCAACTTACTGAGATGTCTTTCGGGTGTTTGGTGGGGTGCTCATCCATATTCCTTAAAGCTGATCTATAATGCTCTAATTAGAAGTGTTCTGGACTACGGAACTTTCTTGTTGGAGCCTTGTAGTCAGGCGGCTTTGGGGAAGTTGGATGGTATCCAGTCAAAGGCCTTGAGGGTGGTCACTGGAGCAATGAAATCCAGCCCTATTAATGCCTTACAAGTTGAATGCTCTGACCCACCATTAACTCTGAGACGTCAATATCTTTGTGACAGGTTTTTATACCGTACTTTACAATTTTCCAACCACCCAATTATATCAAAAATTAATGACTTATTAAAAGAGATCCACCTCAGTTATTGGGCTCATAAGCAATTACCTTGTCTAGTTAAGAGTATGCAAAAGTTTTTGTCCATAGAGGCACCTACTCATCGTTCCTCTTGCCTCCCGGTTTTTACCATCTCCTATGAAGCCCTGATTTTGTCTCCTGGTGTGCATGACAGTGTGGATGTTGATAAAAAGAGTATTTGTGCTCAAGAAGTATTTAAGGTCTCTGCAAACTCCAGATGGGCAAATTGGCATTTTATTTTTTGTGATGCATCTAAACTTTCTATTGATGGATGCGTTGGTGTGGGCGTTTATCACCAACAATTTAATATAGTGCAAAAAACTAAATTACCTCCCCAATCCTCTGTGTTCACAGGAGAGTGTCTAGGCGTACTAAAGTCTATAGAATATATTCTGTTGATGAAACTACCAAACACCGTTATATTCACCGACTCGAAAAGCTGCTTGGCAGCTCTCCAAAGATTTCCATTCAAAACTAAAAATCACTTCCCAGTAGTTTATAAAATCAAAGACAAGTTGCACCAGTGTGTGACGAGAGGGCTTGTGGTCGAGTTTGCATGGGTTCCCGGCCACACAGGCATTAAAGGCAATCTCAAAGCAGACGAATTAGCTAAAGATGCTGTAAATGTAGGAGATGTGGATCATTATAATAACTACCCTCATGACCTAATGAGTCAGCCCAAACTATATCTACAGGAATCCTGGGATAAAGCTTGGGCAGACAGTGCGAAAAAAAAGGGTAAATACTATCATAATATCCAATCGAAAACCAGCAAAAAACCATGGTTTTATTCCATCGTACTTGATAAAACAGCCACCTCAATCTTGATTAGGGCGCGCCTTGGCCATGTTTGCAGTCCTGCTCATCTGGCCAGGATTGGTATTTCAGAGGATGCCTCTTGTGCTTGTGGTTGTGAAGAGGCTGACATCAATCACATATTTTTTCAATGCCAACTTAACAATGTAAATAAATTCCATGATGATTTAGCTTCCTTAGGTGTTGAGTTCCCAACAAATATTCCCTGCTTGTTGACGTCTAAAGATCTATCTGTATATAAAATGCTATCTACTTTTATTAATGAAAATAACATTAAACTTTGACTGTTGTATATTTTATGTTTCATATGTACTTACTTATATAATAATTATTTATTTGTTTATTGTATTTTTTTATTATTCATACCTACCCGTCTGCTTTCCTGATCCTTTCCATTTTCCAAATTCCGCGGTAAATATCTACTTGTAAATAATATGCTTCCCTAATTTTTATATTAACAAATTGGTCCTAAATTATTCACAAACATCATACCAAAGAAACACCCGAGCTTTGAAAACGAATACGAAGAGAAATAAAGGACCAAGAGTTCGGTCACAGAGCTGACTGGACAAAGAAATAAGAACTACAACAGAACTTGAAACTGGCAAATCCGTAAATCCGGGGCCAATAGTTCGGTCACAGAGCTGACTGGACACAGAAAAAAAAAACTAAATGCACAAGCCGTGCGAAGCCATAATTAATAGCAAAAAAAACGCGAGAGGCCATGATTGACCTTCGCATGACGTCTCAATTTTCCATTTTCCTAGAGAAAAAACAAAAAGTGCGTAAGGAACAAGGACAGGTGACGTCACACATTAAAATGTATGGTGGCCGACTGGTTTCGGAGGACAATTTAAATTAATGAAGAAAAATGATTTTAAAAAAAATAAGACTTTTTCGGAAACGAACAAATATAATTATAAGGGTTCCTTTTTTTACCTTTTGAGATACGGAATCCTAAAAATGATAATTGTAAGGGGTATCTTATAAACATTTGCGACTTTTGAAATACTTACTGAGCCTAATTCAATATCAAAAGTAAATTATTGTACCTACATGATGAATATTAGTTCAAAGTACCTATCTACTTTTATCACTTCACTACTGCTCAGCCAAAATAGCGATTATCAAACTGAAGCATTTCTAGTGCAATCGCCAGTCCAACGTAATATCTGGTCAGTCCTACCTTACCATATAAAATAGGAAAAAGAAGATTAATCTACTCACAGTTTATATTAATTCAAGTCTTCATAGCATTCATGCCTGCGTAATGTTATGCTCGAGACGACTCCTCAGATGATTTCGCTTTGCATCTTGTTCGAAAACTGTTTAGATTCTTCTCACCTGTTTTCAAAGTCCAGTATTTCGTTCCAATGACATATTCTCGTCCCGTAATCTAAACATACGTCATGTCCCCGATTCCATTCTAAGAAACTTTAACGTAGTTTTAAAACATTTAAACTTTTTTCTCGGAGACACTTCTGGGTACAGCCGTCCTGCTGTATCTATTTTAAGTTTTTAAAAGCTTTCGCGGTGATGTAGAGTTATGGGCTTCTGCGAACGAATATTATATTGAGTGATGTTTGAATTTTGATGCCTGTTCTATTTTCGACTTATCAGTTTTTGGGACAGCGGTTTTTCGGCGTTAGATCACGATGACTCTTGAGAATTTTTTTAACGTATTGCCTTTTTGATACTTACTTGTACTTGTATATGGGCTGCTTTCCGCAATTAGACTTTTTTATTTGGATTCTTCTTGCGTGATAATGGGGTAGGCCCAGCACCTATACCTACTACCCTCTCAGCTTAGTCGACCGTGTCTAGAAGTAAGAGCAATGCGCACATAAATTTTTCGTAAGAAAAATCCATTGGGAATCGAATCCACGACCTTCGGAATGTCGAGCTACCACTAGGCCCGCTCCTACCTAGGGCCAATTTTTTATTGAACTAGTTAGGTTATCTGATGATGATGCCTCCTTGACCGATCTCGTCGAATGACGAGCTTCAATGTTTTCAGCAGCTCGTCTATGGTGTGCTACTGTGCTCATAGGTTATCTATCTCGTAGTCTAAGGATTGGCCGGCTCTTTAGACTAAGAACTCAATGACCGTGTTTTTAATGGAAATAGCACCCACTCTATTTTTGATAAAAGTATTAATTTCCCTATAAAAAGATAATTAAAACATCCATTAAACAACGTAATCTTAGATAGTTCATTACCTTTACTATCCGAATTTTAATTCAGAAATCGGAACCGTATCACTGTACCATCGATTAAAAAGTTTTAAAAGCGAATCGGGTAAAAGCATCGAAGCAAATCTATCTCGACTATTAGTTACCTATATTTCGGTCGTGTTTGTTTTCACGGATATAATTAGAGGTGCAAGTGTTAAGCATCCTTCCTCGACACGCTTCACTTCTGTTTGTATGAACATTGGCGTCCCGACGACATCGCCGGCGCCGCCTGCCCGATCTAATCCAACCACCGACCAAACCGTCATAACAACCACTACAATATATTCCATTTTAGACTTTATTAAGACGGAATAGAGTTATAAATTTATTGATAGGTACGATTGAGATTTGTTATTCGGAATGTGTAAAGAAATCAAAGACACGATCAGGAAATTAGACTTTGTTTACGTTAGACGAGAAGACAAAATCCTTTGTTACGTAAACCGTTTTGCAGATGGACAATACCAAACGGACCGTACGGCTATATTGTTTACAGCCCGCGTTGACACGAGGAAATTCGTCAGCGGAAGAAACCACATTCGGGGCAGACAGGGCATAAATCTATGGGCATTCGTAGACTTTAATAAATACTTAGTTGGCCGATAGTTTGGTAGATCTTTTAGTCTAAAAAGTATACATTTTAGACTAAAAGATCTACCAAAGTATCGGCCACTAATAATGATAGGATATATCTTAATGATAGGATATATCTTATCATTATAAAATACTGACACATGTTGAGATAAAGAGTGCAAAATGAAGGTTTGGTAGATCTTTTAGTCTAACAAGTATACATTTTTAGACTAAAAGATCTACCAAACAATCTGCCACTAATAATGATAGGATATATTCTTATGATAGGATATATCTTATCATTATAAAACACTGACACTGTTGAGATAAAGAGTGCAAAATGAAGGTTTGGTAGATCTTTTAGTCTAAAAAGTATACATTTTTAGACTAAAAGATCTACCAAACTATCGGCCACTAATAATGATAGGATATATCTTATCATTATAAAACACTGACACATGTTGAGAGTGCAAGATGAAGGTTTGGTAGATCTTTTGGTCTTTTAGCAAAATGAAGGTTTGGTAGATATTTTAGTCTTAAAATGCTATGTCCTATCATTATAAAACACTAACACATGTAGAGATAAAGAGTGCAAAAATATGGTAAAGGGTGGAGTGTGCTTTTTAGACTGAAAGTTATAAGTAGGTAAAAGTTGAGAGCAGACAACAGACTTGTGATTGACAATAGCTCGCGGAATCGTTCACATTTTGAAGACAAAAAAAATACCGACAGACAAAAAATATTGAAAATGTAGGTTTGTTTTGGTACTTTAACAAATTATTTGCAAAAATGTAGATATACCTTAATAATATTTTAATCCCATCGATTAGAAGTTCATTTTATACGCCTATAGGTAGTAAGTGAGTACAAGGTATAAGTATATCTTTTTACCTCAAAAACTTTAGGTAAAAACACAATTTTTGGGGTAAATTAAATTATTTTATATGGTATGAAATTAATCTGCGATATTCAAAGTCAAAGTCAAATTTCTTTATTCATTTGTATGCTTATGTATATTTTGTACAACGATCACTAGAAATATTAATTAGTTGAGACTAAAGTTTAATTCTTACAAATAGTTTAACTCGCAATATCTTTGACCATTCGTTTTATTGTGACTCGTAGTACCCACACATGCTAACAGTGAGTAATTCTCACAAAGGGTTGTTGTGTGTGTCGTGCGTTGTAATAGCACTCACACATAGCTATACCAGACCGATGCAAGCGAGTTTAGCCATAGAGGGGGGTACTCAATTCCTCAACCGACTGTACCTACTAGTTTTAGAGACGGAGAAAAATGGTCTTTGTATAGACAGATGCAGACATTTCAGCGATTTTATAGGGTCCCTTTTTTCCCTCATGAAAGTACATACATTACCCTAAAAATTAGTAAATAAAATATCGTTCTGGCGTTTCAAACTAACTTTCAACTATCGACCGAGTGAAAATCCGTTGTCTACGAAATCCGTATGAGTGACAAGGAAAACTTTATTGCCCTATAAATTAGACCAAAATAGTATCAGGTATTGGTATTCAGTAAATGTGGAAGCTGTCACAGTTTGTGACTTTATGTTCCTCTTAAACTAGCTCATTGTTGTTAAGTATTGCTGTTTTCTATTTCAAAATATATTTAAGTTTATTATTAGCCTTAAACCGAAAAATTCGACCAAAAATTACTGGCGTAATGGCGTCAGATGAAGAGAAACTGAAAAAACACGTGACTATATCTTTTTTTCACAGTTTACGAAATACTTACCTATCATCAATTTAATCTAGAAAAACAGTTTTTTTATCAGAATATTTTTATTTTAGTGTAAGTATATGCTCAAGCTATAGCCTTGCTATCATTATTAATGTTTTGAATCTTTTTTTTGAACTAGCTATTAGGCAAATCCCAAGTTTAAAAATTCCAATCATCAAAATATTTCAGCCGATTTACGCAAAATATTAATGAATTTTACATAGTAACCATCTTCACTATCCATCTATTGGTAAAACCGTATGAAAACCCGTTCAGTAGTTTTTACGATTACCTATAGGTTTCAGTCAGACAAACGCGCGGGACTTTGTTTTTATAGGAATAGATATATGTACAGACTTCTAAACAGTTTCCAGACACTCATTACATAAGGGCAGACAGAAGAAGAATTTCTATAAAAAACTAGCTGCGCCCCGCGGTTTCACCCGCGTTATAATTTTCTACGCAATTTTCTTAATTATTTCTTTCATAAGAACCTTCTCCGGACAATAACAAACACAACAAAAAAAGAATTGGCCAAATTGGTCTAGGTGTTGTTGAGTTATGCGCTTACCAACACATTTTGCGATTCATTTTTATATTATAAGATTTGGTGGGATTTTATGATATAATATTTTCAAATAATTACATGAATAATGGTAATTTAATTTAATTTTTGTAAGTTTAATATGGGTTTTCTAGCCTGAAATAAATGTTTTTTTTTATTCAATGTTCTACGATTAGTACAGATTTCTACCACTTGTACCATAGAGCCGTGCGAACCCATTACTTAAAAAAACCTCAAACATTCTTCACACGTAATCACACAGAAAAATCATCGTTAATGTTTACGATGACACGGAATTAGAATTCTCATCATGCAATACGAATTGTCCCGAGGCAACTGGCATAAACACTGTTGGAAATGAACTGGCATTCTACCAAACTGTTAAACGTTTGTATAGGGATTGAGGCGACAGACCTCCGGGCCTTTTGATCACTGACTATAATTAAGGAGTGCCAGAACTTTTTTATGATTGACTTTAACTCGTAGAGATAAAATACCTACCTGAACTATACGATTTTTGTGCCGGGATAGTCGAATACCCGCCTAGGATGTAGACGGTTGTGGATTCGATTTCCGCTGTCGCACAAATGTCTACAAATATTTATTTCTGTAAACAAATATCTATCGAAGTTTTAGGTGTTTCTGCATGTATATTATTAACTAGGGGTAAAAATCCATAAAAATCGGAATAAAAAGTAGCCTATAGCCTTCCTCGATAAATGGACTATCCAACACAAAAAGATTTTTTCAATTCGAACCAGTAGTTCCTGAGATTAGCGCGCTCAAACAAACAAATAAACTCTTCAGCTTTATAATATTAGTATAGATATTGTTAAAGTTATTCAAATCGGAATATTTACCATTATTTTTGTTTCAAGCTGTTTCAAGCACCATTTTCACGTTTCTGGAGTTTACGGCGATCGTATCGGACTACATTTTATTCGCGTGCGTTTGCTTTGTGATTTTAGTAGTGAAAAAATGGTAGTTAAAAATCCTATATTTTACAATTATTATTGAAAACTAGCTACGCTTTTTTTAATTTTCTTTTAAACAAACCGTGTCCTGATAAAAAAAAAGAATTATTAAACATGGTGCAGTCGTCCGGAAGTTATGCGCGTAATACATTTCAGCTATTCATTTTTATTTATATAAATTTTTGGATCACTGACAAAACGGTAGCTAAAGACAACGAAAAAAAAAAATGTTATAGACACAAAAATAATAACGAGTTACAGTTTTATTATTGTTTATTTAGAGTGTGACATGACGCTCGTTTATACATTTTTATTGCGTAGTTAAACTTTTTGTCAAAGCGTCTCCCTCGCTTTGTTTGAAGACCAGTAAAAATTCAACAGCATTAAAATGATACTGTTCGCATCTAATATCATAATACATATTTGAATACTGCCAACAGTAACACATGGTGTCATTAAAAAAAGTGTGAAAAACATATAAAAAACGGCCAAGTGCGAGTTGAACTCGCACACGATGGATTCCGTACCATTAATATTCCGATAAATACATCATCAGTGCAGAACTGTCAAGCTATCACGGTTTATGAGATACAGCCTAGTAACAGACACACAGTGGTGTCTTTGTAAAAGGGTTCCGTTTTTACTTTTTGGGTACGCAACCCTAAAAAGCGATCGTTAAAGTTTTTCTACTAAAAAGTCACATAGAACGATAACAAAGAACATTTTCTTTAGATCTGATTTAATTTGTGTAATACTGCTTTTATGTTACAATAAATTTTATTATTTAGATTTAGTGTTGTTCTGGTATTTATTGGGAGATGGATTGTGTGTCGTCAGTTGTCTTTGTGAGGTCGTAACGTATACAGACGGACAGACAGACAGAAATATCACAAAGTTAACTGTTTGTTGATTCAGTCCCAACGAATGAGGGACATTATACAAGTGACAAAATTAGATTTTTTTTGTTGGAAGACATGTGTTTTGTGTTTACTCTTTCAATGAGGAAGACGGGGTTTACATGGAATTTATTGTTCTTGAAATTAAAACACAACCATGTGATGATAATTTTTAAGATAAACATTTTTTAAAATAAAGTATATATTCTTTAACTTCTTGTAATGTCAAAATGTGTTGTTCATAATATATTAAGTAACTTATAGTAAAAAACTTAAAAAGAAAAATATTCAAAATAATTATATAACAAAACAATACATTTTTATGTTACAAAATAAAAGAAGAAAGAATTTCGAAAAAAAAAATAGTATTTTATTTAAATACTAGCTGCGCCCCTCGGTTTACACGCGTAAATTCCGATCCCGTGAGAATATCGGGATAAAAGCCTATGTGTTAGTCCAGGCCTCCAGCTATCTACACACCGTATTTCGTTGCAATCGATTTAGTTGTTTTTGCGTGAAGGAGTAACAAACATACACAAACTTTAACATTTATAATATTAGTAGGATTAGTAGAATGATAATTAAAAGCCTGTGACACTCAGACATTAAATGTATAAAGATACTTTAGATCCTTAGCAAAACATAGGCAATATTTTCCTTTTTTTACAAATTATATATACGCCGTGAGTTTCACAACGATGTTTTCCTTCACCGCAAGAGGAATGTCAATTATCGTACATACATTATTCGAAAGAAAATCACTATGAGAAAAATAAACGTCAAGAAAAATAGATGCAGGCAACTGATTTCATTCCAATAAATACAGTGGTATTTTACGTGAGTAAATCCACTGAATGCTACTAGCAAAATATAATATTATCACAAGAAACTAAAATATTATTTATTTAATGTTTCCATCAATATAAAAATTTCAAATCAAAGATGAACGTAGGCGTAACGTTTATGAGTCAAACCTTCTGTTTTTAACTTGTGTGGTCTTTTTATACTGTTCAGTTTTTGATGAGGTTTCAAACAATTTGATGATCTGTTAAATGGCGTATTGCTTTGAAAGATTTACTTTGCCACTTCTAAGTGAAAAATGTTTTTTGTAGTTCTTTTGGTACCATAAGTGGTTAACAAATACTTTACACTTTACTTTTATAAGTGAAGTTAGTCTATTAAAATGCATTTAGTCTCTGTATACCTAAAACACAATCGGATAGTCCGAGATGTGGATTTAAACCTTAGATTTAGACACAGATTTATTCGTGAACTATAGTCTAAACACTATGCCTATATATTATATAGGGAACTATAATCTGAACACTAGACTTCGTTTGTATGGAGAGAGCGCCGGTAACCTTTCACCTTAAGATCCGTGTTAATCATATTAACTGTATAATTTTTTGCCCGATCCATCTATTGGTTTGAGCTATGTGTTTATGTATTAGACAGTCAAGATTTTAAATTTTATAGCAATAGTTTAAAAACATAATCAAGACAATAGTGGGAAAATGAACACCAGGAAAATCCATCAAAATTGACCATGAGTTAACTCATACTCGTATTTAATAGCATTTTGAAAACCGACCTCCAAACGCGTTGTTATTAATATGTCCATAAAACTATGTTTACATATATGCCACTGTCCCAGACTTGGTCTGCTATTGGGGTTTATGATGGACCACCCGAGCGTCAATTGGTGTGTTCATTAGATATTGTATAAGATGTTTTGGAAGAGTTATTTTGTCAGTGTAAGGTTATTAGTATAAGCGCAAAAAGATCCATTAATGTAACTTTACAGTGGATTTTAGTAGATATAGGAGGCTCACAGCTAAGCGACGCCTGGCGCAGTCATTACTTCGATGGGTGGCCAATTAGTAGTGTGGCAAAAATGTATTTTCGTGAGCCCCTCCGTGCTTCGGAAGGCACGTTAAGCCGTTGGTCCCGGTTGCTACCTCTAGTAGCAGTCGTTAGACCAAGTTAGAGGCCTTAAGGCGATGTCAAAACTCTAACAATGGGTGAGCCACACCACTATACGAGACGAATAAAAAGTAGATAGAGGAGGTTCAAAAAGATTCAGTTTGCAAAAAAGTCCTGGTTTATGGAATAAAATGGTCATAAAAGTGCAAAAAGATCCATCAATAGTTTTTACAGCTGATTTTAGTAGATATCGTCGTTTCAATTCGGTGTTTGGTCCATGACAAATTCTTAACATTTAATTTTTAAATAGAAATACCTAGTATTAAAATAGGTGTACGTTTTTTATACCTCGTCTCTGTAACCTTAATTTCATACTAAATTTAATGAAAATAGTTGGAGGCGTTTCAGAGGTCCTGATTACACATATACAGGGTTATTGGTAATTATACTAGCAAGCCGTTGAAGACTACTTCTGTGCACCTAAACAAACAACTTTTGTTCTACTACTTTTGGAAATTAGAATTTTTTTTTTGAAAATTTTCAGGTTAGGTTTACCTGAAAATCAGCTGTTCCTCACACGTAGAGGTTATTAACCTTAAAATTTTACTTATTTTTTAAGTTTTATCTACTGTCCTCAGTCTGAATAACCTTTATTTTAAAAAATCTGCTGTTTTTTAAATGTACATTACCTCAATTTTTTTAGTACATATTTCCAAATTTTTTAGAACCAAAGTTTTTTGTTATGGTGCATAGAAGTAGCCCTCAACGGCTTGCTAGTATAATTACCAATAACTCTGTATACAAAAATTACTTGTTTACTTATATTAGATAGGTTATTTGTGACGAAACACACTACTAATATAGTTACAGTACAAAAAGACACAAAAAATGACAAGGACATAAAAGAAAAAAACGTCAAAATTTATAAGAAAATATCTAAGCATAGTAGTCTGAGGCGGGAATCGAACCCGCAGTTCGTTTGGCAATCCGGCATGGTGACCATTGCCCACTGGGTCGTCAAAAATATATCATTCAGTCAGAACTTTGAATTTTATATTTATAGACAGTGGGCGAAGATCCTTAGTCTGTTAAAAATATGTGTTATAAAACCGATCGTAACTCTTGCTTCCATTAATAGTTATCAGAAATAATTAATACATAGCATTACGTTACGGAACCACGGAATTAGCTCGGTTACTGAACTGCACTTATCACGTACTAGCTGCGCCCTGTGATTTCACCTGCGTAAGTCCCATCCCGCGGGAATTTCAGGATCTAAAGTTCCTAATATAAACTACTAGCTGCGCCCTGTGATTTCACCTGCGTAAGTCCCATCCCGTCAAAATATTAAGATAAACAGCAGCCTATATGTTAATCCAGGCTTCCAGTCATCTAGATATCGAGTTTCATCGCAATTGGTTCAGTAGTTTTTGCGTGAAGGAGTAACAAATTTTGTATAGGTATATATGTATTATTTATATATTTGTATAGATATGTATGTATTCACTTTTATATACGTTGCGTAATTCCTTCTGTAAATTATAATATTTAGAATTCAATAACTGCTTTCCTCTTTGAAACTGTTTGTACACTTTTAATTACCTTCCGCTATATTATTTCCTTTCCCTAGAGGTCTGTCGGCAGAAAACTCTTCACAGGGTTAGACTTACCTTAGTAATAACTTTATAATGTAATCTTTTTTTGTATTTTTCTTGTGTACTGAATTTATTAAATAAATAAATAAACACACACACACACACACACACACAATCTTTCACATTTATAATATTAGTAGTATATTAGGATAGGATGTCGATTTTTACTGACTATAGATTTTTTTTTTGTAGCAAACTGGATCTAACATTTAAACGAGTTTTCTAGTAAGATATTTTAATTGATTTAAAAAAAAAGACTAGTAAGTCTTTTTTAGGGTTCCGTACCCAAAGGTTATAAACGGGACCCTATTACTAAGACTTCACTGTTCGTCTGTCTGTCTGTCACCAGGCTGTTTCTCATGTACCGCGATAGCTAATTTTTAAAACTTAAGCATTGTCGGTAGAGCAGTGCGTTTTGGGCCCTTGTCCAACGATGTGAAAAAATAATATTTTTCTACTTTGTATTAATATTTTTCGTGTGTATTTTTGTCTGAAAAAATCAATATTATTCAATTTTTATCACCTGGTATAATTTAGGGTGACAAAACAAGTTGACTCGCATTTTTTTTTTTCAAATTAAAATCGTGTTTTTTATAGGTACCTACTAAGTTAGATAACCACTCGTGTAAATCTAAGTACAAAAAACACATTCGTTAATCAAAAAACACTTTCTGAACTTTTTTACTGCATTTCGCCAGAACGACTTCAAAGCCCTTTGTTCCGTGTTTATGACATATGGGGCGGTTGTATAACGAAAACGTTAATAGCTAGTTGCAAATTAAATCACTATATTATACAAATAAACAGGACCGCTGTTTGTAGGGTTATATGGGGAGGCCTATGTCCAGCAGTGGACGTGTATGGGCTGATATGATGATGAAAAATAATTATGAGGAATTAAAGATAATGCTTGTACTTGTACTTGAACGGGTTGTTTTTCGCAATGAGACCCTTTTTAATTGGGTCCTTTTTTGCGTGAGGATGGAGTAGGCTTGTCCAGCACCTACTACCTTCTCAGCTTAGTCGACCATTTCTAAAGGAGAGAACTTGTCAATACTTCTGGAGTCAACTAAGCTGATGTTTGTGAACTTAGCAGATCATTGTCCAGCAGATCAAAAAAAAATGTGAGTTCTTATCGCATGCAGCTGAGTTCTACAGTTCCTGATACTTTTTAAGAATAGTTCTGGCGTTTTTGCCGAGATTTTTTTTTTTCAAAATGATCTGCTAACTTCCCGTGGCAGATCATTTTACAGCAAATCGAAAAAAAATGTGAGTTCTTTTCGCATGCAGCTGTGTTCTATAGTTCCTGATACTTTTTAAGAATAGTTCTGGCGTTTTGCCGTGAAAATGGTATATTTACTAAATTATCTGCTATAAAAGTTCATAAGGTCGACAAAAACTATTTTCATAGTTTCAAATTATTTAAAATGCTGGAACTCTTCTGTTTTCCATATAATCGTATTAGAACTGCAGCCAAGAACTCAATTTAACTCCACAACTCTCGTCCATGTGCCAGCATATCATGTCAGAACGTTTTAAATGTAAAAAAAAAAATTAGAGTTTCAAATCAAATAAAACACTGGATCTCTTTCGTTTTTGTCAGATCAATATAAAAACTGAAGCCTAACACTCGATTCGACCCCAGAACTCTCGTCCAAGTGCCAGCAGAGCATGGCAGAACATTTCAGCGTAAAAAAAAAATTGTTTTGCAGCGTTTTAAATCACATAGGACGCTAGAACTCATTCGTTTTTGTCAGACCAATAACGGAACTAGAGCTTAGAAGTCGATTCGACCCCAGAACTCTCATCCAAGTGCCAGCAGAGCATGGCAGAACATTTCAGAGTAAAAAAATATTTTTACAGCGTTTTAAATCACATAGGACGCTGGAACTCTTTCGTTTTTGTCAGACCAATATCAGAACTGAAGCTTAGAAGTCGATTCGACCCCAGAACTCTTATCCAAGTGCCAGCAGAGCATGGCAGAACATTTCAGCGTAAAAAAAAGCTTTTTTTGCAGCGTTTTAAATCGCATAGGACGCTAGAACTCTTTCGTTTTTGTCAGACCAATATCGGAACTAAAGCTTAGAAGTCGATTCGACCCCAGAACTCTTATCCAAGTGCCAGCAGAGCATGGCAGAACATTTCAGCAGAAAAACTTTTTTTGCAGCGTTTCAAACCATATGGGACGCTGGAACTCTTTCGTTTTTGTCAGACCAATATCAGAACTGCAGTCAAGAACTCGATTCAAACCCAGAACTCTCGTCCAAGTGCCAGCAGAGCATGGCAGAACATTTCAGCGTAAAAAAAAAACTCTTTTTTTGCAGCGTTTTAAATCGCATAGGACGCTAGAACTCTTTCGTTTTTGTCAGACCAATATCGGAACTAAAGCTTAGAAGTCGATTCGACCCCAGAACTCTTATCCAAGTGCCAGCAGAGCATGGTAGAACATTTCAGCAGAAAAACTTTTTTTGCAGCGTTTCAAACCACATAGGACGCTGGAACTCTTTCGTTTTTGTCAGACCAATATCAGTACTGCAGTCAAGAACTCGATTCAAACCCAGAACTCTCGTCCAAGTGCCAGCAGAGCATGGCAGAACATTTCAGCGTAAAAAAAAAAACTTTTTTTGCAGCGTTTTAAATCGCATAGGACGCTAGAACTCTTTCGTTTTTGTCAGACCAATATCGGAACTAAAGCTTAGAAGTCGATTCGACCCCAGAACTCTTATCCAAGTGCCAGCAGAGCATGGTAGAACATTTCAGCAGAAAAACTTTTTTTGCAGCGTTTCAAACCACATGGGACGCTAGAACTCTTTCGTTTTTGTCAGACCAATATCAGAACTGAAGCTTCGAAGTCGATTCGACCCCAGAACTCTCATCCAAGTGCCAGCAGAGCATGGCAGAACATTTCAGAGTAAAAAAAAATGTTTTGCAGCGTTTTAAATCACATAGGACGCTGTAACTCTTTCGTTTTTGTCAGACCAATATCAAAACTGAAGCTTAGAAGTCGATTCGACCTCAGAACTCTTATCCAAATGCCAGCAGAGCATGGCAGAACATTTCAGCAGAAAAACTTTTTATGCAGCGTTTCAAACCTCATGGGACGCTGGAACTCTTTCGTTTTTGTCAGATCAATATCAGAACTGCAGTCAAGAACTCAATTCGACCCCAGAACTCTCATCCAAGTGCCAGCAGAGCATGGCAGAACATTTCAGCGTAAAAAAAATTGTTTTGCAGCGTTTTAAATCACATAGGACGCTAGAACTCTTTCGTTTTTGTTAGACCAATAACGGAACTAAAGCTTAGAAGTCGATTCGACCCCAGAACTCTCATCCAAGTGCCAGCAGAGCATGGCAGAACATTTCAGAGTAAAAAAATATTTTTTGCAGCGTTTTAAATCACATAGGACGCTGGAACTCTTTCGTTTTTGTCAGACCAATATCAGAACTAAAGCTTAGAAGTCGATTCGACCCCAGAACTCTCGTCCAAGTGCCAGCAGAGCATGGCAGAACATTTCAGCAGAAAAACTTTTTTTGCAGCGTTTCAAACCACATGGGACGCTAGAACTCTTTCGTTTTTGTCAGACCAATATCAGAACTGCAGTCAAGAACTCGATTCAAACCCAGAACTCTTATCCAAATGCCAGCAGAGCATGGCAGAACATTTCAGCGTAAAAAAAAACTTTTTTTGCAGCGTTTTCAATCACATAGGACGCTAGAACTCTTTCGTTTTTGTCAGACCAATATCGGAACTAAAGCTTAGAAGTCGATTCGACCCCAGAACTCTTATCCAAGTGCCAGCAGAGCATGGCAGAACATTTCAGCAGAAAAACTTTTTTTGCAGCGTTTCAAACCACATGGGACGCTGGAACTCTTTAGTTTTTGTCAGACCAATATCAGAACTGCAGTCAAGAACTCGATTCGAGCCCAGAACTCTCATCCAAGTGCCAGCAGAGCATGGCAGAACAATTCAGCGTAAAAAATATTTTTTGCAGCGTTTTAAATCACATAGGACGCTAGAACTCTTTCGTTTTTGTCAGACCAATATCGGAACTAAAGCTTAGAAGTCGATTCGACCCCAGAACTCTCATCCAAGTGCCAGCAGAGCATGGCAGAACATTTCAGAGTAAAAAAAAAATTGTTTTGCAGCGTTTTAAATCACATAGGACGCTGGAACTCTTTCGTTTTTGTCAGACCAATATCAGAACTGAAGCTTAGAAGTCGATTCGACCCCAGAACCTTCATCCAAGTGCCAGCAGAGCATGGCAGAACATTTCAGCGTAAAAAAAAACTTTTTTGCAGCGTTTTAAATCACATAGGACGCTAGAACTCTTTCGTTTTTGTCAGACCAATATCCGAACTAAAGCTTAGAAGTCGATTCGACCCCAGAACTCTCGTCCAAGTGCCAGCAGAGCATGGCAGAACATTACAGCAGAAAAACTTTTTTTGCAGCGTTTCAAACCACATGGGACGCTAGAACTTTTTCGTTTTTGTCAGACCAATATCAGAACTGCAGTCAAGAACTCGATTCAAACCCAGAACTCTTATCCAAATGCCAGCAGAGCATGGCAGAACATTTCAGCGTAAAAAAAAAACTTTTTTTGCAGCGTTTTAAATCGCATAGGACGCTAGAACTCTTTCGTTTTTGTCAGACCAATATCGGAACTAAAGCTTAGAAGTCGATTCGACCCCAGAACTCTTATCCAAGTGCCAGCAGAGCATGGCAGAACATTTCAGCAGAAAAACTTTTTTTGCAGCGTTTCAAACCACATGGGACGCTGGAACTCTTTCGTTTTTGTCAGACCAATATCAGAACCGCAGTCAAGAACTCGATTCAACCCCAGAACTCTCATCCAAGTGCCAGCAGAGCATGGCAGAACAATTCAGCGTAAAAAATATTTTTTGCAGCGTTTTAAATCACATAGGACGCTAGAACTCTTTCGTTTTTGTCAGACCAATATCGAAACTAAAGCTTCGAAGTCGATTCGACCCCAGAACTCTCATCCAAGTGCCAGCAGAGCATGGCAGAACATTTCAGAGTAAAAAAAATTTTTTTGCAGCGTTTTAAATCACATAGGACGCTGGAACTCTTTCATTTTTGTCAGACCAATATCAAAACTGAAGCTTAGAAGTCGATTCGACCCCAGAACTCTTATCCAAATGCCAGCAGAGCATGGCAGAACATTTCAGCAGAAAAACTTTTTATGCAGCGTTTCAAACCTCATGGGACGCTGGAACTCTTTCGTTTTTGTCAGATCAATATCAGAACTGCAGTCAAGAACTCAATTCGACCCCAGAACTCTCGTCCAAGTGCCAGCAGAGCATGGCAGAACATTTCAGCGTAAAAAAAAAATTGTTTTGCAGCGTTTTAAATCACATAGGACGCTAGAACTCTATCGTTTTTGTCAGACCAATATCGGAACTAAAGCTTAGAAGTCGATTCGACCCCAGAACTCTCATCCAAGTGCCAGCAGAGCATGGCAGAACATTTCAGAGTAAAACAATATTTTTACAGCGTTTTAAATCACATAGGACGCTGGAACTCTTTCGTTTTTGTCAGACCAATATCAGAACTGAAGCTTAGAAGTCGATTCGACCCCAGAACTCCTATCCAAGTGCCAGCAGAGCATGGCAGAACATTTCAGCAGAAAAACTTTTTTTGCAGCGTTTCAAACCACATGGGACGCTAGAACTCTTTCGTTTTTGTCAGACCAATATCAGAACTGCAGTCAAGAACTCGATTCAAACCCAGAACTCTCGTCCAAGTGCCAGCAGAGCATGGCAGAACATTTCAGCTTAAAAAAAATTGTTTTGCAGCGTTTTAAATCACATAGGAC
Source organism: Idaea straminata (assembly GCA_951213275.1). Taxonomy (NCBI): domain Eukaryota; kingdom Metazoa; phylum Arthropoda; class Insecta; order Lepidoptera; family Geometridae; genus Idaea; species Idaea straminata. Next base: position 10,911,738 of record OX577861.1, read on the forward strand.
GCTAGAACTCTTTCGTTTTTGTCAGACCAATATCGGAACTAAAGCTTAGAAGTCGATTCGACCCCAGAACTCTCATCCATGTGCCAGCAGAGCATGGCAGAACATTTCAGAGTAAAAAAATATTTTTTGCAGCGTTTTAAATCACATAGGACGCTGGAACTCTTTCGTTTTTGTCAAACCAATATCAAAACTGAAGCTTAGAAGTCGATTCGACCCCAGAACTCTTATCCAAATGCCAGCAGAGCATGGCAGAACATTTCAGCAGAAAAACTTTTTATGCAGCGTTTCAAACCTCATGGGACGCTGGAACTCTTTCGTTTTTGTCAGATTAATATCAGAACTGCAGTCAAGAACTCAATTCGACCCCAGAACTCTCGTCCAAGTGCCAGCAGAGCATGGCAGAACATTTCAGCGTAAAAAAAAATTGTTTTGCAGCGTTTTAAATCACATAGGACGCTAGAACTCTTTCGTTTTTGTCAGACCAATATCGGAACTAAAGCTTAGAAGTCAATTCGACCCCAGAACTCTCATCCAAGTGCCAGCAGAGCATGGCAGAACATTTCAAAATAAAAAAATATTATTTGCAGCGTTTTAAATCACATAGGACTCTGGAACTCTTTCGTTTTTGTCAGACCAATATCAGAACTGAAGCTAAGAAGTTGATTCGACCCCAGAACTCTTATCTAAGTGCCAGTAGAGCATAGCAGAACATTTCAGCAGAAAAACTTTTTTTGCAGCGTTTTACACCACATGGGACGCTGGAACTCTTTCGTTTTCGTCAGACCAATATCAGAACTGCAGTCAAGAACTCGATTCAAACCCAGAACTCTCGTCCAAGTGCCAGCAGAGCATGGCAGAACATTTCAACCGAAAAACTTTTTTTGCAGCGTTTCAAACCTCATGGGACGCTGGAACTCTTTCGTTTTTGTCAGACCAATATCAGAACTGCAGTCAAGAACTCGATTCAAACCCAGAACTCTCGTCCAAGTGCCAGCAGAGCATGGCAGAACATTTCAGCTTAAAAAAAAAATCTTTTTTGCAGCGTTTTAAATCACATAGGACGCTAGAACTCCTTCGTTTTTGTTAGACTAATATCGGAACTGCAGCCTTAAACTCGATTCGACCCGAGAACTCTCATCCAAGAGCCAGCAGAGTTCAAAAACAATAATAACTCCGCATTTAATAGTATACGCAATATGCAGTGGTCGTTAAATGGTTAAATTAAAGAACAGGACTCTTGCGTATTAAAAAAAATACAGAAATCCCATAAAACAACAAAATACAAAAAATACAAAAAAAATCACACAGACAAAATCCGTACATAAACCAAAAATCGGAACTAAAGCATAAAAGTCGATTCGGAATAGGCAAAGGGCTTGTAACATAAACATCCTGGCATAGAAAACGGTCTGCCATTTTTTTAATTACGCGATGATCTTTAAAACCTTTGGTATCAGGTTTTTCTGCTATGTGGAAATATAAAAATGAAACGCTGAATGTGTCGCTAAGCGCAAATCTCGAGAACAGCTGAACTGATTTCGTTAATTCCTTTTTTTTGTTGTGTTTGTTATTGTCAGGTTTTTATGAAAGAAAAAAAATATTAAATTATTACGCGAGTAAAACCTGCGGTGCACAGCTAGTGTTTAAATAAAAGTTGGTGGTCATACACGGATAAACAGACAGAGAGTGATCTTATAAGGGTTCCTTTTTTTAACTTTTGAGGTACGGTAACCTAAAAACTTAATACATATTTTTTGACATCAAATAACAAAATTTTGTTACGTGACATTTTTTATTTATATTAATGTCCTCTTTACCATATGTTTGAAAAGTAGCCGCGCAATTAAAAACAAATAAAAATGACTCACCGTTTACTGTGCCAGAATGTTACAGCCTCTTTTTATAGACACATTTTTTTGAATGGTTGAAAAAAAGATTGCTTCTAGGTGTAGGAATATGTTGGATATTAAAAAAGAAAAAAGTAGCCATGTTCACTGCTCAGCCGACTACCCATTTCTTTTAAACTTTAGAAAGTTGTAAGTCTTTTTATTAAACCGAGTTTAGAAGGCTAAAAAGAAAGTTTAAAGAAACTGGACACGTTGAGCTTTTATGTATTTTTTTTTTCACATTTTAATGTTTATAATAATTTAATGAAAGTTGAGAGCATGCGACCGATCGCTCTGGAAGTCTTTGGCCTATGTTCAGCAGTGGACGTCCTGTGGCTGATATGATGATGATGTTGATGATGTTGTTGATGAAAGTTGAAGTAGTATTGAATACTTAATTTCTAAATTAAAAATAATAAATCCTACTCATATTATAAATTTGAAAGTTTGTGTGTGTGTGTGTATGTTTGTTACTCCTTCAAGCTAAAACCACTGGACCGATTGCGATGAAACTCTGTGTGTAGATAGCTAGAGCCCTGGATTAACACATAGGCTACTTTATATCCCGATATTCCCACGGGATCGAGACTTACGCGGGTGAAACCGCGGGGCGCAGCTAGTGTACTAATATTATAAAGCTGAAGAGGTTGTTTGTTTATTTGTTTGAGCGCGCTAATCTCAGGAACTACTGGTTCAAATTGAAAGAATCTTTTAAATTCACAAATTAGCACGGCAGATGGCGCTGCAGTCGGTATCTAGGTTATTCTATTCTGCAAAACAACGTTTGTCGATACAGCTAGTGTTTTAAAAGTACCTATTTATCAATTTCTATAAAAATCAATGCTACTTTTCATTGTAATTTTATAACTCAAGAACGGGCTCACCTATCCAAAGCAAATGTTTAAGCTTTGTTCGGACTATTTAGATGGTTTGCACAAAGCGGTCGAGTGGTGCTTCATTTATCACATTTTTTGTAACAAAACTACCATGCGTACGAAGTCGCGGGCAACAGCTAGGTAGCTATAGTTCTCCGAATAAACATACGTTTTGATTAGACACCCCAAGGTCAAAATAAGGTGAGATTCTAAGGGATGTGCGGTGAGAACAAACAGTAGCTCGACCAATCAATAGAATAGAATTAATGAAACAAACATCCTACTATACCCAACATGTTGTTGATACAGGATCGGAGGGAGGCTATTGAATCCAATGAATCTCTTTATTCCAAACTAGCTTTTGCCCTCGACATTGTCACGTAATTCCATACAAACTTTGCCCCCCTTTTTCACCCCCTAAGGGGTAGAATTTCGAAAAATCCTTTCTTATCGGATGCCTACGTCATACAAAGAACACACCTTCTAAGTTTCAGGTGTCTACGATCAACGGTTTCTTGCCTTTGCCGAGAATGCGCTAAGGAGTGCCGCTAGGGTAAATGGGTCTACTGTTCGCTGATGTAGTGCTATAGTATAATGTTTAGTTTTGTAAATAATAGATTAATATGAAGTTCTTGTTGTGGTGTTATTGTTTTGTCTTTTGTACTTGTAATTTTGTGGATATTTGTGTTTTTTGTGTTGCGTACTGTATAAATAAGCGTGGGAAAAAAAAATAATAAAAAAAAGAAGGAAATGTTAAAGAGTGGGAAATAAGAAAGAAAAAGAAAAAAAAAACATTGTCTTTAGTTTTTAGTTTTGTTTAGTTACATTTAGTTTTTTACTTTTAATTTTAGGCAACGCGAGCGCGCCGGGCCGCCTCCTCGGGCCCTTGAAAACAAGAATTACCTAACCCAAGATTCATTCAACCGACAAAGGAATAACAATAGAATAAAACAATGCTCGCTGAGAATTTTAGGGCAGTCAACATTAAATGATCTCGACCCTTACACATTAAGTAGAGTTAAAAGCTTTGGAATTACAAAACCTAGAATTCACTCTTTAAACTCACACGATTTATATTCTACTAGCTTTTGCTTGCGACTCCGCCCGCATAAGTACTTAAAACAGGCTAAAAGTTATTCTATGCCATATCCCACACCATAAGTTATGTAGTGTAAGAAAGTGTCAAAAAACTAGAAATCAAAATTAAATGACCAAGTTAATATAAAACCAGGTCACTGCATACCATCCTCAATTCAAAAGAAATACTTCAATTCGAAATATTTAATTTTCATCCTTTGCCCCATTTAATTTCAATGTTGACCTCGGTGCCGGCTGTGTTTCTTGAACATGAATTTTTCAATATAGACCCGGTTATTGCTTAGAAATATGTAGCGAGTTATGGTGTTTAGTAAAAAATACTAAAAGATGACTAAAGTTACTTAGTTACAACATAATCATTATCATATCAGCCACAGAACGTCCACTGCTGAACATAGGCCTCCCCCAAAGACTTCCAGAGCGATCGGTCGCATGCTCTCTGCGTTCAACGACTCCCCCGAACTTAAGCAAGTCGTCCGTCCATCTAGTCGTAGGCCGAGCTTGCCGGTACGTGGTCTCCAATCTAGACTTTTCGGCCCCAACGGCCATCAGTTCTATGAGCCACATGCTCCGCCTATTGCCACTTCAGCTTACTAATTCTTTGGGCTATATCGGTAACTTTAGTTCGCCTCGAATCTCTTCATTTCTGATTCGATCTCGTAGTGAAACAGCGAGCATAGCCCTCTCCATAACACGCTGTGCGACCCTGAGCTTTCTTATGAGGCCCATAGTGAAAGACCACGTTTCTGAGCCATAAGTCACAACATAATACTATACTATAATACGCGCCCACAATTTTACTCTCTTTGGTTACGCATTGCGATGCGAACAATTTAATCGCATCGCAATTGTTCTATAGAAATGGCATCTAACATATTGGTCGCGCTATGATGCGCAATTAGGACAGCGCCAAGTTCCACTCTCATAAGAATATTGGAAAATAAATTAGCTAGCGTTATTACAGGACTTTCGCGGCTATCTATAATAATCTATAGGTACGTACCGAGACCTAGAAAAATAGACACAGTAGGATCTTTAATCTTCGTGTCATAACGACCCAGTTGGCACAATGGTCACCATGCCGGACTACCAAACACAGGGTTATGGGTTCGATTCCCGCCTCAGACATGTATTTATGCTTAGATATTTGTCTGTGGTCTGGTTGTTTCTAAGAAAAACATAAGAAAAAGTATATAAGTAGTATATCCGTTGTCTAGCACCCATAACACAAGTCTGGGTACTTAGCTTGGGGCTAGATGGCGATGTGTGGAATGTCCTGTAATATTTATATTTTTATTATATAGTGCAGGTAAAATATCTGGTATGTAATTGCTATTATTTTCAAATGTGCTGATATCTTACGCATTTGGCTAGATATTTGAGTAGATTAAAAGTAGTCAACATTGACACTAGATACCTAGAAACCATCACACAAACCCACCATTTCTTATTACTTCAATCTCGGAACAAACAAGGACAATATTTTCATCGACAGCCACCTGAACTCGAATAACAAGGCGCATCACGTCCGCTTCAACCATTGTCCTGTTCCATCCACATCCTCACTTGCATGTTAATCGAACTGCAGAAGTAGACTGAAAATATTGGCTACGTGAGAACTGTTGTGCGGTTACTTACGGTGTCTTTAATTGACAGGGACGGGTTTTTATGTAAGGGACGGAGAGCCGGTACGCGTACTTTTTTACTCGACAATAGTACCTTCTTAAGGTTCCGTACCCAAAGAGTAAAAACGGGACCCTATTATTTAACATTTGGACATTTATTTTTAATTTTATTAATTTTGACGCCATGTTTTATTAAAATTTGATTTTTGAATTTAAATTGCATATTATGTTTACCTACTTTTTAAAATGAAATTCTGACATCTGTATAATTAGTTATAATTTTAAGTAAATTTGTATATGGGTTTTGCCTGATATAAAAATCAATTTATTTATTTATTTACTTATTACTAAGACTTCAGCGTCCGTCTGTTCGTCACCAGGCTGTATCTCTTAAACCATGATAGCTAGACAGTTAAAATTTTCACAGGTTATATATTTCTTTTGTCGCTATAATAACAAATACTTACTGAAAAAATGTAGTTTATGAAATAAATAATTATATTATATCTATATTTGTTAGCTGTAATTTACAAGCGTAGTTTTAAAAACGGATGTTTTTTGTAAACCTTTTCACAAGACGTGGTTTTTCGAAAATACAAGTCTAGTAAGTTTTGATTAACAAGGGTTTTATTCATGTAAAAGTTAGTGTAACTTTTAAAATAGGTACGGTCGGCTGCATAATTGCAGACTCACCGTAGAGCTCCAAAACGGCTGTTCTAAGAATATTTTCAACACAAGCAAGACTCTAGACACCTGCTTTAGTTGAAGTTTGAAGTCTTCTAACTCATTAATTTATCAAACAAAAACTATAATGAAAACGTGCCAATAATAGTGATTTTAGAACTCTACCGCGGGCTGCAATTATGCAGCCGACTACCTACAATCAGGGAAAATAGTGTAGACTCACGGTTGAGCTTGATAACTATTATTATTAGAATGTTTTGAATTCAAGCCAGATTCAAGTTTGTTGTTCGTGAAGATTAAAATCTTTGAACCCATGAATTTATCAGACAAAAATTATTAGAATTAAAACATTCCCATAGTAACTTTAGAACTCTACGGTGGGCGGTAATTTTTTCACCGACTGTACAGACGGTAGATTTTCTTAGTAGGTGGTACTTTTGTAAAGATAAAAGCCTCGGGTGGTGGTTTCATTTGATTCTACTAAAATAGCTGTTATTTGATTGGCGGGCGTGTCCTGTAGGCACTAAAATTAATTGATTCTATTGCAAAAATGGCTGTTATTCGATTAATTTCGTATTTGCTTCAAGGAAACATTGGTTGTAGGTTGTTATCTATCGAGATTGAGATATGAAAAAAATAGAAAAAAAAAATTAGGAATTAATCAGTAAAAATGCTTCCTCATTCATTCGTATACAATTTTAAGAGTTAGTATCGAATCCTCGTTAACTCAGGCAGTCTAAAGTAGCAACTAGTCTAAAACGCAACTGGGAACTCGTCTTTTTAATACCAATTATGTCTAAAAATTCTTTGTACATAAAGAACAAAAAATCAAAGTTACTTTTAAATTATTACTATTAATAATTGATATCGCATAAACAAAAAAAAACCTTAATATACCTTAAAAATCTTCTTTTTTTCCGAATTTCTAACAGTCGTAGAACAAAAGTTGCTTGTTTTGATGATATAAATGACCCTGTCAGACAAAATTGTTATTTTTCAAATAAATCTGTATATTATATTCGTATAATCTCAGTCATATTGTTTAGTTTATATTAATATTATTTATCAGACATTGTACGTACGATCGGCTGCAGACCCACCGTAGAGCTCCAAAACGGCTGTTTCAACACAAGCAAGATTCGAGGCACCTGTTTTAGTTGAAGTTTAAAGTCTTTTAGCTCATGAATTTATCAAACATCAATGATAAGAATGAAAACGTTATTTTAGAACTCCACGGTGGGTCTGTAATTATGCTGCCGACCGTAAATATATTAGAATTAATTTTGTGTGTTTTGTTTTTATGGTGAAAAAAAGTATATAAGATAATAGAAAGCTGTTCTTATATTAGATTAGGTTGGTATAATAAATTTTCAACTATTGTATTCTCCAATATTACACCGTGAAACTTCTAAATCCTCAATACTTACCAGAGATACAGAACAAAATCCGTGAACAGAATCTCAACGGGTTTTGCTATGAAGGTATCGCCACAGAATAGATAATACCAACTACGTATCGCAATGAAATTCTAAAGGAGTCTTTACACTAGCATGATCAAAATAAATAAATGAAAATATTTTCAAAATTGCACCGTGACGAGTCTTGAACTCGAAACTATGTATTTGTATATCGTACTGGTGCGCCACACGGTCTAGTAAGTCATAGATTAAATTTAATAACTGCAAACCTTAGTCAACGAATTAAGTTTCGTGAGTTCCGAGTGCTATTTTTTTGTGCAAAAGTCGTCAGAAATCGATTAAAAATTAATAATTTAATTAGCTGAGCGTTTTGCGGTTTACACCCGCATCGTGAGAGAAGGGTTATCGGTTGCTTGAGTCTTCGTTGACGTGTACAATCTAGGGTCTTCAAGTCAAGAGTGAACAGGTAACTGATAGACGAGCGTGCCACATTTTTCAATCATTGATCTAAACTTTAGATTGGATTCAGACTCAATTTTTTCAATGTTGTTTTTTATGGATCACCACAATGACCCAAAGTGGATCTTCCGAAACGAGAGTCTTTCTCCACAATGATGGCATGGCAATTGAGCACAATAATATACACAAATAGAAAAATATTATAAAATTATCCGTTTTTCTAGATTACAATAAATTGATAGTATTTCGTAATCTAGATGCTTCCTGCATAAATTCGCATAACGCATAATCACGTGACATTAAAAGTCACGTGATTTTCATTATTTTATCAACATCTTACGCCAATACACATATAGAAACTTTAAGAACCTAACCTTTTTGCAACAAAGTAATTTTCGTTCGAAGTTTTGCCATTATTCGTTAGAAATATTTTGGAATTAAATTTTTTATGGTCCATAATTTAGAACAGGTTAAAAAAACATTCATGATCACAACGATCGAATTAGATCTCTTCGTGTAAACATCCCTTAACCCAAGCACCGAGTCCGAGTCCAAGGACGGGGTTCGTTAGGGATGTGCATACAACCACTGAATAATATGACTTTACTTTAATCCACAACTTCACTCTTATTTACATAGTGGTAAGAACGAAATTTGAATAACATTGTTAATTGCTGTAGTAGCGACTGTCGTTTTGGAAAATGGCGTTTGGCTGCCACTGTTTGGTATTTACTGAATAATCTTTATTTTTAATTGGGATGTTTAATTATGAACGTGTTGTAAGAAATGTAAAAAGTCAAAGTTCAAATTAATTATTTATTTGGAATCATACAATTTGCATGGTTATCATATTGAAACGTTTTAATATTTTAAAGTAAGCATTTGTGCTTTCGAAACGCACTCATCATTCATCAATGAGAAGAATGCACAAGAAATGGGGTAATTTAGAAATAATTTATCTATACAATTTGTTTCAGCCGAAGGTGTTTTAATACGATAGGCGGTTGTTCTAGACGTCTAGGCGAACAACTTTTGTTCTACGACTTTTGGAAATTCGAACATGTCGTTCGAAGTTTTTGTACGAAACAGCTGATTTTCAAGTAAAAGTAAAGTAAAAAAAAGTTCCTTCAGAATTATCGAAAAAAAGTTCGAATTTCCAAAAGTCGTAGAACAAAAGTTGTTCGCCTAGACATCTAGAACAACTTTCGTATTAAAACCCCTTCGCTGAAACACATTGTTTATATACCTATTAAACAAGCTGGCTTGTATGGAATGATTTCCTAGAAACACAGAATACATACTAGGTAATTATTATGAACTACAAACTTTGTCATCCCTTTAGGGGTTAAATTTAGCAAAATCCCGTCTTAGTGAGCACCTACGTCCTAAAAGTATCCCCAGTGCAAAGTTTTGGACTCGTTGCTCTTGTAGTTTCAGAGCTTACTTTTCTCTTTTATATCTAGACTAGCGACCCGTTCCGGCTTCGCACGGACTATATCACGCATGCATTAGTACATATAACCCTTCCTCTTGAATCACTCTATCTATTAAAAATACCGCATCAAAATCCGTTGCGTAGTTTAAAAGATAAATGCATACATAAGGACAGACAGCGGAAAGTGACTTTTTAGTCAATAGTAAATATTGCAGGACATTCCACACATCGTCATCTAGCCCCAAACTAAGTAACTAGACTTGTGTTATGGGTGCTAGACAACGGATATACTACTTATATACCTACTTTTCTTTTTGTAAATATATACTTATAATACATAGAAACAACCAGACCACAGACAAATACCTAAGCATAAATACACGTCTGAGGCGGGAATCGAATCCAATGTGTTTGGCAGTCCGGCATGGTGACCATTGTGACAACTGGGTCTTTTTATACTATGTAGTGATAGGTACGTTAAGCAATTACTTTACTTAAATAGTAAAACACTCAATTAACAAGCTACCACATCTTAAATATTAATCTCTATATGGTCCACAAAGTTAATAGTCACCCGGATCTATAACGAAGCGATCCCAACCAGACAATCAGTGTATTACCATACTCAGTTCTTGCTAATTGAGTCCAGACCGCAAGTGAAATCACAAGGGACAGTCCACAATAACGCTTCGACGTAAAACATTAAAGGGGATTAGTGTTATGTAGATTTACTTAGGATTATCTATTTTCCTTAGTACTCATATATGCTGCTTATCGGGTTATTGGTTCAATACTAAGTTGTTTTTGTATGTAGCAAAACTAAAACTATAAGGTATGAAATGTTCGAATTTCCAATAGTCGCTGAATAAAAATCGATTGTTAAGGTGAAAGGGTACCGGCGCTCTCTCTGTTGTTTCCTCCCTGGATAATGAGACTAGCACAAAAGTTATTGTGCCATTAAACCTATAACGACCATGACTATGTCCTATGTTTTGTTTTTTTTTTCATTTTCTAATTATCATAGATATTAAGATTTAAAAAACAAAACATAGGGGCATGATCATGGCAGTTATAAGCACCCGGTACCCTTTCTTCCGAAATGGCTCTTAACCACTCTCTTATATCATAGTGTTTAGACTATAGTTCACGAGTAAATCTGTGTCTAAATCTAAGGTTTAAATCCACATCTCGGACTATTCCTAAACCTCGTTTTGTAATAAGGTGGCACCACCGCTAAAAGTGATCTCTTCCACGCATTCTAAAGTTTTATGATGGAATCAATACTTTGAAAATTGTAATACCAATCTATTGAAAATAACTTGGTCAAAACGTACACAGTTACGCGCTACAACCCCGGAAGGTTTAAAAATCTAAAGTACTGTATATGAAAACCGGATATCCGTTTTGTAAGTACAGTATAGCGAGGAACGGGAAACGGTATATTCCAGAACAATGTGCAATTCGCACAGGTGTTCACAAACACGGATGGAAAATCCAGATTTAAAATATAGCCCGGGTAATTTTAAACATGAATGTAGACTGAACGAACTCGCCTACCGTCATTTTAGAAGGCAAATAGAAATGTGAACAATCGTTCATTATAAACTATCACCAAAATAATAAAAAATAAATTTTATCGGAAATTTCTCACAGCGCCATCTAGCCCCAAGCTAAGCAACTACACTTGTGTTATGGTGGCCAGACAATGATAATCATTGTCATATCAGCCATAGGACGTCCACTGCTGAACATAGGCTTCCCCCAAAGACTTCCAGAGCGATCGGTCGCATGCTCTCTGCGTCCAACGACTTCCCACGACCCTCATTAAGTCGTCCGTCCATCTAGTCGGAGGCCGTCCCGTGCTGCGCCTTCCGGTACGTGGTCTCCAAACCAAGACAATAATTTATAGAATTTATAAATTTATCAATTTAAGTATTTGTTTTTCGTAAATACTTACTAGCTGGGCTGGCAAACGGTGTTTGCCATCTATAAATATAAAATGCTTTGTCCTGAATGACTGACTGACGGATCAACGTACAGCCTAAACCGCTGATCGTAGAGACCTGAAACTTGGAGGGTGTGTTCTTTGTATGATAGAGGCATCCGATAAAAAAAAATCCGAAAGGATTTTCCGAAATACTACCCCTTAGGCAGTGAAATAAGGGGGCAAATTTTGTATGGGATGACGTGATTCCTTGGTCCATTTTCAACTTCTACGCGGACGAAATTACGGGCAAAAGTTAGTATATATATAAAAAAAAGGAAAAAAAAGATGCTGTTCGATTCTCAGACCTAACGAATATACACAAAAAATTTCTAACAAATCGGTTGATCCGTTTTGGTGGACATAGGTAACTAACACAGCGACACGATTTTATATTATTGGCATTATATCCAGTCCAGAAACAAATATTATACGTACATAAATATAAAAAAAACTGTTCTGTGAGTTAAAACGAATTAGTAATTCCCTTGAACAAATCTTTATGTGTTTGTCTGCTGTCAGCAAGTCAAACTCAGGTATCTTTATTGAATGTCTAGGTTAAGTTTATGTGTACAATTTGTGGGTCTTCCAGTCGCGAGTGAATAGGTATCTTTTAAGAAAGTGTGCCGCATCGTTACCATCTGCCGAGTGTGATAGTGGTCAAACGATGACCTATATGTAAAAAAACCTTGACAGGTGTCAAGGGACATCCGGATGGAACGAAGTTTCTTTCGATTAATTAGTGAAGGAATTGTAATAAAATCAAAAAGTGTCGTTACAACTTTTGGTCTTCATTTTTTCCGTCTAGCCCCCTTTCGCAATGCGCCATGAGGAACTTCGTTCCAAAAGTAGCACCTACCATATCATCCAACGACCCAAAGTCATCCCAAAGTTATTCCCGACCAAGAATCAAACTGACAAACTCCGATAAAACACATCCATTAACAAGTCATGAGTTTGTTCACATCTAATAATATCTAAAAACGACTTCGTATTTCAAACGAACCTACTCAATATATTTAAATGTTATTTATTCGGGAGATAGGGGCACATGTGCCTAATAACCGGGTGAGTCTGAGTCTGTGTGCCTGGATAACTGCTCGGTCCTGTCCCCTTTGAAATACAACCGAGTACTGATGCAAATTTAATCAGTAAGCTTTCCACGACCCTCTGAGTTCAAGCGTACGGTAACTCCTCTTATTTCAGTAATTCAGCTCATTTGTTTGTATAAGCTTTTTTGATGAGGTTATGTGTGATAATTTTTTTAATTTCTATGCATCGTACAATTGTACTCGTCCTTTCCGATGAACCAGCCTAGATTCTTCATCTTTGCGAGTCGATTCCGATTATTAAGTCGGTTTTTTATGGATTTATTATTTTTTCTTTGATTTCTATAAATTTATAATTTTATTTTTTTATCTTCTAAATTACTGTATATTTACATCCAGTCCAATAAATAAATAAATTAGTTTATTTGTTTTACAAATGCTTAAATCTATTTACATTAGGTTGAAACCTTCTTTCAAGCATCAAATGCCTGTGTCAGAAGGCTCCGCTCTTCTGTAGTTATTACTTATAATTTATTAAGCAAAAGATATAATTACATGATAATATGACTTCTTAAAATTATTAGATAACTAACTGCGCGCCGCGGTTTCACCCGCGTAAGTCCCGATCCCGTGGGGATATCGGGATAAAAAGTAGCCTATGTGTTAATCCAGGTCTCCACATACGTATCTACATACCGAGTTTCATCGCAATCAGTCCAGTAGTTTTTGCGTAAAGGAGTAACAAACACACACACACACACACACAAACTTTCACATTTATAATATTAGTAGGATACTTACAAAAAATCAATCGTGTTATTTTATTTAAACGTACTTTTTTTTAAATAATAAGTTGCCACAGCGACGTCATCGTCACTTGCTTCATAGAGATCCTGCACGGTGCAGGAGGCAGGGCTTACGGGGCACATCAGTAGGTGAAGCATTGTCTGCTCTGATTGACCACAGTGGAAATTGGTCATTTTCTGGGCCGGTATAACCCCATCGGCTAAGGTTGGTCTTATAATCCACCTGAGTTCTTAGCGGGATGACAGAGACTGTGTCAGAATCGAGATAATATCTAGAAAGAGAATATAATTTAAAAATTAAATTAATTCAAAACCATTTTACAATATATACTATGAAATAAAAATACAAAATCACAATAAAACACATTTGCCTGAATTAAGATGTTCCTGTTATACGATGGGGTAGATGACGATCAATGCATTTCATGGAAACTGCAGGCTGTTGATCTACAGCTGTCTCTATTTTTTTTTATTACGAGAAATTTTGTTATAAAAAAATAGAGACAGGTGGTGATGGGACTTCAGAGATGGATAAATATAGGCATTAATGAATCATGGCTTTCCATATTGCATTTTGATGGGTTGTCCTTTGGTTCGTGACCATTTTTACACTGAATACTGATTAGGGTCTAATTTACGTAAATATCGCAATATAAATACATTTAACCACTTTAATTGAAGATTATTGATTTTCTCGCTCTTTGTTCAAAGAGGAAGGTTGATTGTTATGCCGAAAACTATCGGTTATATTACCTATTCCTTTAAAACTTAGTAGTGGTGTAGGTGCTCATTGAATAGGCAAAGGGCTTGTAACATAAACATCCTGGCATAGAAAACGGTCTGCCATTTTTTTAATTACGCGATGATCTTTAAAACCTTTGGTATCAGGTTTTTCTGCTATGTGGAAATATAAAAATGAAACGCTGAATGTGTCGCTAAGCGCAAATCTCGAGAACAGCTGAACTGATTTCGTTAATTCCTTTTTTTTGTTGTGTTTGTTATTGTCAGGTTTTTATGAAAGAAAAAAAATATTAAATTATTACGCGAGTAAAACCTGCGGTGCACAGCTAGTGTTTAAATAAAAGTTGGTGGTCATACACGGATAAACAGACAGAGAGTGATCTTATAAGGGTTCCTTTTTTTAACTTTTGAGGTACGGTAACCTAAAAACTTAATACATATTTTTTGACATCAAATAACAAAATTTTGTTACGTGACATTTTTTATTTATATTAATGTCCTCTTTACCATATGTTTGAAAAGTAGCCGCGCAATTAAAAACAAATAAAAATGACTCACCGTTTACTGTGCCAGAATGTTACAGCCTCTTTTTATAGACACATTTTTTTGAATGGTTGAAAAAAAGATTGCTTCTAGGTGTAGGAATATGTTGGATATTAAAAAAGAAAAAAGTAGCCATGTTCACTGCTCAGCCGACTACCCATTTCTTTTAAACTTTAGAAAGTTGTAAGTCTTTTTATTAAACCGAGTTTAGAAGGCTAAAAAGAAAGTTTAAAGAAACTGGACACGTTGAGCTTTTATGTATTTTTTTTTTCACATTTTAATGTTTATAATAATTTAATGAAAGTTGAGAGCATGCGACCGATCGCTCTGGAAGTCTTTGGCCTATGTTCAGCAGTGGACGTCCTGTGGCTGATATGATGATGATGTTGATGATGTTGTTGATGAAAGTTGAAGTAGTATTGAATACTTAATTTCTAAATTAAAAATAATAAATCCTACTCATATTATAAATTTGAAAGTTTGTGTGTGTGTGTGTATGTTTGTTACTCCTTCAAGCTAAAACCACTGGACCGATTGCGATGAAACTCTGTGTGTAGATAGCTAGAGCCCTGGATTAACACATAGGCTACTTTATATCCCGATATTCCCACGGGATCGAGACTTACGCGGGTGAAACCGCGGGGCGCAGCTAGTGTACTAATATTATAAAGCTGAAGAGGTTGTTTGTTTATTTGTTTGAGCGCGCTAATCTCAGGAACTACTGGTTCAAATTGAAAGAATCTTTTAAATTCACAAATTAGCACGGCAGATGGCGCTGCAGTCGGTATCTAGGTTATTCTATTCTGCAAAACAACGTTTGTCGATACAGCTAGTGTTTTAAAAGTACCTATTTATCAATTTCTATAAAAATCAATGCTACTTTTCATTGTAATTTTATAACTCAAGAACGGGCTCACCTATCCAAAGCAAATGTTTAAGCTTTGTTCGGACTATTTAGATGGTTTGCACAAAGCGGTCGAGTGGTGCTTCATTTATCACATTTTTTGTAACAAAACTACCATGCGTACGAAGTCGCGGGCAACAGCTAGGTAGCTATAGTTCTCCGAATAAACATACGTTTTGATTAGACACCCCAAGGTCAAAATAAGGTGAGATTCTAAGGGATGTGCGGTGAGAACAAACAGTAGCTCGACCAATCAATAGAATAGAATTAATGAAACAAACATCCTACTATACCCAACATGTTGTTGATACAGGATCGGAGGGAGGCTATTGAATCCAATGAATCTCTTTATTCCAAACTAGCTTTTGCCCTCGACATTGTCACGTAATTCCATACAAACTTTGCCCCCCTTTTTCACCCCCTAAGGGGTAGAATTTCGAAAAATCCTTTCTTATCGGATGCCTACGTCATACAAAGAACACACCTTCTAAGTTTCAGGTGTCTACGATCAACGGTTTCTTGCCTTTGCCGAGAATGCGCTAAGGAGTGCCGCTAGGGTAAATGGGTCTACTGTTCGCTGATGTAGTGCTATAGTATAATGTTTAGTTTTGTAAATAATAGATTAATATGAAGTTCTTGTTGTGGTGTTATTGTTTTGTCTTTTGTACTTGTAATTTTGTGGATATTTGTGTTTTTTGTGTTGCGTACTGTATAAATAAGCGTGGGAAAAAAAAATAATAAAAAAAAGAAGGAAATGTTAAAGAGTGGGAAATAAGAAAGAAAAAGAAAAAAAAAACATTGTCTTTAGTTTTTAGTTTTGTTTAGTTACATTTAGTTTTTTACTTTTAATTTTAGATTATTATTGTATAGTTAGTTATAAGGTTATTTTAAAATTGGCTTAAGCGCTACATCAGCGACAGTAGCCGTATTTTAAGTATAATATATATAAAAAAACGATCAACGGTTTAATCTGTGCGTTGATCCGTCAGTCAGTCAGGACAAATAATTTTATATGTATAGACTAGCTGCTACGCCCCGCAGTTTCATACGCATAGGTTTTTAGGTACCCAAAGGATGAAAATAGGACCTAAGACTTCACTATCTGTCTGTCTGTCACCGAGGCTGTATCTTACGAACCGTGATAGCTAGACAGTTGATATTTTAACAGATTATGTATTTCTGTTGCCGCTATTGCCACTATAACAACAAATATAAAAACAGAAAAAAAAATTAAGTAATCCCATACAATATATATATTTTTTAATTTTTATTTATTAAGGAAGACAAACAGTGACACTTTACTAGAGTATAAAACTAAATATAAAACTAAATACCATTTAAAAGTCTCCGCAAATAGCTTGCTAGACGCTTGATTCTACACTACACATAATGAATGTGAATATATGGTATGGAACCTTTCGTGCGCGAGGCCAATTCGCACTTGGCCGGTTTTATTTACAAATGTCTGTGTTCGACCATTATCACCTGCTTGATGGTGGGTGACGATGCGGTCGAAGATGTAGTACGCTTTCCTAGAAAAGTAATGATTGAGCAAAAATTCATCGTTATATAGGTTCGCTATTGACCTTCCATCACGATGTTATCTCGATTACTTAATTTTCTATCTGTAAACTGATTATAAAAATCGGTGCAATTCAATTTACTACTAAAGTTATTAAGTTGAAATCGAAATATTTATACGATGTTTTGTTCTTATTTTGTGGTATGTTTATCATAATTAGAAATTTAAATTCAATTTTATGAGTTAAAGTAAGTCCGTAAGTATTCAACTGAGACACGGAAATTTCATAGTTCAGGCATATGTGTTTTATTTATTTATTGTTTTCTTGTATGTTACTCTTAGTTTGCTATTTGTACTTATATTTTCTGATTTTATTTATTTATTATTTATATTTAAGTACACAATAGTTTTAAATAATAGAACTGATTTAAATAAAACTTGGTGATCCTGGAAATTATGATAGACTTTTGATCCTTTTCAGATCTGCAGTTAAGCAAATAATAATTTTATTTTAGTAATATTAGAGAAAATATTACATTTTTATCCAGTAAACAAAAGTGCCTTCAATTTTAATTTTATTACGAAATATGAAATATAAATTGCTTTTACAGAGAGCGTCATTTCCCAGTTTTAATGGAGATTTAGATACGTACCTACTGTTGTTTTTGTGAGGCTATAAAGTAACGTGTTTATGGCTCTATGTAATAGCACTATCGTAGTTGAACATATTTTATATTCTAGGTTTCAGGTTTAAAGGTAATATTTTTAGGTGAACGATAAATCATAGCATATATTAAGATAAAGTTGGGTGGGTTAAGCAACGCCTTCATCATCATCCGAGCGATGTTCCCGGTTGCGTCCCTCTCGGGAGCCCGGGGTTCGCATTCCTGCTTTTACGCCTCCACTTCGCACTATCTTCGGCATCCTGGTTTGTAAGGCCATTTGCACATATATCACCCTTTACGACGCGACGTCACATATACATTCACTGACAATATTCGAAAAGAAGTTAGTCTAGATATTAAAAAAATATATTTAATTCTACTTTATTTTTCTATCTGGTTCTCTTATTACAAGTTTTATGTGGCTACGTAGGCACTATTTTGGTTTATAACAATCCAAAGGTGTCCTAAGGAGGAAGGGTAGGATATTGATGTGAAAGTTTGTGTGTGCAAAACCTACTGAACCGATTGTAATGCATAACTCCGAGTAGTAAAATTAATTAGATAAGCAAAGAGAAAGAAAACTTATCTTTTAAATCAGCTTTGTTTACAAACTTTACTTTCGCTCAAAGCGACCCTTGATAATTGCAGTCAACAAAATTTCTGACCATAAAAACCGACATAAACAAAAATATATAAAATAAATATAAATATAAATATTGCAAGACATTCCACACATCGCAATCTAGCCCCAAGCTAAGTAACTAGACTTGTGTTATGGGTGCTAGACAACGGATATACTACTTATATACTTTTTCTTTTGTAAATATATACTTATAATACATAGAAACAACCAGACCACAGACAAATATCTAAGCATAAATACTTGTCTGAGGCGGGAATCGAACCCGCAACCCTGTGTTTGGCAGTCCGGCATGGTGACCATTGTGCCAACTGGGTCGTATATTCTTCACCAACAGATAAAAGTCAAATTCTAAATCATACCTGTAAATTTAACGATGGTGATACTGTCCAATTTCATCGTAGGAGGCACGTTTTGGCCATTTTAGACAACTTTTCTCATCTAATTAAGATTCAAGCGATGGGGGCTAGGATTGGACGGCCATTTTACCAAGAATCCACCTCATTTTGATCGGCTATCAAATACATTTAACATTTTCTAGTTGTAAACAGAACAAAGCCTTCAAAATAGAACTTTACAACAGCTCTATTAATTAAACAGCATTAGCAGCTTGATTACTAGTGTAATATGTGGGGTGCTCAGATAGAGTAATGAGACTAGTCGTCCATTTTGATGGTAGGATTTATTCTCCTAGTAATAACCTGACTCCGTATAACAGATTATAGCTTAGTACCTGGATGACCAAGCTTTGCTCGGTTTTTTTTTTTACTTAGTTCAAAGCAAACACTCATTGACTTCGTGTTACTTAACAATGCCATCTGCTGGAATAACTTTATTGCTCACAAAAAATAGTATCAGTAGTTCAGTAGTTCGCCAATAGATGTCAGGAAGAGTCATATTTTCAGATAAAAAAAAGTAAGTTTCGATAAAACACGAATAAAATGACATTTTCTAAAAATGATTCCTTGCTAGATCGATTTATCGCCCCCGAAACCCTCTATATACCAAATTTCATGAAAATCGTTGGAGCCGATTCCGAGATTCCAATTATATATATATATATATATATATATATATACAAGAATTGCTCGTTTAAAGATATTAGATATATACTACACAGATATCTAGATAGGAAAGGGTAACAGTAGGTAGCGCATCTGATATACAAACTATCACGTATACACGTGATATTCATAAGATATGAAAAAGACACGTATTTCTACGGTCGCTATAGATTACGACGGAATGTGCTGACACACAGGGATGTGTGTCCGCCACAGTATTCGCCCCTGTTTTGAAAAAAAAGAAAAACATTCGCCACATAATACGTTTAAGGTGAAAGGGTACCGGCGCTCTCTCCATACAAACGTAGTCGACTGTTTCTTCCGTGGATAATGACACTAGCACAAATATTTTTGTGCCGTAAAACCTATTACTGCCATGACTATGTCCCTATGTTTTGGTTTTTTCATTTCATAAATCATAGAAATTAAGATTTAAAAAACAAAAAAAAAAAACATGTGGCACTCGGGGACTGTCGCCGTAAAGCTATTGCATCGTGCGAGTTTCGTACAGTCGTACCATATACATACTCGTTAACCGAACGCTCGGCCGAGCTACATGGTAGGCCGAGTGGGGGGTGTTAGGTTTTATTTTCGTTACGGAAATTCTTGATTCGGTCGCCGCGCTCAAAGCCCGCGATAAAGCTATGCAATAGCTTAATAATAAAAAACAAAACATAGAGGCATGGTCCCATGACCAACTTTATAACTGCCATCAGTTA
The DNA here is from genome assembly GCA_951213275.1 of Idaea straminata. NCBI lineage: Eukaryota > Metazoa > Arthropoda > Insecta > Lepidoptera > Geometridae > Idaea > Idaea straminata. The sequence continues at coordinate 10,931,855 of OX577861.1, forward strand.
TAAAGTTTTATGCAACAAAAATATTTATTTTAGTGTAATTCCAGGGAGAAAACAGTCGACTACGGTTGTATGGAGAGAGCCCCCGGTACCCTTTCCTCTTAAATGCAACATTATTGAACTAAGAATTATTAGCTTCACGAGGGTTCTTTCGCACAAAAGTTTTGGTTCGGAAACGGAATAAAAAAGTGTATATTGCTATATATGTTACTCTCCAGGCCCCTAAGTCTGCTAATGCAATTGTGTTTCAATAGAGTGTCGATGGAATCGACATAAACATTTAATGTCAAAAATATGACATTACATGTCAAATTGGTATTCTTCTGATGGTAACTATTCTATCGAAACACCACTGATGCACCACTGACTCACTTTGGTATTCTGCTCTAGAATCGTGGCTCGATAGTTGTCAAAACGGTATATCGCTTAGCAACATATACTACGTTGCTAGGCAACATCAGCGACGTATCTATTACCATTCTTTTGAGACACCATAGCGATTCTATTGCGATGTTATTAAAACTTTAGCAGAATACTAAATAAAGTTACAATCTCGATATAATATCAATAGAGTCTCGATATAATGACAATGGTAAATACATTAATACAAAATAGCAGAATAAGGCTCCAGGTTAGAATGAGTCATCATATCGAGTTTCAACAAAATTAAGTTGCAATATTCCAACTGAACACACATACATACATTGCAAGTTAAATAAAAGTTTTAATATTACCTCTTTTATGTATAACTAACAGCGCTCCGCAGTTTCACCCGCGTAACTCCCGATCCCGTGGGAATATCAGGATAAAAAGTAGCCTATAGCCTTCCTCGATAAATGGACTATCAAACACAAAAATAATTTTTCAATTCGAACCAGTAGTTCCTGAGATTAGCGCGGTCAAACAAACAAAAAAACTCTTCAGCTTTATAATATAAAGTATAGATATTTATCACTCGAATTTTAAAAGTCTTTATTGGCTATATTTGTGACCATGTTTATTATTTTATCCCTCCAGGTAAATCGAGTAGTATTATTACTTCAAAGGAATCTACAATTAAGCGAGTAATTTTTGGTAACGATTTTGTTTGACGACCAAATTAGATTTCTGTAAAGTTGTTTTTTGAGTTTTTCATTAAATTAAAAACGATGTTATATGACGAATTGTCATAATTACTTCGGCTCTTTTTATTAGCGGTAGTAAGTTTTTAATTACCATTATCTGATCTGATGATAAAATGACGATAAGGTCTAAGATCTCTACACGCTCATCTAGAAGATAAGAAATATCTATTTATTATGGTGAACTCAAATTGTAGACATTTTGATCTTCATAATAATGATAGCCCTTATTAAAAAAAATAAGATGTGTACATAATATTTAGACACCGGTTTCTTGATGGTCTTGCTTTCCAGCATAGGCCTACTTAAGTGTTCTTCACAAAGTTCTATCTCTCACTTTCTTCATCCCATTCGTTCCTGCCACTTTTCTTATATCATCTTTCCATCTTCCCTTTTATGATACTGTCTTTATTTCTTTTCCCATTTCCATTGGGCTAGCCTTTTCGGTCTTTACCTAATTTATTAATTAAATATTTTTTTAAATAAATTCAGTACACAAGAATCATACAAAAAAAGATTAAATTAAAAAGTTATTACTAAGGTAAGATTTATAGCGGAAGGTAATTAAAAGTGTACAAACAGTTTGTAAGAGGAAAGCAGTCATTGAATCTATACTAATATTATAAAGCTGAATAGTTTGTTTGTTTGTTTGAACGCGCTAATCTCAGGAACTACTGGTTCGAATTGAAAAATTATGTTTGTGTTGGATAGTCCATTTATCGAGGAAGGCTATAGGCTACTTTTTATTATAGATATTACAAGCAGCGCTCCGCAGTTTCACCCGCGTAACTCCCGATCCCGTGGGAATATCAGGATAGTATAGATACATTAACCTATACGAAATTTTGACTATGTCTTCGTTAACAGACAGTGTCTTCTTTTCCTTTATCTTGATCACAGCTCTGTTATTTATAACGTAGTAAGATTACAATCTAATCATTCAATTGCACGCTAACAATTACAATGTCGGTAATTGATTTGATGCATATCTAAATACGTCGCTTGTAAATCACAATAGATACGTATCCATTCCACACATATTAACTACGTTTAGGGTGATAAGCAAAAAACAAACTTTTTAATCTGGTAATAAAGTTAGTCAACCGTTCATATTTGAAGGAAGAAAATTACTGGAGCAAATGTCATGACAGTTTCAGTGTAGGACGTTGGGCGATATTAATAAGTGGGGTTGAATAGGAATAATCCATTATTTTGACGATCATTTATAGGCAAATGATCACTTGAGCAGTTCTTTTCTGGACTAAGCTGAGAGGGTGATATAGGTTCTGGGCAAACCTACTCTATCCAATACATATTCTAGGTACTTAAGCACTCTAAATAGAATGGATAAATAATCTAGGATTCGGGTTTGTTTTAACCCTTAGTTTCGTATAATAGAAACTGCCCGTCTTTGTCTATCGCATTTAGATTCCATACAATAAATAAGGACGTCAATAGGTTCAAATCTTAGAATGATTCAATGGGTGGGCGCTGAGTTCTGTGCTATAAATTAATTCATGGCAAGGCTTTCGCAAGTGATTGATTTATGTGCATTGGGATGTCTTTATTCATCTGCTACTACGCCCTGAGTAAGTCCCGATCCCGTTGGCATATCGAAATAAAAATTAACCTATTCAAAGGATTCAATGTATCCTTATACCAAGTTTTATAAATGCAAAAGTTTTCGAGTGTGTGAGTTGGTTTGTTACGTTTGCGCTGAAACGGCTGAAGAAATTTGAATGAAATTTGAAATGGAAATCGCTGAAACCATGAAATAACACATAGGATATTTTCTCTCCGAAAATTCGGTATCTATACTAATATTATAAAGCTGAAGAGTTTGTTTGTTTGTTTGAACGCGCTAATCTCTGGAACTACTGGTTCGAATTGAAAAATTCGTTTTGTGTTGGATAGGCCATTTATCGAGGAAGGCTATAGGCTACTTTTTATCCCGATATTCCCACGGGATCGGGAGTTACGCGGGTAAAACCGCGGAGCGCTGCTAGTCTATACTAATATTATAAAGCTGAAGAGTTTGCTTGTTTGTTTGAACCGTTAATCTCAGGAACTACTAGTTCGAATTGAAAAATTATTTTTGTGTTGGATAGTCCATTAATTGAGGAAGGCTATAGGCTACTTATTTCCCGATATTCCCACGGGATTGGGAGTTACGGGGGTGAAACCGCGGAGAGCTGCTAGTCGGGGATAAAGCGAGTAAAACCGCATGGCGCTGCTTGTACTAAATTAACGATATAAAATATAGAATGTGGGTATAGTGCTCCATCAATTTATAAGACAAAAGGGTGTTGCTATTACAAAGTGTCAATGCGTGCTATTCATATGAAAATAATTGCTTGTGTCATTTTTTTCGATTAATGGCTGCTGGGAATAATGAATTATGGATTTTTCATAATAACTCATACAATCAAATAAATTGGCTCTCATATAACATCAGGAAATAATTAATTTTTAATGTAATTTAAAAGTCAATGGGTATTTAATAATGTATTTTGAAAATGTTTTGATGATGTACTCACCCGGCTCCTTTCTTTCGCTATTTATTTCGATATTTTCGAAGACGGGGATTCAAGTGAAGTCGTGGGGTGCTGTTAGTGTTTTATAATTAGCTGTTGTGAGCTAAACAATGCTTAAAAGTTTACAGTAACAAGAAATGTTTTGAGATCAAGAATATTAATTAAGTTTATAAGTTTGACACAGCTTTCTTGTTTCAAGTAGGTAGGTACTAGATTATTGTTTTAGGATCAGTATCTAGTGTTGTCGATAGATCGATAATCGACTATCGAGAAACTTAAACTCAAAAGTCTATTAAATTGGAGTCTGCAATTTGCATGAAATCACTTAGAAGCGTCTTTTAGATGGTCTAACGATAGTCTGTTATTCTGTTATTGTTTGTCTTTTGTAGTTTTGTTTTATGTTGGTTTATTGTGTTGTTGTTAAATTATATAAATAGGAAAAAAAAATACTGAATCAAAGCAAAAAATGGTGATAGAAGATAATATGTTTGTGAACTTAGCAGATCATTGTCCAGCAGATCAAAAAAAAATGTGAGTTCTTATCGCATGCAGCTGAGTTCTAAAGTTCCTGATACTTTTTAAGAATAGTTCTGGCGTTTTTGCCGAGATTTTTTTTTTTCAAAATGATCTGCTAACTTCCCGTGGCAGATCATTTTACAGCAAACTGAAAAAAAATGTGAGTTCTTTTCGCATGCAGCTGTGTTCTATAGTTCCTGATACTTTTTAAGAATAGTTCTGGCGTTTTTGCCGTGAAAATGGTATATTTACTAAATTATCTGCTATAAAAGTTCATAAGGTCGACAAATACTATTTTCATAGTTTCAAATTATTTAAAATGCTGGAACTCTTCTGTTTTCCATATAATCGTATTAGAACTACAGCCAAGAACTCAATTTGACTCCAAAACTCTCGTCCAAGTGCCAGCATAATAATATCATGTCAGAACGTTTTAAATGTAAAAAAAAAAAAATTGAGTTTCAAATCAAATAAAACACTGGATCTCTTTCGTTTTTGTCAGATCAATATAAAAACTGAAGCCTAACACTCGATTCGACCCCAGAACTCTCGTCCAAGTGCCAGCAGAGCATGGCAGAACATTTCAGCGTAAAAAAAAACTTTTTTTGCAGCGTTTTAAATCACATAGGACGCTAGAACTCTTTCGTTTTTGTCAGACCAATATCGGAACTAAAGCTTAGAAGTCGATTCGACCCCAGAACTCTCGTCCAAGTGCCAGCAGAGCATGGCAGAACATTTCAGCGTAAAAAAAAACTTTTTTTGCAGCGTTTTAAATCACATAGGACGCTGGAACTCTTTCGTTTTTGTCAGACCAAATTCAGACCTGAAGCTTAGAAGTCGATTCGACCCCAGAACTCTTATCCAAGTGCCAGCAGAGCATAGCAGAACATTTCAGCAGAAAAACTTTTTTTGCAGCGTTTTACACCACATGGGACGCTGGAACTCGTTCGTTTTTGTCAGACCAATATCAGAACTGCAGTCAAGAACTCGATTCAAACCCAGAACTCTCATCCAAGTGCCAGCAGAGCATGGCAGAACAATTCAGCGTAAAAAATATTTTTTGCAGCGTTTTAAATCACATAGGACGCTAGAACTCTTTCGTTTTTGTCAGACCAATATCGGAACTAAAGCTTAGAAGTCGATTCGACCCCAGAACTCTCATCCAAGTGCCAGCAGAGCATGGCAGAATATTTCAGAGTAAAAAAATATTTTTTGCAGCGTTTTAAATCACATAGGACGCTGGAACTCTTTCGTTTTTGTCAGACCAATATCAGAACTGAAGCTTAGAAGTCGATTCGACCCCAGAACTCTCATCCAAGTGCCAGCAGAGCATGGCAGAACATTTCAGCAGAAAAACTTTTTTTGCAGCGTTTTACACCACATGGGACGCTGGAACTCTTTCGTTTTTGTCAGACCAATATCAGAAATGCAGTCAAGAACTCGATTCAAACCCAGAACTCTCGTCCAAATGCCAGCAGAGCATGGCAGAACATTTCAGCGTAAAAAAAAAAACTTTTTTTGCAGCGTTTTAAATCGCATAGGACGCTAGAACTCTTTCGTTTTTGTCAGACCAATATCGGAACTAAAGCTTAGAAGTCGATTCGACCCCAGAACTCTCGTCCAAGTGCCAGCAGAGCATGGCAGAACATTTCAGCGTAAGAAAAAAAACTTTTTTTGCAGCGTTTTAAATCGCATAGGACGCTAGAACTCTTTCGTTTTTGTCAGACCAATATCGGAACTAAAGCTTAGAAGTCGATTCGACCCCAAAACTCTTATCCAAGTGCCAGCAGAGCATGGCAGAACATTTCAGCAGAAAAACTTTTTTTGCAGCGTTTCAAACCACATGGGACGCTGGAACTCTTTCGTTTTTGTCAGACCAATATCGGAACTGCAGTCAAGAACTCGATTCAAACCCAGAACTCTCGTTCAAGTGCCAGCAGAGCATGGCAGAACATTTCAGCGTAAAAAAAAACTTTTTTTGCAGCGTTTTAAATCACATAGGACGCTAGAACTCTTTCGTTTTTGTCAGACCAATATCGGAACTAAAGCTTAAAAGTCGATTCGACCCCAGGACTCTCATCCAAGTGCCAGCAGAGCATGGCAGAACATTTCAGAGTAAAAAAATATTTTTTGCAGCGTTTTAAATCACATAGGACGCTAGAACTCTTTCGTTTTTGTCAGACCAAATTCAGACCTGAAGTTTAGAAGTCGATTCGACCCCAGAACTCTTATCCAAGTGCCAGCAGAGCATGGCAGAACATTTCAGCAGAAAAACTTTTTTTGCAGCGTTTTACACCACATGGGACGCTGGAACTCTTTCGTTTCTGTCAGACCAATATCAGAACTGCAGTCAAGAACTCGATTCGACCCCAGAACTCTCATCTAAGTGCCAGCAGAGCATGGCAGAACAATTCAGCGTAAAAAATATTTTTTGCAGCGTTTTAAATCACATAGGACGCTAGAACTCTTTCGTTTTTGTCAGACCAATATCGGAACTAAAGCTTAGAAGTCGATTCGACCCCAGAACTCTCATCCAAGTGCCAGCAGAGCATGGCAGAACATTTCAGAGTAAAAAAATATTTTTTGCAGCGTTTTAAATCACATAGGACGCTGGAACTCTTTCGTTTTTGTCAGACCAATATCAAAACTGAAGCTTAGAAGTCGATTCGACCCCAGAACTCTTATCCAAATGCCAGCAGAGCATGGCAGAACATTTCAGCAGAAAAACTTTTTATGCAGCGTTTCAAACCTCATGGGACGCTGGAACTCTTTCGTTTTTGTCAGATAAATATCAGAACTGCAGTCAATAACTCAATTCGACCCCAGAACTCTCGTCCAAGTGTCAGCAGAGCATGGCAGAACATTTCAGCGTAAAAAAAAAATTGTTTTGCAGCGTTTTAAATCACATAGGACGCTAGAACTCTTTCGTTTTTGTCAGACCAATATCGGAACTAAAGCTTAGAAGTCGATTCGACCCCAGAACTCTCATCCAAGTGCCAGCAGAGCATGGCAGAACATTTCAGAGTAAAAAAATATTTTTGGCAGCGTTTTAAATCACATAGGACGCTGGAACTCTTTCGTTTTTGTCAGACCAATATCAGAACTAAAGCTAAGAAGTCGATTCGACCCCAGAACTCTCATCCAAGTGCCAGCAGAGCATGGCAGAACATTTCAGCGTAAAAAATATTTTTTGCAGCGTTTTAAATCACATAGGATGCTAGAACTCTTTCGTTTTTGTCAAACCAATATCAGAACTGAAGCTTAGAAGTCGATTCGACCCCAGAACTCTCATCCAAGTGCCAGCAGAGCATGGCAGAAAAATTCAGCTTAAAAAATATTTTTTGCAGCGTTTTAAATCACATAGGATGCTAGAACTCTTTCGTTTTTGTCAGACCAATATCGGAACTAAAGCTTAGAAGTCGATTCGACCCCAGAACTCTCATCCAAGTGCCAGCAGAGCATGGCAGAACATTTTAGAGTAAAAAAATATTTTTTGCAGCGTTTTACACCACATGGGACGCTGGAACTCTTTCGTTTTTGTCAGACCAATATCAGAACTGCGGTCAAGAACTCGATTCGACCCCAGAACTCTCATCCAAGTGCCAGCAGAGCATGGCAGAACATTTCAGAGTAAAAAAATATTTTTTGCAGCGTTTTAAATCACATAGGACGCTGGAACTCTTTCGTTTTTGTCAAACCAATATCAGAACTGAAGCTTAGAAGTCGATTCGACCCCAGAACTCTCATCCAAGTGCCAGCAGAGCATGGCAGAACATATTCAGCAGAAAAACTTTTTTTGCAGCGTTTTACACCACATGGAACGCTGGAACTCTTTCGTTTTTGTCAGACCAATATCAGAACTGCAGTCAAGAACTCGATTCGACCCCAGAACTCTCATCCAAGTGCCAGCAGAGCATGGCAGAACAATTCAGCGTAAAAAATATTTTTTGCAGCGTTTTAAATCACATAGGATGCTAGAACTCTTTCGTTTTTGTCAGACCAATATCGGAACTAAAGCTTAGAAGTCGATTCGACCCCAGAACTCTCATCCAAGTGCCAGCAGAGCATGGCAGAACATTTCAGAGTAAAAAAATATTTTTTGCAGCGTTTTAAATCACATAGGACGCTGGAACTCTTTCGTTTTTGTCAGACCAAATTCAGACCTGAAGTTTAGAAGTCGATTCGACCCCAGAACTCTTATCCAAGTGCCAGCAGAGCATAGCAGAACATTTCAGCAGAAAAACTTTTTTTGCAGCGTTTTACACCACATGGGACGCTGGAACTCTTTCGTTTCTGTCAGACCAATATCAGAACTGCAGTCAAGAACTCGATTCGACCCCAGAACTCTCATCTAAGTGCCAGCAGAGCATGGCAGAACAATTCAGCGTAAAAAATATTTTTTGCAGCGTTTTAAATCACATAGGACGCTAGAACTCTTTCGTTTTTGTCAGACCAATATCGGAACTAAAGCTTAGAAGTCGATTCGACCCCAGAACTCTCATCCAAGTGCCAGCAGAGCATGGCAGAACATTTCAGAGTAAAAAAATATTTTTTGCAGCGTTTTAAATCACATAGGACGCTGGAACTCTTTCGTTTTTGTCAGACCAATATCAAAACTGAAGCTTAGAAGTCGATTCGACCCCAGAACTCTTATCCAAATGCCAGCAGAGCATGGCAGAACATTTCAGCAGAAAAACTTTTTATGCAGCGTTTCAAACCTCATGGGACGCTGGAACTCTTTCGTTTTTGTCAGATAAATATCAGAACTGCAGTCAATAACTCAATTCGACCCCAGAACTCTCGTCCAAGTGCCAGCAGAGCATGGCAGAACATTTCAGCGTAAAAAAAAAATTGTTTTGCAGCGTTTTAAATCACATAGGACGCTAGAACTCTTTCGTTTTTGTCAGACCAATATCGGAACTAAAGCTTAGAAGTCGATTCGACCCCAGAACTCTCATCCAAGTGCCAGCAGAGCATGGCAGAAAAATTCAGCTTAAAAAATATTTTTTGCAGCGTTTTAAATCACATAGGATGCTAGAACTCTTTCGTTTTTGTCAGACCAATATCGGAACTAAAGCTTAGAAGTCGATTCGACCCCAGAACTCTCATCCAAGTGCCAGCAGAGCATGGCAGAACATTTTAGAGTAAAAAAATATTTTTTGCAGCGTTTTACACCACATGGGACGCTGGAACTCTTTCGTTTTTGTCAGACCAATATCAGAACTGCGGTCAAGAACTCGATTCGACCCCAGAACTCTCATCCAAGTGCCAGCAGAGCATGGCAGAACATTTCAGAGTAAAAAAATATTTTTTGCAGCGTTTTAAATCACATAGGATGCTAGAACTCTTTCGTTTTTGTCAGACCAATATCGGAACTAAAGCTTAGAAGTCGATTCGACCCCAGAACTCTCATCCAAGTGCCAGCAGAGCATGGCAGAACATTTTAGAGTAAATAAATATTTTTTGCAGCGTTTTACACCACATGGGACGCTGGAACTCTTTCGTTTTTGTCAGACCAATATCAGAACTGCGGTCAAGAACTCGATTCGACCCCAGAACTTTCATCCAAGTGCCAGCAGAACATGGCAGAACATTTCAGAGTGAAAAAATATTTTTTGCAGCGTTTTAAATCACATAGGACGCTGGAACTCTTTCGTTTTTGTCAAACCAATATCAGAACTGAAGCTTAGAAGTCGATTCGACCCCAGAACTCTCATCCAAGTGCCAGCAGAGCATGGCAGAACATATTCAGCAGAAAAACTTTTTTTGCAGCGTTTTACACCACATGGGACGCTGGAACTCTTTCGTTTTTGTCAGACCAATATCAGAACTGCAGTCAAGAACTCGATTCGACCCCAGAACTCTCATCCAAGTGCCAGCAGAGCATGGCAGAACAATTCAGCGTAAAAAATATTTTTTGCAGCGTTTTAAATCACATAGGATGCTAGAACTCTTTCGTTTTTGTCAGACCAATATCGGAACTAAAGCTTAGACGTCGATTCGACCCCAGAACTCTCATCCAAGTGCCAGCAGAGCATGGCAGAACATTTCAGCGTAAAAAAAATTGTTTTGCAGCGTTTTAAATCACATAGGACGCTAGAACTCTTTCGTTTTTATCAGACCAATATCGGAACTAAAGCTTAGAAGTCGATTCGACCCCAGAACTCTCATCCAAGTGCCAGCAGAGCATGGCAGAACATTTCAGCGTAAAAAAAAAACTTTATTTTGCAGCGTTTTAAATCGCATAGGACGCTAGAACTCTTTCGTTTTTGTCAGACCAATATCGGAACTAAAGCTTAGAAGTCGATTCGACCCCAGAACTCTTATCCAAGTGCCAGCAGAGCATGGCAGAACATTTCAGCAGAAAAACTTTTTTTGCAGCGTTACAAACCACATGGGACGCTGGAACTCTTTCGTTTTTGTCAGACCAATATCGGAACTAAAGCTTAGAAGTCGATTCGACCCCAGAACTCTCATCCAAGTGCCAGCAGAGCTTGGCAGAACATTTTAGAGTAAAAAAATATTTTTTGCAGCGTTTTAAATCACATAGGACGCAAGAACTCTCTCGTTTTTGTCAGACCAATATCGAAACTAAAGCTTAGAAGTCGATTTGACCCCAGAACTCTTATCCAAGTGCCAGCAGAGCATGGCCGAACATTTCAGCAGAAAAACTTTTTTTGCAGCGTTACAAACCACATGGGACGCTGGAACTCTTGCGTTTTTGTCAGACCAATATCAGAACTGCAGTCAAGAACTCGATTCAAACCCAGAACTCTCGTCCAAGTGCCAGCAGAGCATGGCAGAACATTTCACCGTAAAAAAAAACTTTATTTTGCAGCGTTTTAAATCGCATAGGACGCTAGAACTCTTTCGTTTTTGTCAGACCAATATCGAAACTAAAGCTTAGAAGTCGATTCGACCCCAGAACTCTCATCCAAGTGCCAGCAGAGCATGGCAGAACATTTCAGAGTAAAAAAATATTTTTTGCAGCGTTTTAAATCACATAGGACGCTAGAACTCATTCGTTTTTGTCAGACCAATAACGGAACTAAAGCTTAGAAGTCGATTCGACCCCAGAACTCTCATCCAAGTGCCAGCAGAGCATGGCAGAACATTTCAGAGTAAAAAAATATTTTTACAGCGTTTTAAATCACATAGGACGCTAGAACTCTTTCGTTTTTGTCAGACCAATATCGAAACTAAAGCTTAGAAGTCGATTCGACCCCAGAACTCTCATCCAAGTGCCAGCAGAGCATGGCAGAACATTTCAGAGTAAAAAAATATTTTTTGCAGCGTTTTAAATCACATAGGACGCTAGAACTCATTCGTTTTTGTCAGACCAATAACGGAACTAAAGCTTAGAAGTCGATTCGACCCCAGAACTCTCATCCAAGTGCCAGCAGAGCATGGCAGAACATTTCAGAGTAAAAAAATATTTTTACAGCGTTTTAAATCACATAGGACGCTGGAACTCTTTCGTTTTTGTCAGACCAATATCAGAACTGAAGCTTAGAAGTCGATTCGATCCCAGAACTCTCATCCAAGTGCCAGCAGAGCATGGCAGAACATTTCAGCGTAAAAAAAAACATTTTTGCAGCGTTTTAAATCACATAGGACGCTAGAACTCTTTCGTTTTTGTCAGACCAATATCGGAACTAAAGCTTAGAAGTCGATTCGACCCCAGAACTCTTATCCAAATGCCAGCAGAGCATGGCAGAACATTTCAGCAGAAAAACTTTTTATGCAGCGTTTCAAACCTCATGGGACGCTGGAACTCTTTCGTTTTTGTCAGATCAATATCAGAACTGCAGTCAAGAACTCAATTCGACCCCAGAACTCTTGTCCAAGTGCCAGCAGAGCATGGCAGAACATTTCAGCGTAAAAAAATATTTTTTGCAGCGTTTTAAATCACATAGGACGCAAGAACTCTTTCGTTTTTGTCAGACCAATATCGAAACTAAAGCTTAGAAGTCGATTCGACCCCAGAACTCTCATCCAAGTGCCAGCAGAGCATATCAGAACATTTCAGCGTAAAAAAAAACTTTTTGCAGCGTTTTAAATCACATAGGACGCTGGAACTCTTTCGTTTTTGTCAGACCAATATCGGAAATAAAGCTTAGAAGTCGATTCGACCCCAGAACTCTCATCCAAGTGCCAGCAGAGCATGGCAGAACATTTCAGCGTAAAAAAATATTTTTTGCAGCGTTTTAAATCACATAGGACGCTAGAACTCTTTCGTTTTTGTCAGACCAATATCAGAACTGAAGCTAAGAAGTTGATTCGACCCCAGAACTCTCATCCAAGTGCCAGCAGAGCATGGCAGAACATTTCAGAGGAAAAAAATATTTTTTGCAGCGTTTTAAATCACATAGGACGCTGGAACTCTTTCGTTTTTGTCAGACCAATATCAGAACTGAAGCTTAGAAGTCGATTCGACCCCAGAACTCTCATCCAAGTGCCAGCAGAGCATGGCAGAACATTTCAGCAGAAAAACTTTTTTTGCAGCGTTTTACACCACATGGGACGCTGGAATTCTTTCGTTTTTGTCAGACCAATATCAGAACTGCAGTCAAGAACTCGATTCAAACCCAGAACTCTCGTCCAAATGCCTGCAGAGCATGGCAGAACATTTCAGCGTAAAAAAAACTTTTTTTGCAGCGTTTTAAATCGCATAGGACGCTAGAACTCTTTCGTTTTTGTCAGACCAATATCGGAACTAAAGCTTAGAAGTCGATTCGACCCCAGAACTCTCGTCCAAGTGCCAGCAGAGCATGGCAGAACATTTCAGCGTAAAAAAAAACTTTTTTGCAGCGTTTTAAATCACATAGGACGCTAGAACTCTTTCGTTTTTGTCAGACCAATAACGGAACTAAAGCTTAGAAGTCGATTCGACCCCAGAACTCTCATCCAAGTGCCAGCAGAGCATGGCAGAACATTTCATTTCATTTTGGATTCTCAATCTTTGCGTTACCCAAAGCCAACGGCGGGGACGTGTTGAGAACTGGCTTCGTTACTTTCCACATTTCATTCCTTTTTTTAAGTTTTTATTTTTTTATTTTTTTTAGGATTTCTGTTTTATATACGGATTTTGTCTTGTTGTTTTTGACGTGACAACGTCTTATAATTCAGAGCCGGCTGCACGCACGAAAACACATGACGTCATCATGCGGCGTTACCTCGCTCTGAGGCGTTCCATGTAAGGCTTGGATTTTAATTTTTAAATGTAAGATTTATAAACAATAATTTAATCATTGTTTATTCTTATAATGAATTATTTAAAATTATTACTGTTTTATAACAAATTACCATTAATTTAATTGTGATTTCCAATTACCTCCTTCTCTATATACATACAAATCTATTAAACAAATGAAATTAAAATTTTCTTTTGAAAAATGCTACCATTTCATCAGGATTTTCTTAAGACGTTGTCACGTTCAACTATCGTCAGTAAACCGACTTTACAGACAACCAATTTTTTTTGTATTTTATGTATTTTTTTGTTATATGGTTTTTTGTATTTTTTTTTATACGTAAGAGGCTTTGACCACTTAACGACCACTGCGTATTGCGTATACTATTAAGGGACGTGTTGATAACTAGCTTCGTTTTTGTTCCATATTTCATTTTTTTTTTGTTTTGTTATATTTTTTTTACTTTTTTACGATTTTTGGTTTATATACGGATTTTGTCTGTGTGATTTTTTTTGTATTTTTTGTATTTTGTTGTTTTATGGGATTTCTGTATTTTTTTTTAATACGCAAGAGACCATTTTACGCAAGAGAATTTAACCATTTAACGACCACTGCATATTGCGTATACTATTAAATGCGGAGTTATTATTGTTTTTGAACTCTGCTGGCTCTTGGATGAGAGTTCTCGGGTCGAATCGAGTTTTAGGCTGCAGTTCCGATATTAGTCTAACAAAAACGAAGAAGTTCTAGCGTTCTATGTGATTTAAAACGCTGCAAAAAAAGATTTTTTTTTAAGCTGAAATGTTCTGCCATGCTCTGCTGGCACTTGGACGTGAGTTCTGGGTTTGAATCGACTTCTAAGCTTTAGTTCCGATATTGGTCTGACAAAAACGAAAGAGTTCTAGCGTCCTATGTGATTTAAAACGCTGCAAAAATGTTTTTTTTTACGCTGAAATGTTCTGCCATGCTCTGCTGGCACTTGGATAAGAGTTCTGGGGTCGAATCAACTTCTTAGCTTCAGTTCTGATATTGGTCTGACAAAAACGAAAGAGTTCCAGCGTCCCATGTGGTGTAAAACGCTGCAAAAAAAGTTTTTCTGCTGAAATGTTCTGCCATGCTCTGCTGGCACTTGGATAAGAGTTCTGGGGTCGAAACGACTTCTAAGCTTTAGTTCCGATATTGGTCTGACAAAAACGAATGAGTTCTAGCGTCCTATGTGATTTAAAACGCTGCAAAACAATTTTTTTTTTACGCTGAAATGTTCTGCCATGCTCTGCTGGCATTTGGATAAGAGTTCTGGGTTTGAATCGAGTTCTTGACTGCAGTTCTGATATTGGTCTGACAAAAACCAAAGAGTTCTAGCGTCCCATGTGGTTTGAAACGCTGCAAAAAAAGTTTTTCTGCTGAAATGTTCTGCCATGCTCTGCTGGCACTTGGACGAGAGTTCTGGGGTCGAATCGACTTCTAAGCTTTAGTTCCGATATTGGTTTGACAAAAACGAAAGAGTTCCAGCATCCCATGTGGTTTGAAACGCTGCAAAAAAAGTTTTTCTGCTGAAATGTTCTGCCATGCTCTGCTGGCACTTGGATAAGAGTTCTGGGGTCGAATCGACGTCTAAGCTTTAGTTCCGATATTGGTCTGACAAAAACGAAAGAGTTCTAGCGTCCTATGCGATTTAAAACGCTGCAAAATAAAGTTTTTTTTTACGCTGAAATGTTCTGCCATGCTCTGCTGGCACTTGGACGAGAGTTCTGGGGTCGAATCGAGTTCTTGACTGCAGTTCTGATATTGGTCTGACAAAAACGAAAGAGTTCCAGCGTCCCATGTGGTGTAAAACGCTGCAAAAAAAGTTTTTCTGCTGAAATGTTCTGCCATGCTCTGCTGGCACTTGGATAAGAGTTCTGGGGTCGAAACGACTTCTAAGCTTTAGTTCCGATATTGGTCTGACAAAAACGAATGAGTTCTAGCGTCCTATGTGATTTAAAACGCTGCAAAACAATTTTTTTTTTACGCTGAAATGTTCTGCCATGCTCTGCTGGCATTTGGATAAGAGTTCTGGGTTTGAATCGAGTTCTTGACTGCAGTTCTGATATTGGTCTGACAAAAACCAAAGAGTTCTAGCGTCCCATGTGGTTTGAAGCGCTGCAAAAAAAGTTTTTCTGCTGAAATGTTCTGCCATGCTCTGCTGGCACTTGGACGAGAGTTCTGGGGTCGAATCGACTTCTAAGCTTTAGTTCCGATATTGGTTTGACAAAAACGAAAGAGTTCCAGCGTCCCATGTGGTTTGAAACGCTGCAAAAAAAGTTTTTCTGCTGAAATGTTCTGCCATGCTCTGCTGGCACTTGGATAAGAGTTCTGGGGTCGAATCGACTTCTAAGCTTTAGTTCCGATATTGGTCTGACAAAAACGAATGAGTTCTAGCGTCCTATGTGATTTAAAACGCTGCAAAACAATTTTTTTTTTACGCTGAAATGTTCTGCCATGCTCTGCTGGCACTTGGACGAGAGTTCTGGGGTCGAATCGACTTCTAAGCTTTAGTTCCGATATTGGTCTGACAAAAACGATAGAGTTCTAGCGTCCTATGTGATTTAAAACGCTGCAAAAAAGTTTTTTTTTTACGCTGAAATGTTCTGCCATGCTCTGCTGGCACTTGGACGAGAGTTCTGGGTTTGAATCGAGTTCTTGACTGCAGTTCTGATATTGGTCTGACAAAAACGAAAGAGTTCCAGCGTCCCATGTGGTTTGAAACGCTGCAAAAAAAGTTTTTCTGCTGAAATGTTCTGCCATGCTCTGCTGGCACTTGGATAAGAGTTCTGGGGTCGAATCGACTTCTAAGCTTTAGTTCCGATATTGGTCTGACAAAAACGAAAGAGTTCTAGCATCCTATGTGATTTAAAACGCTGCAAAAAAAGTTTTTTTTTTGCGCTGAAATGTTCTGCCATGCTCTGCTGGCACTTGGATAAGAGTTCTGGGGTCGAATCGACTTCTAAGCTTCAGTTCTGATATTGGTCTGACAAAAACGAAAGAGTTCCAGCGTCCTATGTGATTTAAAACGCTGTAAAAATATTTTTTTACTCTGAAATGTTCTGCCATGCTCTGCTGGCACTTGGATGAGAGTTCTGGGGTCGAATCGACTTCTAAGCTCTAGTTCCGTTATTGGTCTGACAAAAACGAATGAGTTCTAGCGTCCTATGTGATTTAAAACGCTGCAAAACAATTTTTTTTTTACGCTGAAATGTTCTGCCATGCTCTGCTGGCACTTGGACGAGAGTTCTGGGGTCGAATCGACTTCTAAGCTTTAGTTCCGATATTGGTCTGACAAAAACGATAGAGTTCTAGCGTCCTATGTGATTTAAAACGCTGCAAAAAAGTTTTTTTTTTACGCTGAAATGTTCTGCCATGCTCTGCTGGCACTTGGACGAGAGTTCTGGGTTTGAATCGAGTTCTTGACTGCAGTTCTGATATTGGTCTGACAAAAACGAAAGAGTTCCAGCGTCCCATGTGGTTTGAAACGCTGCAAAAAAAGTTTTTCTGCTGAAATGTTCTGCCATGCTCTGCTGGCACTTGGATAAGAGTTCTGGGGTCGAATCGACTTCTAAGCTTTAGTTCCGATATTGGTCTGACAAAAACGAAAGAGTTCTAGCATCCTATGTGATTTAAAACGCTGCAAAAAAAGTTTTTTTTTTGCGCTGAAATGTTCTGCCATGCTCTGCTGGCATTTGGATAAGAGTTCTGGGTTTGAATCGAGTTCTTGACTGCAGTTCTGATATTGGTCTGACAAAAACGAAAGAGTTCTAGCGTCCCATGTGGTTTGAAACGCTGCAAAAAAAGTTTTTCTGCTGAAATGTTCTGCCATGCTCTGCTGGCACTTGGACGAGAGTTCTGGGGTCGAATCGACTTCTAAGCTTCAGTTCTGATATTGGTCTGACAAAAACGAAAGAGTTCCAGCGTCCTATGTGATTTAAAACGCTGCAAAAAATATTTTTTTACTCTGAAATGTTCTGCCATGCTCTGCTGGCACTTGGATGAGAGTTCTGGGGTCGAATCGACTTTTATGCTTTAGTTCCGATATTGGTCTGACAAAAACGATAGAGTTCTAGCGTCCTATGTGATTTAAAACGCTGCAAAAAAGTTTTTTTTTTACGCTGAAATGTTCTGCCTTGCTCTGCTGGCACTTGGACGAGAGTTCTGGGTTTGAATCGGGTTCTTGACTGCAGTTCTGATATTGGTCTGACAAAAACGAAAGAGTTCCAGCGTCCCATGTGGTTTGAAACGCTGCAAAAAAAGTTTTTCTGCTGAAATGTTCTACCATGCTCTGCTGGCACTTGGATAAGAGTTCTGGGGTCGAATCGACTTCTAAGCTTTAGTTCCGATATTGGTCTGACAAAAACGAAAGAGTTCTAGCGTCCTATGCGATTTAAAACGCTGCAAAAAAAGTTTTTTTTTTTACGCTGAAATGTTCTGCCATGCTCTGCTGGCATTTGGACGAGAGTTCTGGGTTTGAATCGAGTTCTTGACTGCAGTTCTGATATTGGTCTGACAAAAACGAAAGAGTTCTAGCGTCCCATGTGGTTTGAAACGCTGCAAAAAAAGTTTTTCTGCTGAAATGTTCTGCCATGCTCTGCTGGCACTTGGATAGGAGTTCTGGGGTCGAATCGACTTCTAAGCTTCAGTTTTGATATTGGTCTGACAAAAACGAAAGAGTTCCAGCGTCCTATGTGATTTAAAACGCTGTAAAAATATTTTTTTACTCTGAAATGTTCTGCCATGCTCTGCTGGCACTTGGATGAGAGTTCTGGGGTCGAATCGACTTCTAAGCTTTAGTTCCGATATTGGTCTGACAAAAACGATAAAGTTCTAGCGTCCTATGTGATTTAAAACGCTGCAAAAAAGTTTTTTTTTACGCTGAAATGTTCTGCCATGCTCTGCTGGCACTTGGACGAGAGTTCTGGGTTTGAATCGAGTTCTTGACTGCAGTTCTGATATTGGTCTGACAAAAACGAAAGAGTTCCAGCGTCCCATGTGGTTTGAAACGCTGCAAAAAAAGTTTTTCTGCTGAAATGTTCTGCCATGCTCTGCTGGCACTTGGATAAGAGTTCTGGGGTCGAATCGACTTCTAAGCTTTAGTTCCGATATTGGTCTGACAAAAACGATAGAGTTCTAGCGTCCTATGTGATTTAAAACGCTGCAAAAAAGTTTTTTTTTACGCTGAAATGTTCTGCCATGCTCTGCTGGCACTTGGACGAGAGTTCTGGGTTTGAATCGAGTTCTTGACTGCAGTTCTGATATTGGTCTGACAAAAACGAAAGAGTTCCAGCGTCCCATGTGGTTTGAAACGCTGCAAAAAAAGTTTTTCTGCTGAAATGTTCTGCCATGCTCTGCTGGCACTTGGATAAGAGTTCTGGGGTCGAATCGACTTCTAAGCTTTAGTTCCGATATTGGTCTGACAAAAACGAAAGAGTTCTAACGTCCTATGCGATTTAAAACGCTGCAAAATAAGTTTTTTTTTTACGCTGAAATGTTCTGCCATGCTCTGCTGGCATTTGGATAAGAGTTCTGGGTTTGAATCGAGTTCTTGACTGCAGTTCTGATATTGGTCTGACAAAAACGAAAGAGTTCCAGCGTCCCATGTGGTTTGAAACGCTGCAAAAAAAGTTTTTCTGCTGAAATGTTCTGCCATGCTCTGCTGGCACTTGGATAAGAGTTCTGGGGTCGAATCGACTTCTAAGCTTTAGTTCCGATATTGGTCTGACAAAAACGAAAGAGTTCTAACGTCCTATGCGATTTAAAACGCTGCAAAATAAGTTTTTTTTTTACGCTGAAATGTTCTGCCATGCTCTGCTGGCACTTGGACGAGAGTTCTGGGGTCGAATCGAGTTCTTGACTGCAGTTCTGATATTGGTCTGACAAAAACGAAAGAGTTCCAGCGTCCCATGTGGTTTGAAACGCTGCAAAAAAAGTTTTTCTGCTGAAATGTTCTGCCATGCTCTGCTGGCACTTGGATGAGAGTTCTGGGGTCGAATCGACTTCTAAGCTTCAGTTCTGATATTGGTCTGACAAAAACGAAAGAGTTCCAGCGTCCTATGTGATTTAAAACGCTGCAAAAAATATTTTTTTACTCTGAAATGTTCTGCCATGCTCTGCTGGCACTTGGATAAGAGTTCTGGGGTCGAATCGACTTCTAAGCTTTAGTTCCGATATTTGGTCTGACAAAAACGATAGAGTTCTAGCGTCCTATGTGATTTAAAACGCTGCAAAAAAGTTTTTTTTTTACGCTGAAATGTTCTGCCTTGCTCTGCTGGCACTTGGACGAGAGTTCTGGGTTTGAATCGAGTTCTTGACTGCAGTTCTGATATTGGTCTGACAAAAACGAAAGAGTTCCAGCGTCCCATGTGGTTTGAAACGCTGCAAAAAAAGTTTTTCTGCTGAAATGTTCTACCATGCTCTGCTGGCACTTGGATAAGAGTTCTGGGGTCGAATCGACTTCTAAGCTTTAGTTCCGATATTTGGTCTGACAAAAACGATAGAGTTCTAGCGTCCTATGTGATTTAAAACGCTGCAAAAAAGTTTTTTTTTTACGCTGAAATGTTCTGCCTTGCTCTGCTGGCACTTGGACGAGAGTTCTGGGTTTGAATCGGGTTCTTGACTGCAGTTCTGATATTGGTCTGACAAAAACGAAAGAGTTCCAGCGTCCCATGTGGTTTGAAACGCTGCAAAAAAAGTTTTTCTGCTGAAATGTTCTACCATGCTCTGCTGGCACTTGGATAAGAGTTCTGGGGTCGAATCGACTTCTAAGCTTTAGTTCCGATATTGGTCTGACAAAAACGAAAGAGTTCTAGCGTCCTATGCGATTTAAAACGCTGCAAAAAAAGTTTTTTTTTACGCTGAAATGTTCTGCCATGCTCTGCTGGCATTTGGACGAGAGTTCTGGGTTTGAATCGAGTTCTTGACTGCAGTTCTGATATTGGTCTGACAAAAACGAAAGAGTTCTAGCGTCCCATGTGGTTTGAAACGCTGCAAAAAAAGTTTTTCTGCTGAAATGTTCTGCCATGCTCTGCTGGCACTTGGATAGGAGTTCTGGGGTCGAATCGACTTCTAAGCTTCAGTTCCGATATTGGTCTGACAAAAACGAAAGAGTTCTAGCGTCCTATGTGATTTAAAACGCTGCAAAAAAATATTTTTTTACTCTGAAATGTTCTGCCATGCTCTGCTGGCACTTGGATGAGAGTTCTGGGGTCGAATCGACTTCTAAGCTCTAGTTCCGTTATTGGTCTGACAAAAACGAATGAGTTCTAGCGTCCTATGTGATTTAAAACGCTGCAAAACAATTTTTTTTTTACGCTGAAATGTTCTGCCATGCTCTGCTGGCACTTGGACGAGAGTTCTGGGGTCGAATCGAGTGTTAGGCTTCAGTTTTTATATTGATCTGACAAAAACGAAAGAGATCCAGTGTTTTATTTGATTTGAAACTCTAATTTTTTTTTTACATTTAAAACGTTCTGACATGATATGCTGGCACATGGACGAGAGTTGTGGAGTCAAATTGAGTTCTTGGCTGCAGTTCTAATACGATTATATGGAAAACAGAAGAGTTCCAGCATTTTAAATAATTTGAAACTATGAAAATAGTATTTGTTATGAACTTTTATAGCAGATAATTTAGTAAATAAACCATTTTCACGGCAAAAACGCCAGAACTATTCTTAAAAAGTATCAGGAACTATAGAACACAGCTGCATGCGAAAAGAACTCACATTTTTTTTCGATTTGCTGTAAAATGATCTGCCACGGGAAGTTAGCAGATCATTTTGAAAAAAAAAAATCTCGGCAAAAACGCCAGAACTATTCTTAAAAAGTATCAGGAACTGTAGAACTCAGCTGCATGCGATAAGAACTCACATTTATTTTTGATCTGCTGGACAATGATCTGCTAAGTTCACTAACATACTAAGCTGCGGGTTTCATCAAGATGTTTTCCTTCACCGTAAGAGCAATGTCAATTGTCAAATGATGCACGGCTGGCCGGGATTTAAACCCACGACCTTCAGAATGAAAGTCAAGGTATCTACTATTAAGCCAACACCGCTCTAAGAAAAAACGGTAAGTACATTACTTTTCATTACATTTTATGAATTTTCTTTTAGCTTATAGGTAGTTACTTAAGATATAATTTATTTTGTTTTCGTTATATAATTATGTAATCAGTTTACGTTTTGTTTTTATGGTGCAATAAAGTGTTTATCTATCTATCTATCTTTTCTATATGTACAAATCTTGCAAAGCCAAAAAAAAACAGTTCGGATCCTAGAAGTAGGAGCCATACAGTATAAATATCAGGCATTAAGCGACTCTGGTCGATCTACCTATCAAGTATTCAGTTTTATCTACAAGCTGGAGGAAATTTCAATATCACAGGGAATTTACAAAATCGAATTAATTGTCTCTAAAGACTCCTAAATTACCAATTTTACAAATAAATGTCTATGAATGCTTGTTTTTGGGATTTCGTGGCGGGATGTATACTATCGCACTTGGCTGAGTTTTTTATAACTTTTATAGAATCTGTAGCACAAAGTCAGCATGTTTTTGGTATGGAATTAGACAATTCGTCTACAAAAAAATAATTAAATCAACACTTACATTTTGATTTTAAATGTTTTTTCATTCAACCCAGTAGTGTCTTGTATGATTTTACAGGCATTAACATTCCTTCTCTTTCTGTAAGTGTAACCTATTTTTCTCGTGTGTTCATTCCTAAATAAAAGTTTTCTTTTCTTTATGTTTTTCAATATTTTTCGCTAGGAAACCACCCAATGTATGGGATAAAGTATGACATAACGTTAAGGCAGAAGAATGTTAATTGTAAGACGCGTCTCTTTGATACTGTAAGTAAACAAGGGGAGTTTTTAATTTGATCCTTTTAGATCCAGCTTTGTTGGACGAGAAATTAAAAATGTTTACTTTCTATGAAAATGTTTGTTTAGAAAAATGTTTGTGACGCCTGCTTTATAATTCAATGTGGCACAAAGAAATTATATAATATTATTAACACAAAATAATCATCTCAATCGGTTAAGCCGCCTTCCAGTACCTAATAAAAATAAATACACGATGAATTGAGAACCTCCTTTTTTGAAGTCTGGTAAAAAGGAGGGTAAAAAGGGTGGTAAAAATCTGGTTAGGTCAAAATGCGATTAAAAATGGAGTTTAGGATTTTCAATTCAATTTGACAGTTCCGGCGATCAATACGACTCTAATATGCTTGAATGCTTGCTTTTTTTGATAAAAATAATGTATGAGCCTCATTACGTTGCAGGTGGATATTTCATCGAAGTTTCTATTTATACCTCACAGAAACCGATATGCCTTATTCACATGCTTTAAAATAATTATAAAGACATTACTTTTTGTTGCATTTTGAATGTAAACAAAAAAGATAATGTCTGTCTTCAAATTAAGTTAACGAGCTATACGCCGATCGATACGTCTGAATGTAGTCAGTGCATTGATATATGTATTATAAATAGAAAATAAAAAAAATGAAAAATAATTAAATAATAAAAAACTTTTTTTTTTGGAGAATTTTCAAAATATGGCAAGACAATTATTTACCAAAGGGCTCACTGCTAAAAAAAGTGTTGCAACAACTTGAAAATTTTCAGTAATTTTGGCTAATTTTCCCGAACTTTCAGTCATAATTTAAGCAAAAATAATTTTAATTTTTTTAGGCATATCCTACAAGTTTTTTATTACACACTGTATACTCTACAAGCAAAAAACCATAAACGGAGGCGACCACAGAAGTTGACATTTGACAAAAACGATTCATAATTATCTTTCATAATTCATCAATATTGTGTAGCCTACCGTTTTCCGGTCTTCCTATGAACTGTCAAAGTCTTTTACCAAAAAACCCAACTAACACATTCAGTTACAAAGCAATATCTAAAAGTAATATAACCTTTATTAAAAGGAGGTTAAGGGTTATTTTCATAAAAGAGAGCTGCAAAACAAGTTGTGGATAAAGTTCATATCACCAGATACGGATTTAGTGAGTTATAAAATTAGTTCTTTTGCGAAATGATTTAACGTTGAATGGACACAGTTATTTTCTCAGTAGGTTCTTGGTAAAATTACGTACGGGGATTTAGTTCCTTGAGATCTCACAAAATGTAGACTAGCAAAAAGTGTTTCAATATGTTTTGTTAATTTATGCTGTTTCTAGCGGGCTATAGTCCAAAATACAGCATATTCTAGTTTGTCGATGTCTGTGATATTTTCTATATTAAAAATCATTGGGTTTTTGCATGCGGTACAATCCTAATTCGAACAGAAAGCTCTTTAATACGTCCCCATATGCGTCATTACATAAATTGAATGTATTTAAATATTTGACTTGCCTGCATATTTTGTTATATAAAGCAAAAAAGATTCCCAATAAGTTTAGTCTAAAGTTAGTAACTAAATAGTCTTGGTTAGGCCTTGTCTTTAACTTTATTTAGTAGACCTAATTTATTTTTAGGCTACGAGGAGGTGGCATTGCAATGAATTTATTTCATCGTAATTCACCTAAAGTATCCTAAAGTATATTTAATTTCATAGGACTTAAAGTCTTTGCATACGTGACGGGATTTTACCGTGCCCGGAACGTGATATTTTTATATGAAACGCTGTCAAGAAATTGTCACGTCCCGTCTGGCACGGGAAAGATCACGATACATCCACGAATACTTTATGAACAATGCACATCAAGTCCCCGTCACGTCGGAGGTTTTATCCCGTTACGTATACAACGACCTTTAATCAAAGTCAAAGTCAAATTTTTTTATTTCTTTGGATGCTTAAAAAAATTGTACATAGACCACTTGAAAACGCCTTAAAAACAATACTAGCAGCGCTCCGCGGTTTCACCTGCGTAAGTCCCGAATCCGTGGGAATATCAAAATAAAAAGTAGCCTATAGCCTTCCTCGATAAATGGACTATCCATCACAAATATTTTTTTAATTCGAACTAGTAGTTCCTGAGATTAGCGCGTTCAAACAAACAAACTCTTCAGCAATATTAGTATAGATTAAAATGATATTTGTATATACTGTAACTACTCTATTTGTTAATAAATAAAATAGTATTGAAAAAAAGTTTGTGTTTTTAAACTTAAACGTAATTGAAAAGGCAAAGTCGAGTATACTTACTTGTAAGCTTGTAAGCACACTTGAACATTTGAATTTTGAATTCACCAATGTTTTTTTCTGTTTTTTAATATTAGGTAATGTGTACTTATTACTATTGGTGTATCTAGTTTCTCTAGGTTAGATGCCCAAAAGGCAAGCAAAAGTAACAGCCAACCTTTTGGGATATTTCTTAGTGAATATGCATTTAAATCCACTGGTAACCCTTATCCTATTCACGCCCTAAGAGAATCGTTTATAGGACTTTATAATTCTCTGAAAACAAGACCGTATTGAATAAACGTTTCAAAATACGTTTTCTATACCGGATCGGACTAACATTTCAAAATACGCTTTTGATACCGGATCGGTACTAACATTTCAATATAAACTTTCAATACCGGATAGGTACTAACATTTTAATATACACTTTCAATACCGGATTGGTACTAATATTTCAAAATACACTTTCAATACCGGATCGGTACTAACATTTCAAAATATACTTTCAATACCGGATCGGCACTAACATTTCAATATACACTTTCAATACCGGATCGGTACTAACATTTCAAAATACGCTTTCAATACCGGATCGGTACTAAAATTTCAAAATACGCTTTCAATACCGGATCGGTACTAACATTTTAATATACACTTTCAATACCGGATCGGTACTAACATTTCAAAATATACTTTCAATACCGGATCGGCACTAACATTTCAATATACACTTTCAATACCGGATCGGTACTAACATTTCAAAATACGCTTTCAATACCGGATCGGTACTAACATTTCAAAATACGCTTTCAATACCGAATCGATACTAACATTTCAAATACACTTTCAATACCGGATCGGTACTAACATTTCAAAATACGCTTTCAATACCGGATCGGTACTAACATTTCAAAATACGTTTTCTATACCGGATCGGTACTAACATTTCAAAATACGCTTTTGATACCGGATCGGTACTAACATTTCAATATACACTTTCAATACCGGATCGGTACTAACATTTCAATATACGCTTTCAATACTGGATCGGTATCAACAGCTATTAACCGATATGGTCTTCCAACCTATTTTTGCAAGATGACATTAATTGTAAGTATTGAGCGGCCAACCTGAACACGTCCGAGTAAAGACTAGCGTGTTGTTTTTATATTGAAACACCCTCATTGTGTGACCGTGCCGGTTGAGTGAGCTCATGAATAATGCGAGTGTTATGCACTTGTTAGTTGGGTGAGAGCTTGCTGCTACGAATTTTATCTATTACTAGCTGTCACGGCAAACGTTGTTTTGCCAATTCCAAAAAAAAGTAAATGAAACAAAATAAAAAATAGATAGTAGCCGATTCTCACACCTACTCAATATGCTCACAAAATTTCATGAGAATCGGTCAAGCCGTTTCGGAGGAGTACGGGAACGAACATTGTGACATGAGAATTTTATATATAAGAAAAAATAAAAATGAATCGAAATGCTTCCGATTTTTTTTGTGTGAACAGATGTACATACATACATACATACGGGTCAAAAACATAACCCTCCCTTTTGGCTTCGCCGAAGTCGGCTAAAAATGAATCAAAATGCTTCCGAACGACTGCACCAATTTGGTTTTTTTTGGTGTTATTGGCAGGTTGAATACAAAAAAAACGAACGCTGGTGGGGCACAGAAAGTTTATAAAAAAATATTATGTGAAAAAAAAAGAAATATATACTTATAATACATAAACAGACCAATAAACCCTTTTCTACAGCTTTCAAACGTCATCACATCACTCAATGAAATAAAATAAAATATAACTATAATTTTGTTGTTCACAAATATCGACTTGGCACAATGCCGCACAGCCAAAAACAGGGTTGCGGGTTCGATTCCTGCCTCAGACATGTATTTATGCTTAGATATTTGTCTGTGGTCTGGTTATTTCTATGTATTATAAGTATATTTTTTTAATTAATTAAAAAAAAAGTTAAAAATTCTAAGTATATATTTACAAAAGAAAAGTATATAAGTAGTATATCCGTTGTCTAGCACCCATGACAAGTCTAGTTACTTAGCTTGGGGCTAGATGGCGATGTGTGAAATGTCCTGCAATATTTATTTATTTAAATATTCGTCACAGGAAGCTTAAAGCAGCACTGATGAGTGAAGAAGGACGGTATACAGATCTGTTACTGCCACGGCGAATGAATTCACATCACGTAACATGCTTTGATTGTAGGGGTGACACAGATAGAGGCATTAATTGATATTGTATAGGCTTATTTATGGGGTAAATATAAATAAGAAGAAAAAAACATTTCTAGAACGCAATCACTCGACGGGCAATACCCATAAAATATCACTCTCTTGTCCGTCAGTCTGTCCATGTGTCACTATCGATTTTAGGAACGGGTGGATCTAGCAAGTTGATTTTTAAGAAGAAGTTCTCCGGTCTTGTTTAGGTATCAAGCTAAGTAACTAGATTTGTGTTATGCTTGGGTGCTAGACAACGGATATACTACTTCTAAACTTTTATTTTGTAAAATTAGATTGAATTTGATTTCAGAATTCATTCCATACAAATTAAATACATTAAATTAAAAATACTTAAATAATAAATGAATAAAATAAAAAGACAAGACAAATATCTAAGCATAAATACTTGCCTGAGGCTGGAATCAAACCCGCAACTCTGTGTTTGGTAGTCTGGCATGGTGACTATTGTGCCAACTGGGTCATCAAAATATAAGTATTCTATCCAATTATGCTATGTCCTTTCGATATTTATCAAATACTAGCTACGCCCCGCGGTTTCACCCGCGTAATAATTTTCTGCGCAACTTTCTTTTTTTTTATTTCATAAGAACCTTCTCCTGATAATAACAAACAGACCAAAAAAGAATTGGCCAAATTGGTCCAGGCGTTGTTGAGTTATGCGCTTACCAACACATTTTGCGATTCATTTTTATATATTATAGATTGTAACATTAAAGTTGCTGACTGACTCAGTGGTTTTTGCTCCAACAGACGGACGGACCGAGTTAAAATGCATTCAGATATATGTCATAATATAGCTAGGAAACGATTTCGGAAAATTCAAACCTAAAAACCCAAAGTCACACGCAAAATCTAGTTTTGTTTAAGAAATTTTGAAACACCGCATCTTCTTGCAGTAAAATTTGATTCCATACTCTGTTTAAGTATCTTTTACGTCACACAAACAATTATCTTGCCTTCACAAACTGCACCGATTAAAAACCTTTGGCAATTGTGTTGTGTCACAAGCTTGTGTAACATACTAACACACATTAGTACACAACGGAAAGACATACCAGCAATAATATTATATATTATTTTATTTTATTTTTGTTACTAACATAGTTTGTAAGCTTTTTGTATACTAACACATGGACAAAGTCTGAAAATAAATTCTTCTATTCTATTCTAATAATTGTCATTATAAATTAATAGGTATTTCAGTCAGTAGGTGAGTTGGATCGCGTGTCGTTCGTCTATGTCGACTTAATAATACATTGTCGTGAATTGGAGTGCCAGTGACGGTTTGAAATGAGGCCTCTCCATCCTATAACTGCTCACGTTGACCAATCCATCCAAAGCGGTTCCGGGTCCTTTATAGCATCATGACAATGGTACTTCTTTGCGCCAACAAAACTCTACACTAATAACGGAATCGATACGCAAAAAAGAAGAAATCACGTTTCTTTTGCCATTTTGCTGTAATTTTCTCAGCGAATTAGGCTAACCCAGTCTGAGATTTAGGCTGGAGGAACATGATAAGAGTGCAGTATAGTTTGCTCGGCTGCTGTACGTTAGCTAACCTAATGTCAGCTAATAACAACGAAAAATACCTGACAGTATACTCGAGTGGGCGGATCAGACCCCTACCTAATCATTTCCCCTTTATTTGTGCTATCGATACGAAGAAGAAGAAGGCAAGTCTCCACCCGCCTTTTGCCTGTTGGCTTCGGCTACAAGCAATCCTTCCAAGGGTCCGGAGCAAAACACTGTGATATGTGGCATACACACATAATAGTATTTTTGACTTTTTAGATAGGTTTAAAAACGACAAGAAATTTGTGTCCTTAAATTATACTAAAACTAGCTGCACCCCGCTGTTTCACCCGCATATGTCCCGATCCCGTAGGAATAACACATAGAATAGCTGAAGACCTGAATTAACACATAGGATACTTTTTATCTTGATAAAAAGTATCCTATGTGTTAATTCAGGTCTTCAGCTATCCAGGTACCGAATTTAATCGCAATTGGTCTAATAGTTTTTACGCAAAGGAGTAACAAACATAAACTATCACATTTATAAAATTAGTAGGATGTAGTCGTCTCAAGTTGGTTGTAATATAAAAAATGACATCATGTCATTATGTAATTAATTTTCAGTAATCACTTACTAAAAAGAGACGCAGAGAGCATGCAATTGATCGCGCTGGAAAGTCTTTGGCGGAGGCTTTGTTCAGCAGTGGTAAGATGTTCAGACGTCATGATTGTGGCTCTTATGATGATGATCACTTACCGAAAACGGAGCTTTGTAATGATTGATTTGTTGATAACATAATACTGATTTAATTAGAAATTAAATTGAATCACTATACCATATACTATAGATACATACATACACCTTCCTGTTTAAATCGTGTAATTTAAAGTTTAACATGTCAGTGCAAAGTAGAAGCGCCGGAAATTGTTGCAATTCACCCGTTCGATGTGACGACTTGCAAGCATTTCTACACGCGACAACGTAATTGCGTTGCCTGTAATACATACCTACTATAATAATTGCACGTTTACGTATTGTTGGTTATTATTTGGATTAAGGAAAATAATTTTTAGATCTGACTTTTATAAAATTGATAATAAAAAAAACATATCCACCTTATTCCAAAAGAAGGTTTAAGTATAGTCCGAGATGTGGATTTAAACCTTAGATTTAGATACAAATTTACTCGTGAACTATACCTAGTCTAAACACTATCCCTATATAATCTATAGGGATAGTGTTTAGACTATAGTTCCCTATATAATCTATAGGGACAGTGTTAAGACGATAGTTCCCTATATAATCTATAGGGATAGTGTTTAGACTATAGTTCCCTATATAATCTATAGGGATAGTGTTTAGACTATAGTTCCCTATATAATCTATAGGGATAGTGTTTAGACTATAATTCACTATATAATCTATAAAGATAATGTTAAGACTATAGTTCACGAGTAAATCTGTGCCTCAATCTAAGGTTTAAATCCACATCACGGACTATCCTTATACCACGTTTTGGAATAAGGGGGTATAAGTTTCTTATAAATTCTTCTATTGAAGTGTGTGTTCCGAAGACGCGCATTTTAACTTAGTTTTTAAGTAAAATAGGTACGTACTTACCTACATAAGTATTTACTCAAAGTTGTTAATCTAATAAAAATCTTCAATTCCAATCTAATGTATTGGAAACTCAAGCATAAGCAAATGAAAAAATCATACACCCAATGTATTTACGTTTATTATGAAGATCAAAGGTTATAAACTTTATTGAAACTCGTCTGTATTCCATTGGACGATTGACCCTTTTCATAGACCCTAAAAGCTACTTAGTAGGATTGGTCCTTTCATGTCATTTTTATTATAAAACTAGCTGTGCCCCGCGGTTTCACCTGCGTGAGTCCCGATCCCGTGGGAATATCGAAAAAAAAAATCCTATGTCCGTCTTATGATTGTAAGCTACCTCCCCACCAATTTTCAGCCAAATTGGTTTAGCCGTTCCCGAGTTATAAATGGTGTAACTAACACGACTTTCTTTTATATTATATAAGAAGATACGGTAGGTGTACTATTTATGGCGGTATCCTTGCAGCGCTTTCCCCGTATATTTGCATTTTCCTGTTTTTTTTCTAAATAATTCTTTTAGAGCAATATTTGCCTTTTTTTATTAAATCAAGGTTTGCTTTAGAATGTAAAGTAAGCACCTTGAGGGTTCAAGGTGCTTACTTTACATCCTAAGAACCATATTTCCATACATTTTCTTGTTTACGCTAACGCAGCTGTAGGGTTTGCTGTACGAAAAAACTCGCACTACGGTACGGATACTTGATGTTACGATTTCTACCAAAGACGGCCAAGAGGAAGAACTCAAAATTCTATTGAGGCTTCTTTTCTTCTTAACCCCCGACGCAAAGCGACGGGGTGTTATCAGTTTGACGTGTCTGTCTGTGGCATCGTAGCTCCCAAACAAATGAACCGATTTTGATTTAGTTTTTTTTGTTTGAAAGGTGCTGATGTTTGATCAAAATCGGTTCATCTTGATAATTTTCATTTGGGTGTCGTTCCGGTTATGTTCTCTATATGATATGATATACTAAGCCATGACCTTTAAGAGGAAAGGTACCCAGCTCTCTCTCCATTAACCATTTTTTTAATTTTTTGAAATAATGTCTTTAAAAGTTCCTTGTTATAAGATTAGTTTGCTCGTTTTATCCTACGCTTTACTACAGCATACTGAATACTGCTTTCTAATAAGAAGTAAGTACCTACTTAACTTACCAACAAGTAAGTTGCAGTTTCCAACTTGAGAGTTCGGAATAGTTAGCAACAATCAACAATTAAAAATCATAATTGCCATTGACTTTTACAAAGAAACCTTTTCACGGAGAGCTCATAAAACTTTGTTGGTTGATTAAAAATTTTTTAACGAGACGAACCAATTATGACCCCTGCACCAAATAACAAAGAACCCTGGCGGAGCTTTTTTATTCACAAAAACTGTAGGCCTCATTAAAGAACAGAGGGTCAAGTTAAATTGGTTTCGTGAAATGCGCGTCATCAACTCAAAAAGGTGGGCGTGGTCAAGGTAGTACAAAAAGCTAAAGGATCAAAGTTTTCAATTCATTTTGCTTTATTTTTAACATCAATCACTTTATGGTCTTCACATTTTTTACTGGACAGGGAATGTTGTTGTTTAGTAGGAATTGAATGCACTTTATGCGTTCCTTTTTACTTAATAAGAAAGCAAAATTACAGAGATAAATCTGTTGAATACTAAAAGGTCTTCGTAACAAAATCAACCAAGCCCTATTCGCGAAGCTTTGAAATGTTCTTACAAATACGAGCGTATCAAACGGTAAATCAATCAATAGATCTCATAGTGTAAGTATCATCTTTTATCTGGCTCTAAATAGATTTTAAGGCTTAGTGTGTAATCTAATAAAATAAATAAATAAAATGTTATTTTACTCGTGGTACATACACGATGCTGCATATTTTGTCACTGCCTAAGAAATACCTAGTCATTTGCACGATTGCATGATAAATCGCTTCTCTGTGTAAAAGCTAGAGAATGAACGAACTGCAATGTCTATAAATTATTGGGGTCCGTTTATTTGAGGGTCTATGAGTCATAAGCGTTTAGGTTTCTTCTAGAAAAGCGTAAATCGCTTACTATCGTGTTAGACAGTGGTCAAACACTGACCTGCCAAACTGCATTTAAAGTTGATCTAAGCTTGGTAGTACCTTGCATGATTTATGTTACACATTTTTTATACATAATCAGCAAGATAACTAAACTAACTTTAAAAAAAAATATTCTAAAAAATCTTCTACCAACACCTTTACTTTTACGTTTTTATGATCCTCGAAAAATCGCATGACCCTTCGCTTATAAATAGTGGCGATTTATAAAGGAGAATGACCATAAAGAGTAAGGAATTGCCGCCCTTAGCCAGTGGCACATAGCCGTTTTGTTATTCATTCAAAAGAAGGATATTTATGTGTTATCGTCAAAATATTTATTATTGTGTCCGGTAGCCCTTCATCCCTTTGTGCGCGACATACAAAAAATTGGGGTGTGAACGAAACATACCGAGATAGGGATGTTCTATGAAGAGGCTAATTGAGAAATATCGACGAAATTAATTATTCTTGTGATTCGATCGATTCTGAAAGTTCTTATTAGACGTCAATATAAAATTATTTGTTTTTCTTAGAATAGGAGTCTATATGATTTATGGTTTAAGACATTTATTTATCTATTTATCTAAAAAGGATTCTATTTCTCTTGTCTATAAAAAATATGTTAGTTAAATTACGTTGTGTTAGGTAGGCTTAGAAACAAAGAGCCTGCTTGTTGTTATGGACTCTCTTAGGATTAAGTAAAAAAAATCGATTCATTAATATATTTTGGGTACCTATTTCAAGTCGAAGCGAAATCTTTGAAGTAGATGGTAGACAGAGGTGAAAGCCTCGAGAAATGACTAAACTAGTTCATAATAGAAATAAGAAAAACCTTCATAACTTTTGAATGGCTAAACCAATTTCCATTAAACATAGCCATCAACACTCACAAAATACTTCGCTTTCTACCGCAAAATACTGCATTCAAATTGGTTCTTTCGTTTCCAAGCTATGATGGCGGATAAACTGACAGAAACACAAGTGTCAAACTTTTACCACCATTATTTGTTCATTCAAGGATTAAAAACTCAAGTGAAGCGGGGAATGAAAATGATCAGAATATCGATATTGACCCCATCTCTACGAAACATCGTTATGAAATATGCGATTCCTTATACAAGAGAAGTCCTTTATGCATCCCTAGGGAACCTCTGGTCAAGTAGGTTATCACAAGTGGCCGCTGGCGAAATGAAAAATTTATGTCTCAATATATGGTAGGAGTTACAATTTTGGTTCGTGTCTTGCATTAAGCTGAATCTCGAGGGATGTTTTGAGATATTGGTTCGAAAGAGTATTGCTTGCCTTACATGCGGCAAGAACACTCGTTATCTTTTTTAAATTTAAAAGATTATTTTACTTTATAATTTAAATATTTTAAGTACTACGACTCAGATTTCGCAACGACACATTAACAAGAAATAACATGTTTGCAAAATTTCAGTTCAATCGGTAACCGGGAAGTGGATCAAATTTTATTTGCAAGATTCCATGACAGACATCGGGACAGGTGAAGCTAAATAAAAGCTTGTAAATATAGAGTTAGTGGTGATGGTATCGTTTTTATTTCAAAGGTCGTGGGTTCGTATCCCGGCCGGCCGTGCACGAATGGATGTACGTGCGGTCCCTTATTGGAACGGTCCATGGGCATATACCTATAATCGCAAAAATACGTAACTTTCAAAGATGTATACATATTTTGCTTTGTAAAAGGACTTCGTTACCGTAAAAAAACAAAATTTATGAAAACGAAACAAAATCAAAATCAGTTCAGCCGTTCGGGAGCTACGATGCCACAGACACACACACACACACACACAGGCACGACAAACTTATAACTCCCCGTCGTTTTTGCGTCAGGGGTAAATAAAATAATATCTTTAAGAACACATCCGTTCTTGGAAAAGCCTTTTGGTTGTGTCCTTTTTGAATTTGACGACCTAGTTGGCACAATGGTCACCATGTCGGACTGCCAAACACAAGGTTGCTGGTTCGATTCCCGCCTCACACAAGTATTTATGCTTAGATATTTGTCTGTGGTCTGGTTGTTCTTATGTATTATAAGGATATTTATACATAAAAGAAAAATTATAAGTAGTATATCCGTTATAGAGCACTCATAACACAAGTCTAGTTACTTAGCTTGGGGCTAGATGGTGGAATGTCCTACAATATTTATTTATTTATTTGACATTCTAATTTGCTGTTTATTAAATTCAGTTCAAGTTTAACGGTAAAATTAAGAGACGTAAGTCTTTATTTTCTGTCTTTATTATGCTGACTGTGGCACTACGGCAATGCATAAAAACTCTCAACCAAATAATGTAAAGGAACTTGAATTAAATTGAAAGTAATAAATCCAACATTTCCCTCCCAAATTGACTAACTTTAAACTTCCATTCTTCATAAACGAACCCTGTAAAACGAAGAGTGAATAAATCACATTTTTCCGTAACCCTCTCACAAGGGTTGTGAGCAGGTGTGTCCATCCATCAACGTCTGGTGTGACAATTTGACGTATGAGACAATCTGGGCCCACGCAAAACTGACAACAGACAGTCAACTTGTTTAAGCAAGGTTTATATGAAGGACTTTCACCCGCGTAAGTCCCGATTCCGTGGTAATATCGGGATAAAAAGTAGCATTGAGATCTCCTCAAAATTATTAGTTATTAAGCTATTGCATAGCTTTTATCGTAGGCTTTGATTCCGTAACGAAAATAAAACCTAACACCCCCCACTCCGCCTACCATGTAAGTACCTCAGCCGAGCGTTCGCTTAACGTGTATGTATTTGTTTTATTATTTATTCGACGTTTCGATCGGGTTGCACTGACCATGGTCGTGGGAAGACAAGTAGAAGTTTTTATAAAAAAAGCAAGTTGAGTAAAGGAAGTTTTAACAAAATAAATAATTAATTAAAAAAATGAATTTATGAAGAATAATGTTACTTCTAATGAATTATTGTCTAGTCATACCAAGTTTCATCATACTTGATATGTGTGCAGGATTTGTAATAAAATCATAAAGTGTCGTTACAACTTTTGGTCTTTATTTTTTCCGTCTAGCCCCTTTCGCAACGCGCGATAAGGAACTTTATTCCAAAAACAAAAGCTTACCTCTTTTTGCTAACTGTACCAAATAATTTCAAAGACCCGTTGAGAAAAGAAATATTATTTATTTTAAAATATTGTGGACCCATTTAAGAAGAAAAGTGCGAAAAAGTTATGGAGCTTTGGGAATAAACCCTTTATAATATAAGTGTAGATATAATTATAATTTTATATATAAAATTCTCGTGTCACAATGTTCGTTCCCGTACTCCTCCGAAACGGCTTGACCGATTCTCATGAAATTTTGTGAGCATATTGAGTAGGTCTGAAAATCGGCCAACATCTATTTTTCATTTCGTTTGCTATCTTTTTTTAATGGCAAAACAGCGTTTGCCGGAACAGCTAGTTATGTAGGTATAAGAATAAGCCGTACTGCGTTAAACCTAAATAAATTTGGACGAGGACAAAAGCAGAATAAGACAAAAATAGGTAAGATGTAATAACAGTTAAATAATTCTAAAAGTTGCCTAAAAAGTAAAATTCTTATTTAATTTTCCTAATTTTTAATACTGTAAATGTTACAGTTACTATGTTTGTCTGTCTTAATGCCTGGTTGTCATCTGTCTTGGTACGTTTTCACGCCTAAACCGGTGATGGCGCAGTTACATAATAGTCTCGTGTGCATTTCGAAATATTCAAGACTACCTGCGACCCGCGGTTTCACCCGCGTAAGTCCCGATCCCGTGGGAATATCGGGATGAAAAGTAGCCTATGTGTTAATCCAGGTCTCCAGCTATCTACATACCGAGTTTCATCGCAATCGGTGTAGTAGTTTTTGCGTGATGGAGTAACAAACATACACACACAAACTTTCACATTTATAATATTATGATAGTAGGATTAAAGCTGTCATAAACCGTTTTTCTTCGTAAGAATCACTCTCAATTTCCTCTCTTCCATTTACATGAAATAAAATACGAGATAAAATATATAATGCGTCAGAGAAAGTCAACATGTAAGACTCCACCGCTTCACTTTGACAATTTACATGGTAAATAGATACGAGAGGTGTCATGTCAGGGTTGTATTACATTCAAATAGATTCAAAGTGGATTTTTGGGGGTTCTTTGTGGAGCGGAAGAGAAAATTGATGCTGTCAAAGAAGGCTCATTCAATTTGCGGCTTATTAATCAACTGGAGGGAGGCCAATCACCGATGAAATTGTAGGTAGGTACTGCTTTATTTACTTGAAATTTTAGGGGAGGAAATTGACGGTTTAATTTAGGTATACTTTAATTTGATTGTAATTATCCTGGGGGTATTTAGATACCCAACGAACCAACTAAGTTATGCTCTATCTTCAAAAAGCAGAATTTTTTCGATAACTTTATTTTACTTTTAAGTTTACAAAAGCGGCTGTCACACCAAATGGACCAAAATTAAAAGATCTAGTTGCGAAATACAAAAGTATATACAAGTATAGAAACGGTTGACCGCCGTCTTCGAAATAAAGAAGAAAAATGTTTTGTATAAAAAATGTATGACTAATAATAACAAACTTCTAACACAAAAACTTCTGATCACAGACCTCCGAAATACATAATCAGCAATTTCGATTCGATAAAAAACACGATTCGATTCCCTTAATCGAAATGTCATCAAATCGCGCCGATACCAATTTAGCCGATTCGGGTACCATTACGAATAATCATGATCCAAACATTGTATTCGTATTGTCATCGTCGATTATGCAACTGATCGAATTGATTCGATTACTGGCGACAGATGTCTTTGGACGTGACGAATTTCGACTAAAAATAAACCATAAAAACGTTTCAAAGACCATAAAAACTATTACGCTTTTCTAACTTTTATTATCACCAATATAGAGTTTAAAGTTCTTTGTGGAAAATAATTTTGTTTTCGTATTAGTAATCAGCCGGTTCGACCGCAAATTGTTGTCCCTCGATCAGACGTTGGCAGGAAATTACAATTTCGATTTTTATTTCACGAGTATGGATAGTCTATCACAAATTTGTAGACACTGCAATTCACATGAAAGAAATATTAACTGATGACTTTGTTTAATTAATTGATTAGAATTAAAATTCATTTATTTCAGATAACTTGATCCATTTTAATTTACTAAGATTTACTTACCTATTGTTAAAAAATGTCAAAAAAACGTCCTTCTTGAGATTTTTATTGTAATTTGTAGATATTGTTTTAGGTTACATTTTTAATATACCTCTAGTTTAGTTTATACATTAGTATAACTTAATTTTTTCAACGCTCAAAATATCTGATATATATGTGTTTTAAAGAACGAATGTAGTGCAGAATTTTCTATCAGTTGATGGAAAAATCGGTAAGCTGCGTTTTGACTGTTTCGCATCTGCCGCGTCTAATTTTTTTCCATATACTATGTATACGTATTGTTTTTGTGAATGTCATCCTGAGCAATGAAGGCCGCGCCGCAAACGATCGCGGTTCCCTTTGTATTTAGCCGTTGAGCATTTGGTATAGTGCAGAAGCTCAAGCGATCTATTGTTACAGTCAGTTAAGTCAAATCAGTCAGTTAAGTCAAAAAATGACACGCTGGCACCCATGGGGTTCAATATTTTTTTTCAAAAAGTTATTTAAATTGTTCGTCACTTTTACTTATGCATGACATCGTGCTTAAACAATTTTAGCTAAATTCTAGCTAAACACATTTAACAAGTAATATAAAATTAAATTCGGTTTCAATAACCACAAAGGTTGACATTCTTTAATCCGTGTGACACTATGAAAGTTGGTTAATCATATGTGTAAGTTTGCGTGAAATTTATTTTGTTTTAATAGTTTGAACTTAGTTATTTTGCAGTATCTGGTGATTAAAATATATTTAATACTACAATTTAGGCCTACTCAAACCTACTCCGTCTAATACATATTTCATGCACTACAACATCCTAAATAGCATGGATTGAAAGTTACTAGCGCTATATAAATAACTTCGGAGCCTATTCGTTACAGACAAACAAAAAAATCTTTCATGCTGAGGCCAATCTTTAATACCACAATTGTAGTTTTTCGTCGAAACTGCTTATGAATTGTACCACTTATATTACTTTACCGTCAACTTGTGTGATATTGGCACGATATTGGTTACAATGGATTCCTATTCCATCTTTTGTAATAAAAATTGCAGAATATTTACATTTATAGATACATAATCTTCTTATTTTCTAACCCAGTACGGACAAATTTGACGAGTTTTGGATGATCGTAAATCGCGGATATTCGCAACGCAGATGTTATCAGAGTGGATGAAATATTTGCACGATCCCAAGCGGTGATATTTTAGAAAGCATTTTTTCTAAATATTTCTTAAATTTTACTTGTCAGAATCAAATCAAAATTAAATAACTTTATTTGTAAGAAAAGCTTAAATTTGATGTTGTATTAAGAGGTTGAGCAGCTATGTTTTACCTTTACAGGTGTACAAATTTTGAAATAGCATAGTAAGAGATCATTAATAATATTTAACAATAACAATTACCTAGTATTTTAGCTTAAGTAGGTATACGGACCTTTATGAATCACAAGACCTCAAGACAGATTATCGCTCAGGAAATCCCTGACTTTGGAGTATGCCTTCTCAACAAGGAAGCTCTTGAGTTTTCTTTTAAAGACAGTGATGTTTTCGGCATTTTTTATATTTTTGGCAATTTATTAAATATCTGTGGGGCTATGCTAGAGAATACACTCTTATCAGAACATTCATTCATACTGTAAACCCACTTAATTTGTCTAACATGTGACCCGGTACAATATTTCTATTCAAAGTCCTGACTGACTGACTGACTCAACGCAAAGTTTAAACCAATGGACGAATTGTGCTAAAATTTGGTATACAAACGTAGGAATTTGCTAAGAAAGCTAATGCACAGCATGGCAGCTCTGCGAGAAATACAAACGAGCGTTTTGTACTAGTAAGATGTGCTAGGTGCTAGTAAGTACAAAAAGAATATTGACAAAACTCCGAACTAAAATCACCTGTTTGCAAGGAGGTTATGATCTTAAAGTTCCTATATGTGTAAGGTGTTAGATGCTGATGACGAAAATGAAAAACACGAGACTTTAAATGTTTAGATCTTTTTTCCATATTTAGTACAGAAAATACTATTAATTTAATTGTAATCTACGGAGCATTTTATCATATTTTTTTCTATTTGTGTATACCTATGCTCAAGTATTGCCTTGTCATCATTATTTGCAAATTTTTGATACTGTTATCCGTAACATTTATTGAAAGTATTCGGTATTCACTTTCATCAACGTCAGTCACACTATCATTATTCAGGATTCAGTCAACGCACTTTTCAACGACACAATGATGACATGCAGTAGCAGACAATCAGACCATCAATGGAACCGTATCCTATATTCGACCATTACTCATCGACTATTGTTGCCCCCGGATGTCACATGCCCTTTGAAAACCCCAAAAAATATAAAATAGTTACGTACAATTTGAAATATCATCGAGAAATATACATCATCTTGTCATAACATGGTGGGTCAAATGTTTGATAGATTGCATTTGAATGTCTTCGGTTGTCTTGTTGGTGGCACACAATGAAGTCATGAAACTGCGACAAAAATACACAGAGCTCCAAAAAAAAAATTCTGAGTGACTGTTATATCAACGCACAAATCCAGCCAATGGACGAATCGGGCTAAAATTTGGCACAAACCTAGGCATCTGCTAAGAGAGGATTTTGGAAAATGCAACCCCTACGTGGACCAGACTACGGTTAAAAGCTAGTTAAAAATATAAATAAACGTAGCGATTATATTAGTCAATAAAAGCTGCGCTTTATAATCCCGTGGGAATACCAGGATAAAAAGTAGAGTTATGTATGTCTTATTCCAGGACTATAGCTATCTAATAAGTTTTTAATTGCAAATGGCTCAGTATTTTTACAAAAACTTTTAAATTAATTGTAATATTAGGGGAATGGCGTCGTCACATTTAAAATGCTTGAATCTAAAAAGATAGTAATGAAGTAGATTACTTAAATCAAACAATTATAGATGCTTAACAAACTGCTTTTCAAACCTGAGCATCAAAGGCAACAATACCTAGGAATGTAAATACTTTTTATTAATTCTTCTACATGTAATTCGCTGTGTTTGTTTTAGTCGCATACCGCTTTACTATGGCCAGGTTCCCGAAGTGATGACGTAACAGGATCAAAATTTTGATACGGGTTGGGAAACGTGAAGTATTGATATGTTAAGGTATTGTGTGGATAGATTAAGAAGTAAGGGGAGTTGGCAACATAGAAACGGTTGAAAATTATATTTTTAGAGTGAAAAATTGTAAAGGTTTAGTACTAGCGAATTATTCGTATGTTTTAGTAGACTCGATCGAAGTGATTCTATTAAAGATTAATTAAAATTAATCTTTTTAGGAGCTAGAATTTCATCTCAAAATATCCGATAGGCCATCCAAGGAAGCACTGGTAAGACTATGCGGGAAAACCTGCGGCTAATGGGCTTACATCTTGGAAGAGAACAGCGAGTGGTCTGGAAGAAGATTGTTGAGGAGATTAAAACTCACAAAGGGTTTTAAAGCCGCAAAAAGCAGGAGAATATGGATTGAGACTAATAAGAAAGATATAAACTTTTGTACCTACAAATGATATTTTCCTCGTAATCTGGTCGGTGCGTTAACCTTACCTATTTATAGATCTTGTAAATTAAGAACATTTTCATCTAAAAACCTTTCCATTACCTAACACTACCCCGAAATATGATCCCTAAGTGCCCAGTCACCGCTCAGTCCTCAATCCTCAGTCCTCATTCAAATTGAATACATATTTCATGATTTCACCCTCACAATGATTCTGTATATTCTCGAATCGATATAGAAATGTCGTTTTAATTACGGGCTGACGATAATGATAGGAGTTCGGACCGTCTTTGACGTTACTTATGATAATTTTTATAAAAGCCACCGCTTTGATTTTCTTTGTCGCTTTTAGGTTTTTTAGTGTGGAAATGGTTTTATTTTGGGTAAAAAAGAATGTTGTTCGCGATCTTCAGATACATTGACAACCCAGTTGGCACAATCGTCACCATGCCGGACTGCCAAACAGGGTTGCGGGTTCGTTAGGTGCGTTATCAAGTCAAAAATATTCTTTAGAATACCAGAAGCTGACTTTAAAGGTATTCGACTTTGAGGATTTTATTTGTAATCGAAATGCAATCGAAATGATATTGCAATGTAATTTGAAAATAAATGTTATTTACGAGAATTGGCCTTCAGCATATTTTTCTTCTAAATAAAAGAGTCCATCTCCACTCTCTCACCACTCGACAAACACAATGAGACGACGGTACGGTCGTCATGACTTGCACCAACTGACATGATGTATGTTGCCGACTGGTAATGAGATAGATCCTTCGGGAACCGCGGCTACATAGGAACTTTTACCTACAATACGTGATGTTTAATGAAAACTACTGTTTGGTTTAGTTTTCAATAGTAAAGTCGTTTAGAATGCCTGCTGTTGAGGCCTAACGGGGTGTCTTTTTAGGTACCGGATGGCAGTGTTCTAGAAGTAGAAGTTGTTCAAAGCGATAGATGGCGATAAATTAAAAGATTGGCATGGTTAGTCACTTTTAGGTAACCCTAGATTGGTCTGTTTATCAGGCACTAACTCTTTCGCATAGAAGTTGAATTTTCAAAACCCTTTCGTAACGGATGCTTACGTTATTAAAGGTAAATTTTATCCCAATTCGTCAATTGCATTGGTTTGTACTTTGATAAATCAGTAAAATTTAGGATTTTCAATTTTATATTTTTGAAAGATTACTTATTTCCTGAAGTCAAACTGCGCTAAAATGAGCAATAGAATTAAAATTACAATCATTTCGTATCGTCATATTTGTGAATATAGGTGGTAAAGTTGTCAATTATTATAATTTATAGCTTCTCTATGTAAGTAGATTTGCAAAAATATTGAATTTCGCAAATGCATTATTCAGTTGCAGATTATTTTAGAATCGCATTTTTTAGCGAATCAATTTTTCATGTTAGATATAACTCTACGAACCGCCATAATATTAAGGTGCAGTGGATTTCAGTTATAGGATTTACCTCTTTTTTGCAAGATCTGCGATAGTTATTAATTCGTAAATAATCCTGTCCCTTTAATTTATAATCCATCAAAAGTCATTCACTAATGGAACCCTTGATAAATTATGTCTTGTATCTAATGATGTGGATCCAATACATTATACTTAAAGTATAGCACGGTAGTTGCTTTTTGGGTGGCCTGAAAATAGATACTATACACACAGGAACTTTTTTACGTGGAATAGTCTTACATAGATAGATAGATAAATTCTTTATTGCAAACACCATTTTTAAATTTACTTTCATTTGACTTTTTCTCATTAATTAAGAGCAAAATGGGGTTGAGGAATGAGAAAGTAGCACAATTGAAATAAAATTCGCAAATACTAACCACACCCAATAAAAACGCATACCAATAAAACTAACAAACAACACTGACATTCAATTTATACACTAATTTAATAAAGTGGAAAGCTTTTTTTAGTTATTGTGTTTGTAACGAATATATAGGCTTCGAAACTATTGAACCGATTTTGTTACTTACAACACAGTACGTGATAGTACTACCTAGATATATAGTCAGAAAAATAAGTAAAATTATAGGAATTAAACATAAATATCACCTCTAATAATTATATTTAAGTTAGATAGTCGGTACGTACATATAAATAATTGTGTTTGGGAACATTGGGCTATTTTATTATTTTATTATTTTTATACATATGTGTTCATTCTAGACTTGAAGATTCCATGATAATATTTATTCGAAGAATACAAATTTTCAGTTCAATTAATTTGAAATTGAGCTAAATTTGGAAGTTTTAGGCCTACGGAATTAAATCTTTTAAACAATTTTTTTTTTAACAAAATAGGCTTTCGTTTGACCTCATCTCACCTCATGGGAAGCGATGAGGTCGAAGATGTAACATGCTCGCCTAGAAGGTACCTATTCACTCTAGACTTGAAGACACTGAGGTTGTAGTTTTGTGGGAACAGCGACGGACATTTCTAATAATATTTTTAGGGTATGTAATGTACTTTTGCTGTCCCTTTTTGTTCAAAATACAAAACAATACCTTTTAACATGATATTATGAAAGCGTTGCTACCATTAGTTGGTTTAAATGTGTTACTGATTGGCATTGATATCAGCTTCCATTTGGATGTTCATTAGCTTCTAACGCCGTTGATGTTTGATAGATCTAAGGTGAGAAGCGATGGAGAGGCCTTTCTTAAAGTATTTTTATGTAAAACGCCCATTCTTGCACTCTTTATTCACACTCGGAAGAAACTATATGTCAAGTCATTAAGCTTCACAATCGAATTATTTTGATAATAAGCTTTTCCTGCTTTGGGAAATCAGCGGTTTCTCTGTTTTAGTACAGAATGATAGCTTTATTTATAATATTTATATTACCCGAATGCTTTTGATAGGCTGGTCAACGGTTCAGATTTGGTGAGAAGCTTTTTAAATAGACCTTTGTAAAGGAGACTTTTTCCAGCAGTGGGTCAATTATTATAGGCCTGGTAAATACTGATGTAAAAATATACAATGTTCTGCCCCACACGTTTCTATATTCTCTTCTCAGTTTCCCATTAGTAGCCAGCACCCTCGCGATTGACGATTCAAGTCTTTTGTGGTCAATTTTTTCCACGGCTGTCGTTAATGGAGATTTCTCTGATACGGACACGTTGTGTGTCAAACTCGCGTTCATATTGTCAAATCATGACGATCAAACGTTGCGCCGCCCGCGC
The DNA here is from genome assembly GCA_951213275.1 of Idaea straminata. Classification (NCBI taxonomy): domain Eukaryota; kingdom Metazoa; phylum Arthropoda; class Insecta; order Lepidoptera; family Geometridae; genus Idaea; species Idaea straminata. The sequence goes on from OX577861.1 coordinate 10,975,795, forward strand.
CGGAGCCGAAAAAAGATGTGTTGTGAGAGTGTCCTGTCAATATACCGCACGATTATTAAAAATATGAGCATGAAGTGGTTAGGAAAGGTTCGAAAGTTTATATTGTAGTGATAGTATTAGGTGTTTATAATATTTGATTTGCAATGGACTACGTGAAAGTCACTCAACCGACTCCAGATGCAAGTCAGCAGCTGCAGAGCTGCAGACAAAAATGAGCCGGTAGGGTTTCACTTCAGAAGAGAGCTGTGATTGTGGGGCTCCAACACAATCGACGGGTGAACTCCTCAAATGTCTGGACATTAGATAACCTAAATACGTTTAATGATGCTGCTGTAACTATGGTGCCATTTTGGCCAGTCACATTTTAAACAGCCTGCATCTTTCTTATACGAAGATAAGAAGAATATTTGGACAAGTACTAAAAGTCATCTTGTTTTGGTAAATAGATAATAGTAAACGATGACATTTTAGAGGTTTGATTCTATGAATTGGAAATGGAGTTTCGTGCTTAAAGCTAAGGCTCAATTCATTTCATTTATTTGCGTTCATATGATACTTACAATAGGCTTCATATGATACTTCCACTTTCAATTTTTTGCGTGAGGATGGAGTAAGCTTGTCCATGTCCAGCACCTTAGTAGGTGCTGGACATGGACAAGCCTCTCAGCTAAGTCGACCATTTCCAGAGGAGATAACTTGTCAATACTTCTGGAGCCTACTAAGCCGCAAGTTTCATCACTATGTTTTCCTTTACCGCAAATCGTAAGACCAATGTCAATTAGCGCACATAAATTTTTCTTAAGATAAATTCGTCGGTGCACGGCCAGCCGGGATTTGAACCCATGACCTTCAGAATGAAAGTCAAGGTATCTATCACCAAGCCAACATCGCTCTCGCTTTTAGAGTTAAATTAGCTTAGATGTAGGTTTCTTAGATAATCTTTAATACTGTGCTCTGCGGTTTAGTAGCAAAATCCCGAACCTGTACCATGTGCATGTACACCAAGGACCTTCAGAATGAAAGTCAAGGTATCTACCACTAAGCCAATAGGCATATTTTCACATATTATTATGAGCCCCGCCGGGCATTGTAATTGCAAAGGCTTTAAGTATCAGTTTTATTGTATCAAAAATTAAGAAACTATCACTCTAATTTTTATACAATAAAATAGTTTTAAAACTCACCATCCATAGATATGGAACATAAATACTATAGACCTAGTTAGATAGACATCACAAGCGTAAACCATCGACACCTGGCTCTATGAATAATCGAAAAGCGCGAATACGCGCCCCGAGGGTGTGTGCGCGGCCTATGAATATTGCAGCGGTGTTTTACTACGTGTGAACTACGCCTAGGTTCTGTTTAATGTTTTCGTACAGAGTTTTGGACAGAATTGTTAAAAAAGAAAAATTAAATTAAAGATTTATGTAAAAATCTGTATGGCAATCAATGGAAAATCTAAACTACTATAATTCCTGTGGCACTACAATCCTTTTGTGGTTTCTTACCTTCTCCACAACCATCCCTCATTTTGTCTAATCACTCGCTATTTCTTTCAAGATTTCTCCATTTGTAGGTTTTTCCGTTTGTTGTAGGTCATCCTTCACACAATCTTTCCAACGTTTAATTGGTCGGCCCCTTAGACGTTTCTGTTGGAGAGTCCAAATGGAGATGATCTTTACTACTCTGCCTGCTTTCATCCCGTCTTCACTCCAGTACAGATGCTCTACGTTAGTCAAGATAAAACCTCAACTTAAGCGTAGCAATCTACGCTTAAGTTGAGATTTTAGAAGTTCACATTTAAGTGTGAATATTTAATCAAAAGAAACTGGCTCAGAAAGTCACTTGAGAAGCGATTCCTAAACTGAACGTTCACATTTAAGAATTGAACGTCACTAAGTGACAATTCACGAATAAGTGAATTCGCTTCTCAAGTGACTTTCTGAGCCAGTTTCCGTTGATTAAATATTCACACTATCTCACACGATGGTAAGTGACGATGCGGTCTAATATGTAACACGCTTTTGTAAAAGATACCTATTTGCTCGTGATTCAAAGACCTCCAAATAAATAGGGACCTTCGAAAGACGCTGATGAAGGCAGGAAGACAGTAGTGGAACAATAAATTTTTCCGACCCGTAGGCCCGTAGGTATGGTAACATGGACAAGTCCGCCTGTCGATACGACTTAGGTCTGTAAGGTAACAAGCCGTAGCAAAGCCTCCCACCAGGAGATTGCTCCTCGTTATAAGAACACTTCAAAAAAATAACAGTATTTAACCACGAGGTCACTGTAATTACTTACTTCACATAAAAACCTACTCACCGAGGTGTAAGTACGATTGTCGTACCTCGAGTAATAACCATTTACACAGTACCCTAAGGGTGAATGCGCCTGATTGATGCGTTTATAATTAAGTCCAGTTTGCGCGGGAAAATATCATTCGCGAGACCGATTATACGGACAAGTACCGGTAAAAATATCGATAGAGGCTAAGTATGAGATGGTGATGTATGAGATAAGTGTGAGATGATGAAGTTTTTGGCAGATGTGTTTTTTTATCCTACTTCCTACTAATTCTGTTGTTTGTTTGTTACTCCTAAAACCACTGGACTGATTGCGATGAAACTCGGTTTATAGATAGCTGAAGACCTGGATTAATACATAGGCTACTTTTTATCCCGATATTCCCACGGGATCGGGAGTTACGCGGGTGAAACCGCGGGGCGCAGCTAGTTACATGATAATAATAACTGACTGATATTTCAACGCAGAGCTAAAGTCGATTGAAGGGTCAGGCTAAAGGCACATAGATAGCTATTATGAAGTAAGCCGCTTTTAAAGGATTTTGGAAAATCCTAAGCGGATGAAGTCGCGGGTAAAAGCTAGTCAGTATATTATGTAACAAATTGAAACAAAAAAAAAACCCAATTACGTGGGAATATCTAGATATAAATAAGCCTATGTTAATCCAGGTCTTCGGCTATGCTGAATTTCATTGTAATCGGTCCGTGATAGTTTTTTGTTAAAGGGTAACAAACACACACATTACTGAACACCAAACTTTCTTACTACATAGTCTAAAAAGGCTTTCGTTTATTTTAACAAATTGGCTCCGAAACTACTTCACCGATTTCGATCAAAATTTGTTATTAGGATACATTGATTCATTGGGAGTAATATTAGGGTACTTAATTTTAATATAGGGTAATAAATTTTTTTTTTTATTTAAGTTAAAATTTATTCAATTAAATTAATCAATAAAAACATATACAATAATTATTAAAAGTACTACACAACAAAAATATAAAAAAAGAAGAAAAAAAGGGTAATATGGGGTAAATTTAATTTGTTTAATTCGAGTTAAGTAATAATAATGTAATTTAATTAGACACCCCCAAATCTACCATTGTAAGACCATTGTGACCCCATAATTCGTGCAAATAAATAAATGAAATACTTTTTGGCCTGATATTCCCACGGAATCGGGACTTACATCCTCAGATAAAACCGTTTAGTTTAAAGCTTAACGTAGTTTAAAATATTAGTAGGATACCTACTAATATTTTAAACGAGAGCAGTGTTGCCATAGTGGTAGATACCTCGACTTTCATTCTGCACCAATGTATTTTTCTTAAGAAAAAAATTTGTGCGCTTATTGACATTGCTCTTACGGTGAAGGAAAACATCGTGATGAAACCCGCGGCTTAGTTGACTCCAGAAATATTGACAAGTTCTCTCCTCTGGACAAGGTCGACTAAGCTGAGAGGTAGTAGGTGCTGGGCAAGCCTACTCCATCCTCACGCAAAAAGGACCCAATTAAAAAGGATTCAATGGCGGAAAACAGCTTGTATACAAGTACAAGTAGTAGGATACCTAATTTAAATAAGGCGGGACACTCGGAATGGCTTCATTGAAATCAGAATGATAAATAACTGAATCCATTAACTATTATAGTAGCACTAGCTGTTGCCCGCGACTTCGTTCGCGTGGTGGTTTTGTTTTATTTAGAACGTTTGCGATTGCCTAACTTACTTAATACGCGTGTCCTTATATTATGACAACTACAAAGCTTTCTTGTACACAACATTGTGGGTGACGCCTCGTCGTTGAAACAATTTACTAACATGTCAGCTGCGGCACTAACACTCGATAGAGCCAAATAGGTACAGCTGACTGTGTCTGAAGCAACTTTACTGTTATAGTAGCATAAATAAATTATAACTTATTTGCAGTTATGTAGTAATTTGTATCATTCTAACAGAATGTTCGTGTCGCAAAGGAGGCGTGACATTTGTAGCAGAAAATGTCAAAGTAATTTCCTATGGAATTGAGTTACAATTATTCCGTTGGGTGCCGGATTCGATTTTGATCTAGTAACCGAATTTAACCTTCAACTATTTGTATTATTTTCTATGCTTTTAATAGAGTAATAGAGGAAGTGCTGGTACTTCAAAATTTAAATACCAAAATGTTTGCAGCTGAAAATCAGAAACTTCAAGACAGTAAAAAATAGTGTATTCCTAATTAAACAAAACATAAAATGTTTGACGACCTAGTTTGCACAATGGTCACCATGCCGGACTGCCAAACACAGGGTTGCGGGTTCGATTCCCGCCTCAGACATGTATTTATGCTTAGATATTTGTCTGTGGTCTAGATGTTTCTATGTATTATAAGTATATATTTACAAAATAAAAGTATATAAGTAGCATATCCGTTGTCTAGCACCCATAACACAAGTCTAGTTACTTAGCTTGGGGCTAGATGGCGATGTGTGGAAGTCCTGCAATATTTAAATTTATTTAATTTATTTTTATTAAGTACTTATAACTTTTTAGTAAGAGACTGTTTAGTGTTGATTTAAATTGAAAAGGGGCTTCATTACCTTTTAATTTCTACAGCGTACTTAAAATCTAACCATCAGAGACTGGCGCCTGTCAATTGTATCGTGTTCCTCTCTAAACATCACAGCTAAAACCTTTTATCAATCAACTGAACCCTGATTAAAAATACAATTAACATCGCTTTGTGGGCACAGTTTCAAAGACTTTTGATTGTAAAGATTCTAGGCCCTCGCAGACTATAGACTTTATGGTAGTCGATAGTTGGTATCATTATGGCGGTATTGGCTTAGCCTTGTACTTTTATTTATTCGACCGGCCAATGGATTTTAGTTACGAAAAAATTATGTGCGCTAAATATTTTACGGTGAAGGAAAAATCGTGATGAATCGTAAGGGGTGAATCTGTTTCCTGCGGTGCAGGCGAAGCCACGGGCAGAAGCTAGATTCTCATTTTTTGGCGATCTCTATGGCGCGGTGAGTGAACATCCACCTGCGACGCAGAAGGTTGCAGGTCCGATTCCCGCCTCAAACAATTATTTATGTTCCGACATTTGTTTCTGATCTAGATCACGTATGGATTTTAATTATAGCTATTATATTTACAAAAGAAAAATAGTTAATTCAGTATTATATCCGTTGTCTGGCCACCGTAACACAGGTCTAGTTACTAAGCTTGGGGCTAGATGGCGCTGTGTAATATATCCTAGAATATTTATTTATTTTTCTTGGCAATCTGCAAATAGTAGGTACATACCGTTTTCATACATTTCGTTGACAGCTGAGCACAATAGAAGAAATAATCAGGGGCTTGTCTTCCGCGGACTTGTCTGTAGTGTGTGATTGGCTTTAAGATTTCACCGCGGACCGTGACCCATCTCTACTCAATGACACCTCACGATTGCAAGACAAAAGAACAAAGCTGACTCCATTATGTTACACAACTGTTTTAGTGATGGGACATGGTCTTGGAAGAGTCTTGGTTTATGGCAAGACTCTCCCCCTGTCTCTCAAATTCTTTATGTATAAATAAAAAAATATTTTTTGACTTACTGACTGATATATCAATGCACACTTGCACAGCTCAAACCAATGAACGGATTGGTCTAAAATTTGGCACACAACTATTATTATGTAGGAATTAGCTAACAGAGTGTTTCTTTTAATTGAACCCATACACAGAAGAAATTGTGGGTGAGAGCTAGCAAATAATAATATCTACATATTTTAGGACATTGCACACAACGCAACCTAGTTCCAACTAGGCTTATGTTATGGTAACCAGATGACGGATATAATACCTACTTATGCTTTTTTTAGATAATAATAATACATACAGCAAACCAGACCAGAAATAAATATTTGTCTACAGAAACAAATATTCATACACAAATACGTTATCAACGGCGAGAATTGAACCTGTAATATTTTGGTTTCAATGTCGTTCTTAAGAAGTTCCTAGTATTCTTGTAAATTACTATTTATTCGACAAACATTAAACTGATCGTTAAATAAAATAGCAAATAGCAGACAGTATAAATGTCTATTTGTAAGTACCTAAATAATCCTGTTCATTATTCGAAAATATTGTCAAGACAAGACGCCACTGTCATAATTGGTTAGGTAAAGGATTTTCATAATTTATTATCAAATAAAAATTTCATATATAAGAGAATAATAGCAAATTAAAACATATAAAGGAAAAATAAAGAAGAACATATGAAGAATTTTCATATATCGAAGATAGATCAATTATTAATTGTTAACACTATTTTTAAATTAAGTACATTAAATATAAAAACCAAAGCTTAAGTCTAAGTGAAAGGCAACCTTTGGAAGGACAAGAAATTTAAGAAGGTAAAGCGTAGGGTGTCCAACCTGATTTTTTGTTTTAACAAATATATAAATGAAATGAGACTGATCTTTGACTGTCCCCACACTAATCTACATTCACACAGTGAGCCACATAATGACACAGTGATACGAACTCTAATGGCGATCGGCCAAATTGCTTTGACCACCTTTCACATACACCAATTTAAAGCTATCAAAATCACAAACAATAGTAACCCTTAAGCAGTTCTAATAAGGATTCAAGTGGATGTTTTAAAGAATGTTGTTATTCTAAATCTTTGTGGATCACCACGCCTACTGTTACGACTCTAGCGACAAATGGGGACAGTTTCAAGAGATTCATTAGATGACATTTGAAATTCTATTTGAAAATGGAGTGCTTCATTTCTTTTTTATTTATATGTATTTATGTTTCATACGCGTAAGTTCCAATCCCGTGCGAATATCTGATAAAAATTAACCTCTGTTACTTTCAATGAATCAATGTATTCTCATACCAAGTTACAATAAAATCGGTCAAGTAGTTTCGGAGCATATTTAATGCAAACAAACAATCTAATCTTTCCTCTTTATTATAATAACACCCCGTCGTTTTTACGTCGGGGGTTAAAAATATAAGTAAAAAAGATTAGCTGAGAATTACTCAGCGCATGCCAACACAGTTATGAAGGATGTGCAATGAAGTTCAGACCGTTGTGGCTTGGATAGTTATCAAGTTGCAAATCCAAGAATCAAAACTTTCAATTTCGCAAAAAAATAACAGCGTATACTTCGTACCAATCGATAACTTATTGAAACGAAATGAAGGTCTGGTGGTAGGTGGGATATTGATCTATTAGATCAAGAAATTGGTCTATTAGAGCATTGTACAACGGTCCGTTGTAAACTTGGTCGGGAGCGATGACAGCTTAACGCATCTAATTCATTTTTCAATGAACCGATGAGATCTGTACCAATAGCCTGAAGGTCAATTCATTTCAAGACAATAATGTCTTAAACCATTTTACACATGTTATTTTAAGACATTCTTGTCTTAAACCATTTTACCTTAGTAGCGCCATCTCCCCGGATTTAGCCTACGTAGAAACTATTTTCCAGGCTCTCGCGTATGTGATAAAATACTTTTTATCACAGTTGCTCATAAAGTGGATCTTATTCAACGGCTTTCAGGCTCATAATCCAACATATTATGCACGCGTGCGTTTTAGATTTGTTAACTAGTGCTGTAAAGTTATCCCGAAAAGGTAGGTACCAAAGAGTTTTTTAGCTAGCAAAAATGGTTGTCTCTAAAGTCGGTTTACGAACGAAAATTTTACGTGATAATGACTTAGAAAACGATTAAAAATTGAGTTGTTTATTTTTTGTTTTTTCTTTACTTAAATATATTGTTTTTCCGTACCATTGTATTTTGTTCTTAACCCCCGACGCAAAAACAAATAGAAAAACCCTAAAAAATAATGTATGTCACACGAGGATGTATAGGTTAAAAGTCTTTAGCCTGGCCTTTCCGGAGCATAATTAACAAAAAAATATTGCCTTAAAAAATGTAAACATAGAGTTATCACAAATATTTTGTTAATTATTATTTTGTTTTCTTTTAAAGTCTTTTCTTTTATTCGCAACTGTGATAAAAAAAACGTCGTACGATATACGTGTGGAATTGATATTTGCATCTTGGCTTCTATAACACGCTCGCTGCCGCTCGCGCGTCATAAACCGCCTCTATGCAAAGATCAATTTACCACACTTATATCGTAATGTACTATTGAAGACAAAAATATTGTTTTCATTACTCATACTCCGAAAGTAGGTCCAAAGATGCCTGAAGAGCGTGTAGAAAGAAAAACTTTCAGCCCTAGGGAAAATTGCTTTCACTGACAGCTGTCATGTCAAATTATGGCTTCGCGCGGCTTGTGCAATGTGCTTGTAGCCAGTATCAGTATCATTACGCATTAGGAACTTCAAAAACCTAACCTCCTTGCTTTAGGTAACACCAAAGAATAACAATTATGGCTTCACACGGCTCATGCATACTGCCAGAGGTAGTATGGAGTCTCTCATTCATTATCGTTGTTATGAAGAATTTTATGTATTATTCGTAATGAAAAGCACAGTGTTTACCTCGGGTAAAAGACTCATTAAGTCCCTATTAGCGCCCTCGCTACGCTCGGGCGCCAAACTCCGTCTCGGGGCTCAATGAGTGACTTTCACACCTTGGGTAACAATGTACTATTAAAGTAATGCTATTGTAGGTACCTACATGAAACCGGTACATTTCCAAAAATAATATGCCGGACAACAACACCCGGACACATTCCGTATGTGGCATGTACTATAATCATAGAAATTATAATAATTGTGTGGACGGTGCGCGGGGGGCGGGGCCAAATGACAATCACGCGCAGGGACCTAATGAACGGGTGCGCGTGCGCCGCGCTACAGGCGCACACAGGTGTCTTTTAGTGATGTGCGATCGTTGTCGATATACTGAAACTGAAAAGCTGAGACTTGGTCTTTTTATTTTTAATAAATGGTAGGTTGTATTAAATTAAGCCCTGTACACATTAAACAATTTTTGAAGTTAGATAAGATTTTCTATGTATGTTTCAAAATTCTGTGATTTCATTTCATTTCAGTAACTAATTTTCCGAATTTCTATGACATAAAATAACTGACTTGCAATCACGATTAAGTCTGTGCTAATTTTCTAACAGTTGACTGAAAAAAAAAAAAGATTTTGAAGAGCTTTTATTGTTTTTTTTTCCTTAATACAAAAAGTTGGTGTTTCGCGTATATGGTGTTATGCGTCTAAAGGAAAATAAGTACTTCAGCCTTCAATTTTTCGTGTTTTGGCAAACAGAAAATCTCTATGCGGGTTTGTGGCTTAGGCCCCGACTGGTCGACCCACCTGTGGACAAGGCCCTCGATTCTGATATCATTTGACATATCAAAATATTTATCGATTATATTACTTTGCGTGATCCCAACACTAGCCATCTAATACTCACATGGTGTCTCTACATGTCGAGTCATGCATTCATTATATTATTGTCGTTATACGCCGCGGTAGACCGTGACACTTATAAGATTCATCTTTGCCTTGAATTTATGTATACCTATTGTGAAGGTTTTATGTACTTACATAAATATAAAATTTTACATATAAAATGCTTTGTCCTGACTGACTGACGGATCAACGCACAGCCTAAACCGCTGATCATAGGGACCTGAAACTTGGAGGGTGTGTTCTTTGTATGACGTAGGCATCCGAAAAGAAAGGATTTTCAGAAATTCTAACCCTACCAAGGAATCACCTTGCCTCATACATATGGGACAAGGTGATTCCTTGGTCCATTTTCGACTTCTACGCGGACGAAGTCGCGGGCAAAAGTTAGTCTAATATATAAAATGATCGTGTCACAATGTTAGTTGCCATACTCATCCGAAACGGCTTGATCGATTTTTATGAAATACTAGCAGCGCTCCGCGGTTTCACCCGCGTAACTCCCGATCCCGTGGGAATATCGGGATAAAAAGTAGCCTATAGCCTTCCTCGATAAATGGACTATCCAACACAAAAATAATTTTACAATTCGAACCAGTAGTTCCTGAGATTAGCGCGTTCAAACAAACAAACTCTTCAGCTTTATAATATTATAGTATAGATATGCATATTTAGTAGGTTTGAGAATCGGCTACTATCTATTTTTTATTTTGTATCTTTAGTTTTTTTTGTAATTGGCAAAACAACGTTTGCCGAGACATAGTACTTATACAATATTTTATATTTATTTATACATATTTGACATAGCGCCATCTAGCCCCAAGTTAAGTAACTAGGCTTGTGTTACGGTCGCACAGAAAACTGTAGAATAGTAATATACTTTTCTTCTGTAAATAAATACATTATATACATTTGAAACATCTAGACTCCAATAAATATTTGTTTACTGAATTGGTTCGATGGTAGGAATCGCACCCACGACCTTTTGCGTCGCAGGCTCCTACCGCACCACAGAGGTTGTCATATGATACCATTCTGCATATAGGTAATACCTACAGTATGTAACAAAAATAGACTTATCACCAAATATTTTGTTATTTATTATTTTCTTTTCTCTCAACTGTGATAAAAAACGTCGTACGATACACGTGTGGATTGATCATTTAATCGCGGCTTCTCAAACACACTCGCGTTCCGCTCGCGCGTCATAAACCGCCTGGATGAAATGATCAATTTACCACACTTGTATCGCAATGTACTATTGTCGCATAATTTATGCTCTATAACAAAATAGTACTGAAATTCGATTCTTAAAATAACATAATTTTAGCACAGAGTACATTTGTAAAATTAAACAACAGAGTGATATTAGAGTAATTTTTTACTTTTTGATTACAGAACCATAAAAAAGCTAGAAAAATAAATTAAACGGTTTTATTTTAAATTTTTATCATCTTCTCATTTCAGTACATCTAACACACCTGGTTAATATCAAATTATTTTTAGGACATCAATTTGTGCGCAAATAATAAAGTTTACATCGTAAAAAAACCTATGATATTTCCAATTAAAGGTAACTACTAAACAGAAGACAAGTCAGCGGAATTTATGATTCCATCCACATTTAGGGCTCTCGCGGATCACATACTTTTTATCGGACGATAATTTTGAAGGCAACTTTAAATGTACTGCTTGGATGAACTTGTTCGTGTTTAGAAATTAAAAATATCAATATTTAATTTTATTTGCTCAAAATGGACATGATAAGCCACGATCCATTAATTAATTGTTTAAATTTAAAAAATCCATGTCAGTTTATCTTATCTATCATTCCAAATTAAAATGTATGTTAAAATGAGGTAATATTCTGATCATGATTTTGGGATCAACAAATTCCTCTAAATCGGTCTAGACCTTGGAAGTGGGAACAAATAAATAAATAAACTTTCGGATTTTAAGCTAGAATACCCCGATCCCTTGTACTTGTACTTGAACAGGCTGTTTTCTGCGATTTGGCCCTTTATAATTGGGTCTTTTTTGCGTGAGAATGGAGTAGGCTTGTCCAGCCCCTACTCTCAGCCTTGTCGACCATTTCCAGAGGAGAGAACTTGTCAATACTTCTGGAACCTACTAAGCCGCGGGTTTTATCAGGATGTTTTCCTTCACGGTAGGTAATAGCAATTTCAATTAGCGCACATAATTTTTTCTTAAGAAAAATACATTGGTGCACGGCCGGCCGGGATTCGAACCCACGACCTTCAGAATGAAAGTCGAGGTATCTACCACTCAGCCAACACCGCTCTTACCCTGATACCTTAGACACCTCCAAAGGATCGGGGTCCTCCGGTAGAAACCCGAATTTGGATGAATAATAGTCAACAGTCTGCGAGAACTCTTAGAATGAACACTAGTAATTATCGACGAGAATCGAACCCAGTGTTATGACCAATAATTGTGAACGAACAGTGTGTAACTATAGTCTTCAAGTCGTAATGTTGTTTTATGAGGTTCTTAAAAACAAATTAATGTCATTTCGGAATGGATGTTGAGGGATATATTTTTTTGTGAAATTGTCTTATAGTTCAGTGTTGTTCAGACGCTACTATCGGTAAAGTTTCAGAGGAAAAGCAATAATTTCTTAGTACAACCTCCACTTCCTTAATGGATCAAGCTTCTTCATCAGTCTTTTTAGGGCTCCGTACCCAATGGGTAAAAACGAGACCCTATTACTAAGACTCCACTGTCCGAGCGTCTAGCGTCTATCTCTCAGCAGGCTGTACCTTGTATAATCTGTGATTATAAGAGTTAAAACCAATTAAAAATCCTATAAGTACCATTTTCGACTTCTACGCGGACGAAGTTGCGGGAAATAGCTAGTCATGTAGAAACCGTGACAGTTAGACAGTTGAAATTTTCAAAGATTATGTATTTCTGTTATTACAAACTAGCTGCGCCCCGCGGTTTCACCCGCGTAATAATTTTCTACGCAATTTTCGTAATTTTTTCTTGACTGAATAATTGAACCAGCGAAATCGGTTCAGTTTTTCTGGAGATTTGAGCTTAGCAACACATTGAGCGATTCATTTTTATATAATAGAAATAGAAATAATTAAAAACAGAAAAAAAATGGGTTTCGATACAACATAGAACCCTTCGTGCGAGAGTACGATTCGCACTTGGCTGGTTTTATTTATTATCATAAAAAACCTAGAATTTCTGTACATAGTAAACATGCTCCATTGCTTTCTTTGTGCTTTATTTAGTATGTACTAAACTAAGAAAAAAGAACTTAGTGGTTAAAAAATAGAAAACAGATAGGAAAAAAAAGATAAAAAAAACCAAAACAAACAAAAACGCAATCGTTCCAGCAGTTTTTTCATGAAGGAGTAACAAACATACACACACACAAACTTTCACATTTATAATATTAATTAGCTGCGCCCCACGGTTTCACCCGCGTAAGTCCCGATCCCGTGGGAATATCAAAATGAAAAGTAGCCTATAGCCTTACTATCCAACACAAAAATAATTTTTCAATTCAAACCAATAGTTCCTGAGATTAGCGCGTTCAAACAAGCAAACAAACTCCTCAGCTTTATAATATTAGTTTAGATTTACTCCCATTGAATCAATGTATCCTCATACCTAGTTTCACCAAAATCGGGTCAGTAGTTTCGGAGTTTATTCGTTACAAACAACAATTTAGTAAGTATACATTTTCTTGATACAGCCTAGCAGATTTATTTTACACAACTTAACAATTGTATTCTAGATGATTTTTAGCGCCAGCAACTTTAAACCATTTTTTTTTTTTTTTTATTTATTATGGCTTCGCACGTGTGCATTTAGCCAGTGTCAAGTTATATTTTGCATCAAATTATGACCCGATTTTTCATAAATCGGGCCTAAAGTGTTTCAATACAGTCAAAGTCGTCATAGTCCGTCAAGTCAGGGGCTATATTAAAGCGGTGGCAAGTTTACCATAACCTTAATAGGAGATTTGGAGGCAACGAGAAAACTGCATGTTTGACACTGATTTTTACTTTCACTACACTTGTGCACTTTCACAGAACTAAATTGAATAACATTCCACCAGAATTATACAATTCAACTCGGGTTACATCTAAGTTACATGAAAATAAAACTGCAGCACGACATGTTGTTAACTCGTTCCCGCCAAAACTCTAAACCATTCTTTGTTTTGGCGTTGTAGTGCCTAGGACATGAGATGGAGCCTACATCGTCTACAAAACTTTATAAGTCACTAAAACCCACTTGAAAACCTTCGGAAGTGTTCGAATAAGTGTTAATTCGTGACCATTATCGCGCCAGGCACTAAGAGTCACCGTCAGCTGAACTAGAGCCTCCCTTAATCGTACGATTAAACAACTTTGTCCTAGCAAAAGTTCGTTTCAGTTTGCAGATCGAGGAAATTGTAGAGAGTACAAATATTTTGTTTCCTTTTTTAATTGTCTTAATAATTAAGTAATATTAAACCTTAGAAAAGTTGAAGGACGATTTTGATCGACTGCACCAAAAAAGTTACGATAGCACTGATTACTAACAATATAAATTTCTAAAATTTTAGGGACACTTTTGAATTCAATAAATACACTGAATTCAAAGTGTCCCTGAAATTTTGTTAAAATTTGTAGATATTTTTAACCAAGTCATATAGAAATCGGTTGGACTTTATTCCATGAAACAGAATATTTTATTTGATTGAATTCATTTTAAGTTGACTTTTTTATTCGATTGTCATTTTTTATTTCATCCACCTCTCACTCTCTCTCTCTTTCTATCTCTTACGGACACCCGCCTGTGACGATTGACGGACAGAAGGTTACGGGTTCGACTCCCGCCATAAACAAGTATTTATTTCTGGTCTTGGTGTTTCTGTGTGTATTACAATATTTAGTATATACAAAAAAAAAGTTTGTCCATCGTCGTCTAGCTACCATAAGACAGGCCTAGTTGCTTAGCTTGGAGCTAGATGACGTTGTGTGGGTTGTCCTTGAATATTTATTGGAACAAAGTTCCTTATGGCGCGTTGCGAGAGGGGGCTAGACGGTAAAAATAAGACCAAAAGTTGTAACGACACTTTTTGATTTCATTACAATTCCTTCACTAATTAATCGAAAGAAACTTCGTTCCATCCGGGTGTCCCTTGACACCTCTCAAGTTTTTTTATTTATTCTGTTTCCCCCAGGCCACTTGTAAAGTTCTAAGATCTATGGTAAATGATAGTTGGTTTAGTAGTCTGTCCCTGTAAGTTCGATTGAATTAGAAAAGTTTGACGAGTTCGTCAGTGCCCTATCGGGGACGATCTTGATTGCACACACTTCACACACTCAATACACAGTTGTTTTGGAAAATTAAGTTACATGCCAATTTCGTATTAGTAGGTTAGTACATATTTGAACATTTAATAAAAAAATGGTTGTCTGTAATTCGGTTTACGGACGATAGTTTTACGTGATAACGTCATAAGAAAACGATGAAATATGGAGATTTTTTGTATTCCTATATATTTTTTTCTTTTTTTTCCTTTAAGTATATGACGGAGGAGGTCTTCCATGAACTTAAAGAATATCCATGAACTTAAAAAACATCGAGGTTTTAAAACCCCGTCAACGGAGTTTTAATACGAAAGGGCGTTCGAATTTTTTGTATGAAACAACTGATTTTCATGTAAAAATTCCCTCAGAATTATCGAAAAAAAGTTGGAATTTCCAAAAGTCGTGGAACAAAATTTGTTCGCCTAGACGTCTAGAATAACCCCCTTATGTATTAAAACCCATTCGCTGAAACACAATGTGTGTTAGTTAAATATATAAACTCAGATTTAGAAATGAAACTTACCTGACAAATCTTCTACGTAAAAATTAAAAGGTCTCTGGCACCGCTCTCCGCAAATGCACTTAACATAGCAATTTCTCGACCAAAAAGAACACACATATTTACCGATTTATTAATATAAATTCAGTTATTAACTAAAGTTCCGTCCCCTCACCTTATGACTAAATTACGAAGGAGACATAACAAAATTACGTGTGTCATAGATTGTTTGTCATGTCTTAGATCGAACCCCGGACCCCTAGACGGGGTTAACATTTGTCTTCATTTTCGTACCCACTAGGAAGGTGAGGAAGTTTTATCGATATCGATAAAACGAGTGGTGCTTCAACTATTACGAGACTTCGGACAGTCTCGTGGTCAAACTATTCCAAAAGTTGGTCCACGACCCCTAGTTGGAGGCCCGAGTGGAACTTCTTCACCTTCTTCGATTGTTGCATTATTAATATGCGAAACCGACTCATGCTGGAAATCCCAGACGTACTAAACGTTTTGCTTCGTCATTCCTTATTCTTACAGCAAGATAGGAGTAAGTTTCCTCCGTCTGCCTTTTCTGACGTCTATTTGAGGGTCTTCAAGTCAAAAGTGAACAGGTATCATCTATGTAAGAGTGCTACATCTTAGACCGCATCGTCACTAACCATCATGCAGTGATAGTGGCCAAACGCTGACTTTTACATTGTAAAAAAACATTAAGTAAAGCTGCGATGAAATATCTTAAAGTAAGTGAAGCATTTAAATCATATTTTGAGAATGAAAAGCGCGATTTGGTCCTATATCAGACTTTGAAAATACACGCTCACCTTTCAACCCTATTATGGGCTGCGTATTTTGCAATTATGGTTAGAGCACCAAATTAGGGTTCGCAGCTAGGTGTCTTATACTGTAGAGATTATGAAAACAAAATTTCCTATTGCACAGGTTTGTTGTTAAAATTGTTAGCTTTATGTACAGTTGATTTGTAACAGAACTAGTGTTTAAAGCAATATATATTATTATCACGATTAATCGCTTTACATAGTTATCGATATCGATATTAAAAATTATCGACAACCAATCCCATCTCTACATCTAAAACAAAGAACATTGATATTAATTCTACTTTCCCGTACGAAATCACGTCTTTATCTAATTATATCGAATATTCTGCGACCGGTAAATATTAAATTATGAAATTCGCGATTTTGTTTGCTCCCTAGGGAAATAATGGGCTGTTTTTATACGAAACAGGGCAACGTTGCCGTCCCCTTTGATCGCAAATTATGCAATGTTACGATCTAATGGCGATTGAGAAGTAATTAGAAAGAGTTAAGTTGGGTCCTATATCATTTTAATATTATAATAAAAATAAATAAATAATTAGTAAATATTACAGGACATTTCACACATCGCCATCTAGCCCCAAGCTAAGTAACTAGACTTGTGCTATGGGTGCTAGACAACGGATATACTACTTATATACTTTTATTTTGTAAATATATACTTAAAATACATAGAAACAACCAGACAAATATCTAAGCATAAATACTTGTCTGAGGCGGGAATCGAACCCGCAACCCTATGTTTGGCAGTCCAGCATGGTGACCATTGTGACCATTGTGCCAACTGGGTCGTCAATAATGTTTTTTGCTGTTAAGATAAGATTTCCATATAATCGTAACTCACCCTGAGGCAGGACTTTTTTTTCTATATGTCGTTTTATAAGTAGCTTCGCTTCACTCCTTTCTAACCTTCTAACTATAAGGATACTTAGATTAGCTACATCCTCTTTTCTTTAATCTGTTTCAAATTATCCGCTCGAACAGAAGTGGCCTCATCTGAGGCCGTTAATTTTAGACCTAGATTTCTACTGGCCAACCAGATTGTATTTTTCCATTTAAGATTTGACAGTGAAAATGGTCTGACCAATATTTAAAAAAATATAGTTGAATGGGTGCGTTTAAAAACTTTAAAATATATAGTATAGTGAAAATAAAATAAAAAAATAAATAAATTTTAGACTTTAATTTGTTTGTATCTCGTATTTAGTTCCTAATATATATATATATATATAACATTTAATTTAATATTATAAATAAAAAGATTATTAATAACCTATATTATGTATATCTCATAAACACTGATAAACTTCAAAAAAAAAGTAAAAAAATGAAAATAAAACTATAAAATCAGATTTACGGCGCAGTGCGCGGCGACGCAGTTTTCGCGTTTAAAATACATTTTTCTCCAGGTCGTTCAACGTGAGCGGTTTATGATGTAGTTATGACATTATATTCGCATTTAGTTTCTGCAAGTGACCTCCTTTTTTAACCAATTTACAGACGTTTTCACCCCGAGTACTTCCGAGTAATTCCGAAGACTCCCGACCTAACCTAACTCTAAAATCAGCTATTTTCGTCATAACCAATCAAGCAACATCAAAGAGCCAAATGCAGCGAGTCATCATACGACCAATTACAAACGGAGAGACGCTCCGGGGCTCACGTGGGACAGGGACCTAATTTGAATTCAGAATTCGGTACCAATTTAGCTAGAGGTGCAAGAGACAGTTAGCTAAACGCGGCAGTAGGAAAGGAGTCGAGGTAGTATAACGTATAAATTTAGACAAAATATCGAATTTGGAAGTTAAAAATCGAAAACTGAGCAATTTGCTGCACTCTTGAGGTGCAATTCTGTTCATCACTCTGAAGATCCTCATCAGATCTTCATCCAATTTTTATGGGATCACCTGTGAGTTATCCCCAATCAATCAAAAAAAGAATTTCCCTAATCGGTCTAGGCATCTTCAAGTAATCGGCGAATATACATAATAAAATATATATTTTATACGCGACGAATTGAGAACCTCCTCCTTTTTCTGAAGTCGGTTAAAAAGGTTATCTTTCGTGGATTGTCATAATTTTTTTGCAAGAAAAATATTACACACTTAAAAAAAATTAAAGAAATTTTTTAGTAAAATTTATTTTATCAACTTAAGTTTTTGTCAGTTTTAAAAAAGGAGGAGGTTCTCAATTCGATTGTATATTTCTTGATGTGATAGAGTCTCATACATCGATTAACACCAGCACTCATAAAAAAGTGTGACGTCATCGCTCACGTTACAAGTACGTGAGCGTTATTGACAAGGTTACCACCAATGGTTTCTTATAACGTTATCATGTAAAATTATCGTATAAAACAACCATTTTTTAGACCATCTTGTATTATCTAAATGTTTTGGGTATACTGTGTCGAGTCACAATATTAATACCGGGTCGCATCGCGCTCCTCCCGAGGGGTTTCTAAATCATCCGTCCCTGTCGCTCCCTTGCGCCCGGCGCTTCTACTACTAACTTGTGGACATTACCATTTATTATAAAAGGATTGAGGGAAACATACCATTTATTAAACCATCCTACGACTTTAGACCATAGACCAAAAGCAACCTATAATTTTAGACCCCAGACCAAGAGCTGCTATGGTGTTAGACCATAGATCATACGTATCCTACACTTTAAGACCATAGGCCAAAAGCAACCAATACTTTTACACCATAGACCAAGAGCTGCTATGGTGTTAGACTTTAGATCAAACGCATCCTACAGTTTTAGACCATAGACCAAAAGCAACCTATAGTTTTAGACCATAGACCAAGAGCTGCTGTGGTGTTAGACCATAGATCAAACGCATCCTACAGTTTTAGACCATAGACCAAGAGCTGCTATGGTATTAGGCCATAGATCAAACGCATCCTAAAGTTTTAGACCATAGACCAAAAGCAACCTATAATTTTAGACTATAGACCAAGAGCTGCTATGGTGTTAGACCATAGATCAAAAGAATCCTACAGTTTAAAGCACCGACCAAAAGCTACCTATAGTTTTAGACCATAGACCAAAATTATTTAGGGCTTTAGACTATAAACCAAAAACATCCTATGGTTTTCTAATACTTTTGCTTGGCAAACCTTTTTAAAATTTGTACGTACTATTTTAATATAGGCATTGTTTGAGGAGAACAGACAACTCAAAAGCATCTTATGGTTTGAGACAACAGACCAAAAGCATCCTGTGGTTTAACCCGACAGACCAAAAGCATCCTATGGTTTAAGACGACAGACCAAAAGCATCCTATGGTTTAAGACGATAGACCAAAAGCATTCAATGGTTTTAGATCATAGACCAAAAGTATCTTATGGTTTTTGACAATAGAATACTTGTATACTTTTCTTATGTGAAGAATGTTAGTTATTAGTTGTAAATGTGGTGTCCAGTATAAAAAAATCTACATTTAGCACTAAAAAAACTAAATTGTCTTTACTGTTAACAACAATAGAATAAATAATAAAACAAAATGTAATCAAAGTGCGGTTCTTGTTGAGGCTTTACCCATTCTGGCAACACACGACTTCTCAGATACTTTTTATTTTTATTGTCTGTTTTTTGTAATTTCTTTTACTTGTAATTATCTCTTACTGTGTCTTATTTGTATCTATACTATGTTGTGTGTTTGTTCGAATAAATTATATTCTATTCTATTCGCAGGGAGACGGGTCGTTCTGGGATCGGGTCGCTCCTCCACTAACCCGATATATTATAAGTCGTATCCACAACTATGCAACGAAGACGTAGCGCCTCCGGTTACATTCGCTTTACGCCGTAATTTTTCTTATGTTATTTATTTATTTATTACACTTTGAGTGATCTATATCACGTCATATCTTACACTCTTGTAAATGGGCTGGCATTTATTTGGGCTGACTATACCGCCGCACCGCTTTGTCTTTCTTTGTCGAGCTTTTACTTTCATTGTAACCTACCTACTTTGATAGCGTTGTTTATATTTTTAAACTTCCTAAAGTAGTTTCAATCCCGTGGGAATATCGGAATAAAAAGTGTATATGTGTTAATCTAGGTTTCCAGCTATTTACATACCAAGTTTTATTGGAATCGAATAGTTTTTGCGTAAAAGGTTACCCTTTTTTTTTTAGGTTACCCACACACACACTAACACACAAACTTTTACATTTAGATTAATATTAGTAGTTATATTTATTTTCAAGTCTAGTTACATAACTTGGAGCTAGATGGCGATGTGTGAATTATCCTGCAAAATATATTTATTTATTTTTATTTATTTATTTTAACCTTTTCCAGGCTATCGACACCTCGAACACGAGATACTAGATGAAAAATAAATATGATAAACCAGTATAAAAAGTACTACATTTAGCCCAAAAGAACATTGACTTCACTTTTAATTTTTTTATTTTAACGGTACGAGTTGAAAACTATAGAAAATGTGATAGATTCGGGAGTCTCGGGGGCGGGTCGTTCGGGGATTGGGACTCTCCGGTACTACCCCTTGTTCGTGTATTCAAAAATTAAAATTATAAAAAGGGCAAATTTTATCGTTTGTTTGTTTACATTGCATACTTCCGAAACTACTGAACCGATTTAAATGAAACCTGGTATGAAGACACATTGATTCATTAGCAGTAGCATGACTACGTTTTATCCCGATATTCCCACGGGATCGGGAGTTCCGCGGGTAAAACCGTAAAGCTCTGCTACTTTTATATGTTTAAAACTAGATGTCGTTACTGGCAAAATTAGATCGCGCTATTGTTGTGTTTCACTGAGATCGTTTACAACTAATTTGAAAAGAAATTAATTACAAAAGTCTTCGCATGACTATATATTTCCGCCTTTTTTATTCTTCATAAACTATTTGCGTCACGCACAATGACCCAAATAATGAGGCTAAGTGCTGAAACAGCTCCGTAAAACTAAACTAAACCAAACCAAACCAAACCGTAACCAAACCAAACCAAACCAAACCAAACTAAACTAAGCTTTACAGTTTTGTGTACGGTTAAATCAGTGTTGCCAACCCCATTCAATTTCTACAGTTACCCTGTATGCGTACATATAGAGATACCTTATTAATCGTAAGTGTAAGTTACGGTAAAATCTTTGGCTAACATGTAGCTTGGCCGAGCGTTCGCTTAACGTGTATGTATATGGTACGACTGTACGAAGCTCGCACGATGCAATAGATTTACCGCGGCAGTCGCCGAGTGTTTTTAATATAGGTCCTCGATAAAAACAAACTCGTCTAGTTAATACATTGTTATTTTGTTTACAGACAAGTATTTATGCTTAGATATTTGTCTGTGGTCTGGTTGTTTCTATGTATTATAAGTATATATTTACGAAACTTCACTTCACATCGCTTTTCCAAGTGACGGATTAGTGATGTGACGTCACTTACCACGATGCCTACGTCATAAATACGTTATAAATATATTTACAAAAGAAAAGTATATAAGTAGTATATCCGTTATCTAGCACCCATAACACAAGTCTAGTTACTTAGCTTTGGGCTAGATGGCGATGTGTGGAATGTCCTGAAATATTTATTTATTCATTTTGATGTTCAGTAATGATAATGAGGTAAGTTGGTATTTGAATACTTGTGTTAGTTTGTTAAGTTATTTAAGTTAATTAATTTACTTATTTAATCCGTACCAGTATTTTTTAACTAAGTGTTGTCATTACATAGTATAAAACGAAGTTAGATTGACAACAAAGACAAACTTGCCCTCTGAGCGAAAAAACATAACCTCCATTTTTAACCCGCAGATGTACCTTACCAGGCAGGTGTTGGAGATTGATACCAATCCGGGCTAAATAGTTCACCATTGAGGTTTTAATATTTTTATGGACATAACTTTTATGCTTGGTCATTGGACGGCTGTTAAGATTTTTGTGGTTTGTTAAGCCAATTAGTCGTGTACCAGTTAGCAGCTGTAAGTAAAATGAGTTATTATTGTATTGGATTTTTATACCGTATATATAACTAAAATTAAATATATAAGGTACGGTCGGCTGCATAATTACAGACCCACCGTAGAGCTCCAAAACGGCTATTACATAAACACAAGCAAGATTCTAGGCACCTGCTTTAGGTGAAGTTTAAAGTATTCTAACTCATCAATTAATCAAATAAAAATTATTAGAATGAAAACATTCCAATAATAGTAATTTTCTAACTCTACCAAGGGCTGCAATTATGCAGCCGACTGTACATGGTAAAAAGAAAAATTACCTTTTTACCTTTTTAGTAGGCACATCAAATTTTTTTGCGTATTTGACTTTAAAAAAATTGGTTTAAAGCATAGAGATCACATTTCCTATGATAAGAAGAGGGGTCATTTGCAAAAACTAAAGACGAATGTAAATATATAAATATGACGTCATTAATATGCCAACCTCTTTGGATTATCAAGAACATTTACTGCATTATAAATCTGGTATTTTTCAGTCTCAACATTTGTCATGTCCCTTTATGCTATTTCTAATCCAACTTCTTGGGTTATTAAGTTTCAAGACGTTTTTCATTTCACGTCTCTATTGCTACTGCTTCTTTGATTTTTAGGGTTCCTTACCTCAAATGGTGAAAAAGGAACCCTTATAAGATCACTGTCTTGTCCGTCTGTATGTTTGTTTGATGGTGATTTTGTTTTACGTCTCTATTGCTTCTGCTTCTATGATTTTTAGGGTTCCTTACCTCAAATGGTGAAAAAGGAACCCTTATAAGATCACTTTCTTGTCCGTCTGTATGTTTGTCTGTTTGTTGGTGATTTTGTTTTACGTCTCTATTGCTTCTGCTTCTATGATTTTTAGGGTTCCTTACCTCAAATGGTGAAAAAGGAACCCTTATAAGATCACTTTCTTGTCCGTCTGTATGTTTGTCTGTTTGTTGGTGATTTTGTTTTACGTCTCTATTGCTTCTGCTTCTATGATTTTTAGGGTTCCTTACCTCAAATGGTGAAAAAGGAACCCTTATAAGATCACTTTCTTGTCCGTCTGTATGTTTGTCTGTTTGATGGTGATTTTGTTTTACGTCTCTATTGCTTCTGCTTCTATGATTTTTAGGGTTCCTTACCTCAAATGGTGAAAAAGGAACCCTTATAAGATCACTTTCTTGTCCGTCTGTATGTTTGTCTGTTTGTTGGTGATTTTGTTTTACGTCTCTATTGCTACTGCTTCTATGATTTTTAGGGTTCCTTACCTCAAATGGTGAAAAAGGAACCCTTATAAGATCACTGTCTTGTCCGTCTGTATGTTTGTTTGATGGTGATTTTGTTTTACGTCTCTATTGCTTCTGCTTCTATGATTTTTAGGGTTCCTTACCTCAAATGGTGAAAAAGGAACCCTTATAAGATCACTTTCTTGTCCGTCTGTATGTTTGTCTGTTTGTTGGTGATTTTGTTTTACGTCTCTATTGCTTCTGCTTCTATGATTTTTAGGGTTCCTTACCTCAAATGGTGAAAAAGGAACCCTTATAAGATCACTTTCTTGTCCGTCTGTATGTTTGTCTGTTTGATGGTGATTTTGTTTTACGTCTCTATTGCTTCTGCTTCTATGATTTTTAGGGTTCCTTACCTCAAATGGTGAAAAAGGAACCCTTATAAGATCACTTTCTTGTCCGTCTGTATGTTTGTCTGTTTGTTGGTGATTTTGTTTTACGTCTCTATTGCTACTGCTTCTATGATTTTTAGGGTTCCTTACCTCAAATGGTGAAAAAGGAACCCTTATAAGATCACTGTCTTGTCCGTCTGTATGTTTGTCTGTTTGTTGGTGATTTTGTTTTACGTCTCTATTGCTACTGCTTCTATGATTTTTAGGGTTCCTTACCTCAAATGGTGAAAAAGGAACCCTTATAAGATCACTGTCTTGTCCGTCTGTATGTTTGTCTGTTTGTTGGTGATTTTGTTTTACGTCTCTATTTCTTCTGCTTCTATGATTTTTAGGGTTCCTTACCTCAAATGGTGAAAAAGGAACCCTTATAAGATCACTGTCTTGTCCGTCTGTATGTTTGTTTGATGGTGATTTTGTTTTACGTCTCTATTGCTTCTGCTTCTATGATTTTTAGGGTTCCTTACCTCAAATGGTGAAAAAGGAACCCTTATAAGATCACTTTCTTGTCCGTCTGTATGTTTGTCTGTTTGTTGGTGATTTTGTTTTACGTCTCTGTTGCTACTGCTTCTATGATTTTTAGGGTTCCTTACCTCAAATGGTGAAAAAGGAACCCTTATAAGATCACTGTCTTGTCCGTCTGTATGTTTGTCTGTTTGTTGGTGATTTTGTTTTACGTCTCTATTTCTTCTGCTTCTATAATTTTTAGGGTTCCTTACCTCAAATGGTGAAAAAGGAACCCTTATAAGATCACTGTCT
Source organism: Idaea straminata (assembly GCA_951213275.1). Taxonomy (NCBI): domain Eukaryota; kingdom Metazoa; phylum Arthropoda; class Insecta; order Lepidoptera; family Geometridae; genus Idaea; species Idaea straminata. Next base: position 11,000,576 of record OX577861.1, read on the forward strand.
TGTCCGTCTGTATGTTTGTTTGATGGTGATTTTGTTTTACGTCTCTATTGCTTCTGCTTCTATGATTTTTAGGGTTCCTTACCTCAAATGGTGAAAAAGGAACCCTTATAAGATCACTTTCTTGTCCGTCTGTATGTTTGTCTGTTTGTTGGTGATTTTGTTTTACGTCTCTATTGCTTCTGCTTCTATGATTTTTAGGGTTCCTTACCTCAAATGGTGAAAAAGGAACCCTTATAAGATCACTGTCTTGTCCGTCTGTATGTTTGTCTGTTTGTTGGTGATTTTGTTTTACGTCTCTATTGCTACTGCTTCTATGATTTTTAGGGTTCCTTACCTCAAATGGTGAAAAAGGAACCCTTATAAGATCACTGTCTTGTCCGTCTGTATGTTTGTTTGATGGTGATTTTGTTTTACGTCTCTATTGCTTCTGCTTCTATGATTTTTAGGGTTCCTTACCTCAAATAGTGAAAAAGGAACCCTTATAAGATCACTTTCTTGTCCGTCTGTATGTTTGTCTGTTTGTTGGTGATTTTGTTTTACGTCTCTATTGCTACTGCTTCTATGATTTTTAGGGTTCCTTACCTCAAATGGTGAAAAAGGAACCCTTATAAGATCACTGTCTTGTCCGTCTGTATGTTTGTCTGTTTGTTGGTGATTTTGTTTTACGTCTCTATTGCTACTGCTTCTATGATTTTTAGGGTTCCTTACCTCAAATGGTGAAAAAGGAACCCTTATAAGATCACTGTCTTGTCCGTCTGTATGTTTGTCTGTTTGTTGGTGATTTTGTTTTACGTCTCTATTGCTACTGCTTCTATGATTTTTAGGGTTCCTTACCTCAAATGGTGAAAAAGGAACCCTTATAAGATCACTGTCTTGTCCGTCTGTATGTTTGTCTGTTTGTTGGTGATTTTGTTTTACGTCTCTATTGCTACTGCTTCTATGATTTTTAGGGTTCCTTACCTCAAATGGTGAAAAAGGAACCCTTATAAGATCACTGTCTTGTCCGTCTGTATGTTTGTCTGTTTGTTGGTGATTTTGTTTTACGTCTCTATTGCTACTGCTTCTATGATTTTTAGGGTTCCTTACCTCAAATGGTGAAAAAGGAACCCTTATAAGATCACTGTCTTGTCCGTCTGTATGTTTGTTTGATGGTGATTTTGTTTTACGTCTCTATTGCTTCTGCTTCTATGATTTTTAGGGTTCCTTACCTCAAATGGTGAAAAAGGAACCCTTATAAGATCACTTTCTTGTCCGTCTGTATGTTTGTCTGTTTGTTGGTGATTTTGTTTTACGTCTCTATTGCTACTGCTTCTATGATTTTTAGGGTTCCTTACCTCAAATGGTGAAAAAGGAACCCTTATAAGATCACTTTCTTGTCCGTCTGTATGTTTGTCTGTTTGTTGGTGATTTTGTTTTACGTCTCTATTGCTACTGCTTCTATGATTTTTAGGGTTCCTTACCTCAAATGGTGAAAAAGGAACCCTTATAAGATCACTGTCTTGTCCGTCTGTATGTTTGTCTGTTTGTTGGTGATTTTGTTTTACGTCTCTATTGCTACTGCTTCTATGATTTTTAGGGTTCCTTACCTCAAATGGTGAAAAAGGAACCCTTATAAGATCACTTTCTTGTCCGTCTGTATGTTTGTCTGTTTGTTGGTGATTTTGTTTTACGTCTCTATTGCTACTGCTTCTATGATTTTTAGGGTTCCTTACCTCAAATGGTGAAAAAGGAACCCTTATAAGATCACTTTCTTGTCCGTCTGTATGTTTGTCTGTTTGTTGGTGATTTTGTTTTACGTCTCTATTGCTACTGCTTCTATGATTTTTAGGGTTCCTTACCTCAAATGGTGAAAAAGGAACCCTTATAAGATCACTGTCTTGTCCGTCTGTATGTTTGTTTGATGGTGATTTTGTTTTACGTCTCTATTTCTTCTGCTTCTATGATTTTTAGGGTTCCTTACCTCAAATGGTGAAAAAGGAACCCTTATAAGATCACTTTCTTGTCCGTCTGTATGTTTGTCTGTTTGTTGGTGATTTTGTTTTACGTCTCTATTTCTTCTGGTTCTATGATTTTTAGGGTTCCTTACCTCAAATGGTGAAAAAGGAACCCTTATAAGATCACTGTCTTGTCCGTCTGTATGTTTGTTTGATGGTGATTTTGTTTTACATCTCTATTGCTTCTGCTTCTATGATTTTTAGGGTTCCTTACCTCAAATGGTGAAAAAGGAACCCTTATAAGATCACTTTCTTGTCCGTCTGTATGTTTGTCTGTTTGTTGGTGATTTTGTTTTACGTCTCTATTGCTACTGCTTCTATGATTTTTAGGGTTCCTTACCTCAAATGGTGAAAAAGGAAACCTTATAAGATCACTGTCTTGTCCGTCTGTATGTTTGTTTGATGGTGATTTTGTTTTACGTCTCTATTTCTTCTGCTTCTATGATTTTTAGGGTTCCTTACCTCAAATGGTGAAAAAGGAACCCTTATAAGATCACTTTCTTGTCCGTCTGTATGTTTGTCTGTTTGTTGGTGATTTTGTTTTACGTCTCTATTTCTTCTGCTTCTATGATTTTTAGGGTTCCTTACCTCAAATGGTGAAAAAGGAACCCTTATAAGATCACTGTCTTGTCCGTCTGTATGTTTGTTTGATGGTGATTTTGTTTTACGTCTCTATTGCTTCTGCTTCTATGATTTTTAGGGTTCCTTACCTCAAATGGTGAAAAAGGAACCCTTATAAGATCACTTTCTTGTCCGTCTGTATGTTTGTCTGTTTGTTGGTGATTTTGTTTTACGTCTCTATTGCTACTGCTTCTATGATTTTTAGGGTTCCTTACCTCAAATGGTGAAAAAGGAACCCTTATAAGATCACTTTCTTGTCCGTCTGTATGTTTGTCTGTTTGTTGGTGATTTTGTTTTACGTCTCTATTGCTACTGCTTCTATGATTTTTAGGGTTCCTTACCTCAAATGGTGAAAAAGGAACCCTTATAAGATCACTTTCTTGTCCGTCTGTCTGTCTGTTTGTTCATGATTTTGATTTTGTTGTTGATGAGTTTTATCGTCTGAGACGTTCCCTTATACTGACTAACTTTAAAATGGTTTTCAAAAGAAGTGAACCATCGTTTAAGGCGCTCTTCCAGTACCATGTGTAGGTATTCATATTACCTTAGCCCCCGCTCTCAAAAACTTAGCGTGCTGCGTGCTAACTGTTATATTTGATCGATATGCAAAACATTTTAGCATTATTATCCACAAATATAGTTCCTAGAGGTCAAAATCTATCATTTGATTCATTTTTAGAAACAAACGTTAACTATTTTTGAATAAAACCCGATAAACGATCTAATAATTCTCTGTTTTCTAACATTTTTTTAATCGAACGAAGTTGTTTTTATTATATTTTCAACCACAATAAACAAAAATATAGTTATTAAACTACAATATCTATTTATATCCAAATAACAAAAAAAGAGTATTTGATTACTTATAGTTGCTTAAAACAAAGGTCGATTTTGGTAGCTTTATTAGCACCTGGTCTTAACTGTTTCATACCATGCTTTCGCTCTAGTTTCTACATGTTTTATCATAAATGTCCGCTTACACAATATGAATAGCTTGACTAGTATGTGAACCCGGCGACAATCGCTATCACATCAGTCGCGACACTCGCACGTCCCCACGCGTGTATCCCACTATTGTTTTTATTGCAACACTTTGAGGTTTGGAAGTAGCTTTTGTATCTGAGGAGTTTGAGTAGGCGAGTTTTGAAATTATGTATATGACATCTCATTTTAAAGATGCCTGAATACAGGCACATTGGATTGTTTTTAGTACTAGCTGCACCCCGCGGTTTCACCCGCGTAAGTCCCGATCCCGTGGAAATATCGGGATAAAAAGTAGCCTATGCGTTAATCCAGATTTCCAGCTATCTACATACCAAGTTTGAACGCAATCATTCCAGTAGTTTTGGCGTGAAGGAGTAACAAACATACACACACACACACACACAAATTTTCACATTTATAATATTAGTAGGATTATCCTCATTATATTTTTATCGCGTTATGAACAATCAACCTATCCCCTTTTTTAATTCTTGTCCATCCAAAGGTTGCCTGGATTAAATATGAATTTTCTTTTAGGATTAGTTGCTTAAGTTAGAATTTAATTTCTTTTTGTTATAAGTAATCATTTTGCGTTTTGTTTTTATGGTGCAATAAAGTGTTTATCTATGTATTGGAGGATCTAATGGATGCCAACGCTGCTGCAGTTTTAGTGGCAAACTCTTCTACTACCTGCACTTGTGCCAATTTAATTGGGATCGGCGCAGTATAACTTTCCCCCATTCCTATCTATTAGTCGTCTTCACATATTATGCCTCTTGTAATTCATCTACCTTTTCTTAGCCAGTCCTCATCCTCTTCCACATTTCTAGCCACATGCGTCACCTCTCTTCTCATCACAAGTCCATACTAACTCAAACGGTTCCCTTTTACTTTTTCAGTAACTGGTGCTACTTTTAAGCTTCCTCTGATAGATGTGATACTCATTTTATCCATCTCCGTTACTACACACATCCATCTCAACATTCTTATCTCCGCTGCATTCAATCTTCTTTACAGCCCAGCATTCCGATTCATAGACATGACGACAGGTCTTATCACGGTTTTTAGACTTTACCCTTCAGCTCAAATGGTATCCGCGAATAACGAGTGTTAACTATTGGTCAGGAAAGATTTAACTGGTACCATACATTTACTGGTTTAGTAGCTACCAAGTTTCGCAATGGGTCATATAGCTCTAGTGTGGCTCTAGAGCTTATCATATTCGTGCCATTTTGGGATGTGTGCCAGCTGAGAGGTTCGTTTTAAAGTTGCAAAACTGCCTCATCAAGTATATCTAATTATCCACCTACGCCCGAGACAAATGTCGAATCTAAAAGACAAGTAACAAATTAAGAGATATGTTCCCGCGGTCTCATACAAATTGTTATATGGGATCTTCCATTGTCTTATTTATCTTTAAAAAGATCTCCGCGGCCGCTTTGTTTTGTATAGTCTTAAATTATTTTTTATTACACATTTTTTACGCTCTACCGTCAATCTTGTTAGTGTCGTAGAAGTGGTTTGACTTCAAAATTATACGTTTTTAGCATTTTTTTTAAAGCTATGACGCAGTTTGCTTTGGACACCCCGCCACAACGATGCGACTTACTAATAAGGGTTCATTATGTTTCTAAAAGTTATCTACTACGAGTTCTTTCCTTTGGACACTGTTGACGAAACTGAGAGGGCGGTATAGGCTCTAGGTAAAGGTTCTTATTATACCTGGCTCAGACACTACAACAGCGCCTTCAATAGCATTAATTTTAGAGTAATATAAGATCATAACCAGCCTTTCATTTTGCATACTTAATATGTATGCAAAATGACAGGCTATGATCTTATCGTTTCTTTTTGTCATCAGAATCTGCTGAATCTGCGTTCAAATCTACCGATTTTTGAAAGCAACTCTACCAATTTAACATTGGGTTTGAGACCACTGCTTGTCCCATTCAAAACAATCAAAGATGAGAAAATTTAATGACGCGTTTCAAAAACAGAATCTAATTAAGAGGGTTCTCAATTAGTATCAAGGCCTCAATTTTGGTACAGCCTACTTGACGATACACACTGCGCAAGAGTTTAACTAGCAAGAGACGGCCAAAAATTGAAACTGCGCAAGTTTGACTCATAAATATGAGAACTTTTCGCCCAAAGAGATTCGATTAGCAATATCAATTGGCACAATGGAGGACCCAGTTGGCACAATGGTCACCATGCCGGACTGCCAAACACAGGGTTGCGGGTTCGATTGCCGCCCCAGACAAGCATTTATGCTTAGATATTTGTCTGGGGTCAGGGTTTGTTTTCTATAATTAATAAATAAATAAATATTGCAGTACATTCTACACATCGCCATCTAGCCCCAAGCTAAGTAACTTGTGTTATGGGTGCTAGAGAACGGATATACTACTTAAATACTTTTCTTTTGTAAATATATTTATAACGTATTTATGACGTAGGCATCGTAGTAAGTGACGTCACATCACTAATCCGTCACTTGGAAAAGCGATGTGAAGTGACCCTTTTTTTCGAATTTTAAGACACGTCAAATATGTAAGTCGTATTCAACAAACCACAACACCGAATACTCCAAAAACCTTAAAGAAACAAATCAAAAAGATATCTCAAAAAACGTTTAACTAAATCATCGTTTTCTCTTCCAAAAATGGTTTCGCTTTAGATAATTATAGCCTTCTGATTCGAGTATACATTCTTTGGAACGACTTGGTACTAACTAATCGAATGGGAAGATTTACCTTCGTGTTTTGTGGTAAGTAATTAAATTAATTTTAATGTAACAACTCTGTGTTTTTTATTTATTTGTGACGACTAGCTTTTGCCCACCGCGTAAAAGACGCAAATGAACCAAAGAATCACGTTGTCCCATACAAACTTTGCCCCCTTTTTCACCCCCTTAGGAGTAAAATTAAATTCTTTCTTATCGGATGTCTACGTCACACAAAGAACACACCCTCCAAGTTTCAGGTCTCTACGATCAACTGTTTAGGTTGTGCGTTGATCAGTCAGTCAGTCAGTCATTCAGGACACAGAATTTTATATGTATAGATTGGAATTTGGTAAGATATCCACAGATTAAAGTTCAGTTTAAAACTTTGTTAATGATAATCAATCAATTTATATGAATCTGAATTATGAACAACATTTTTGCGGTATTTTTTCACAGTCCCTTACTAATATTGCTCACCTACCATATTTTAAAGATAGGAATAATTTACTGAAACCACTTATGAGCTGTAGTGGTTGCGATATCTATTAAGTAGATGATTTAGAGCTTCCCCAGCACTTATTTCATCGTTTTAGCTTAATCAACCATGTTCAGAGGAAAACAACTCGTCAATACGTCTGGAGCAAAGTTTCATCAGGATGTTTTTCCTTCATCGCAAGAGCAATTAGCGCTGACATTTTTCAAAAAATCCATTGGTGCACGATCAACCGGGATTCAAACCCACGACTTACCTCACCTATATCTATAATCTGTTTTCAAACCTTAGATAAACAATGTCAACAACGGTGTTATCATAGTAAAAAAACATCACGCCAATAGTTTTTCGTTTATTTAGGGAAGTAAAAATTTGGTAAAAAACGCAAAGCGAGAGAGAAAAGCAAGCTTGAGATGCAATATAACTTTAGTAAAAAGGTTGAAAACTATTACCCTGTCACATTGACATTGACAGTATTTGACAGTTCTTTGTTTACATTTTTGATCTATGGTTTGAAAACATACTTTACACTAGATAGGAAGGAATAATTAACTGAAACCACTTTAACCTATAATTCTATCAAAACCCAACACTCCCTATATTAGTTTCCCTAATTTATTAGTAAAGTACGATTACAGTAATGCAATAAATACAAGTAAAGTGGCCTCAACTTTATCAGAACATGTTAATTTGCATTTTATACTGATCTAAAGCACTTAGTGGGATGATACCGCGAACGTGACAAACTTGACACTCATCAATCGTGTCACTATAAGATATGTTTACAATCTGAATAAGTACTTCAGAATTGATAGGGATAAATAGGTAAATAGGCATTATCTATCTATCAAAATTCTTTGTCCTGAATGACTGACTGACTGACTGACGGATCAACGCACAGCCTAACGCCAGATACTGATGAAGAAAATGAAATTTTTCCACATCTATAGTTCTCGAAATACTATAAATTTCTTTTTTATCACAGTTGCTCATAAAGTGGATCTTATTCAACGGATTTTAGGCTCATAATCCAACATATTATGCACGCGTGCGTTTTAGATTTATTAACTAGTGCTGTAAAGTTATCCCGAAAAGGTAGGTACCAAAGAGTTTTTTAGCTAGCAAAAATGGTTGTCTCTAAAGTCGGTTTACGAACGAAAATTTTACGTGATAATGACTTAGAAAACGATTAAAAATTGAGTTGTTTATTTTTTGTTTTTTCTTTACTTAAATATATTGTTTTTCCGTACCATTGTATTTTGTTCTTAACCCCCGACGCAAAAACAAATAGAAAAACCCTAAAAAATAATGTATGTCACACGAGGATGTATAGGTTAAAAGTCTTTAGCCTGGCCTTTCCGGAGCATAATTAACAAAAAAATATTACCTTAAAAAAATGTAAACATAGAGTTATCACAAATATTTTGTTAATTATTATTTTGTTTTCTTTTCAAATCTTTTCTTTTATTCACAACTGTGATAAAAAACGTCGTACGATATACGTATGGAATTGATATTTGCATCTTGGCTTCTATAACACGCTCGCTGCCGCTCGCGCGTCATAAATTGCCTCTATGCAAAGATCAATTTACCACACTTATATCGTAATGTACTATTGTAATCTATAGAAAAAAGGAGTACCTATTTCATGATATATTTTTCTCTTTTGATCGTAGAGATCTGAAACTTGGAGGGTGTGTTCTTTGTATGACGTAGGCATCCCAAAAGAAAGGATTTCCGAAATATACCACTAATGGGGGGCAAAGTTTGTATGAGACGACGTGACTCCTTGGTCAAATCCTATTAGAACCATTTTCGACTTCTACGCGGACGAAGTCGCGGGCAAAAGCTAGTTTTGAATAAAGTTTTCTGTGACACAAGGTAGTATGAGCGTCGATCATTAATGTTTTTCCATTACTAGATGACATTCTGATATCAATTAGCAAGACTTGAATTACTTCTGCCAGATATCAGCGGTACAGTATGTCAAGGAACTTATTGAACGTGGCTAAAAATTTAACCTAATTTATTGTAATGTGTTTTTTTTTATTTTAAATTATGATTATAAGTTAAATGCGTATCCAGGTTTTGACTGGAGCGTTACTTGACCGTATAGCATAGTGGTTATTGTATCCGCACGGTAAGCGAGAGGTTGAGATTCCAAATCTCGCCGAAGTGCTAAATTTTAAAATCTAAAAAACGACGTCGGAATGTTTTAAGAAACGTTATAGGTTACATAGTACAACTTCGGATTTTTTTAAATGTTATAAATGTTTTTTTTATTATTATTATCCAATAATAACCCTCCATAAGAGACAGAAGGCTATTACTAATTTTATTTTCATTTTAATAATTAGGAGAAATATCACGCTTAAAATTGTGAATTCGAATCTATAAAGTGCTCTCCTCTAAAGTAGCTATTTTGTAGATCCGATTTTGTTCTACGTCGGTTTGCACAACAACAATTTAAAGTGTTTAAGACCTAACTAAGTATTAAACTGATTTAATAATAATTACATTTTTAAATTACCTGTTAAATACATTTAGTTAATTTTGTTTAATTTTGTCAATAGTAATTATTATTAAAATTGCCTAAAATGTTACTTATGAATGAAATCTTGCTCCCGTTCCATCCTTGTCGCAATGGAGTAGTAGGCACGCAAGACACCATAAAATTGATAAAGGCGACACTGTCAGACACGCAAAGTGTCGATACTCGATAAAATGATGTAAATTATATCGACAACCTGTTCGTGTTATATCCCTATTTACATTTGTTTACTAATTTAATTATTTCATGTTAATCTGACTTTAAACTTTTATTTTTGTTAGATTATCTACCTGAAAACTGTTGCAAAAGACTTAATAAATAAAATAAAATAAAAAATATTGCAGGACACCCCAAGCTAAGTAACTAGACTTGTGTTATGGGTGCTAGACAACGGTTATACTACATAAATACTTTTCTTTTTGTAAATATATACTTAAAATACATAGAAACAACCAGACCACAGACAAATATCTAAGTATAAATACTTATAGAGGTGGGTATCGAACCCGCAACCCTGTGTTTGGCAGTCCGGCATGGTGACGATTGTGCCAACTGGGTCGTCAACTGGGTTACTTAAAGTAAAGCAAGTAAGTGTTTATGCGGAATATATGTTAGTATCAAATTGCTTATTCAACTAAAGTAGGTAGGTAGGTACTTACGAATTGTGTTTCTATTTCCCCTGAATTTCGCAAACGGAAACCCCAAAACTAACAATACACACAGACAAACAATAACCCACCGTTATTTTACCTGTAGTCACGCGTCATTCAGTATTTCAACTCTACATCCGTTTTGGTAGGATATCTATTTTGAGTGTTGGCAACATTGTCATCTTGCCACCGGGTGGGATGGCGACACCGGTTTTGGCGCCAACGCGCGTGCCCGCCGTTGTAAACACTAATTGTCGGACGTTCGAATTTCAAAAACATTGAACACCGACGTGACGTAGTATCCGGTGACGTTTCGGTTTTAGATTCTTTTTTCAAACCTAATTTTACTGTACGCACAGAACGGCTAAAAACTTTTTATTTCTTACCAAATCTGTAGCTACCTAGTACACTTAGGTAGCTATAGATAAATATAGGTACTTTTAGGTTCTTGTTTACAAGATTATTAATGGTTAATAAAAATTTAGTTAATTGAGCTCTATTGTTAGTGAACTCGACGCGTTGGAGGTCTTCAGGGTGTCTGTTTTATTAATTATTGTTTTATTTTGTTTCTACAGATTGGAAAATATGACCTACAAACTTAGGACATATATGGGATGGCATAGGTGAACCCAACATGTCACTCTTACGCCAGGCTCTGCGCAAACCAGCCACCGACCACAGCCACTAGCAGTTTTTATACATTACTAGCAGCGCTCCGCGGTTTTACCCGCGTAACTCCCGATCCCGTGGGAATATCGGGATAAATCCATAAAAATCGGAATAAAAAGTAGCCCATAGCCTTCCTCGATAAATGGCCTATCCAACACAAAACGAATTTTTCAATTCGAACCAAAAGTTCCTGAGATTAGCGCGTTCAAACAAACAAACAAACTCTTCAGCTTTATAATATTAGTATAGATGATACTTCCTTAAAACATCTCAACCGAATTAATTTCCAAAAACCTCACGTTAAAATTGTCTCAAAGGTCCATAAAAGTTAAAAACTACTCCCGATTTTACAAACTGTTTTAAATTAAAAAACAAATCACCAAACTTTTTATAACCGTTCCGAGAAAAGCTAAATCATAACCGAAAACTGTCGTCGTATAGCCAATGGCAAATTTCTTGGACCCTTGTGATTCCAAATTCAAAATTCGAGAAAAAAAAGTTAATAATCGTCTCATATTATAGAAACCTTGGAACATAGGCGGGGACAGCTTATGTCGTATTCTTTTTTCAAATTTCATTTTATCATTCTTTTTTCGTCTGGGAGCTAAATTAAATTGACTCTGTGTTGCCAGTGTGGAACGATTTGCTTGAGTTTGGGGAGGTGACAGTTCACCGCCCGTTATTAAAATTCAAATGAGGTTTTATTAAAAATTGGTCATTTTTTTCCATGTTTTTTTTAATTGGTTTTGTTTGTTGGGGTTTTAGTGGTTGTTAATCAAAGTTTAGGAATGGTCACGTACTTAGTAACAAGTAAAATTTTGTAAAATAAAAAAGAATATTATACGTTTTTGAATTAAGCAAATTATTATTATGTATTTTATGTAGGTAGTTATACCTAAAATTAGGAAAATCTGTTTAACGCACCTTTCCCTTTAAATTTCGTAAAATCCTTTCCATCTCAAGATTGCATGGAAGAGACCGCTTTTAGCGGTAAGGCCGCCTAATATACCATGTCAGATTTTAGGTTAATATCTTTATTGCAAAGTTTGTGTGTGATCAATAAAGCGTTTTGTTTATCTAGGTAAATATTTTATTTTTAAATAGTTTTATGCAAATTATTATTATGCTTCCTTAAAAAAATAACATAATATAAAATCAAAACAATTAATCTCCAATTACGAACTATTAAGATATTTCCATGATAAACAACAATGACAATTTTATAATCAACGACAATCCTCGAAAAGGTCATCGTATTGTTTTTTTTAGAGAAACCAACTCTAATAATACCGTTTATAAAAATTTAAACAACCTTACGTAGTTGTGATAGAGTTTAGTTTAGAAGTAGTATACGGTTCTAAAAGTTTGTGCCCACGTTGATGTAATTTGCATAATTCGAACGATTATAGTTTTGATGCAAATGAAACAATGGATGTCGTGTGACAAGCGATGACATTGATGTGTCCATAAGTATCATTGGTTTTTATCGGAAGGTTGATCTAGTACCTAATTAATTTAAAATTAAGGACTAATAACTAAATATTGCAGGACATTCCACACATCGCCATCTAGCCCCAAGCTAAGTAACTAGACTTGTTATGGGTGCTAGACAACGGATTTACTACTTATATACTTTTTTTTTGTAAAATTATATACTTTTAATACACAGAAGCAACCAGACCACAGTCAAATATCTAAGCATAAATACATGTCTGAGGTGGGAATCGAACCCGCAAGCCTGTGTTTGGTAGTCCGGCGTGGTGACCATTGTGCCAACGGGGTCGTCAACTAACTTTATCATACTTATTGGATTTAAAACTACCATATCAGCCACAAAACTTATGAACATAAGCCTCTCCCAAAAACTTCCAGAGCGATAGGTCGTATGCTCTCTGCCGCCTCTATGCGTTGATCCATTTACCACACTTTTATCCCAATGTACTATTATTATACGTTTTCACCCGCTGAATTACCGATCCCGTGAGAATATTGGTATAAAAATTAGCATATGTGTTAATCCAGGTCTCCAGCTATCTACATTTCGAGTTTCACATTTATAATATCAGTAAGATACACATGAATTTGTTAGACAAACATAATTAGAGTGAAAACAATCCAATAATAGTAATTTTAGAACTCTACAGTGGATCTGCAATGTTTCCGACTGTACTACATAATCTAATTCAATATGTAGGTATGTAATACCTACTATAATTTTCATACTAACTTCTTAAATAAAATAAATCTATAACTCCGTACAAACATCGCAAATAGGTCGCCTACGGCTTCAGATCTCTGAAATACCAAGCTATAAAACCCAGTCGTATATCAGCCTGAATTAAGCCATTGTAAATCTATCAATTTGCTTTTAGATCGCTTTATTTTCTTCACGGAAGTCTGATGATAATATGACCTATTTCATGTGTTTGTGTTAAGACTTTTAGGTTAGGTACGTCTTATCTTCTTGTTTATTGTAAAGCTAGATGTGCCACGCGGTTTTACGCCTGTTATTCTCTCTCTGTTTGTTTAAAAGTGACGTGCATTTTCTACGAACAGAATCCTATATTACTAATATTATAAACTAGCAACCCGCTCCGGCTTCGCACGGCTATATTATGCTTGAATCATACATATAAACCTTCCTCTTGAATCACTCTATCTATTAAAAAAACCGCATCAAAATCCGTTGCGTAGTTTCAAAGATTTAAGCATACAAAGGACATAGGGACAGAGAAAGCGACTTTGTTTTATACTATGTAGTGATGATGTGAAATATGTCTATGTTTGTTACTCATTCATGAAAAAACTACTGGACCGATTGCGTTGAAACTCGGTATGTAGATAGCTAGAGACCTAGATTAACACATATGCTACTTTTTATACCGATATTCTCACGGGATCGGTACCTACGCGATACAAGTGTGGTAAATTGATCAATGCATAGAGGCGGTTTATGACGCGGGAAAGCCGAGATACAATGATCAATCCACACGTGTATCGTACGACGTTTTTTATCACAGTTGTGAATAAAATAAACGACTTGTTAAAATACAACGATATTCCTACGGGATCGAAACTTACACGGGTGAAAACGATCAATTTTCGAAAATCCTATTTAGTGCTCGCTACGTCCTAGGAGTTTTCTCCTAGGACGTAGCGAGCACTAAATAGGATTTCCCCATGCATCCATGCATGGGGTTTTCCCCATGCAAAGTAACAGTTTCGTAGCTCTTGACATTTTAGAGCTCTCTCGATGAATCTTTTCCTCTTTTTAACCGATTCCAAAAACCCGATCCGTCTATTGGTGTCAGCTTTTATAGAATTAAATATAGTGGCATATTGTGGAAAGATCTTTAATCCCGTAAATTGAATGCATAGATTCAATTTACGGGATTAAAGATCTTTCCACGATATGCCAGCGACGTATCCTCAGCTATTTCAGCCACATTATCAGACGTCAAGATCCTGGTCCTGGAGAAATTGATCATCTATGCAAATGTAGAGGGCAAACGGTCACGTGGATACCCCGATGAGATGGTCAGTACAGCTGAAACAGGAGAGCTCGTTAGGTTTGAGGAAGTGGTTCGAACCGGACCAAGTGGAGGACCTTTACAAACCGCTGGGTGAAGAAGATTGGTGGTCGCGATCTTCAGTTATGAAGGATCGACCAGAGAGAGAGATTCGATTTAACATCATTCCAAGTCAATCCAAGCTTTAGCTATGATCAAGCATAAGCCTCAAACCTCAAGTTTGCAACCCATCATCGCTCATCTTTGCTACATCCTAAAACTAACAATGAAACAAACAGAACATACTGTTACCAATTCTAAAACTGAAAGTACAAACGTCTTGACGACTCCATTAAGACATAAACCAAGTATCGGATTCCTGTGAAATTGCTCACGGCGGACACGGAGGGCGTTCTCTAAAGCCATGCGGACGACGCGGACGACCGTTCTGTTTCTATTTCGGTAAAAATAAATAAATATTTGAGCTACGCACTCGCTAGGATGCGTAGATCTAGAGTTGATAGTTGGCTTATAACACATATCCATTGTAAAACAGACACCCTTTTAATAAATAAATATTGCAGGACATTCCACACATCGCCATCTAGCCCCAAGCTAAGTAACTAGACTTGTGTTATGGGTGCTAGACAACGGATATACTACTTATATACTTTTCTTTTGTAAATATTATACTCATAATACATAGAAACAACCAGACCACAGACAAATATCTAAGCATAAATACATGTCTGAGGCGGGAATCGAACCCGCAACCCTGTGTTTGGCAGTCCGGCATGGTAACCATTGTGCCAACTGGGTAATGCCTGTTAGGTACCCCAAAACCTACCCAACCTAAGTGAATTGGCCTAAGTCGCGAAAGGTGTGGACTTGAGATCCCTCCCCGTGTTTTTTCGTCGGTTAAAATGAGGTCCAATTCAGATTTTGTACAATTTAGAAAAATAAAAGAAAAACACAGTACCTTACAACAAAACAAGCTGAAGATATTATGTTTGCAGATATTTGGTGTCAATATCTTAGTATTAATCATGAATTATTCGTAGATGTGATGCATTATTGGTCAGCAACTGGACAGATTCTCAGCTGAACAGATAAGCAATTAGAAACTGTAGTACAGTACCTGGACACAAAAAGAAGTAGCATTCGTCAAAATATTTTTATTACTCATACTCCGAAAGTAGGTCTAAAGATGCCTGAATAGCGTGTAGAAAGAAAAACTTTCAGCCCTAGGGAAAATCGCTTTCACTGGCAGCTGTCATGTCAAATTATGGCTTCGCGCGGCTTGTGCAATGTGCTTGTAGCCAGTATCAGTATCATTACGCATTAGGAACTTAAAAAACCTAACCTCCTTGCTTTAGGTAACACCAAAGAATACCAATTATGGCTTCACACGGCTCATGCATACTGTCAGAGGTAGTATGGAGTATGGAGTCTCTCATTCATTCTCGTTATTATGAAGAATTTTATGTATTATTCGTAATGAAAAGCACAGTGTTTACCTCGGGTAAAATACTCATTGAGTGACTTTCACACCTAGGGTAACAATGTACCTACTATTACAGTGTCACACGTAGGGATTTATTTGTTGTTTTTGAGCGTTTTCAGAATCAAAACCCAGATCAGAACGTGGTGATTCTGAACCCATAATCTTTATAATGAGTGTTTACTAATTTTAATTAAGAACAGGCGGTCAGTCCTGCTAATGTCAAATCTGGATAATTATTAACCAAGACAGAGTAAATTGACGACGTGGTTTTGGTGACGCCCATCGCGTTACCAGCTCCCTGCTAGGGTGACTATGGGATTATTAATTTAGGAAATTTTTGTTCAATACGGCAACGGTCCGTACTGCCCCAGCATGTACAATCAGGTAATAAAAGTCCAGACCCACCTGTAGAGTTCTAAAATATTATTGAAATGTTTTGAACTCAAGTAGGACTTTAAAATCATAATTTAGATTAAGTTTTTAGAGTATGTAGTGTGTAACGTATATAATGACGAATGTTATAATAAGAAAATTAATATTGTATTTTAAATCGGTCAATATACAACGACAAACGGTGAGAAATGTTAATGTCAAATTGTATTTTTACAAAAACCAAAATAATACCAAAATACGTTCACCTAGATAAGATAATTAAATTAATTGTACATTTCTTTACTATAGCACATGATTTTCCCCAATAAAGATTTAATTGAGAACCGACGGTTATCTTTTTATTTTACTCCTTACATTACAAGTCCTGCAATTCAAGCAGGACCTTAAACACCTGCTTGAGTTGAAAACATTCTAAAAATAC
This sequence comes from Idaea straminata, assembly GCA_951213275.1. Taxonomy (NCBI): domain Eukaryota; kingdom Metazoa; phylum Arthropoda; class Insecta; order Lepidoptera; family Geometridae; genus Idaea; species Idaea straminata. The sequence goes on from OX577861.1 coordinate 11,017,093, forward strand.
CAATTTAAGAACTCTATAGTGGGTCTACAATTATGTTGCCGACTGTACATCCATAAAATAACTAACATAGTTTGTTTGATTAAGTTGGACGGATAAAAAGGAACTGCATTAATTGTGGCGTCATATTTATGACGTAGGCGTTCGCTGAGAGAGAATTTTGGAAAATTCCTCCGCTATCAAAGTCATAGTCGAAAATGTTTTATTCTTTTGGATGCATGGGTAAATTTTGTACGAAGATCACAATTAGAAACGTCTTAAAAACTAAGTTAGGATGAGTGCCTTCGAAACGCGCCCACCAATGAAAAGGCACTAAAAACTCGTGTAGTTATAAGTATATCTATATTTATTAATATTATATAAAGAGGAAAGTTTTGACTGTTTGTTTATATTGAATCGGCTCCGAAACTACTGGACCGATTTCGTTGAAACTACAGTTGAGGTACATTGATTCATTGGGAGTAACATAGATTTTTTTTTAATAAAATTCCATAATAATCCAAATTGGAGGTCACCCTACCAAAACGTGGGAACAGTATGCGTACACGCCGACATACTTCAGCAGGCGTGGTCACCCAAGTGCTTTGTTTTTCAAATTATTTCCGGACTTCATTTATTTAAACGAAACATAATTTTTCTAATATAATTACTGGCTACGCCATGCGGTTTTACTCTCTTAAAATGTTATCTATCTATCTACATCTACACTTCTACACTAATACAATAAGATGAAAGGCTCTGAAACTACTGCACCGATTTTGTTGGAACTTGGTATGAGGATACATTGATTCATTAAGAATAACATTCACGTAACTCACGATCCCGTGGAAAAATCGGGATAAAAAGTAGCCTATGTTATTTCTAATGATACAATGTATCATGTTTCATCAAAATCGGTCCAGTGACTTCGGAGCCAATTCGTTACAAAAAAAAACTTTCCTCTTTATATTATTAGTGTACACCATTTTCTTTTACCGATTGGAGCAAGTAAAGAGCGTTATAGATTTCGACAGGTTCTAACTCATTTAGTAAATTATTGCTAATATTTCATTAACGCAGAAAAAGGGCAACGTGACATTTATTACAAAACGACAAAAAGACAAAATAAAAAAATTACAAAGGCACCGACGCAATCTCGAACTCGATTACTAATGTATCGATTATGATTCGATTCTTAGTCGATTATCGAATAACTCGGGTGGCGTGTCACCCGTAACAAATGATGGTGCGGCTAACAATAGACTGACAATAGTATTTCTTCATTGGGTGACAAAAACGGCGAATGTGCCGAGACAAAAATGGTAGATTATGGGATCGGATATGGATGGCTCTGCTTAATCGGTTTAGGTACAGGGTGTTACGGTTTTTTTAAATCTATTTACTAATATTATAAAGCTGAAGAGTTTGTTTGTTTTTTTAAACGCGCTAGTCTCAGGAACTACTGGTTCGAATTGAAAAAATCGTTTTGTGTTGGATAGGCCATTTATCGCGGAAGGCTATAGGCTACTTTTTATCCTGATATTCCCACCGGATCGGGAATTACGCGGGTGAAACCGCGGAGCGCAGCTAGTCTATACTAATATTATAAAGCTGAAGAGTTTGTTTGTTTTTTTAAACGCGCTAATCTCAGGAACTACTGGTTCGAATTGAAAAATTCGTTTTGTGTTGGATAGGCCATTTATCGAGGAAGGCTATAGGCTTCTTTTTATCCCGATATTCCCACGGGATCGGGAGTTACGCGGGTAAAACCGCGGAGCTAGTAATTAATAAACTGTTTGTATTTATATAATAATAGGTACTAGTCTCGCCCCACAGTTTCACCCCCGTAAGTCCCGATCCCGTTGGAATATCGGGATAAAAAGAAGCCTATAGCCTTCCTCGATAAAGTTGTGTCAATCCAGGTCTCCAGCTATCTAGATACCGAGTTTCATCGCAATAGGTCCAGTAGTTTTTGCATGAAGGAGTAACAAACATACACACCCACAAACTTTCACATTTATAATATTAGTAGGATTAATAAAGAAATAGGTAGGTACAAAGTTTCTAAGGCAGAAAACTTCCAAAATATAGACTGATATGAAGTTATGAAACATTTTCCCCCTTATTCCAAAACGAGGTTTAAGGATAGTAGGTACGAGATGTGGATTAAACCTTAGATTTAGATACAGACTTACTCGAGTCTAAGGACTATCCCTATATAATCTATAGGGATAGTGTTTAGACTATAGTTACCTATTTAATCTATAGAGATAGTGTTTGGACTATAGTTACCTATATAATCTATAGGGATAGTGTTTAGACTATAGTTACCTATATAATCTATAGGGATAGTGTTTAGACTATAGTTACCTATATAATCTATAGGGATAGTGTTTGGACTATAATTACCTATATAATCTATAGGGATAGTGTTTAGACACATCCTCACTTATTTTTTTAGACGTATTTTAATTTTTAACAATTTTTAACGTGAGCTTAATTGACAATACATTAAATAAAAGATTTGTAGTCTGAATTACGCCGAAAGTTTTTTAAGCTTTTTAAATCTAAGTAGGGTTAATTTTTGACCCTTTGAGTAATCAAAAGGTGAAAAAAGAACCCTACTTAGATCACTCTCTCGTCCGTCTGTCTGTCCGTGTGTTACCACGGATTTTCTTAGGAACGAGTGGACTTAGCAAGTTGAATGAGTGGAAGCAACCTGTATGTAAGGCTGTCCATGCATGCCAGCGGGGGAGGGCGTTTAAAAAGCAGTTCGCCAGCGGGACACGGGCGCCGCTCGCCGGCCGACCTTTGTGCTTTTTATACATTTTATAATTTTAATTTTTTAATCTCGAATAGATGGGAGCGTGAGCAAAGGTGACGGATAGTAGATTGGAATTTTGTAGTCGCTTTATGAAGCGTTGAATATATTCAATTTAAGAATAGTAGGTACCTATTATAATTAACGTGTATTATTTTGTTTTACTTTTGTCTTTTCGTTTTATTTATCAACTAGCTTTTGCCCGTAACTTCGTTCGCGTAGAAGTTGAAAATGGACCAAAGAATCACGTCGTCCCATTTTTCAACCCCGTTAGGAGTTGTATTTCGAAAATCCTTTCTTATCGGATGCCTACGTCACACAAAGAACATACCCTCCAAGTTTTAGGTTTCTACGATCAGCGGTTTAGGCTGTGCCTTGATCCGTTAGTCAGTCAAGACAAAGAATTTTATATGTATAACTTAATTATTGAGCAAATTTTATTACATTAAAAATACATTAACATGATTTAATCTAGTCAATTTATTTACATACATAGACTAGAAGAGTGATGAGTATGAATGACGAGGGATGGAGAGGAAGAGGACGACATAAGAAAAGATGGATAGACTGCGTGTGACAAGACATGAGAGAGATGAATGTGAACGATGAGGTGACGACTAATAAGAGTGAATGGAAGAAGAAGACACACTGCGTTGACCCACATAAATTGGGATAAAGGCAGGAAAAAGAACAATTTCTTTACATACGTAAATCGAATCATGGTATTTTTCGCGACTCAAAATAAATAAAAATCCCAATAATTTCAAAGTGGTGGTTGTAAAAAATCACCAGTTTGTGGCTCAGTGCTTTTTTAGTCAAGTTTAAAGCCCAACAAACAACAGCTGCAATATCTTAAGACACCGTTAGCCAATATTGCGTATATTACAAGGAATGTTTTGACTAAATTAGATATGTTAGTTTAATATTTTAAATTCTTTTATAAGACCATAAGAAATGTCACCTCTGCATTTGACTATGGGAGCTGAAAATTCCTGAAAAGTTAGGTAGGATCCCTGTATAGAACGACCTTCACCGAGCAGGTTAATAGACAAAAAGCAAGTTAGAAGTCGAAAGTATGTAGCTAATACATAGATAGTTGGTTTTTTACAGGGCTCTTGTACTAATTGAAAATAATAAAATTTATACATTCCGTACAACGCGTTCCGGGGCATTCCTGGTGCAAAGGCTGTCGATAGCGGTTCAGCAGGGTAACGCTGCTTGCATATTTTCAAGATTTGCACCGGCAACGCTGGGGAGGGGTTTGTGCGATTATATATCGAATTTTGGTTATTATTTTGTTTTAGTTTATTATTTGTCTGTATTTTAATGATTGCTATTTTAATTAGATAATAAATATTTATTATGAATACTAAAAAAAAACTATCCGTAAATAAACATTGAAATCAATTTTAACTTCTTAAACTGTTAAAAATAAATCAACCGCAGCGAAATTAATAACACGACACAGCACTTGCCAAACGTGAATTTGTTAAAAACAACACAATTCGATTAATATTATACCGGTCACCCAATACCGGGTGAAAGTCCCGGTTAATGCTTTCAATCCGCGTGACAGAGTGACAACTTGACACCGACGTCCGTCAGAGATGGTTAATTTAGTATTTAGTCACGTGGGTGGCGGTGCGGCGACTAAATGCCGCGATTTGACGCGCCTTGAATGGCTGTCTTTTTAATTGCAATGCAAATTAACTTTTTAAGAGGAAAGGGTACCGGGCGCTCTCTCCATACAAACATCTCTCTCAATGCAAATATTTTTGTTGCATAAAATTTATAACTGTCATAATGCCCCTACGTCTTGGTTTTTTTTCATTTTCTAATTATCATACCCTTACCGATACCCTTTCACATTAAGAGGATCACATACTGTAAGGTTACAGACATTTGCAATTCAGCCTTTAACAACATAGCAAAGCAGTGCAATATCGCTCTACCAAGAATGAATACTTCAAAGTCAGACTTAATATATCAGTTTGCTAAGTAGGTATGTCAACGATTATAATAAAATAAATATAATTTAGAATTCCAAATTTTTTTGTGCTCTAATTTAAAAAAATAAGGAATTTTCAAGATGTTGCGCCACCATTATTGGCAACGGGCATTAAAGCAAATAATGTTGACACATTTAAAGTAGGGATTACCTTCTCTGGGTAAATTAGAGTAGGTACTTTTCCCTAACGTTTTTTCATAAGAGGAATTGGCTAACTATACTTTGATATAAACATATTTAAAAACGTAGTCATATTTATTTAATAACTAAATACTGAAATAGGTATGTATATTTATGTGCAATATTGTAATTTTATAAATCAAGACCGGGCTCACTTAATTAAACCAAATGTTTACTTTACTTTGTTCGGACTATTTAGTAGATAGTTTATGTGAAGTTTGCACAAAATCGGTCAAGCGGTTCTTAATTTAACAAACTTTTGTAACAAATGAATTCAATAAATGGCGGATTTTTAAGAATAGATTCTCGTGTCGCAGTGTTGTACCAATATCCACCTAAACAGCTAAACCGATTTGTATGAAATTTTTTATGTATATTCGTTAGGTCTGAGAATCGAACAACATCGAATTTTTTCCTTTTTTTGGTTATGGTAAAACAACGTTTGCCTGGACAACTAACTTAATAAGTATGTATGTATTTATTATTGTTTTTGTTATTATTTGCATTTTAGTTAATTATCCAAAGTTTGAACACCCTACCCTTTACCTTCCTCAACTTCTTGGCCATCCAAAGGTTGCCTGGAAGAGATCACTTTGAGCGATAAGGTCGCCCTTTGTAACACTTAGACTTAAGCTTTGTTTTTATTTAATGTTATTTGAAGATGTTTTTACAATAAAGAAGTTATCGATCTATCTAAATACGCGATGAAAGAACCTCCTTATTTTCGTAGTCGGTTCAAAAACATATTGGTCACACCTTTCACAACGAAAATCATCAAAAATCAATTCTCAAAAATCCGACAATCTTCTAATCAACATCATTAAGGGCACCATAATTGAGCCCTTCAATGACAATAGGGTCGCAGATTAACAAAGAGTTAGTACAGTGTCATTTGTGTCACAAAAAGTGGCATTTCTGTCCGTCATCCGAGTTGATGAAGCGGGGACTTTGTTCCGTTCGTCGTATCATCGAACCTTTGGGATGTGTTATGTCGGATTTTTAGATAATTATTACTTCGTTGCGACTGAGTTTTTATTAATGTGTGGAATAGTGTGGTATTATGGGTATTGAAAAATATGGAAAAAATTGTGCGTGGTAGCTCCGACGCGTGACTGAAGTCTAGGTAATAAAAATGTATCTATCAGCTACCAAGAGTTGAATTGACATTTTTAACTGATAGTAGGTTATTGATTTCATCCATTACTCATCTTTATAGACATTTCCGACTTTTTTGACGTCTAATGTAAACTTCTATAATTAGAGCAGTTGCAAAATCAAAAGCAGATAATTATATTAGGTCCTTACATATGAAATTGGCGTTTTGTCGTACTGGCCACTTTGATCTCAAATATCTCTTCTTTGGTTAGGGATTCCAATTTCAAATTTATATAGCTATTTAATCATACATTTGTATTTCGAAAACCGTAATTCATTTGTTTTGTCCTCGTTTGGTTTTTTCTTTGCGTCACGCAGTTTACAAAATGGAAAACTCGAAATATCGCGTTATTTACGAGTACGAGTTCCACCGTGGCACCAGTGCTGCAGAAACGGCTCGAAGGATTAATGATGTGTATGGCGGCGGTGTGGCAAAAGAAGACACAGTGCGTTTTTGGTTCCAACGACCAAAAGACTTTATGTTCCTCCCTTACAAAACGCCAATTTCATATGTAATGACCTAATATTATGCAGATAATGACGACCCAGTTGGCACAATGGTCACCATGCCGGACTGCCAAACACAGGGTTGCGGGTTCGATTCTCGCCTCAGGCAAGTATTTATGCTTAGATATTTGTCTGTGATCTGGTTGTTTATATGTATCATAAGTATATATTTACAAAAAAAAAGTATTTAAGTAGTATATCCGTTGTCTAGCACCCATAACACAAGTCTAGTTACTTAACTTGGGGCTAGATGGCGACGCGTGGAATGTCCTGTAATATTTAATATTTTTATTTATAACATCATAAATGTGACGTCATAATATTATCATAATGTCTCTATTTATCAGATAGATACTCTACTTAAAAAGGAAAAAAAATAGCTGTCCCGGCAAACGTTGTTATACCATTTACAAAATACACTTGCGAAAGGGGGCTAGGCGGAAAAAATTGAGACCAAAAATTGTAACGAAACTTTTTGATTTTATTGCAATTCCTTCACTAATGAATCGAAAGGAACTTTGTTCCATCCGGGTGTCCCTTGACACATCTCAAGTTTTATATATATATATATATCAAAAAAACAACATTCACCAATGTAGGTACATTTAAGTGTCGGTAAACTTGATGATAAAAATATATTTATTTAGTAGGTAAATCAAGTATTGTATCATAAAAAATCTTTTTGAAAAAGTGTCAAAAACCTTGTTTAGTTTGCGACCTTTAAAAAATAACAAAACCTCCCAATTTCCTTGGCATTCGATTTGGATAGATGACATTGCTAAATTCCTACTTTAAATAAATCTTTTATTTTGAATCTTAAAATTAAACGTCTAAGGTTCATAATTCATAAAAATGCCAGCAAAATGTTATTTTATATCATCTGTCACCAAGGTGTTGAAGGACCGTTAGCAAAAAAGTTTCAATAGAAGACTTTTGAAGTGTGATGACAAAAAATGTAAAGAAAAACTTTTAATTTTGCATGAAATAACTTTTTGGGGTTGTACTTAAAAGCTGTCTTTAAGTTTTGCTGAGTAATGTTCAAAGTGTTTTAGTAAAGAATTTTGTTTTAAAGACACATAAATAAATAAAAATAAAAAAAAGTTTAAAAGTTTAAGTTTTATTTTTATTACTAACACTTTTTTGTGTGGACCATATTAGTTGTCTGAAATAAATTATTTTTATTTTTTATTTTTATTTTTTTTAAATAGTTAAATACTATAATTAGTTTTGATGGTACTAAGTATAGCCTTTTAAACAATAAGCTTAAAATTGAGAGGTGTGTGTGATACGAGAGAAGAATATTTTCTAATAAGAATCTGCAAAGCCTTATTAGAATGTGTCTTTCATCTGAGATTAACATAGTTAGGCACCTATACCTACTATAATTGCTGACACGATAAATAAGACTAACAAAAATAATCGAAAATAAATAGGTATTTTAACAAAATACAAATAAAAAAAATGTTAAGTGTAATTTTGTCGTCTTACAATTATTTAGTGTGTTAGTTCATCTACAGTTGCATAGATGGCGTTACTTGTACTTTACAGACTTTGTGAAAATGTTCGTTACATTATGTATAGTTAGTAAATAATTTGGTTGTTTTCGACTTGCTGCAATGTATCTATGTACTAATTAACTTCTTACAAGAGTAATCTCCAATTCTTTCTTTATTAAAAAGTTTTTGCAAAATGGTTTTACTTGCAAAAATATAGGTTTAAGTGGTCTAAAAATCCTCCTTTTGATTAAAGTCATTATTAAAACACCTCTAAAAAAGGAGACGGGGATCGTTTCTTAGGATCTGGGGCCTGGATGTAGAAGGATGAAACTGGTGCCAAATAATACCTAATACATTATTAAACTAACCCTGAAAATTTTACGGAATTTGGCAATCAGAGAGTAAAGTTATGAGCTACCTATTTTTATGATTTTTCAGCGGTAAAATCCAAAATGACGAGTCCAGGTCAGTCGTGAAGGCAAGAATATCGGTTTCCGCTGTAGTAGCTATTGTGAGTCAGGGTTTTCAGGTTCAGAAGTCCAGGTGCAGGTGCAGGTGGTCAATAAATAAAACGAAAACAAAACTCAAAACACTTATCGCTCGATCGGAAACAAACGAATGAGTTCAGTGTTGCTACAAGTTAAAATTCAAAAGGATCTTTTTTATGTAGAAAAAGAAAAAAAATGGAGTTGCGACATTGTTTAAAAAAAGATTTAACAGTAGGGAAAACACTAAATATACAATAACCTGTTAAATATAACTATGTAGTCGAGGTTAGGTAGGTAAAAAATGTCAAATAAAATATATAATAATAAAGTTTTTGTGGAGGGCACACGACAATGGAAGAGTCAAAGTTACAAATAATGTGCAAATTGAACTCAGTTGACAACACTGAGCTAGTGCTCAGTATGACAGTAGTTATGGCTTCGTACGATTTGTGTATACAGCCAATGTTTCTTTTTCGAGTGCAGTTTTTTCAAGTTTTCAGTTTCTAGATTGTGAATTAGACTGATTTTTAAAGTATTAATATAGAAAAAAATTAGCAATTTTTGAAGCTATTTCTCAACTTCCTACAATCTAGCCCATAGGTCCCAGTCTCCATTCCGCCGTTCTAAAGAAACAGCAATAAACATTTTATAATATTATTATTAGTAGAGATTATACACTTAACTACCATAATATTATCACACATCCCATTTATGAAAATACTACCTATATGTATTCTCCGAAACCCCTTTTACGGACCTTACCAAAAATAAACCCCAATTAATTCAAATTGAGCCATCTAGTAATAAAAATGTTGTCATTATATTCCATTTTATGTGGCAAAGACTTAATTAGAAGGAGCCGCGACACAGGATCACAATTAACTTCAAGAGTTGTAAATATTTAACCAAAATACGTTGAACTTATAACCGGTAAACTTAAAGTAAATCAATAAGAAAGAGTTTGCATTGTATTGATCGTGGCAGGTCAAGTTATAGTAGACGCTTTGAGGGTAAACGAGTAAAGGATTTCTTGGAATTTAATTTCTTTGAATAAAAATCGAATTCAATCAAACCAGAGCGAATGATGATGTCTCAGAAATTAGTGCTTTTGGTTTTTAGTGTTTTTTTGCGAACTCTACTTCAGTAAATTGAAAGGGACATACATTTTGACTTGTGTAAATAATTAAATATTGCAGGACATTCCACACATCGCCATCTAGCCCCAAACTAAGTAACTTTAGGTTTGTGGTAAGGATGCTAGACGACGGATAATTTAAGAGATGTTACCAGCAAAAAGCAAAATTACAAACACATACGTCATAATTTGTAATGTATATTGCTAATCTAATCTCTTTTTAAATTATTAAGTTTATTTCGTTAAAAAAATAATTCGCATATTATAAGTAGGTATTTTTTTAATTTTGATTCTTGTGTTTTTGGCGCCCTAGTCCTGACCCAATAATAGTTAGTTTAGTGGTTTTTATAGGTATGTTTGTTTATATGTAAAATTTATTTTATTAATTGATTTGTATTGTACCCGTTTTAAATATAGTTTCAAAACTAATTGGATTCTTACAAGGCAAGAATCAATAGCATATCAACCTACTTAAACGCTTGCGGTTCAAACTATATTTTTTTAAACTACCCTATCAAACAGCACATGGCAACATTACCACATCTGTCAGGCGCACCCGCCGCGATTTAAAAAAGGAACTTACCTACAATACTATCTCACGAACTTATTTTTTTAATCATCAAAGTCACTAGCGTCTACACTTTAAAAGAAATCACCCAACAAATATTTAGTTCCGTAAAAATCCGTCGGTAAATATAACTTGGTTTGAGTATTCAGTTGATACACATTTGAAACTAGAACCAGTTTTAAAAGATGGTTGTGAGTTAAGTTGTTTGGTGAAATAGAAGGTCTTTTTATGTTGGTTAGGATGTTCAACGTCGGCAGAGCCGCGGGCGGTAGATGACCGCAACATGATTTATGATTAGGTACCATCCAGTGCATTTACATTCGTAAAAGTGATCTCTATAATTATGTGCCTTGTTTCGGCCCACGGGCGCTTTGGGACCGACAATTTTGAGAATGAGTCAACTGCTTAAAAACTTCTGTGTTACGGTTATAATCACTACATATAATGCTATAATAATTTTCTTTTGTAAACAAAACTCAATAGGTAAACCTACACATAGAAATACCCAGATCTAGACCTATAAGGACCTGGCGGGGCATCCAGATGGACGCAGGGCTGGCGGCTTCTTCACTCAAAGGGTGAGCCTGGCTATCCAGAGAGGGAATGCCGCCAGTCTCTTAGGGACGATGCCGCGTGAAAATGCTTTGGACGGTGTTTTTTATTTGTGATGTGTGGGTATGTATGTTTTTATTTTTATTTGTGTAATTTAATTTTTATTTGTGTTTTTTTTATTTTGTAATTTAATTTTAAGTATGGATAAAGTTGATTATATTTGGTAGAAAAATCCAGACCACAGATAAATATATTTAATAAATACTTGTTGTTGGTAATCCATCTATGAATTTAAATAGCTATACAGATTTGATTCACTGTGAAAGTTCATTATATTTGGTAAAAAATATACCCAGACCAGAGATAAATAGGTATATTTAATAAATACTTGTTGTTAATCCATCGATGGATTTGAATACCTATACAAATTTCACTGTGACCATTTATTAAGTAGGTACTTATCTAACCTACCTATTTAGGAGGCGAAAACAAAAACACAATCTATAAAGACATAGGATTTCCTTCATATCTTGCAAAGGTAAATTATCAAAACTAAGCAACACCAAGCTTAATTCCCAACAAACGTAGAACATTAATAACCCGACACTATAAAAGGCGGATCAATAAAGGAACCAATTTCATCCCATATTGTTTGTCGAATATTCGATTATGTCCGGTATTTCGATGACAAAACAATATTATAAAACATAAAGGAACGCAATGTGGGTGTACGGAACGCATCCTTTCATTAAATGAGGATATAACGGAACGTTTTTTTAGAATAAAAGGGTCCGGGTGCCATCAAAATCGTCTCAAGCTCAAGTTTGGGCGATTAAGTCCCAATTTATACCCACAGAAAAGTTGCTGTGGCCAAAAGTGATTGCTGTGGCCACAAGTGACTGCTGTGGCCTGAAGTGACCGTTGTGGTCAGCAGTGGCAGCTATGGCTGGAAGTATTAATTAAAGTGGCATAGAGTAGCAGTACCTACTTAGTGACTAACAGTGGCTGCTGTGGCTAGAAATGGATTTTGTGACTAGAATTGGCTGCGTTGGTTAGAAGTACTGTACTAAAACTGTGGTCCGTAATGACTGCTCTGGCCAGAAGTCGCTTTTGTAGATAGAAGTAGACGATGTGGCTAGAAATGGTTGCTTTGGCTCAAAGCAGCTGAAGCAGTGGCCCAGAACTGCTGTTATTTTGCGGCTTGATGGCTTGACATAATTCCTTGCAACAAACTTAAAGAAGGCTTAAACTTAAAGAAACTTAAAGAAGGTTTAACTTAAAGAAACTTGGCTGTACCAAATTTAAATTGAATAATAATATTGTAATACCCTTTTTTATGAAAGATTAAATGAATATAAATAATCTCAACACCTTGTATTCCTGCGACTTCACCTTGAATTGGCTTTATACTTGATCGTATCCAGACCGTTTTAAATAATCTTTTTTTCCGGCGCTTCATATAAAAAAAGAACTTCATCATTTATTTTCCCGCGGCTGGCGATGAACGAGGCGTGACATTTGAAATTTTCGGAGTTGTCAGCACACAAAAAATATAAAATAGACAGGCTATAGTGATATTAGAGGTCTATAGTGGAGCGATATTAATGCGTCTAACGGATCCTTTTGTGTCTCGAGGGGATGTATATATAAATTCATTGTCATAGCTACTCAATAGAATGTCTTGTGAGACAGTTTCATTACTATTAGTTGTCCCATAAGGATACAGTTTATCGTGCTCCTAACTTAATAGAGAGAAACAGGTAGGTACTAATTTTAATAAATATAGAATTTAATCATAATATGTCTTCTAAAACTATCCTAAAGCTTTTCTATATCAAAATTACCTATACTGGCTATACTAATATTTAATCGTATGTCTTAGACTTAGCAACCCTTGGACTTGACCAAATAGGACGAATTTGAGAGATAAAAAAATACCAAATAGGTACTTTTTTCTATCCATAAACTCGTCCAGTTTTTTTTAATATTCACACTCATATTCAACGGTAACAACCCCATGATTATATGCGGGACAATTTTCATATAAAACAAATGATTTAAAAGGTCTATTTTCTAAATTATTTATGTATCGATCGATATACGTTATATAAATAAGAAATTGTCTTTGCATGTCCAACATTGGTCTTACGGTGAAGTACAACATTGTGATGCATACCAGGTTCTATTCTCGGCTTTGATACCTGATAACTTTCTAACCCACGATGGTCTGAACTTCATAAATGCACATTGTTCATAACTGTGATGTTGGCACGCACTGAAAAATTCTCAGCTTTTATAAAATGACGAAAGTCCGGTGGGTACTCTACTACAGAGTGCCCTGAATAGCATCATAAAGATGGTGGCGCTGTATAAAAATCAAGAATGTTTACATAAAAAAACAAAAAAAAAACTTGATTATTAACGTTGAGCATGTTTGATATTTTGGAATGGTTAGGGAATAATTTTGCACCAATTGCTTTATCAGTATAAAAGTACTATCATTTATGTGGTAGAATACAATATTCATTTATTGCGCTATCGTACACAAACATGACAATTTATATTACATTAAAAATTTAACACTTTAAAACTATTACAATTATTTTACATTAAAAAGTTTATCTCTCCGAAAAAACAACTTTCATCCATAATTTTTTTTTCTTTTCTTTCTCTGAAAAACGGAGATTATTTATTATCATTTTATTTCATTTATTTTCATTCGAAATTATTTGTTTGGTAAACCTACACCGCACATGTGCTTATTGTGATGTTATGAAAATATAGGTTAATGCTATAAAGTATAAACATATTACAAATATTACATTTATACTATGTAAGTTCATATGTATCTAAAGGGTGTAAAAAGACCCTTAACGAAAACGAAAACCACATATTCTGCCCATCATTGGGATCATTTTTTTCTTCTAGACAATACCTGGGAAACCACAGGTTCTGGAGATATTGAAGGTCAAAGTGTCCATTTTTTTTTTCAACTTTTTTGCAACATCGAATTCTAAGCGTTAACACAAAATTTTCTTCCAAACAAACATTACCAAAATTTTTAAATTTTCTTAACAAATTACGCATTTGAAGTTACAGAAATGCAATGCATGCCCAAGCGCTCACCCACACTGACATAGCCGCGAGCTCGTTCCACGCACACACGCGCGCGGTATCAGCTGTGCCCGCTGTGCGCGTGACCTCGAGTCATTCGAGTTCAACGCATAAATGAATGCGAGCGGCCGTGGCCGCGCACGGCGCCGTAGAGAGGGGATAGCTGTCTACTCTCCATCCGTCGTACGCTTTTTTGATCAGGTCACGTGTCCTTTAAGATTTTATACCCATTACAGAAAAAGTGCTCAACGCTGCTAAAGAAGTTTTCACTTCAAAAACTTTTTTTTTAGATCTGCAATCAGTCTCTCACATTATAATAAGCAGTTGAGTTGAAGTATCACCCTAGATCCCCTTAATAACTAAGCACATCGGCTCTTTTAGGTCTCTCGATAGAGGGAGGCTGTTGCTACAGCGTGTGTGACTGTTTTTAAGATTTATGACTAAAACATTTATATAAACTTAAAATCCTTTCCTTCGATACGGTATTTAACCGCGTCATTACAGTTAAACATAATGATTTGTGTGCGCGTGCGTTCTGCTCACTGCTCAGGTGGCGTCTGCGCATCTGCTTATTGTTAATAACCTATTGTCCGCCATACATACGCGTACGCGACGCGTGGAACATCTGTTACTGTAACGGCGAGGGTTTTTTAATTTAGAATATTGATTTAATGTGCATTGTGTATTGAGATGGGTAGTTGCATCTCAGGGACTAAAGTGGCCGTTGCATTGAATGGTCACTGCGGTCCACAATCCAACCAAAAAATAAAAAATTAAGTAGGTAAATGTAGGCAGCACTGGTTGCCAATGACCCTGTTTAAACTAGTACAAGTAGGCATGCAACGACTGCATTGAAGACGACGACGTAATCAACAAATAGACAATAAGTACACCTACCTACCCTGCACCTGAGTGAGTAAATGAGGAATGTACACCTAAGATAAACCTCGTGTGGTTTAATAGGTGTTTATATTTTGTATTTATGTTCATTCTTATTTAATTAAAAAAAAACACACACAAAGTGTCCGATCCGGCGATAACCCATATAGCCATGGGGCTATAGGTATGGCCCCATGGCAAATGGGTGTGTGCCATTTTATGATGAATGGCACAAAATACAGTGTTATCGCTTAAGGCATATCTTCTAGGCAACCTTACTTCAGTTATTGAAACAGGACATAAGTTGACCCATTACTGTTTTTTTTTTCTTTTATTATGGCTTCGCACGTGTGCATTTAGCCAGTGTCAAGTTATATTTTGCATCAAATTATGACCCGATTTTTCATAAATTGGGCCTATAGTGTTTCAATACAGTCAAAGTCGTCATAGTCCGTCAAGTCAGGGGTTATAGTAAAGCGGTGGCAAGTTTACCATAACCTTAATAGGAGATTTGGAGGCAACGAGAAAACTGCATGTTTGACACTTATTTTTACTTTCACTACACTTGTGCACTTTCACAGAACTAAATTGAATAACATTCCACCAGAATTATACAATTCAACTCGGGTTACATCTAAGTTTCATGAAAATAAAACTGCAGCACGACATGTTGTTAACTCGTTCCCGCCAAAACTCCTGACCCATTACTGTTGGATGTAACTGATATTCATGGGTCGTGGGTACACGATAGGTCGTGGTTCGAATCCAGGTCGGCCGTGCACCGATAGATTTTTCCTACGAAAAATGTATGTGCGCAATTGACTTTTCCATAATGAGATAGAAAAACAACCGGCTAAAGGACAACCCGCGGCTTAGTTTTCTCCAGATTTACTGACGAGTTCTTTCCTCTCCACACGGAAGACTAAGCTAAGAGGGCAGTAGGAGTTTTGGCGGGAACGAGTTAACAACATGTCGTGCTGCAGTTTTATTTTCATGAAACTTAGTGGTAACCCGAGTTGAATTGTATAATTCTGGTGGAATGTTATTCAATTTAGTTCTGTGAAAGTGCACAAGTGTAGTGAAAGTAAAAATCAGTGTCAAACATGAAGTTTTCTCGTTGCCTCCAAATCTCCTATTAAGGTTATGGTAAACTTGCCACCGCTTTACTATAGACTTGACGGACTATGACGACTTTGACTGTTTTGAAACTCTTTAGGCCCGATTTATGAAAGATCGGGTCATAATTTGATGCAAAATATATCTTGACACTGGCTAAATGCACAAACCGTGCGAAGCCATAATAAGTCATAAAAAAAGGCAGTAGGTTAAAGGCTAGGCAAGCCTATTTCATCCTCACGCAAAAAGGACCCAATACAGGTCTAGTTGCGAAAAACAGCCCGCATACAAATACCTAAATAGGTATGTATACCTAGTCTATGTTCTAAAACAGGACGAATAAAGTAACATGGCAATCTTTACGTGCGATTTTCGGGTGAGAGTCGCCCGGGGCGGGGGTCGTGCGATCAATACCTCCCGCCCTCCCCTCCCTCCAGTCCGTAACGACACCTCCCCCCCCCTAGCTCTCACACTTGGACAATGATTAACAATAAGCTACATCCTTTACTTTGAGAGTTTGTACCAACATAGATGAAGTTTCTTTGATGCTTAAGTTTGATGGAAACTTGCACTAGGTGCAGTTGAGTTTAATTTTATTTCGCTATTTTACGTAGGTACTCACATAAAAAAAAATGCGTTTCGACAGATGTTGTAATACCAACTAAAGTCAATGAACTCTTAACTCCAAAAAACAGCTTATTTTGATCTAAATATAACCCCGAAATTGAATAAAAAGTTAGTTTTTCTAGAAGTCGTAGAACAAACGCTTTTTTATTTGTAGCAAAAATACCTTCGATGTCTAACAAGTACCTACCTACTTAATTTTCCTGATAAAGTATAATGAATTAATCTCAAATACCTACTTAGCCTTAAATTTGAAACACTTGAAGTAAAAAACTCATTTATCCTATCAACTCACCCCTGAATAAAAAAGACAAAAAACCTACATTTTTGACTTGTATTTGAAAAATTCCAAAAAAAAAACGAAAAGTCGTAAAACAAAAGTTGATTGTTAAGGTGCACTGAAGTAGCTCTTAACCGTTTTAAAGCCATTTTACTATAATTACCAATAATCCTTTAGAAAACCTATTGCAATCAATTCACCATTTTATTGGAGACAATTTTTTTTTAACCTGTCAATAGCTGTCAAACGTTAAAAACATAAGAGCAGAGCAACACGTACACAATATTATCAAAAGCCACCATTTTAAGGGGCTTTTAAAAAGTTTATCGCTTTTCCGTAGCTTTTTAGTATCTAAATATTTGAAAGGTCTTTGTTGTCAACCTTATCAAACCCACGTGCTCATAAAAAACGTCACCGCCACAAGCCCAGCCCTTTATGTGACAATTTAAACCAATCAGAGATGTCGCACGACGCCCGCGACATTCCCAGCCAATCAGAGACGTCGCAAGCACCCAATGACATTCTGGTGACAACGGCGCATCGTGAGGTCAACGCCCGCAGCGGTCACGTGGTGAGGTTCACTGTTGAATATTAAACTGTATTGTGTTCACAATAGAACTGATTATTACGTAGCTACAGTGAGCGATTGATTTAGTTAGATGGAGAGAAAGCTTTTTGGAGCTTTTTATGCCAAGAGATGTCACTGTTTTATCACTGAATTACACTATCAGAAATGTCTTTTTTTCCGAAACCTTGCCTAAATTAGTCAGGTAAGTATAACTTTTTTTTTAAAGATCCACAAAAAAGAATAAGGTTTATTCGCATTAAGACAGATCCGCTTAAAGATATAAGTATTGGCACAGAAAAAAGTATAGATACGTACAGTCTAGTCGGCTGCATAATTGCAGCCCTCGGTAGAGTTCGAAAATTAAAATTTTTGGAATGTTTCCATTCTAAAAAAAATTGTTTGATTAATTGATGAGTTAAAAGACTTTAAACTTCACCTAAAGCAGATGTCTAGAATCTTGCTTATGTTGAAACCATTCTTATAACAGCCGTTGTGGAGCTCTAAGGTGGGTCTGCAATTATGCAGCCAACCGTACATAGATACGTATTGATCCAAAATATATCCACACATCTTTAAGTGCCTATATTAGTAGGTCGAAACAGAATTAAAAGACGATCGAACATAAGTAACTAAATATTACCAACATAGGTATTTATTTCTAAAATCGTCCCGTTTTGACCCTTTGGGTACATAACACACATTAAAAACAAATATCCTGCAATCTAAGACCTAAATATAATATATGGGTACAACTTATGGTACGAGTATGAGTTTTTGTGCCTTCTTCTCATTGGTAAACGCGTTCCGAAGGCACAAATCCTAACTTAGTTTTTAAACGTTTCTATGTGATCTATGTACAAATGTATTAAGCATCCAAAGAAATATTTTTTTTGACTTTGAATTTGTACATTTGTTATTAAAAAGTACTTAAAAAATAAGTGATATTTTGATATTACCATGAAATACACTAACAAAAGGTATAATATTCAACATTTTGACAGATGATAAGCGATAATATCGTCGCACCCCGAGGCCTGTGCCAGGGCACTTCCGGTTCCGATCGCCCGAGCTCCCCACAGCCTGCTATTACCACTTCCTGTTTGACTCAGTTTTGCGTGTTCGTATTTTAGCACGACTAGAATGTCCTAGCTTTATATTATCTAAATCTTATCTTATCTTATTATTTATATATATATAAATTTATATAAAAGAAAGTCGTGTTTGTTACAACACTTATAACTCGAGAACGGCTGGACCGATTGCGATGAAACTCTGTATCTGGATAGCTGGAGACCTCGATTAACACATAGGCTACTTTTTATCCCAATATGCCCATGGGATCGGGACTTACGCGGGTGAAACCGCGGGGCGCAGCTAGTAAATAATAAATAAATGATTTATTTGCCAAAAGAATACACAGTTACTAATTTATATACGCAACATCTGAGTTTGTTTTTATAAGTAACTAGATAGAAGATAAATCAACAGACCCCGAACTAGGATCTAGTCGCGTATCTCGGGAGCCTATAAATTACATATTTCCTAGTGAACATTACATAACGTAACATATTTGTCACTGTGGAGATGCTACATAGACGAGAGTACTGCTAAAGACAAGACAAATTATCAAGTTTAGGTAGAGATTACAAGTGGCGGAGTATGTGTGTGTGTGTGTGTGTGTGGATTATAAAAAAATATTTACACTTCTAAAGTTATAAAGCTATTTTACCATGTTTTTATTTTGTGGATACGATCGTCTCTAACTATTAAGATCTACCCACAAACTCCAGCCTCGTGAAAATGATGCATCGAAATATCGAGTGTAGGTAATATTTAAGTCAAGTTAATGACGTAATAATTAAGTCTTTATTATTAGTCGCAATAATTAAGTCTGTAGGTGCCTACCTAAATGTATATCTTGTTTAAAGCAAATAGTAATAAACTTGATAACCTAAAGACGTTGCAACATCTATATATATATGAAAATCTTATGTCACGATGTATGTTGCCAATAAACTCCAAAACTACTGAACCGATTTCAATCAAATTTCACATGTACCCGTATTTTGGTCTAACTTACTGGATCGGATATAAAATTCTTCAATATTGTTTGTGATCTAGGTTGCAAATACATCCAATAGATGGCACTGTGTTCGGGACTTACGCGGGTGAAATCGCGGGGCGCAGCTAGTTTGTTATAAATAAAGACTTAATTATTACGTCAAACGTATTTGTGGCATAATTTTGTAATTGTAAGTGACCAAATAAGGAGTAAGGACTATTCTAACCTATTTTAAAGACGTTTAAATTTCAATAAAGTTAAATAGTATGACTCGTGCAAGAAAGTTTTATCTCGTAGGTACATACCTATTGACAAAAAACGCAATTAAAAATCACATTTCTAATCAAGAGCCCGCCATTTTGGTCTCTCCCGCTTGATCGCATGACCAAACATCACCAATAATCGCCCCCTGCATTGAATTTGAGGCAAATAAAAAAGAGCGTGCGAGCAAAGTTCGCTAGTTAGATAAGGGTGGCAGAGAAGGGGTTAATACAAGAGGCAGTTGCTCTCACAATTAAGGACACATCCGCAAAATGTATCTTCTCAAAATGACATACACAAAAAAACAGACAGAGAAACACGCGCACGCCGCACGGCTTACAACTATAGCAAAAAGTGTCGTTACAATTTTTGGTCTTCATTTTTTCCGTCTAGCTCCCTTTCGCAACGCGCGATAAACGAACTTCGTTCCTAAAGTCATTAGATAGTACATTTCTAAGAAAAAACTCAGAAATCTTTGAGTAATCTCGAAAGTCTTTGTTTCTAGACAGATATAGAGATCCAAAAACATCCCTAATTGTTTATTGGGGGAAAACCAACAACAAATAAGACTTTAAACATCCATAAACAACAATAATACTGTCAACGGAACTAAACTTAACCCTTAACTGTCGCAAAACTTTTCCGGCAATAAGGCAGCGTAAAATCACCTCGTCAAAGCAATTTGAAGCAACAATGAGGCAATTTGGTGCGACAACGATGCGACGCGCGACACTGATTAATTGAGGGTGATGTCGCGATGTCGCCGAGCGGCGCACGTGTGAAACGCACCTTATGACGGTGTTCACAGGGTGTATGAGGCATAATAAATTAAGCTACTTTTGTAAAACTTTAAATCGAAATAAATAAAATACTTATACATACATTTTTATCGTTTCGGTAGAGCAAGAAGTTTTGGGAACGAAGTTCCTTATCGCGCGTTGCGAAAGGGGGCTAGACGGAAAAAATTAAGACCAAAAGTTGTAATTGCACTTTTTGATTTGATTACAATTCCTTCACTAATTAATCGAAATGAACTTCGTTCCATCCGGGTGTCCCTTGACACCTCTCAAGTTTTTTTTCGTTGTATGACGGTCGGAATGAAAGTCAAAGTCAAAAATATTTATTCATTTGGATGCTTAATACATTTGTACACAGATCACATAGGAATGTCTTAAAAAACCGACTTGCAGACCGACCGTAGAAATCTAAAGTTACTATTATTGGAATGTTTTTATTTAATAATACATCAGACTTCAAAAAACTTGAACTCGAGCAAGATCTCAGAACCTTTCTTGAGTTGAAAACATTGTATTAATAGCAATTTCAGACTTAGAATTACAGACCCACCGTTAGCAATTCTGACTCTAACCGCACCCATTGAAAAAGTGACTTTGAAACATCGCACACCCGGATTTTGATCCAATCGCAGAACATCCACCTGTGGGTTCTGATCTGCAATGGCAGGTCTATAAATATCTAGCGGATACTAAATAGGATACTACGACGAACCCAATAACCCCATATACAACGCAAAACACTTTTGATACATACCTGTTTAGGGCTTGGAAGTTATCTATACTAATATTATAAAGCTGAAAAGCTTGTTTGTTTGTGTGTTTGTTTGTTTGAACGCGCTAATCTCAGGAACTACTGGTTCGAATTGTAAAATTATTTTTGTGTTGGATAGTCCATTTATCGAGGAAGGCTATAGGCTACTTTTTATCCCGATATTCCCACGGGATCGGGAGTTACGCGGGTGAGACCGCGGAGCGCTGCTAGTAAAATAATAAGCCTGTAGAAAAAATATCATCCTGTATATATCTACAAACGTTTAAAACTAAGTACAAAGGGGATTGGACATATGAATGACAATGTGAATTTCCCATCATTTTGAATAATGGAATAGTACACCTGCTAATCATTTATTTTGACTAGTATAACACCGCGACTTGGGTTAACGTAAAGTTGAAATGTGGGTGTCCTAACAAAGTAGAAGAATACTCAATAGAGTCAGAATTGCAGACGATTGAAGTTTTTTGAAGTCTCGTAAATTTATTAGATAAATAGTATTAGAATAAAACCATTCCATTAATAGTCATTTTAGATCTCTACGGATGGGTCTGCAATTCTGATTCCGACCGTACAACAAAAACTTCTTGCTCTACTGTAATCTATGAAATCTGTATGAAATCATATGTATATATAAAAGCTTTTAATTAATTAATACCAACCGTAATCAACCTATAAAAACTAAGTCTTATTATGTCGCTCTGTGCAAATTGAGAGAGTTATCTTTTGCCACTAGTCTGCGACTTGTATCAAATTAGATACAAATTATGTATTTTTCGATTTACAGCCCACCCGATTTTTCCCCAACAAAAGTTTTCACTTTAAAACGTAACATAATTTGTATCTAAATTGATACAAGTCGCTAACTGCTGACAAAAGATTACCCTTTCAATTCGCACAGAGCAACATAATTGGCATTAGTTCAATTTATAGGTTGAATAAGATTGGTATTAAATAAATAAATATTGCAGGACATTCCACACATCGCCATCTAGCCCCAAGCTAAGTACTAGACTTGTGTTATGGCTGCTAGACAACGGATATACTACTTATATACTTTTTCTTTTGTAAAAATATACTTATATAGGTACTTATATATGTGTACTTATATAGGTGGTCTGGTTGTTTCTATACAACCAGACCACAGACAAATATCCCGCAACCCTGTGGTTGGCAGTCCGGCATAGTGACCATTGTGCCAAGTGGGTTGCATTAATTAATACATATTGATCTTAACCAAATTTCATACAAAATTGAAAATTGAAGCTAATTTTCACAGAAGGATACGCCACTTAAATTAATTAAAAATTAATTACTGATGTAATAAACCTTATAATTTTGTTTTCGGTCCAGTCGTTTGTCCGTAAAGAGGAAAGAAACATACAAATATGCAAAAAACGAGTAAATTTAACAAACTTTCGGATTTATAATAGGTTTTAAGGTGAAAGGGTACCGGCGCTCTCACCATACAAACGTCGACTGTTTCCTCCCTGGATAATGACACTAGCACACATATTTTTGTTGAAACCTATAACTGCCATGACAATGCCATGACATGTGTACCTAAGTTTACAATAAAGAATTAATCTATCTGAATAGAGAAAGCTCACTATTTTTTAAATTTACGTGTACTCTGTACATACTCACCAACTTACGGGTTAAAATGTATTATTGTCACTGAAATATTCCGTGAATGTAATTTAATGGCGGCTGACAGCTGACAGGTGACCACCCGAGGCAATGAACCGATTGACGCACGCTTAATCAATTCACAATACGTCAGATATTGACAATGTTATTATTAAAAACTGGTATTATCAACTCTGAAAGATGATTAAGATGGAGTAGGTGTAAGATATTTAAAAATATTTTTGTATGACCATTTTAGCTGAAAGTAAGCCAAGCTTTGAGGTTTCCCGTGGGAATATTGAGATATAAAGTAGCCTATAATACTTCCAATGAATCAATATATCCTCATACCAAGTTTCTTTGAAATCGGTTCAGTAGTTTCGGAGCTTATTCAATTTAAAAAAACAACCAAATAAACAAATCTTTCCTTCTCCTTCTTCTTCTTCTCGTATATTGGTGTGGCTCACCTATTGTTAGAGTTTTCAGATCGCCTTAAGGCATCTAACTTGACTTAACGACTGCTACTAGAGGTAGCAACTGGGACCAACGGCTTAACGCTCACGAAAATACATTTTTGCCACACTAATAATTGGTCACCCATCGAAGTAATGACCGCGCCAGGCGTCGCTTAATCCGCACGACCGTAAACGATCAGCGAGCTTCGCTTAGCTGTAAACCTCCCATATCTTTCCTGTATCCTATATTTATAATATTAGTACTAACAGAGGTATAGATAAAGACTAAAATGAGCTTCGCTGTTTGAACCGTGTAAGTCCGGTTATTTCGAGATTAAAAGAATCCTATGTCCTTCTCTCCCCTAAACGTTTACCATGCTGATTTTCATACAACTCGGCCCTCTTGTTTGACCGTGAAGAGGAATCAAACAAACAAATAAATAAACTTTCAGATCTATATTAGTAAGGATTAGGATTGCGGCTAATTTCGCGTTTAAAAGCAAAACCATTTTATGGGCTTTTAATTTAAAAAATAGGATTTAACGAAGAACATTTTTTTAAGCCCCACATTATGACGTCCAAAATCCACCATTACACTTTTTAATTTTTTAAATTTATCTCTAGAGCGCCACAAAGGGACATACATGCATAGGTAGGTACATAGACCGATAAACACATTACCCCTCCTTTCGCGCAGTCGGGTAAAAACACCTCTATTGATATTAATAATTGATAAAATGTGCGAAAAACAATTACATAAGGTGACGAAACACGCTATATTTTAAAATTCCCCATTAATATTCCTCGAAGTATACCATTAGGGCTTGTACACACTTAAGTGACGGTTGTAACGAGAAAATTAACGGGACGTTTCGCGTCGACGCAATTACACGCTCGACGATCGGGTAATTTTACGATAAATTTTGCATAATTGCAACACTGACAAATAATGAAGAGGGGACATTTTGTGCTTAATAATACACATAAATGATAATGAAAAGCAAATAAATGCTTAGAATAAATTGGTTTGACGTAGATACGAAGGTGCTACTTTAATTATTGAAGACTAGCTTTTGTCATCATATTGTCCCACACATTGTCTCCCTTTTTACCCCCTTAGGGGTAGGATTTCGGAAAATCCTTTCTTATTGGAAGCCTACGTCATATAAAGAACACACCCTCCAAGTTTCAGGTCTCCACATCTGTGGTTTAGACTGTGCGTTGATTCGTCAGTCAGTCAGTTATTTAGGACAAAGTATTTTATATGTATAGAGAATATTATGAAGTAGGTAAGGTAGGATCAAGACACTCCTGTCAAATTGGCTCATAGCATCCAATATCTACCAAACACTGTGTATAAATTAAATATAAATAAACTAGCTTTATCCCGCGACTTCGTCCTCGTAGTGTACCTAAGAATTTTTTCAAAACCCTTTCTTATCGGATTACAGCCGTATGTCAAATCCGTCCATGGTTTGAGCTGTACATTGATAGGACCAGGACTTTTGATTTTATATTTATCTGCGCTCCGTCGTATTACCCGCTTTGGTGTTTCTTTAAAAGTGTTATCCTGCAAACACAGATTACATAATGGTTAGTAAGAACGACAACTTTAAATTGCTAGGGTTGTGAGTGGTTAATAATGTGCTTGGTATAAAAATGACAGCTATTTAAGCATCTTTCGACTTGGCATCGAGTGCAATATGAAAGTTTGTTGGTGGAAAAAGGTTGGAGTGCTCGTTTTGATGGCTAGGGTTGATTCCTTCTGTAGAGGCTACAGTTTTGTTGTTTAAAAAGACTAACAAGTCATGTTTTTCATTAATATGAAGTCACGAATAGTAACGTATCTTCTATACATATAAAATGCTTTGTCCTGAATGACTGACTGACTGACGGATCAACGCACAGCCAAAACCGCTGATCGAAGAGACCTGAAACTTTGAGGGCGTGTTCTTTGTATCCAATAAGAAAAGATTTTCCGAAATTATGCCCCTAAAGGGATGGAAAAGGGGGGCAAAGTTTGTAAGGGACAACGCAATTCCTTGGTCCATTTCCGACTTCTACGCGGACGAAGTCGCGGGCAAAAGCTAGGCTTAAAATGTACCAATTCAAAATTCAATATCCAGTCTGACGAATAGGCATTCACACAAAGACAATGGACGGATTGGCCTCTAATTTGGCACACAGATGACGTAAGCCTCCGTTTAGGAAGGATTTTGGATAATTCAATCCTTACGCGGTAAAAGCTAGTTTTTATTTTGCTTTATTGCTATATTGCAGGGCTTTTAAGCCCTTGACTTTTGGAAGCCGTGCGTGAGCCGATGCGACCATAGAGGCCCTTTACAAGCACAAGTTTAATAGCAGAGTATGATATGGACACCAAATCCCTGTCTCTCTTATAAAATGCAGCTCATTCTAAACCCCTGTTTAGATAGAACTATTGATAAACTACAGAAGAAAATTACTTGGCATGTAATGGGTTGGTAGTGAAGTGGATACTAGGGAACTATGAATACTAACGCGTTAAAACTCATCCCATTTATCACACGTAGAAACCTCTTACGATAACAAGTTTAATGGCAAAGAATAATGTGGACACCAAACTGGCGATATCTCTGTCACCCAAAGTCATCCAACGGTTTAGATTGAACTACAGAAGAAAACGATTTGGCATATTGTGATGGGAATGGACTGGATACTGGAGAACTATGAATACTATAGCGCTTACCGTAACAATGTCCAAAAAACACGTAAAAACCCATCCTATTTAACACACGAAGAAGCCCTTTACAATTCTTCTTCTCAGGGTACCTCTCCAACTAGTGAAGGTTGGCAGTCAACTCAGAATATTTGACCCGATCCCTCGCGAGGCTAAAAAGTTGTGCGGCATTCGCTATTCCTGTCCACTCTCTGATATTCTGCAACCAGGATTTTTTCCTACGACCGACTTTCCTTTTTCCAGCAACTTTTTAACAGGTATAATATCAAAGTATAATGTCGTGTGTGAAAGCCAGTTGGTATACATACCTATATCTACCTACCATAATGACATTTTACAATTGCGTGATCTTAATTCGTCAACGACAATATCGTGCGTATTATCGAATGTAATTCATGTAAATGTCGAAAATTGGTTCGATTTCGGAGCGAGCTGCGGTTTTCGATTCGCAATTAGTGGTCGAAAATTCGGTTCGATTCTCGTAATTTGGCGTCATTGTCGTCTGCGGTTTTGACGTATGTCATAGTACGTACGTTTGCACGTGGCTTAATCTGTTGATATAAAAGAGAAAAAGACTAATCGAGAAATCTCAGAAACTACAAGTCTTAAACTTCGCATGGACGTCCTTCTAGAACGTAAGATGCTCGCTTACGTTCAGCTTACGTTTTAAAAAAAGGATTTTTGGAAGTTCGACCTCTAAAGGCTTTTAAACTCAACGGGATTTTAAAAGGGATCATTCTCACTAGTTCTATTCATTAGTTCGATCGTCGAACTAGTGAGAATTACTTTTCTCATTTGTTCGACCGTCGAACTAGTGAGAGTATTTGTTCTCACTAGTTCGATTCATTAGTTCGATCGTCGAACTAGTGAGAATTTTTTTCTCATTAGTTCGATCCGTTAACATAAAATATGTTTGATATGTGTAACAAAGATCACAAATACATACATTGTATATATATGTAGGATTCTGAGTGAAAGGGAACGTAAGACGTAATGTTCCAGAGATGAATGTGTGTTAGCAGTTTGATTGGATTGATACAAGATTGATAGGATGCTTAAAAAGTGTAAGGAACGAGTGAAACGTTTTTGAATGCGTATGATTCTTAAGGTGTGAGCGAGTTGACGATAGCATGAGTGAAAGAGAAAGATAGTTGGTCAGGCGTGAATGAGAGGCAAGATAGGAAGACGGTGTAAGGAGAAAGGGAGAAAGAGGATAGATTAATAGATATAATTAAGACGAAAACATTATTGAAAGACGGCTCGGCGGACGATTGTCAATTAAAAAGACGGAAATCAAAGACGAATATCTATACAAATACGGAGTTATAAAAACGCCCCTATATATATATATAAATTAAAAACGCTTATTTATGTATAATAAATGATTTATTGTTCAAAGACCTAATTGAAAATGTCAAAATTACAATCAATTACAAAAATATATTTTTCTCTGTCTTACTTATCTCAATAAGCAGAGAGAAAAAAAACTTTTAATTTATGTATGCCCCCGAAGATTAATGTATGTAGGTATATTGAATATTATAAAAGTACATTGATTATCATATCATGATTAAATAATAATCAAATACTCAATATAACTATAACCGCATCTTTTCTAAAAAATGCCCAAAATCAATTTGTCCGCTTATTAATTGCATTTGAGCATCAATAATGTAATCGTCATTGAATAAATCAGTTTTTTTTTCTTTTACAACGTTTTTTTGATGTGGAAGGTGCCTGAAGGATGTCATTTCGATATGAAGACAATAAAGAATCGTCACGTAAAATATGCAAAATTTGCAATAGGTTTACATGGCCTTTCGTTACAAGGTTATTTATTCTATGGTGCCATCCTTCTACTGCATTATTTGTTCGGTGGCGTTCACCATAAACCGACCAAATTCTATGATAATCACCCTTCATCCAGTAATTATCGAAATAATCTTTAACTTCATGATGGATTCGCAATTCTCCATCATTTCATTTTGAATATACACCCATCCTGAAACAATTTCATTTTCTGGAATCAATGCTAAGTTGGCGCATAGTGTAATTATTCTTCGGTTGCGTTTATCTTTACTTAATCCCAGGATTTTTGCTTTGCGCCACAAGCTGTTCACGTAATGGTAGTAGCAACCTTTGACTGTAACATTTAATTTTGTCAACGCTTTCATTGTGCCTTCTTCGAAATCTATCGTGACTTTAGCAGGCTTCCACTCAGGAATTTGGGATGCAATTAAATCAAATAAAAGTGAGTAAGCTTTTTTGGTCCTGTGAGTCATGAAAGCGTACACCAGAGGGATTACATTCGTGTTATTTGTATCACTGCCAATGTCTCCGTGAATAGTAAAAAGTTGTTGAAAAGGTCTCGGACATGATTTAAAGGTGCCATCCATAAAAATGTGTTTTATTTTTTTCATAATTTCTCGGGCGTCACTTGAACAAAACACTATTATTCTCATTTTTTTATAACGGTAATCAGCGAGTAAGAAATCTGAAAAAGTACTGGGAACCTCGACTTCCTCAACAGTCTTTGCGTTTATTTTTTTCACGTGTGCTAACTTATTTCTTCTTCTATAAATGCGTGACTTTATTTCACAAAAATCAGGTACAATACTGTTTGAAGCTAAATGCAGCCCTTGATTTTTTAATGTAATTAGAGCTCTGTTATAAACTCTAGGAGCTGGTTCTCTTCCCGTTGCTGCTTCTTCGCAAGCATTACTTATAATAATATTGACTGTATTTCGTGTTTCATCTGGATTACATTGACCGCAGTGGGGTTTCGATTGTAAACTATTAGTGAGGTCCTTAAACAAAATAAATGTTTTAAAAATGCATACAATAAATGTACTCATAATAGTAAATAACCAAGACTTACCATATTCATTGTGACGGATCCAGTACATTTTAAACTTTTATAATTTTTGCACCGCCAAATGCTGTGGCCATTTTTGTATTTACGCATTGAATAATATTGATGTCCTTCTAATTGCAGTATCCTTCCACGACCACTTTTAATAAATTTCACTTCTTTAGACGTCATTTCGAAAATAAAAACAGTAAACAGGCACCACGGAATAAACTTTGCTACTGCAGGGCACAGACAGCGTAATACTACATTCATTTTGAGAAACATCTACCCTCAAAATATAACAAAAATCATGTACCCTCAAAATAAGACCACACTCCTTCTGACGGGGTGTTCAGTTAAATGTTTATAAAAATTATGATGTGCATTGTGCATACCTAGGTGCTATAGGCATAGATGCATTTAAGGTAATGTACAGTAGACGGCTTCCGGGTGATATGACAATGATTTGTATTATGTGATCTGTTTGTATTGTTTATTTACTTACTGTTAATTTACTTGCAGTCGAGTTATTTAGGTAATTTATTTTATTTTTATTTTTTACATAAAAGGTATAGTAACAGACATCAGATTTAACACTTACTTAAGAACTATACACATTATTAACATTAAAAATCTGATATCCAAATACATACTATAGGTACACAACTCATAGGAAGATTCTCATTTGAATATTCTCACTAGTTCGACGGTCGAACAAATGAGAAAAGTAATTCTCACTAGTTCGACGATCGAACTAATGAATAGAACTAGTGAGAATGATTCCAATTTAAAACTATTCCAAGGGGAAAATAAAAAACTTGAATCCACCCACTTTTAATTCAGTATTTTTGATGACATTTGACACAATGGATGTAAAGGGTTAACAAAGGGCTGTGAGCGGGCTTTTCGAAGGGTTAATTGCTATGGGTGCACGTAGTACATAGACGGGTTTGAAAAAGCACGTTTCAAAATATGGCGGTCTTTGACAGTTGGGATCGGGTTTTTTTTAATAATAAATGTTGTTTTTTTACTAACGATTTTGTTGAGTTTAAACCGTTTGTTTTCCTTTCTACTTTTTTACATGTTTGCTTAATATAGTTTCAACATTGGTAGGTAGTATAAAAAAAAAATATGGAGTTGCCTTTAAGCTTATTTTCTCAGGTGCTTAAAGGACACGTAAGTGTCTTTCGCCTTTATGGGACATTATCATTCAGGTCCATAAAATAGAATAAACCTTATTTTTTGACATACAAAATATTTTAAACTATTAACTTTCTATTAGATTTTTGCACAAAGGTAAAAAAAGGTAATAACTAAAATAAAAATAAAAAAAATCGATCCTAAATTAAAAAAAAATATTTAATCTTACTAATTTTTGATTAGTTTACTCTTTCTACAAAGTAGTGTCAGCAAAATGAGTGTTAATGAAAAGAAAAATTATAGTATTTAAAAATTACTTATAAATATTACTTACGTAAACAATATACTACCTTCGGATTATCTTTATCTAAAAAACTAGTTGCGCCCCGCGGTTTCACTCGCGTAAGTCCCGATTCCGTAAAAAATCCAGGTTATATAAAATAGACTAGGACAATCTATAACTAGAGTGTTATAGGCTATTTTTTTATCCCGGAATGAGCGGGTAACCCCTCAAACTATATTTTTCCAAAATTTTATCCAAATGGTTTCGGAGATATTCCTACAACTTCACAAACTTTATCTCTTTATAATATGAGTTTAAAAGATAAATTATTTCTAACGCATCTGCAACCCGTACAAGTATAAAATTCAAATAAAACAACATCTATACTAATATTGTAAAGCTGAAGAGTTTGTTTGGTTGTTTAAACGCGCTAATCTCAGGAACTACTGGCTCGAATTGAAAAAATTTTTTTTGTTGCATTGTTCATTTATTGAGGAAAGTTATTGGCTACTTTTCATATTGATATTGCCACGGAATCGGGACTTACACGAGTGAAAACGCGAAGCGCAGCTAGTTAATAAATAAAATACTAACAAATGAAAAGCGAATCAGATAAATATTTTTACACGATGATAGCTTGTATGTGGCCGTCCTAACGTTATAATGACAGCAGTTCAAACCGATCGCGATCACGCAACTCTGCACTCGTGATGTGCGCTGCGTGTGAACACGTCTTGAGATTTACTTTGTACAACAAACATAAAAATCACTGAAGATTTTAAACGCAAAAGGTAGCATTTTTGACGTGATAACGTCGTATAAATCGATGAAACTAGCACTCTTAAAAAAGTGTGACGTCATGCGTCACGTTATTGACAAGGTTACCATCAATATTTTCGTACTAGCTTTTGCCCGCGACTTCGTCCGCGTAGAAGTCTGAAATGGACCAAGTAATCGCGTTGTCCCATACAAACTTTGCCCCCTTTTTCATCCCCTTAGGGGTATAATTTCGGAAAATTCTTTCTTCTTGGATGCTCATCATACGTCATGCGAAGAACACACCCTCAAAGTTTCAGGTCTCTACGATCAGCGGTTTAGCCTGTGCGTTGATCCGTCAGTCAGTCAGTCATAGGGGACAAAGCATTTTCACGTAAAATTATCGTCCGTAAATCGACTTTTCAGTTAGTAGGATCTTTTCAGACAAACTTACTAAAATACTGATTATAATTAGAGTATACGTAACTATATAACAAAAGACTATACAAAACATGGTTTACGGTCCAATTTGCAGAGAAATGTGTTCGAAGTATAGTACTATTTCCAATAATGGCAAAAATAGTAGACATCAATTTAAATAAAAAAAAGAGTTTATTAATACATAAGAAAAAAAGTAAGAAAGAGTTAGTTACTACGGAATCGACAAATTAGAGGTTTTTTTTGTTAGCCTATATTGTCCCACTGCTGGGCAAAGGTCGCATAAACATTTTTTACTGAAGGAACAATTTTTTACCTAATCTATAGAGATTTACTTTTCTCAACCAACTTCTATGCTAACCGTACAAAGGTCTTGAACATCGATTGACAGTACATAATTGAAATTATTATTTACAATGATTAAATACGTTTAGTCGAACACGCTGATTCACCTGTTCTATGCAATTTGACTGACAGACAGAATTACCAACAACTATTCTACGTATGTAGACACTCGTAGCTATGTAAGTGAGTACTTAATAAATTACTTATTTACAACTTTCTGTCTGGAAAGTTTAGGAATAGGGATCAGAAAAGTTTAAAAAATGTTTATGGATGTATCTGTATGGTATTAACAACATTTAACAGCGTACTATAATAGTCAGCCAAAATAATTAATTAACTTATTCATTCAACTTTTATAAATATATAGCTTTTGCCAGCTTTCGTCTACGTAGAATTAGTAGATTGGACTAAGGAATCACGTTGTCCCATATAAATTTTGGCCCCTTTTTTACCCCCTAATCCTTTCTTATCGGATGCCTACGTCACACAAAGAACACACCCTCCAGGTTTCAGGTCTCTACGATCAGCGGTTTAGGCTGTGTGTTGATCCGCCAATCAGTCAGTCAGTCATTTAGGACAAAGTATTTTATATATAAAGATTTCAATGGTTGTTTTTTTTCTAGGTATCGAATAGGTAGTTTAGCGAACGTTTCGGAAACGGGATATTCAAAAGAAACTAATTGTGACCGAGTATTTCCAAAAGTGCGCGGTTTATTTTGATCGATTCCTATAAAAAATAGAACAGACAGACATGTAATAGAATAGAATGGACATATATTGAATTAAATATTTGCAATTTTATGAATAATTTTAATATTGTATGCCCAGTGTAGTGAACTGTTGTGACTATTTTAAGCATTATCATCGGCTCATGTACACAGTTTGACAATAAATGAATTCTATTCTATTCTATCGATAGAAGGCATTACGGTTAAGAAATAATACCTTCTGTCCGGTGTGAAGGCATTATATATGAGCATATATTGATTCATTGAAAGTAATAGACTTTGTATTCCGATACTCAAACGGGATCACGAGTTACGTGGGTGAAACCGCAGAGCGTTCTGCTATTATTTTGAGTACCTGGATGACCGAGCTTTGCTCGGTATTTCTTTTTTTTACTAAGTCTAACCTCAAAGCAAACACTCATTGATTTCGTCTTACTTAACAACGCCATCTGCTGGAATAACTTTATTACTCACAAAAATAGTATTAGTAGTTCGCCAATAGATGTCAGGAAGAGTCATATTTTTCGGATAAAAAAAGTAAGTTTCGATAAAACACGAATAAAATGACATTTTCTAAAAATGATTCCTAGCTAGATCGATTTATCGCCCCCGAAACCCCCTATATACCAAATTTCATGAAAATCGTTGGAGCCGATTCCAAGATTCCAATTATATATATATATATATATATATATATATATACCAGAATTGCTCATTTAAAGATATAAGATAAAGGCATATACCTATATAATCGTGACTATTTCGCGTAAAACCACAGGACGATACTAGTATATAATTATCACAAAACATCGCATCACGGTTACATTGTCAACATCACCTAACAACCCCTACATCTATCTACAGCACAAAACGGGCCTTCTCAGCATAATTTCGGATGACTAAATACGAATCCTTGCTCAAACAAGGGATGCGACCCTTGATTTCTATGCAAACATCTCAATTACTGCCGTTATTAAATACGGGGGGGTGATTATTAATCAAGCTTTGTCTTCTCAAATATTATGTGATGATTTGTTATATCATTTTGGAATAATACTTTAGGTATCTACTGAATATTGAATTAACGAATTCATATCGTGTAATATAAAACTTTACATCTAATCTATATGATTTTTACAGCTTCCAAAAAGAAATTGATTTATCAACGAAATACATACTAAAATAACTAACTAGGTATCCTACTAATATTAAAAACGTGAAAGTTTGTATGTATGGATGTCTGGATGTTTGTTACTATTTAGATAGATAGATAAATTCTTTATTGTAAACACCATTTTCAAATAACATTAAATAAAAACAAAGCTTAAGTCTAAGTGTTACAAAGGGCGGCCTTATCGCTCAAAGCGATCTCTTCCAGGCAACCTTTGGATGGACAAGAAGTTGAGGAAGGTGAAGGGTAGGGTGTTTAAACTTAAGATAATTAACTAAGATAACGCAAAAACTACTGAATGAATTTTAATGAAACTTAAGAATAATATAGCTTATACATCAGAATAACACATAGGCTTTAATTTAACAAGAATTGTTCTAAATATAACAAAAAGGTTACCTGACAACTGTCAAATGTCTTTTTTGTCACTAAGTGTGTTGAGCGATCAAAATTATGTTATAGAAAATTATGGTAGCTAAGTTATAATTATGCCAAAGAAACCATTATGCGTTTATCATAATTATGATAAGCAAAGTGTCATAATATATGCGAAATTTTTTTTTGGCTAAAACGGTTATGCTAAACGGCATAGTGCTTAAAAAAGATTATGCGAACGATAGGACTCACCTCTATTTGTAGATATCTCGAGCCGTCAGACCTGGATTAACGCAAAAGCTACTTAACTTTCCTTATATATTTTTACGGGATCGGGGCTAACGCGGGTGAAATCTTAGGGCGCAGCTAGTAAACTAAATAAATCTATTATTTATCTCTACCAATGCAAAGCCCTCTACTTCACAACAAGGACTCATTATCTATGGATGAACTGGACCTTTGTAAATTGAGACGCGTTATCCGATTACCCATTAGTGGATTAGGTTCCAAGCGTCCCTATCTATCTAGGTACTCTATGACTCTAGGCGTTTCATGGCAAGCAAGCAACATTTTGGAGTAGGGTATTGTTCCTTTTGTACCTAACTGAACCTAGCTGACACTGACAGGGAACAGTGAGAAGATGGGAGAAAGGCCTTTGTCCAGCAATGGGGTGGTATGTAGGTTAAAACACGCAAAATAGGCTTGCGGTTGACCTCATCTTACCTGATAGTCACGTGACTATGAGGTCGAGGATGTATCAAGCTCGCTTAAAACAAGAAAGAAAAACGGCATTCCTGGAGAACATGATGGAATGCCACGAGTCATTTGGCACCTTTCTTTGTCAAGGAGTTGGTGTTAGAATCCGCCGGCCAAGGCCTATAACTGCTTGATTGGCTGCTTCTTTAGCATCACCCGGGGTTGAGGGCTAAATCCAACGGACGCGAGCAAACCTAAACCCCCAAAATATAAAGCAGACCAAACTTACCTTACTACCTTGGTAAGTAAATAGCATTTGCCCGCGACTTCATCCGCGTAGAAGTCCAAAATAGACCAAGGAATCACATTGTCCCATACAAACTTTGCCCCCCTTTTTTACCCCCTTAGGGGTAGAATTTCGAAAAATCCTTTCTTATCCGATGCCTACGTCACACAAAAAACACACCATCCAAGTTTCAGGTCTCTACGATCAGCAGTTTAGGCTGCGCGTTCGTCAGTCAGTCAGTCATTCAGGACAAAGAATTTTACATGTATAGATTTCAAACATGGTTTCCAGGAAGGAAGGGTTTATATAAATTATGGTTTGAAGATTGTGTGTCACGATAGCCACCCGTGGGAACTAGCATCTGTTCCTTCTGATAACGCAGTATGTTGGCTAATATTTTAGACAAAACCAGGTAAAATGAAAATGAAGTTAACCGCTTAATATGTCCCATTATAGGGCAAGATCTCACCCCTCTCAGAAGAGTGTCAGCAGCTGTAGACGTCACAGGTGCCTATTCCAGATTGGCGACTAGCTCATAGCTTTAAATTGAGTTTTAGAGCATTTCGGTTTCCTCGTGATGTTTACCATTGCCGAAAGAGCTACTTTTTTGATCTGCACCAATTTTTTTTGTTTTGGGAAACCGATGGTGCCAGGATTCAAATCCATGACTGCGGATTGATATCCGACCGCTGTTACAAGCGTCACATGGCGTTAAATTATTTTGATTTCGAAATTATGAGCACATACTTTTTAGTTAAAAAAAATCATTACTAAGTTTACCAGCGATTTTAAATCAAAAATAATATTGAAAATGAAGGGTTGTTTTCGATGGCGGTCGGTTGTCAAGGAGCTCGCTAATTTGTTTTGCAAATTGAGGGTGACGTTGTTTAAGGAAAGGGGTGATATTATACCTACTGAAGCAGAGGTAGATATAGAAGCAGTATCTACCTATAGGTACCTACTTGAGAACGGTGTTGGCATTGTGATAGAAACCATCTAATATCTTTAGACGAGCAATTCCTGTATATATATATATAATTAGAATCTCGAAAACGGCTTCAACGATTTTCATGAAATTTAGTATGGGGGTTTTCGGCTCAAGGAATCGATTTATCAAGGTTCCAGGACCGAGAAAAGCTCGGTTTTTAAGATATAGGTATTTCAAAAACTGTGCTTAAAGAAACTATTAGCGCCATGACCGACTTAAGACATATGAGGGCAACGCTGGGTAAAAAAGTAAAAAACTCTTTCTACTCCATGCTTTTCATAAATACTGGCCGGTATTATGAAGAAAAAAATTGCTGTCGTTGACTGCCAACGTCAAAACTGCCGCTCTAAAAGTTGTAGGTTTTGAAGTTTATCTGAGTTTGTTAAATATTGGATTTTTGTTTAGAAAATTTTTCTTCTTTTGTATCTGGTTACAAAACATAGTTACAAAGGCGGCCGAAAGGTATGTAAACATGCAACTACTTACATCTAGATATTTATCTTACCAACCATAATTCACGAATCGCGTGTCAAAGCTTCATATTACATTAGGGGAAGTGAAGACACTTTTCCAATGTCTTTTTGAAGATTGTTTTCAATAGTTAATGCTGTAATGGGCGGAGACACTTAGATATTTTAACAAAGCTTTAACAATGCCAATACTAATTCATCTCGAACAACATGCCCATCCCATTCCCATGCCCAGAAAGAAGGGAAGTCTTAGCTCTGTAATGGGACTAAATGGGCTAATATAAAAATAAAGTAGGCTGCATCACGAGCGCAGCCTCAAATGAGACGAAAAACGTCTTGTTTTTAGTCTTTTTATTTTAGTGCAATCAACTTGAGCCGTAAGGTGGCGTCGAATTAACGAAAAATTCATCATTTTATTAAAATAACCAAGTTAAACATCAAATTTTGTTATCCCCGACTCTACTAAGAAAAAAGAAAAATCTCAATAATATAATATTATTCTATTTAAATTTAGTAATATATATATATATATATATATTTAGAATTTAAAGCCTAAACTAAACTACTGATATAGCAGTGCACAGCTCAAATCAATAGACGGATAGGGCTAAAATTTGGCATACCTACACCTAGTTGTTATAACGTAGGAATTTTCTAAGAAAGGATTTTGGAAAATTCTGACTGATATATACAATGCACAGTTCAAACCAATGGACGGATCGGGCTAAAATTTGGCATACACCTAGTTGTTATAACGTAGGAATATTCTAAGAAAAGATTCTGGAACATGCTGACTGATAAATACTTATACAACGCACAATTCAAACCAATGGAAGAATCGGCTAAAATTTGGCATACACCTAGTTGTTATAACGTAGGAATATTCTAAGAAAGGATTTTGGAAAATTCTTACTGATATATACAACGCACAATTCAAACCAATGGACGGATCGGGCTAAAATTTGGCATACACCTAGTTGTTATAACGTAGGAATCCTCTAATAAAGGATTCTGAAAAATTCTGACTGATATATACTTATACAACGCACAGTTCAAGCCAGTGGACGGATCGGGCCAAAATTTGGCATACATCTAGTTATTATAACGTAGGAATATTGACTAAGAAAGGATTCTGGAAAGTTCTGACTGATATACACAACGCACAATTCAAACCAATGGATGGATCGGGCTAAAATTTGGCATTCACCTAGTTGCTATAACGTAGGAATCCTCTAATAAAGGATTCTGGAAAATTCTGACTGATATATACTTATACAACGCACAGTTCAAGCCAGTGGACGGATTGGGCTAAAATTTGGCATACACCTAGTTGTTATAACGTAGGAATATTCTAAGAAAGGATTCTGGAAAGTTCTGACTGATATATACAACGCACAATTCAAACCAATGGATGGATCGGGCTAAAATTTGGCATTTACCTAGTTGTTATAACGTAGGAATCCTCTAATAAAGGATTCTGGAAAATTCTGACTCATATATACAACGCACAGTTCAAACCAATGGACGGATCGGGCTAAAATTTGGCATACACCTAGTTGTTATAACGTAGGAATATTCTAACAAAGGATTCTGGAAAATTCTGACTGATATATACCTATATCAACGCACAGTTTAAACCAATGGACAAATCGGGCTCAATATGGCATTTACCTAGCTGTCGTAGGCATCGGCTAAGAAAGTATTTAGGAAAATTCAGACTGATTGATAGAACTGCGTATAGTCTGATTTGCCCGTGGTTCGATTGATACGGATCGGATCACGTCTAATAAACGGATATACCAATGGAGGGATAGAGAAAAAATTTAGCATACACCTAGCTGGTATAACATAGGTATCTGCTAAGAAAGTATTTCGGAAAATTGTACTCCTACGCTGACAAAATCGTGTTTAAAAACTAGTTCGTTATTTAAGCAAATAGCGATAAGTTTACACAAAATCTTTACAAAAATCGTGTTCAAATATAATAAACGACATTGACGACACAATGATTACAATCGTGACAATACAATTGTAATACTCACGATACAATAAACAACAAAGGGACATACGACATTGGTACTTTGTATATTTTATTAGCGTACCACGAATAATGTTGTGATAATGTTTTTGTCATTCAAACGTTACGTAAATATGTTCAAACATTTTCTAATATGGGTCTTGTTTGTAATACATGGTATTAAAATAAATGGTTGGTGGTAAAGTCGGTTTACGGACGATAATTTAATATGATAATGTCATGAGAATTCTTTTGTATCGTTGACATTACCATTTTGCACCATTTTGCTTCAATACGTTGCTATGGTTACTTAGTCAATAACGTGACGTAACTCATGACGTCACATTTTTTTGTGAATGCCGGTGTTCATCGATTTATAGGACGTTATCACGTCAAAAATAGTAGGTATAAACTGGTACTCTGAGGCTTAACTTCAAATTTATTTGTAGTAAAGCTTTCTTTTGTTTAGTTTCTGATAGCTTTACCACATCGCTTTACATTAAAATTAAAAAATGGAGTAATCAAAGAAATATGTCATTTAGTTTTTCACTTACTAGCTTCTGTCGTGGCTTTGCCCGCTTTTTTACTCTTTTAACGGGTGGAATTTCAATAACACTTTATT
Organism: Idaea straminata; assembly: GCA_951213275.1. Classification (NCBI taxonomy): domain Eukaryota; kingdom Metazoa; phylum Arthropoda; class Insecta; order Lepidoptera; family Geometridae; genus Idaea; species Idaea straminata. Next base: position 11,056,421 of record OX577861.1, read on the forward strand.
ACTGGATACCTTCTCAGGAGGAGCCTCACAGCTAAGCGACGCTGGCTGATCGTTTACGGTCGTGCGGGTTAAGTGACGCCTAGCGCGGTCATTACTTTGATCGGTGACCAATTAACAGCGTGCCAAAAATGTGTTTTCGTGAGCCCCTCCGTGCTTCGGAAGGCACGTTAAGCCGTTGATACCGGTTGCTACCTCTAGTAGTAGTCGTTAGGTCAAGTTAGAGGCCTTAAGGCGATCTGAAAACTCTAACAATAGGTGAGCCACAGCACTATTCGAGAAGAAGAAGAAGAAGACTGGATACCTAACCTAACTGTGAATAAAGATTTTGACTTCCATGTCTCAACTAGCTGTTTAAGTTCTGTTTTAACATATCAATCAGTTAGAGCTAAGAATTGTATATTTATCGATTAATGTGGCCACCGGCCATATTTGACAACAGTTAAAAAAGGGTTAAATTTTTTTAGTTTTATGGACAGTGGTAAAAACCGGTGAATCACTTTAACGCATAAGACGTACGAATTAAAAGGACCAACAGTCAGACAAAAGGTTATTTTGCGTTGTGGGTACTGTGACAATCTTCCTTGACGTGCCGCTTGTAGACTTTAAGATATAATAGAAGAGACAAAGAGTAATATAAATAAACAAACCAGTGCAGACTACGCACTATAAAAAAATGTTAAAAATTGTTCAAAGATAGGGTGTTAGAATATAAAAATATCTCGAATTAATTTTAAATATATTTTTGGGACAGAAAAATAGTTTAAATTTAAAAAGCAAATAGGTACCTAGATGTGTTCCTTATAACTCCAGAAGAACATTATATTTCACCTACTCATTTTCATGATTATTATTTGTATACTTATCGCTAACACAAAATATAGCACATAACTTGCTAATGTCATAATATAAATTATTTATTTATCCTTTAGTTACCTATGTAGACTTGGTGTTACTTTATTGTATCATTTGGAGTTTACTTGTTTATTGTTTTTTTTTCTTTGATGTGGTGCTCTTGTCTTATTGACGCTTTTTCGTACCGACTTCAAAAAAGGAGAAGGTTTTGAATTCGTCGCGTATATATTATATTATACCTACACTTTTTTGTGTTAGGTACACAAAAAAGTGATTACTTTTTTGTACATTGATTACTCGAAGGCTGATCAAGCGATTGAGTCTTTTAGTTGTTTCTCTTGGTCACTTCTACGATATTCTAAGGGCATTAAAAACGCATCAAAACCTTCTTTGTAAAGCGAGTGTATATTTCGAACGTTAGTGTCGCCGCCGTCATTTTAACACTGCACCGCTAATTGGACACTTAAGACGACTTATAGGATAAGGCTCTGAGCTCACTACGTTAGAAATTCGATACAATAGGTACTAACTATTTTGAATCGCGGTTATATTTGTTTTAAAATAATTTTGATGGAAAATAAATACAGTGTAAACTCCATGTAACGTCACTCTATTTAACGACAAACTCCCTTTAGCGTCGAAATCAATTGGCTTTGGTTGGTTTAGCTTGTCTTTCATACAATGTTTCACTCTAGATAGCATTACACCCACTCTCAATAACGACAACAATTGAGTAATGAAAAGTACCTTTTAAGTTGCTAAAATTAGTAAAAACTGCGCAGCTGTGTACGATCTATTGTTGCTTTATTATCCTAGCCCGCAATAAACTTGACTGTCGGCATCATGCATACCGAACTTTCTAAGAAATTCGTTCTTTTGTTTACAAATTGGGATTGCTTGTACGTGTAGACTGTTGTTGACCATGACTCATAAGTAAGAGTCATGGATTATCTATACTTTATCATATTCTTAGTTGCTCACAAACTTTCAAACTGTAAACATGGCTAATAAAAGAAAATCACTGTGTATTGACGAAAAAGTTTTACTGATACGCGCAATAGAAACGGGAGAGAAATACGGTAAATCTTCAAACCTACATCGAAGTAGACAACCGCCTGCTTACAACGGCTTCACTCACAGACTAAGAAATTTTGGATTCAGTGAGAAAAACTGAGGATGAACAAGGCGATGAAGAAGATGAGACGGATGAGCCTGAGCCTCCGCCGAGCATTAAAGAAGCTCTGGAAGCAGCTAAATTATTGGAAAAATACTTCCTTTATACCCAAGATACCTCAATATTGCTAGATATGAATAAAATAAGTAAAAAAATACAACAAAATTACTGGTGCAGCAAAAGGCGTCAGACAAAAATAACAGACTATACGCAATAGCATTCAAATAACATTCTTTTTTATGCACATAACTACTAACAATAGTCGGAAATAAACTTTTTCTTTTTCTAATTCTGATGTTTGTTCTCTCCATTTAACGACAACTCTCTATAACGCCATAAATAGCACAGTCCCTTCAGTGTCGCTATATAGAGTTTACACTGTACTTATATTATTGTTAAACTATATTTATATTTTTTTAGTAAAATTTTGAAATGTGATTTTATGATTTTTTGTATAATTTTGTCTTGATAAATCTGCTAAGTTTTAAAACCTACACAAAACCAATTCTAGCAATAAAAAATCTAGTTCTCGAATAGGTATAAAGGTAGTACCTAAAGTATTTTTCTAGTACTAATTCCTTATACAGAGTTATTGGTAATCATTGAAGACAGCGGTTGAAGGCTTCTTCTGTGTATCTTAACAATCAACTTTTGATGGACGTCTTTGAGAAATCAAAAAAAATTGGAAATTTGTGAGGCTATATTTATAAATAATAATAAATAAATATTGCAGGACATTCCACACATCGCCATCTAGCCCCAAGCTAAGTACTAGACTTGTGTTATGGGTGCTAGACAACGGATATATTACTTATATACTTTTATTTTGTAAATATATACTTATAATACATAGAAACAACCAGACCACAGACAAATATCTAAGCATAAATACTTGTCTGAGGCGGGAATCGAACCCGCAACCCTGTGTTTGGCAGTCCGGCATGGTGACCATTGTGCCAACTGGGTCGTCGAATTTACCTGAATATAACCTCAAAAACCGTGGGCCTTTGGAACGCACCTACCAATAAGAAGAAGAGACGAGATACTCATGGGGCAGTATCTGCTTATTTCAATTGAGCTTGGCCGCCAGCCGTCAAAATAAACAACGACGTATTGACTGTTGATACTAATAGGTTAAAACAGTTTTTATCCGGCCTTCTTAGAGACCGTCACGAAAATGATTTTATGCTTTAAGCGTTTTGTATAGTCGGTTTAAAATTTTATTATTTTTCCCATGAGTAACCGCTCGGCAGCAGGTACCTTGGAAAAGTTACTTATATAAATATGTTAGGTCTGTAAGCGGTTTCTAATGAGGGTGTTTTTAACCCCCGACGCAAAACGACGGGGTGTTATAAGTTTGACGTGTCTCTCTCTATGTGTGTGTGTCTGTCTGTGTCATCGTAGTTCCCAAAAGGCTGAACCGATTATGATTCTTTTGTTTGAAAGTTGAATTAGTCGGGAGTGTTCTTAGCTATGTTTGATCGAAATCGGTTCAGCCGTCTGAAAGTTATGAGGATAAAAGTCGGGGTTTTTTTAAATTCTTTTATCTATAAGTTCATGTAACATCTCATCATAAGTCAATTTAACACAATTCTGACGGATGTAGCTAATATAACCTCTTTGTTAGAAGGTAAGTAGGTACTACGCAAGAAGCAAAGCTAAGCTTCTTGCTTTAAATCTCTTTTCTTTTTGATATTTTAAGCTTCGAAACTACAAGAAAATCCCGTTCAATAAAACTAAATGTTGTTATGCCTTTTTCTCAAATTTGATGAAATTTAAATTTGTCCTGGTCCGGGAAACCCTAAATATCAAATTACCTTACTCTTAAGAGGAAAGGGTACCGGGGGCTCTCTCCATACAAACGTAGTCGATTGCTTTCTCAATGAATAATGACACTAGATCAAATATTTTTGTTGCATAAAACTTATAACTACCATGATCATGAATGTCTTGTTTTTTTTTTATTTTTTTGTTTTACTAAAATCTTAATTTCTATGATAATTTGAAAATGACCAAAAAAAAAACAAAACATAGGGCATAGTCATGGCACTTATAGATTTTATGGTACAAAAATATTTGCTTTAGTGGCATTATCCAGGGTGGAAACAGTCGACTTCGTTTGTATGGAGAGAGCGCACCTTAATCCGTCCTAAAATTATACCAAAATATCGGTATCTTCAAAATATATATATAGGATAAACAGACGGGCAAAAGAGTGATCTTTATAAGGGTTCCTTTTTTATCTTTTTAGTTACGGAACCCTAAAAAATTTATTCATGCAATAATTAACAATTTAAGGCGAAGAGCGTTTGGTAATTGGAATGACCTACGACCTTAAATCATTTTACAACAAAAATGAGTTAATTAACTCACTTTATAATTATGGGAATGACAGTTTAAAGTGGACACAAAAAGATTATAAATTAAAACGTACCTATTTTCCGCTACCGTCATAAAAGATAATCAAGATAATAATTTAATTTCCGAAACATGACGCTCAGAAAAAAAATATGATTAGTTCTAAAGTTAACTACTTAATTTGTTAGATGTATCATTTGACTACAGATATTTTATTTTTGTACGAAGGAAAAACAACGCATTAAAAATGTTTGCCAAATAATCATTACGCTAAGTTCTTAATAAATTAAACCTATATCTAACTTGTGAGACCTAACTTTTTGATCTCAAGTGTGACATTTATAATAAATTTTGTAAATTAATATTGCAGGACACTCCACACATCGCCATCTAGCCCCAAGCTAATTAACTAGTGGGTGCTAGGCAACGGATATACTACTTATATACTTTTCTTTTATAAATATATACTTATAATACATAGAAACAATCAGACCACAAACAAATATCTAAGCATAAATACTTGTCTGATTCGGGATGTTTGGCAGTCCGGCATGGTGACCATTGTACGAACTGGTTTGTCATAGAAAATATGATTCAATTTCGATTTTCTTTTTTTATTTGACAGTTAGTAACTTTAAATTGGTCTCATAAAACTTGGTAAAGGTCTTAGGACCCGAAGTGATAAGCAGAATAACTTCTTAAAATGCAAAAATTGCTCAGTTTTCGATTTTTGAATCGACTTCAAAAAAGGGGGAGGTTCTGAATTCGTCGCGTATATTTTTTTATGTATATTCGCCGATTATTGACACTGAAGTTATTGAGCTCTTGGAATCACCTTCTCACACACACGTCCTGAAAGTCTGTCCTGGCGAGGTCATCTGTTCCTATTCAATTACTGAGAAATCACTCAAATATTTTTATGACTTCAGAAGGGCGGCAGATTGTCAAAATTCTTATTTTTATGATTTCAAAAGGGCGGCAAATTATGACTTCGCCCCGGGCGACAGTGACCCACGCTACACCATTGGGTCCATGCCGGGACAACCTACCTACTATCATGAAAAGTAAATAATAACTTTGTCTCAGCCCCAGTGGCTGGACCCCTTGCGTCCACATTTAAAATCAAACATTGACAAAGCGAACTCCAGTAGCTTTTAAGCAGTTTGCTCGGATCTCGCTAATAGATGTCCCACACACAAAGTTTGACGGTATTTTTTACAATGGTATTACCGCACGGTATCACAGTAGTCGGCGTTATAAAAACGTTTTAGCAACAGTGTGTAACATTTTTAAGTTTGCCCTTTTTGTTAAAATTGACAACAAAATGCCTGATATTATAAACAAGAGAGTGATCTCATAAGGGTTCCTTTTTTATCTACAAAACCCTAAAAAGACAGGTATTACAAATTTTACTCTTACGGTTTAAAACTTTAGCAGTTGATGTCACCCAAAAAGTTGCCACACTGAAGTGGGCTATGCGTGCTGGCTACCGTATTCCGAAAGTTGTTGATTTGACCTAAAGTCCTTCACTTTGGGCCAAATCAACACATTTTCAAACTATCGCCAATGCAAAAAAGATTACCTGGCAGACCTGTTCCAATCCGTTGATTGTTTTGACCTGTTCTTTGATATATCTGTCAGTCAGTACTTTGGATTTTATACTATGAATTGTTATTGTTAAGGCCCTGTGCTAAAAAAGCTACCAAAAAGCTAAAAAAAGCGACCTTTGAGCAACTTTTTTAAGCAACTCTAAGTAATCAAGCACTCTTTTTTTGTTATTTGGATATAAATGGATATTGTAGTTTAATAACTATATTTTTGTTTATTGTGGTTGAAAACATGATATGAACAACTTCGTTCAAAAAAAAAATGTTAGAACACAGAGAATTATTAGATCGTTTATCGGGTTTTATTCAAAAATAGTTAACGTTTGTTTCTAAAAATGAATCAAATGATAGGTTTTGACCTCTAGGAACTAAATTTGTGGATAATAATGCTATAATGTTTTGCATATCGATCAAATATAACAGTTAGCACGCAGCACGCTACGTCTTTGAGAGCGCGGGCTAAGGTAATGTGAATACCCACGGTACTGGAAGAGCGCCTTAACGGCAGACTCAGTCATAGGTGGCAAGACGAAATTGACAAATTTATGACAGATTGGCAATCCGTCGCACAAGATCGCGATCAGTGGAAGGGGAGTAGAGAGGCCTTTGCCCTGCAGTGGGACACTACAGGCTCTTAATAATAATAATTGTTTCCTAATGTATTAGACTCTAATATGACTAGAAAACCCGAATTCAGTTCTAAATATTCTATCACAGATGCTAGACAAGATAGTAAAGTATCTTCACGTCTTTGTGACCGGTACAAAATAAACAAGCGTTGTAAAAGCCACTACCGTAGCGCCACACAGCGGAGGTCCCAGCCTCCTACTAATTAGTTCACCACACCAACTTTTACCGTGCCGATAGTGTGTACACTCCTTTAAAACATTCTCACTTATCCATCTCTAAAGGTCGTAAGTAACTTCAAATTCTAAGTGACTTAAGCCGTTATATTTTTTACAGTTTTTGAACAGGACTAATGTTGTTTAGATACAGGACCACCATCGGATGTTTGCCGCGTCCGAACAGATTAGTGGCGTATGAAAGTTTAAAAAATAACATAATAGTAATGTGTTTTCTTAAACAAGTAGGTAATATTTTATTACATGTTTAAAATGAGTTAGAAGTGTGGACCACCTACTACGATATTCATGTCTAGCTACATCGGCAAAGCGAACTGCACTATCATACTTGCTACATGGCCCTGATTACTTTGATGATGTTGATCGCTAAATACGACTTCAGAAATTGCGTTTATTTGTGAAAATATGGACGGAAACCACATAAAAAATATTTATAAAAATACAAAACCCATTAACGGACTAAGTTTGTAGATAATTTGTGTCAGTTTTTTAGTAATTTAAGAAATATTTATGAAAATATTTGACCGTCACACGTGAGACAAGTCAAGTTGCCTAAACGAGTCTTATTAATAGTCTTGCCTTAAGCCTTCCAAATAGGACAGCCCACTGTGCAGAGCGTGCATGGAGGCTGAGGAAACGTCCGCGCATGTGCTGCTGGACTGCAAGGTGCTAACGGAGATCAGACTAAGTACGGTAGGTGACGGTAAGTGCCTTCCAGGAATTTTTGAGAAGCCACATCTGGTGGCAAAATTTATGGAAGAGCTGGGCTGGTTCTCCCCCTGACAAATAGAACCTCACGCAAAGGGGACCCAACTAAAGAGGTCTGATTGCGGATAATAGCCCGTATACAAGTACAAGTACAAGTACAAGCCTTCCAAAGCATGAGAAATTATTTTGACAGTCTTCTTTCAAGTAACCGGATTAAAGCCGATCATTCGCCGTTGCTTTCATAGAAATTAAAATCTGCAAGAATATCTAACAAACAATCACCATAATACCTATATCACCCCGTACATAAAAATCCACATATCCATATATACGAATCACCCTCAAAAATACATTACAAAAAAACGTCCCACCCTTTTAATCAGTTCGACCCCCGTAATGAAATCTGGGACGCCATTAAGGGATTAAAAATAATAACTACCCCTCCGGAGGGTGGTGATTGGACCGTCCAAGGGTCTGGACTTAATGAACTATTGACATGCCAAATATTGCCAAACAAGTGGAGTATGTAGATTAAAAACTGCTGAAATTAAACTAGATTATTTTCTTTAATCTAATTAATAAACTGGATTAAGTGAGCCACGACCATTGATTATGCGGCAAGCATGTTTGTTACCTAAGGTAAAACCTATTTGTTTTTTTACAAGCTTTTATTTTGACGATCCAGTTGGCACAATGGTCACCATACCGGACTGCCAAATACAGGCGGCTTCGATTCCTACCTCAGACATGTATTTATGCTTAGATATTTGTCTGTCGTCTAGTTGTTTCTATGTATTATAAGTATATATTTACAAAATAAAGTATATAATTAGTATATCCGTTGTCTAGCACCCATAACACAAGTCTAGTTACTTAGCTTGGGGCTAGATGGCGATGGAATGTCGTGCAATATTTATTTAGCTTGACCTGTCCCGATGTTTGTCATCAAATCTTGCAAGTTAAATTTGATCCACTTCCCAGTTACCGATTGAGCTGAAATTTTGCAGGGGGCCTTCTCTGGAACAAAACCCAGTGGGCCGAAAAATAAATAAATCCATTTTCCTATTTTGTAGGTTTCACACAACAGGAAATTTTTATCCTCTCCTCCTATTACCTATAAGTCTTCGTTTACTCTCTTTTCCTCCATATCCTTCCCAACACAATCCTTCATTACAACTAGATGTGTTTGGTAACCTACCTATTATTTAGTTATTTTTTTTTACAATTCGTTACAAAAATGCCTAGTTGTTTTTAGTATTAAAATTAATACTTTGCCTTTATAATCTATAACCGCGTTTTCGGCAACTAGATCTTCTTAGTCTAGGTATTTTTTGCGTAAGAGTGGAGTAGACTTTCCCAGCAGTATCTTCTCAGTTTAGTCAACCGTGTCCATAGGAAAGAATTCGTCAATACATCTGGAGTACTAAGCTGCGGGTTTCAACATGATGTTTTCTTCACCTCTTCTTAGTCGTCCTTTCGGTATACGACTTCTATGTCAGTTTTTTCCTCCTCTGATATGTGGTCCTGTCTCCACATGACGTGATCGAGCCAAGCCCATCTTCTGTCAGATATTTAAACGCTAATAAATGTGATCAGCCAGTCCCTTGTGAATGATTTCAATTTTATAATAAAAAAAAGTAAACAAGAAGTGAAATGGTCAAAAACCGATTTTAGATGTAAATCATCAAAACACTACCCAAATATCCCAATAATAATCGTACATTGAACAGTAGAAACATAATAGTTAAATCCATGTAGGGTGTCCCCCTACACTGTGGAAAGCTGGATAACAAACATTATGGGATGTAATACCATCATTCCCATGACACGGCCCAGTTTGGATCGGATTCATGGACATCGTTGTGTCATCGTGGATGTTGTTTTGCGAGAGGAAACAATTCGCAAATATGCAGTAAAAATAAATTTAAGTAGTAATTTTACCTATTAATTTTAATAAATTTAAGTAGTAATTTTACCTATTGAAGGTTCGATTAATCGCAAATTGGTTTGCTAGCGTATTTTAAAATACCTGTGTACACGATGCTGAAAAATTATGAGAATCTGTTAAGACATTGAGTTTATTCTAAAAATCTTTAATAATATTAAATTACTTCTTTATAAATAACTAGCTGCGCCCCGCGGTTTCACCCGCGTAAGTCCCGATCCCGTAGGAAAATTGGGATAAAAAGTAGCCTATGTGTTATTCTAGGTCTCTATCTATCTTCATACCGAGTTTCATTACAATCGGTTCAGTGGTTTTTGCGTGAAGGAGTAACAAACATACACACACACACAAACTTTCACATTTATAATATTAGTAGGATATTAAACTTGGCAACCAATTAACACTCCTAGAAGCGTGGAAGCACCCCAGGAAGATTTTGAGCTTCTGGCCGAAGCTGGGTTGGCTGGCGTAGTCGACGATCACGCAAAATAGGTAGAGTACTACACTAGCAATCGCTAGTGTGCACAAATCGAAGTCCTCAACCTATACTCAAAATGCAGTGTAGGTAAGTAAACAGACAAATAAATCCTGACAATTATTTGTGTGAAGTTACTGTATTTTCTAAGACTTCAATATTTATACCAGTTTAGCAAAATAATTTAGATTCAGAAACTCCTAACTAACTCCTCTGATCTATCCATACAATCATAAACCCAATTCATAAACTAAATCAATTTAATCATTTCCGCATAACACCGTCCTCACTTGCATAACATAATCCGCGCGCTAAGTGCACTTGTCAATACGCATGAAACATACTATATCACCCTATATACTTTCCAACTATTCAAATACTGAAGCACAAATATTCGTATTCGATTAAATTTCATATTTTAAATTCTGTTCCTTTAGAATAAGGTTGGGGTTTCAGTGATTTGTTTTTGGTAATGGTAAGACTAAGTTGGTTTTATTAGTTTGACGGTTTGAGTAGTGCAGGGCTGCTGTTTTGCAATAACGTACCAAATAATATTTTGTCAATATGGATGGGTATATGTAATTTTACAGGCAGATGTGTTTGGCCTACTCGGTTATTTTTGTTACAAATTCGTGGAAATCATATTGTTAAAAATAGTTATAATTTTTTGAGCTTTTATTGTTACTTTACTATTCAAGTATCAATTTTAAAACTTAAAGGACATTGTCCACTTTCTTAGAAGATATGGCTTGCACTCAAAAACTTTTTATAACGTAATTATCATTTAGATTCTATAATTATTGCAGCAAGGATCATAATAGCAAAATATTGGAGTGCCAGGATAGTTCCATGAGCTCTATTCTAAGGTTCGTATTAACTAGATGTTGTTTTGTTTTGATCGATTAATATTACTTTCTCCCAATCAATATTGTTATGGAAATTATGACAAAGTGAACAAAATGGAGAATATAGGATTCGAGTTACCTGTGATCATGTATTACACTAAAACAAACAAACTCTTCAGCTTTATAATATAAAGTATAGATATTATAGATTAATTATCTTTAAAAACATTTTATTCTTGGAAAAGCCAATTACGGTCTTTGTCCTTTTGTTTAATCCTATGATCAGGTCAGATAAACCAAAATATTGCGATAGAAGTTTATATTTTCAAAAGAAGACTTTTTAAGTCTTTGTAACTCCCTCCGAAATCATAAAACATTCAATTTATTTTCAAAAGTAGATTGGCTGTCAATACCCCAATTAAGCACCTACTTACTGTTGAGACTCCTTAAAGTTAAACTCAAATAAGAACGGGGAAAATTTGCACAACCATTACATTTTGTTTGCAAACTGTACCCTAAAATTGGGGACTGAACAAATTAAATGGCAATCGATTTCAAGTAGGCTCTACGTTGGATATTTTAAAGAAAGATTACTCTCGGTAAGGTCGTCATAATTAACCATTTGATGCTATTTAATCGGAATATTATTTGACATTGACTTTGGACACTTTTCTTTTAGGTCATTATTCGTGCAAAGGATTATTGTCTTTGGACATTTTCCTTTTTGAAAATTAGCCTTGCTAAGGATAGATAGAAAAAGATTTAACTCAAAGTACCCGATAAAACACAAGGTAGAAACATTCGGTAAAATATATAGATAGGTAAAAAAGAACCTAAGCAGTATGTTCATAACAAAAAACTACCAAAGAATACATTTAGAACATAAAGCAACTTATAACACTAGTAAAATAGTTTAGGGTCAAACAACATCTCTAGACTACCGGATCTAAACGTAAACGAGCAAAAAGTCATAATATAGTCCTAGAATTCATATAATTATTAGAATTTTAAGTATCTCTACAGGGAAAACCGAAGCAATTGAAGCAGTAAGCTGCCCAGATATAAATTTATAGCAACACTTTGTTCAATTTTAAATTTAATATTTTTGACTAACTGGTCACTTCATTTTTTAAATTTAAAATGTTAAATGTATATGTCGTTTTATTTTATTCATTTATTATTTAAGTATTTTTAATTTGATGTATTTAATTTGTATGGAATTAATTATAATCTATTGATACTATTGTTATTTTAAATAGGAAATTCACTTAATACAAAAGCTCGAATCTGGTCACAATAACGGGAAATTCATCTTCTAAAGAAGAAAACATCCTAATTAAATATGGATGCAGCTTAATGAGTTATGCAAATATTTCTGAGGATGGCTAACGATCGAGGGTGGTGCTGGCAGGGTGAGGTGGTGGCCTTTTCGTCTGTGTACCGTCGGAGAAAATATTCGAATCAAAAATTAATTTTCACAAAGACGTCTTTGATTAAGATTAAATTTGAGGGTGATTAATTTTTGATTGTCATAACTTTGGATGAGGTGATGAGTCACAGACAACCACAGCTGAAACTACGTAAAATAAATACATTTATTAATTAGATCGAGATTCATACATTTTTAACCTAAAAAATACAGGAATAAAAATTTAAAAAAACTACCAATAAAATAGAAATTTATACTGGAACGGTGCATATTCGTATTCTTCCAATGCTTTGCATTTTTATTGACCAATCTGTGAACTAAAAGTGACACCGCATTATGCGTAAGAGTGATGCTGATCTTGAGACTTTGCAGAGGGTTCACTAGTTCCAATAATACCATACAAAAGGATTTTTTGAAATTATCACCTTGTTGCACTCTCAGTACTAAGAATATTATTTAAGAGGAAAGGATACCGGCGCTCTTTCCATACAAACGTAGTCGACTGTGTCCTCACTGGATAATGATACAAGAGCAAATATTGTTGTTGCATAAAACTTATAACTGCCATTACCATGCCCCTATTTTTTGTTTTTAAAATCTTAATTTCTATGATAATTAGTAAATGAAAAAAAAACCTAGACATAGGGGCATAGTCATGGCAGTTATAGGTTTTATAACACAAAAATATTTGCTCTAGTGTCATTATCCAGGGAGGAAACAGTCGACTACGTTTGTATGGAGAGAGCGCTGGTACCCTTTCACTTTAGCCCCGTGCATCTCAGTAAGGTTTCTCCTGAAAATCAGCGCTAGGGCTTTTTGCTCTAGCATCGTGCTGAGGACGAACCTTTTTTCTGGGCGCTGTACTACTATTTCTTGTTTTAAAAACATTTCAGAAAATAAAAATGAATTTATTTCTTTCTTTCTTAGGTGAGAATTTAAGCGTGTCTCAGTAAATGAACACTTAATTTCAGCTGCAAAATCTTTTTTCCCTGCTAGTACCATAATGTATGTTTTCAGTTCTGAAGAAAAAATTGTATGTTGTTAAGCCAAGTCATTATTATAATACCCCGTCGTCAGTTGGTTGGGATCATCCCAAGTTTTTTAGGTAAACATACTAAGTTATTTATATTATACTTTTACTTTGAAAAATATTAGTAAGTATCTAGATAAAATTAACTTTGCGAACCAATCTTTAAATGCAATTCTAAACTAAAGCTTGCATCTAAATTGTAGAAATGTTAGGTATTAAATAAGTTATAGGTTAATATTTAAGTTAAAATTTTAATATGTAATACATATTCTATAAGTTTTGAAAAAGCGAACTAGCTTTCTAAATGTTCTTTTTATTAGTTGTTACATTTAGGAATTTGCTGACGTACACCGGAATTGTAACTTATTTATCTAAGAATATTATGATAATAATTAATAAATACTTTTGAAAAAAAAAAATATCTTTGTTTATTATTGTTCGATTTTAATTTGGTTTTCGACAATTGACTATGGTTTTGTATAATAAAAAGAGGTCAACAGGTATTTATTCTTGAAATCCTTTTCGATTTGGGGATTTTTGGCATTTTTATCAAGAAATCTTCTTCCGGCACTCAAAGAATATATAGCACAGAGGATTTCTATTTTACAATACAAGCAATTATGTAATTAATTTATCTTATCACAGTTGATTATTAAGAGAAATAGCTGGATATTGGAATGTAAGTTCATAAGTAATATTTTTACATTAACATCTATCCAAACATCACTTTAAATTGCCTGAGGAGTTTGTTCAAACCCCATGACCATGCTGACGAGTAACTAGCCACATACACGACGCGACGATGTCTGTGGCCTCCATTAGGTCTTTCCTTGTGCAGGTGGTAGGGCAAGGAACACAGTTAAGTTTTTATTATAGAGTTTAAATTCACTAAGACTTTAAATTCATTAAAGCAAATTAAATCACAGAATAACTATTTACTCACTTAACCCCAACGATGTTACATTTTAATAAAATTCTTCAGTGTACATTAATGAAGTTGGGGCACCCGGGCCCATTGTAGCCCCACCGTCGCCATTATGATTTTAACCGAGATAATGTACGGGAAATGACGGCAAAAGAAATTTAATTCGCTGAACGATGAAAGGGTTATGGGGTCGGCTTTGATAAATAAAGCGGTGAGGACCTCGACGATATTACGGTCCCTTTTTTGCTCCATATTGATGGTAAAGCAAACAGTACACTATCAAATATTGCTTCAAACTCAAACGTCCGAAGTGAAATTGTCAATTTTTCAAAAGAAACGTGGCAAACGAAAAATTTAATCATTCGCAACTCCTGAGTTTTTTGCACTCAAGTAAAGAAATGACTTTTTAGGTATATTCTTTTGTTCTATTACTTTCTACTTGTTGAAGACATTTTAAATCATTAAATCAATGCAAATGAAAAGAACTAGAAACCCAAGTGATCAATTTATCAAACTATCACAAAAAAATCTACGGTTTCATGAAATATTGTCACTGACTTTAGCGATACAAAAAGTTGAAAGAAAGATTATAAATGTAAAAGGAAATAATAATGTGGTTGCTATAGAAATAAGATGTATACTTAAACAGGCACTTAATAATTATATAAATGCTTTAACCAAGCAAGAAGGTTTTATTCAATCACTTAATTCAACTGCTTCACAAGATGATGTAGATGATGCTGGTTTGAAGCTTCATTTATGATGCGTTGATTGACGGTGTACTGGACACTTTACTATCCCTTTTTTGCTCTACATATTGATATTAATGCTTGTAAAATTTTGACAAAATTGCGCAGGGCGTGGACTATGCGTCGTTTCGAAGCGTTTATTCAGCTTTTTAAACAATGTATATTATGAAGTTGATTATGAATGATGTTTTTAGTGTTATTTGTTGTTCAAAATTGTCTTTATAGGACTCTATTACCATGTGCTATTACACGTTTTAATTGCAATTAAGTTAGAACCAGTCAACTTTTGTCAAGAAACTTCTAAAAGTTATTTTATGTGTCATCAATCTTCTATCCTAGGTATTACAGAATTACAGAATCGAAGATTAGCCAACCGGGCTAATCTTCGATTCTGTAATTTGTCCCTTACATACAATTTTGCTTATTCTCTGCAATCAAATAGAATGAACATTTACCTAAATCTATATCTTCTCTCTTTGTAGTTAGCCCCTCATGACAAGGTTCCTGGTCATTATTGAGTGATCTGCATTTGATTCGGATGATCTGTCTCCAATTACTTCTGTTCATTGCAAATCTCACAATGTTATGAAACCTGACGCCTGATGAGTCCTTAATCTGTCCGTCCACCTGTGGATTGGCCTCGAGAGGGCTTTCCACCTGTGTTCCCAACAACGATGAATTTCTCCAGGTTATTTCTGGTTAGGCCATGGAATATTTTCGTAGAAAAACTTTAATTTAACGTCTGACGTATTCTATCTTCTTGTTTCACTAAATCAAGTGACAAATCTTAAACAAAACATCCCCTTGTCGTTTAAATAAATGGAAAATATATGCTTACATACTCTATCATTTCACGTTTATTATGAATTCAAACCAAAATTACCAAAATACTAAGCTCTATTGTCTACATCCCCTAATCCCTTACGATATCCTTAAATTAATAAAGCCGACATGTTTTCAGACGCGGTGGCAAAACTCCGTAACTCCAAACATGTCCGTATCAGATACTTCATTAATATTTTACAGTCATCCCGCGTAATTATACGCGTCCCTTGACGAAGAAAGGGTTGGAATTCACTTTTGGAATTCCTTTGCTGTATTGATCTTTAAAGCTTTGAGTTAATAAAGTCTACAAATACAAAAAATATGTTTTTTAAACATATACGTGTAACATTTTTAAAAGAGTGTCGGAGCTCAAATTAAACCTTGACTGTACTTAATCCTTTACAAGATAAATAGAAATAATAAACTGAAATGAAATAACTTAAAATAATACAAAATTGGACCACAAAAAATATAGTATACAGAGTAACAAAACCCTGCTGAATAGTATTGCACCCGTATCTTCTTAATTTTTAATTTATTTATAAGAAATTCAATTCTTTCCCGATAGGTTTTTGTTTTTTAATGTGATGATTATTTACAATGGAGGTAATATTATAGACTTAATAAACTTCGAATGTGATGATTTGTGTTTTAAAAAATATGATTTTTTGCTTCCGAGTTATTTTTCCTATTCCATTTTTTTTCACTAGACATTGATTGTTATTGGCAGCTCTAAAACTATTAAAAAGATCTTCTCAACCCATCAAACTGCTACTTAATTTGGTAATGTTTCGACACAAGTGACTCGTGATTAGAAAGTGTGTACTTTGAAATAATTAAAAACATTTGCCACACGACTGTGATCCGTATTGCTTATACATATGTAATGATCTCTTCGTTGGACATCGTCTTTTAAATTTCGGCAGCAAAGATAGCGTGAAATCAAAAGTAGAGATAGCAAAAATATTTTAATTAATTACCTACTTAAACGGGCTGTTTTCCGCAAAAAGACCTCTTTAGTTGGGTTATTTTGCGTGAAGCTGGAATAGGTGTGCTTATCACCTATCCTCAAATCAAATCAAATCAAATCAAATCAAATCCAATTCATTTATTCCTAGAATGTAGTTTTACATGGTGTTCAAATACTAGATGAGTTCCTTACATTCTACCATAACAATGGTGTGGAATTCTTATAAGTAGGTCCTCAGCTTAGTTGATCGTGTACAGAGGAAACAATTCGTCAATATACGACCCAGTTGGCACAATGGTTACCACGCCGGACTGCCAAACACAGGGTTGCGGGTTCGATTCCCGCCTCAGACAAGTATTTGTGCTTAGATGTTTGTCGGTGGTCTGGTTGTTTCTATGTATTATAAGTATATATTTACAAAATGGAATGTCCTGTAATATTATTTATTTATTTAATATATCTAGAGCCAAATATGCCGAGGGTTCCAAATCGATCTTTTTCTTCACCGTAAGATCAATGTCAATTTAGCGTACATAATTTATTCGTAAGAAAAATCCAAAATAGTAATGACCACAAAATTAAAATTGTACTTAATGGTCAATATTTTACGAAAATTATTTTTTACAAACTTCACCCGTGTTTCTAATAAAATTTTATTTCATAGGTGAATAAAGTCATAAGGTTCTTATAAAACTACTATAAACAGGAGTACTGTACCTATACAGGAGTTTTTGTTAGAATTAAAGTTTAATGTGGTACAATAAAGAGTTTATCTATCTATCTATCAGATTTACATTTTACAAATAAATATTACAGGATATTTTTCACATAATATCGTCGTCTAGCCCCTAGCAATGCAACTAAGCTTATGTTATAGTAACCAGGTAACGTGCTTGTACTTGAACGGGCAGTTTTCCGCAATTAGACCCTTTTTAATTGGGTTTTTTTGCGTGAGAATAGAGTAGGCTTGTCCAGCACTTACTACCCTCTCAGCCTAGTCGACCATTTCCAGAGGAGAGAACGTGTCAGTACTTCTGGAGCCTACTAAGCCGCGGTGTTTTCCTTTACCATAAGAGCAATGTCAATTAGAGCACATACATTTTTTTTAAGAAAAATACGTTGATCACGGCCGGCCGTAACGTATAGGTAAGTACTGCATTTATTTATGTTCTTGATTGGAGGAGGTGAGAACCTCCTCCATTTTTGTTTTCGTCGCGTATATTTTATTTTTATCATTATTTACTAGCTGCGCCCGCGTAAGTCGTGATCACATGGGAATATCGGGATAAAAAGTAGCCTATGTGTTAATCAAGGTCTCCAGCTATCTACCTAAAGAGTTTCATCGCAATCGGTCCAGTAGTTCTTGCGTGAAGGAGTAACAAACACACACACAAACTTTCACATTTGTAATATTATAGTAGGACTAGAAAAGTAAGATTTTTAAAACTGAAAAACCATCCTCATGAGACTGATTTTTTAACTTCTAAATCAGATTTTGACTTTTTTGCTATCTCTACCCCAGTAGTTACGACAAGCACAAACATAATATTTCACTATCAAATTCACACGATCGCATCTAAGCATCTGTCACGATCGACATATACTACTTGTCCAGTTATGGCTATTGAATACGCTATACGATAAGCATAAGTGATAGCGATTTAATATAGGTAGGTAACTTTAAAGGAACGGCTGCATAATTGCAGACCCACCGTAAAGCTCCAAAACGGCTGTTATAAGAATGTTCACAACACAAGCAAGATTCTAGCACCTGCTATAGTTGAACTTTTAATCTAACTCATGAATTTATCAAACAAAAATGATAAGAATTACAACATTCCAATAATAGTAATTTTAGAACTCTATGGTGTGTCTGCCATTATGCTGCTGACAATACATATCTATATGAAAGCTTTTATGGGTCTTGTAGGATGGACTATCGTGAGGGCTACGGATGAATGTGCAAATTCGCAGTTCTTGCACATGGTGGAGTGCAATATCGCCTTCTTTTTTAGGTAGTGGGTAAGACCGCATAGTATCCTAATCACACTGGACAGGCCAGAATATAACGTAAGACATACTCGCCGCATTTTCCGTTTTGCGCATTTTTGACGCGGAATATGAGTCAAAAGCTACCCTTGTAAAAAAGTTGTATTGTGAGTGAATATCTTCTAGGAAAGCGTGCTGCATCTTGGGCTGCGTCGTCACCTACCATCAAGCAAACGTGGTCAAACGCTGACCTATCATAGGTAAAACAAAAACGCACATACGAAAAAAGGGACACATTTTTTTGCGTTTTTATTTCTCAGTTTTCCAAAATGTAACTGTCTGAAATCGTAATTTACTTAGTAAAATATGTGCTGTTGGCTTAGTGGCACACACCTCGACTTTCATTCTGAAGGTTGTGGGTTCGAATCCCGGTAGTCGTGCACCAATGTATTTTACTTAAGAAAAAATTATATGCGTTAATTGACATTGCTCTTACGGTGAAGGAAAACATCGTGATGAAACCCGCGGCTGGAAATGGTCGACTAGTAGGTGCTGGGCAAGGCTACTTCATTCTCACACAAAAAAGACCCAATTAAAAAGGGTCTAATTGCGGAAAACAGCCCATTCAAGTACAAGTTAATAAAATATTTCAGAATTGAAGCTACCAACACTAAATTCATTAAACAGTTTTGCGTGATTAAACATCAAATACGATAGAATTTTCAATCGGATTTTTGCTTTCTAATACCGCTTAGTTTATAACCCCAAATATGACCATCGTCGCATCAAAACACGCCCCAAATGTTTAACATACTCATTATTTTCTAAACATAATCTTGACGTGTAGGTCTACACACATTTCTATGATTTACGGCACTTTCCTTTTTTGATGATTGATTATTAAAAGTCAGTAACTAATTATAGATGCTAATAATTAAGGAATTTGTAGTAAAAATCATTTTTGGCGGTTAGTACCCTGAGTAATTACTGCCATGCTCAGAGACGTCGATTTCGTCTTTTGTTTATATTTCCAAGCATGACAGTGGTGGGACCACGGTTGAAAGACAACTTTTGATTTATTTACCTGTACTCCTAATCTTGTGCAGTGGTTCTACGGTGAAAAAAATACTGTGAAAAGAGGTGAGTCCATAGTTATTACCTAGGTTTATGAGGAACGTTTAAGTGCTAGTATAAATTAAGGATTTGCATAAATTGACTGAAATATCATGACAGAAAAATAATATTATGCTCTGCTACCCGAACGAAGCCAGGGCGGATCACTAGTCTATCTACTCTAATAATTTGAAAAGAAGGTATTTTTGTTTTCTTTTATTGGAATAAGCTCTAAAATTACTGAACCGATTTTAGATAGATAGATAGATAGTTAAACCCTTTATTGTACCACAAAAACAATATTAAACCAAACAATATGGCACAATGGGCGGCCTTATCGCTAAAAGCGATCTCTTCCAGGCAACCTAATTTTAAACTATTTTTTTTACTTTGAATGAAATTTGTTAAAGAAACGATTGATTTTTTGGGAGTAACACAGACTTCTTTTAATTTCGGGACTTACGCGGATGAAACCACGGGATGCTGCTACTAAGTAATAAAAATAGAATCAAATTATTCACACCTAAAATTAACAACGGTCGTAAATAGAAATAGACAGCAGTTCTATGGTGAGAAACGTGACAAAAAAAATCTAATTAACCATACGAATAGTTCGGGTTCGAAATGAAATGTGCAATTACATAGTGAGAAGCAGTGAGCAGTGCTACAGACAATCACGAGTGCTCCGCCTTCGATCCTCCGCTTTGTAGCTCTTTTGTTCAAGTACAAAGTATGAAATAAAGCGTTTTTAATGAAGGATACTTATTGACTTTTTACTTTTTTAGGCTATTTCTGAATTCCTTGGTAGATGACAGGCTTTATAGTCTATAGATGGCAGGCTTATACCCGGTCAGGAAAGACTGCTGAGAGAGCCCATATAGCCTTTTTTGCGGTCACTGTGAGCGGCGGTATGTGATTTTTTAGTAAAAAAAATTGGCCCACAAAATGACACAAACGTTTCGGTTTTTTGGACCGAATAGTGTGAAATGTTTTTTAACTAATTAATGGACCAAATCATCGGTTACATTCTAGCCTTTACGATGGTAGTGCTTTTATGGTTGTTTGAGGTACTTAGAAGCTTTGTTAAGGGAAACTCTACAACTTCCATCTCAAGCGTCATCTTCTTCAGAATAAAAAAGGATTAAATTATCATTTTTTTAAGTTAACATCTTTTTAACCGACTTCAAAAAAAGGAGGACGTTCTCAATTCGGTTGTGTGTCTAAAGCATAAAACTGACAGTACGAGGGCGGCACTGAAAATTTCGGGAATCAAGGAAGTGACACAACATTACTATTTATAATGTATTTATTGCTTTTCGAAGTATTCTCCGCGAAATTTGACACATTTTTCCATACGATGGAACCAATCATTAAAGCAACCATTCCATTCGGAAGTTGGGGTCTCTTAAATGGCCGTTTTGTAGGCGTCCACAGCTTCTTCAGGTGATGAAAATCTCTGACCACGCAATTTATTCTTTATTTTAGGGAAAGTATAGAAATCATTAGGGCTTAGGTCGGGGCTGTACGGTGGATGGTCTAATAATTCTATGTTTTCTTGCTCTAAAAACTCTTTTGTTCTGTTCGCGGTGTGAGAACTCGCATTGTCGTGATGGAGGATGATGCGGCGGCTGCAGTTCTCTTTACGGAGTTCAGAAACGACCTGTGCCAAACAAATGCTAGCATACCATTCTGCATTAACCGTTCTTAGTCCCTCAAGAGGAATAGTCACAACATCGCCGGTTTTGGAGACAAACGTGGCCACCATTTTTTTTGCAACACTCCGTGAACGAACAATTTTTGTTGGCTTTAACTCATTTTCGAACACCCAAATTCGTGACTGGTTTTTTGTTTCGGGTTCGTACGCGTATATCCAGGATTCGTCACCTGATACGATGTTGTATACAGCATTTGAGGATTCTGCGTGGAATCTTTCGAGAGTTCTGACGCACCAAGTAACGCGAGCCACTTTTTGCTCTTCACAGAGCGAATGCGGTATCCATCGGGAAAACAACTTTTTTACACCTAATTGTTCATGCAAGATTATTTGTATTTGACTCATGCCAATGTCTAAAGTTGCCTGAATTTCGCGGTGTGTTACATGTCGATCTTCCTCAATCAGCTTACGCACAGCATCAACGTTTTCTTGGGTGAGTGCAGTTTTTGGACGACCTTGACGGGGATCATCACTGAACTTGACACGTCCACGTTGAAATTCAGCAAACTAGCGATAAATTGTGGTTTTGGATGGGGCTTCATCACCAAATGCAGAAATCATCCGGTCAACACACTGTTTTTGTGATAAACCACTTCGAAAGTCATAATAAATCATCGCTCTTGAATTTTCTCGCGTCAATTCCATTTTCTCAACGACTTAACAAGTTTGACAAAACCTTGTGACAAGACCGAGATTCTTTTTTTAAATAAATAAATGGTATTCGATTCTTAAAACCAAGGAGTTTTCAATTAAAAAGATTTAAATATGACAAGAACAGTGGAAATATTCCATTCCCGATACTTTTAGTGCAGCCTATGTATAAATAAAATAAATAATAAATATTACAGGACATTCCACACGCCATCTAGCCCCAAGTTAAGTAACTAGACTTGTGTTAGGCAACAGATATACTACATAAATACTTTTCTTTTGTAAATATATACTTATAATATATAGAAACAACCAGACCACAGACAAATATCTATGTAAAATCTAGCTCTTATCAACCTTTTCTTTCTAAATCGGCTCCTAAATAATTTCTTGCGCTCTTAACTTAAACCAAACAAAAATCGGCACGCACAGTACACCTAATATCATCATTAATGATTGCGGGTTAATGCCTAATGATTAATGATAGGTTTATTGTCTTTAACTAGAGATATTGGCCACGATTTCTTAATTCGGTAATTAGATGTGAGGCAACCGGAGCGGATTTTTGGATGAGTGATCGCTTTAGATATTGTTGATCTCGTTTTATTTAGTTTGATTGGAAAATCTCGTAGGTATTTGATCAATAAATGCATAATATAAAGCACGCTACTATTTAGCATCATACCATAGACATATGATATTAGACCAGAAGAAGGCCGGACAAAAGTAACAAACATAAAATCATTCGGTAGTAAGACGTTTGTGTTCTAAAAACGACCCAGTTGGCACAATGGTTACCACGCCGGACTGCCAAACACAGGGTTGCGGGTTCGATTCCCGCCTCAGACAAGTATTTTTGCTTAGATATTGGTCTGTGGTCTGGTCGTTTCTATGTATTATATGTATATATTTACAAAAGAAAATTATATAAGTAGTATATCCGTTGTCTAGCACCCATAACACAAGTCTAGTTACTTAGCTTGGGGCTTGATGGCGATGTGTGGAATGTCCTGTAATATTTATTATTATTTATAAACAAGAACAAAGTTTTCGTATGAAAAATGTCATAAGTAATTTTTATGAATTAGTAATTTATTCCATAAAAAACTACAATCCTGGTTAATATCTAAGGTTTTTTATAGCTTATCGGAATTTTTCGATAATGACGAGAAATAATAGATTACCTATTAGTTATAATTAATGTTTTAAGTTTTAAGCATCAATGTTTTTATTATTGCATGCTTGAAATGAGTAATCTGTTGGAACCATATTATTTGTAAGATCTTTATGTACACAGATTGAACAATAAATAATATTGTATTCTTTCTATCGCTCTGTATTTTACACAAATCGCAGCATTCTACACTTATGATTTACATAAACAAGCAACACAATGTTTTTTTTTTAATTTTTTTTTTTTTCAGTCTCTTATTTTACTTTTTTTTTAAACATTTTTTTCTTTTTTTCTCTTAGGGGATGAAAAAGTGGGAAAAGTTAAGATTAGGATTATATTAGTTAGGATATCTTCCATTAACTGAGGACATCGTAACATGTATAAATGGGTAAGTATCTAATAGGGACTATCACCCTGTCAGACTGAGGGTAGGTCCGTCCGTCCGTCAAAGCACCCACATCAAAATTTCAGCTGCTCAGCACCCTCTCATAAATCAGGGAGAGTAATGACAGAATTGTACTGTCGGGGTCAAAAATATTCGGCCATTAACAAAAAAGAATTGCTTATCCGGAATAATTCGGAAAAATGTAGTTTAAGGTTTGTTTCAAAATTTTATTAAGCAGTAAAATTGTAAAAGAGAGAGTGTCTGAAATTTTATTTCATCGTCATACACAATCAGAATCTTCACCCTTAGGTAATAGATAATAGTCCGTAGCTAATATCTAGCCACCCACTGGTAAGTTTACTTATACCATAGACAAACCAACCAATAAATAATCTATGCTTATACCTAAAAGAAATGCCAAGACTTATTAATATTTTGCTTATCTTGCCGTAAAGTTGTGAAATATCCCAATCCTGGTTTTGTTTTCATATGAATCACCATATGTATTTTTTTAAATCCTCTACTTTAATAAATAATAATTTAAATTCACTTGTAAACATTGTAAGCAAATACAGTTGAAACATATACCTCTACCTATAAGCTTGACCATGAGGTAACTAAATTGAAATTGCTTGAGTATCACCATGAATCTTAGATATGGCAAATTTTCTTTTCAAAACACAAAAAGTTTTTCCCTCGACAGTACCCAGGGACAATTCCACTTCCCTACACGAGATACAACTACATACATTCATGTAGATGTGTGGGTGTAGCATACATGTGTGCACGCCCTACTGCCCTCGAACAATTCGTGACCTATTTGAAAAGAACATGTCTGCCCTGTTGCAAAATTTGCAAGAGATTTTTCGTGAATTTATCGTGAAAACAAGTGAAAAATATTTGAATCATAATAGTAGCTTAAATTACACAGCGCCATCTAGCCCCAAGCTACGCAACTTGGCTTGTGTTATGGTGCCAACAGTATGTACATATTATCTATTGAAAAAACGTTTATGCCATATAGAATACCCTAAGGGTACGACTAAGGCAAAGATGCATCACACATCGACATCGCACAAGTAGATACGAAGCAGTGGGGAGCGAGACGGGGTTACATTGATTTAACCAATCACGAATCAGAGCACATAGAGTAAGGTTGTCTTTGTGCTACAGATTCTAGGAAAGTTTAAAAATTCGGTTAAGTGCGATAGTAAATCGATGAACAATGTATCACTGTGACGCATTTTCAACATATGCGACAATGTGCTATATTTACATACATTTAATAATATTCCCAAACAAGTATTTATATTTTAGTAGAGATATTTTTTTCTGGTTTCGGTGTTTTATAGGTATGTACGGTCGGCTGCATAATTGCAATGAAAAAATGCCAATAATAGTAATTTTAGAACTCTATCGGGGGCTGCAATCATGCCGCCGACTATACCTATAGTGTATACCTAATATTATGTATGTATTTACAACACAAAAAAGTATAATTATATACTAGGTATAAGTATTAATCATAACACAAGTCTAAATGCTTAGCTTGGGGCTAGATGGCACTGTGTTTTATATTCTTTTTTTGTTTTACATGTGCGACGTGTTACGCGTGAGGTAAGATGCATCTTCGACATAGCCGTACCATAACGCGCGACGAGATAATTCTCACACCTAATAACTACCGATAACACCATAAAACACAGGAAAAATTAAACTTTACTTACAATCGACAGATCATCCATTAAGATAACGTTAACGAATATGGTCACACGTTAACAACACCGTTACATTAGCACTTACAACTACGTCACTAACACTAAAAAACATGTCCTTATGTCATAGAGATAAAATATTTATAAGAGAGTACATCATAGCCTTTTTTTTACGATCAACCAGAATCAGAATTACATAAAAATAATTCAATATTGTAGGACATTTCAGACAGCGCCACCTAGCTCCACGCTAAGCAACTAGGCTTGTATTATAGTCACCAGACAACGGATAGAATACTTATATACATAGTTATATACCTTTTTTTTAATATATCCTTATTAATACATACATACACACCCAGAACAGAAATGAAATAGGTACGTTTCTTACTGTTGGGGGGTTTTTTTAATAAGATTTTATTTTAACTATATGTCAAAAGTTTGGTTTAATACAAACGATATTTTGTAATTATCAAAAAGTAACCAAAAAGCTTAAAACAAACTAACGAAAAGGCTGGAGTTTTGGCGGGAACGAGTTAACAACATGTCGTTCTGCAGTTTTATTTTCATGAAACTTAGTTGTAACCCGAATTGAATTGTATAATTCTGGTGGAATGTTATTCAATTTAGTTCTGTGAAAGTGCACAAATGTAGTGAAAGTAAAAATCAGTGTCAAACATGAAGTTTTCTCGTTGCCTCCAAATCTCCTATTAAGGATATGGTAAACTTGCCACCGCTTTACTTTGACAACTTTGACTTTTAAAATATAACTTGACACAACTTTGAAAATATAACTTGACACTGGCTAAATTACAAACCGTGCGAAGCCATAATTAATAGAAAAAAAACCAAAAGGCTCTGATTTACTTTCTATAAGCATTTTATATCTACGTTTATCTCAGCACTCATAAAAAGCTAAACCATATTAATTTTAGTACACTCACAAGCACTCATAACCACTTCACCGTAGGGCACTAAGAACACATCTGCCATGTCCCTTCTTGCCTTTAAAAGAATATTAATACTTACCTCTTTTATAAAAAGATTATTCAATGGTGGATAAAGCAAAACCAAAATGGCGGCTGGGTGCCTTACTTTTATATCGGGGTGATATTACAAGCTAATAATAATGTAAGCAAGCATAAATAGGTGCCCATAATAGCTCAAGCAAGAGTATTGTGATTATGTCTATAGTTTATTTCAAAACCGGGGAGATTTCTTTGACATATCGAGGAGGCTTATTCCGAATAAGCCCAAGATACCTACAAATCCATAGTTCTCTAAACTTTTGAAGTTCATACAAGTATGTCTAACCGTCAGTCGGAAATATTTAGCTATAAAAAATAAATGTCGAAATATTATCATACATTGTTTCCAATTTGTTCCACGTGGTTCTTCTAATACATACCGATTTGCGCTGCGGTTTGAAGTTTGAAGGCATGGATTATTTGCAAACCAAAAATAGAAAACAGTGGTATTTTACTGCCTAATTATTAACTTTTGAGAGACGGCTCTAAAGCCATAATGGGACACACCAATGCGCTAACTCTATGTTGCTTTTACTTAAAGTACTATATTAAGAAAATTAACTTCGTTTTTATCAATGATGTCAGATAGCCAGATCTACTACGAATACATTTAATAATTTATGAAAAACAACCTATATGTACCTATGCAGAATTGTATTTTCATAATTCCAAAATTCTCTCTGGTTTTGGAATAGACTTTAGTAAAGGACCTATAGAATTAATACAATAGGCATAGGTATAGGACAAAACTCTTCGTGATTTTCATCCGTAAGAGCCTAAGTATGGTTCTTAAATCGAGTCCTTGTAATTATTTTTATTTTTAAATTTTTATTTAATTACTTTTATATTGTCTTACTAATAACGTGGTCCTGGTTACATCAGCATAAGTCCTGATACCGTAAGAACATCGGAATAAAAAGAAGCCTATATTAATCTTAATGAATCCATGTACCTATCTTCATTCTTTATGCCAAGTTTCATCAAAATCAGTCCAGTAGGATCTCGAGCCTATTTGTTTGAAAAAAAAATTACCTCTTAATAATATTATTTTAAAGATCGGCCCTAACAACAAATCAATATCTATATATATAAAAATCAATTGCTGTTCGTTAGTCTCGCTAAAACTCGAGAACGGCTGAACGGATTTATCTTATCTTGGTCTTGAATTATTCGTGGAGGTCTAGGGAAGGTTTAAAAGGTGAGAAAAATTCGAATAATTGCCGGGAAAATCCTCAAAACAGCCCTTTTCTTCCACGCGTACGAAGTCGCGGGCAACAGCTAGTAATAAATAAATAAATTATAAAGGATGTTGCCATAGCGATAGTTCCTTTTACGTAAAAGCCACTGGTTCAAGTAATTTTAAACGTACTCTAAATGGGTTATTAGATCACAAGTAGGTACCTGTTTTATCCATAGGGTACGATACTTATAATATTATAGGCATAGTAATTTAACACGTTGACTGCGATACAGAAAATATTTTTGTAAGTACAAATATTAGACCTTATTTGTTTATCCGTAGGGTACTTATATTATTACTAGCTGTCCCGGCAAACGCTGTTTTGCCATTTAAAAAAAAACTAAAATAAACAAATAAAAATAGATGTTGGCCGACCTACTCAATATGCTCACAAAATTTCATGAGAATCGGTCAAGCCGTTTCGGAGGAGTACGGGAATGAACATTGTGACACGAGAATTTTATTTAAAAGATAAGTATATTTAACATGTTAACTGCAACATAGAAAATATCGAGCCATATTTTTGTAAGTACAAATATTAAATATTATTAATTGACCAATAATAAAACACAAACAGAAAAATTATATAACAGATATTTGTTTCTTGTCTGGATATTTCTTTGCCTACAAAAAAACATAGGTACAATCTAAACATAAGTTTAGATTGTACCTATGTTTTTTATAGACATAAGTTAAACATAAGTTTAGATTGTACCTATGTTTTTTTATAGGTACTAATTTATAATCTAAAACAACTAACTGATATGTAATATAAAGAGTATAATAATATTTTTTCGTCTGTTTTTATGTTTGTAACGAATAGGCTGCGAAACTACTAGACGGATTTTGATAATACTTAGTATGAGGATACATTGATTCATTGGGAGTAACATAGGCTACTTTTTATCCCGATTTTCCCGCGGAATCTTGAGTCACGTGGGTCAAACCGCGGAGCGCCGCTAGTACAAAATAAAAACGTAGAAGCATTTTATTCGTATACAAGCCTGTTGCTCAGTTCGGGGCTAGATGGCATTGTGTGCAATATCCTGCAATATTAAAAAATAATAAGTAAAGTATGGGCAAATATTGACTGAGTTAACATGTTAACTGCGCAATAATAAATCAATCCATGTTAAAAAAAATATGTAGCATCCACCCCCAGGTTATTAGCTAGAAACAAGTTAATAAATATTTTAGAACCATGCACAATACGTGATCTAGCCTAACGTTAAGCAACTAAGCTTATGTTGTGGTAGCCAAAAATAATATATGTTGTAAATAAATACAAATATTTGCTCACTCAAATATCTGTATACAAATGTTGGTTCGACGACAGGAATCGAATTCATAACCGGCGATAGTTCTTCTACCGCATCACAGAGGTCGTCACAAATTGTGATCTACATCGATTTAAAAACTAACAAATGGTGATCTACACCGATTTAAAAACTAACAAATGGTGATCTACACCGATTTAAAAACTCACAAATGGTGATCTATACCGATTTAAAAACTAACAAATGGTGATCTACACAGATAAATACATTTAAAAACAACAGGGGACCATTGATGAAAGCTGTAACAAAACCAATTTAGTGAGCACACATTGTATCGAACAAACGGGAGGCGCGTCTGTGTCCCGGTGACCGCTAAAAGGGTCCAACAAACACCGTACCTACCTTAAAAAACACAATATTTTTTACCCTCCGGTCGAGCCAGCTGCCTTTTGTATAACAATGTTTCAGCCATGTTACCACCAGAGGCAATCGGTATAATCCGACCGAATTAAATTACCTCCAGACCTAATACAGTTCGATTTATAAAATATATTCCGCGGTCATAGCTGGAACTATGTATGAATAATAATTTACATAGATAAATCGACATAGACTTAAAACGATATCGAGATGGACTTAAAACTTAGAAAAAATAAATCTATCTATATTATAAAGCTGAAGAGTTTGTTTGTTTGAACTCGCTAATCTCAGGAACTACTGGTCCGAATTGAAAAAATATTTTTGTGTTAGATAGTCCATTTATTTATAGGCTACTTTTCATTTTGATATTCCCACGGGATCGGGACTTACGTGGGTGAAACCGTGGGGCACAGCTAGTACAATATAAAATGCTTTGTCCCAAATGACTGACTGACGAATCAACACATAGCCTAAACCGCTGATCGAAGAGACCTGAAACTTGAAGAGTGTGTTGTTTGTATAACCTATAACCTATAAATAAAAAGGGAAAGGCTTAGGCTGCATCATCACCTACTATCAGACAGGTGTGATAGTAGTCAAATGCTGACCTATCGTAAGTAAAAAAATTGAGTTTTACAAATATCTAATGCGGGAAAGGTTTGTTAGTTTTGACGTTTGTCATGCAGATTTTACCTAAATTGGATCGAAATGTTTTCATGGTGACGTTTAGTATGCTCAAGTCTGTAAAAAGTGACTAAAAATGTGTTAAAATGTCTGTCTGTGGAATTTCTTTTGTGAAATTTACTACATCTCTTTATAAGCCACCTTTCGAACTCGGTCGGGTTATAACCGATTGCACAGACAATATGCCATGCCCTTTGTTAAAAGTCACGCTTGATTTGGGGGCGAAATTTTGTCCTTTTTGTTGTACTGTGATATTGATAAGTGTAAAAAAAAGAATGTGATGCAAGTATTGTGCATTTTGTAAAAGTAGGTTGGTATGAAATTTAAAATTTTATGCGTGTTATTTTATTGACATCTGTCGATATGTTAAAACTATTTTAATAACCGGAAAATTTCTAAATTTAATAATAAAATACGATTTAAATTACTCTCAATAGAATAAAAGTAGAGCAGGCAAATTCTTATAATATGAAACTATATTTTTTATATATATTATTTGGTTCCAAAAATTGCAACTCACACACATAACTCTAACCAACGGAAGGATCTAAAATTTCGCATACAGACAGCTTGTAAGCATCCGCTAGGAAAAGATTAAAAAAAATTAAATCCTTCGAATACGAAGTCGCAGGCAAAAGTTAGTACATGTTTTAATGAGCCTCTGTATTTACCAAAAATAATATAGTCGATGTAGGTAAATAAACCTTTCAGTTCTTAAAATAAAGTAAAAAGAAGGCATATTTACGAACAACAATAACTACATACTCTATGTTTACCAAGTACTTACCTACCTATTATACGCATCTTTTTTAAACGAACAATAAACGTCACACCCAATAATCCACAAACCGCTGAACACAATACCCGTACAACAAATTACACGGTGACATTTTCAATTCGGTTTCATTATCAAAACACGCGCTGTGATTGGCCGTGGCTTGGTGACAAATGGGCGACAAATTTCCCTGTCAACCAATAGAAAGCGAGGTAGCGGTTTGTGTCACGTGAATGGAATAATGCGTGAATAATCGTAGATGTCATTTAAGTAGCAGGCAGACATAGTGTTAAAATGTGGACAGATGTTTTTGTTAGTGTAGTAGAGTATTACATAAGATATTGAAATTACATTATAGCATCACTATGGCGAACGCAGTTGATAGATAAAAATTATATAAAAAATAATCATACAAAATACTGTTCCACTGTACTGTTCCAGAGGAAGCATTAGCGATGGCCACTGCGTCTTAAATCTCACCCTACTCGAATAATACTGATTAAATTCTGTCATAGACCGATCGCAGTAACTGAAAGAAAAAAAAACTATACTGTTCCAAGATCACAGAAGTCTAAGTGGAAACAGACAAATAAATTCACATTGTCATTATTTAATCAATTGAAAACTTGCAACGTATTAAAAGCTAGGTTAGGAGTGGCTTGGGAACGCGCCCCACATACCTACATACATATCCACATACCTAGGGGTACCTACATAATAGGACAACCTCTGGTCGTCCTATTATCTTCAGGCCAGTAGCCCAGTTGCCGGGAGCCTCACATACCCTCACTACTTCCCCCCCTGGGGAGTGGCGGGATGATGCATAAGGCGCATTTCTCCACATTAAAAATAAAATAAAAAAGGTCGCCTAGTGTCAGTGAAGAAGGAGGTGAAAAGTGAAGACGAAGAATTATTCTACAGTGTGAAGAATGAAAATGATTCTCCTTTTTCACTGTAGTCAGTTAAATAAAACCTTCACCACTCTGTCAAATAAAGATTTAAACTGCATCCATCACACTTCAACCTAGTCAAAACTCCCTATTATTCCCTACTACCACATAGCGTGTTCAAAGCAGGAAACGAACAAGATTATCCTT
Organism: Idaea straminata; assembly: GCA_951213275.1. NCBI lineage: Eukaryota > Metazoa > Arthropoda > Insecta > Lepidoptera > Geometridae > Idaea > Idaea straminata. The sequence goes on from OX577861.1 coordinate 11,088,438, forward strand.
CTTTTATCTGAACAATTACACGCCATTCCGTACCCCGAACGAACCGAACCCCGTACTATAGCTAAGTCGTAGACTCGGTCGTAAACGAACCCTGTCTCGTGGTGATCGGTGTTAAGATAGTAGTTCACACTCAATATTGTCGTTTAATCAGGTCGTTCGCACTCTAACGCTGAATGATCACTCATCACGAATGACTGTGGTGATTTTTAACTGACTATAGGAAGATGTTATTAACTTTTTAATGATTTTTAAGATAAAATAATTTAGAATTTTATTATCTATATTTATATTATAAAGCTGAAGAGTTTGTTTGTTTGTTTGAACGCGCTAATCTCAGGAACTACTGGTTCGAATTGAAAAAATATTTTTGTGTTGGATAGTCCATTTATCGAGGAAGGTTATAGGCTATTTTTTATTTTGATATTCCCATCGGTGAAACCGCAAGGCGCAGCTAATATTCAGATACCTATTCGTATACTCTACCAAACCAAATTAACAGCATTATTTCACCTACTTACAAGCCGTTATTTTCATATTTTCAAGAGGCAATTTAGTATCGTTATCATACACGATCAAGGCTCATAATGAAGGTAATCACCATGTTTTCATGTCAACACACGGACTAGAAAAAAATAACAAATGACATTCGGTTTATCGAGAAATCTTTACGGTTGAAACGGTCGGAGGGGAGGAGTTTTGATCGGTGCTTTTTATGGTTGAAGATAGATAGTGAAATAACCCTGCCTAAATTAAATAAGGTTGGTTAAACAAAGTTAAGTTAATTTGGCATTAAATTGTATTAAAAATTACAGTTATTAATGAAATTTTATACAACTTAAATGATCCTTGAGTTATTTCATTACTAGCTGCGCCCCGCGGTTTCACCCGCGCAAGTACCGATCCCGTGGAAATATCGGGATAAAAAGTATCCTATGTGTTAATCCAGATCTCCAGCCATCGAGATACCGAGTTTTATCGCAGTGGTTTTTGTGTGAAGGAGTAACAAACATACACACACACACACACACACACAAATTTTCACATTTATAATATTAGTAGGATTGATCAAATGTTGGTATCTATCTTAGGAGATGCCAAGATAATATCTTCATGATTTGTAAAAAAAAAAATCAATGTAAAAAATAAATTTAAGTATTAACAAAAAGTAACATCTAAGTAAGTACTTATAAATTAAGTATAAATAAATAAAATAAAAATAAAATAAATAAATTAAGTTAGTAATTAAAAATAAAAGACAAAATTACTTATCATGAAATGTCTGAAACTACATGAGCTACGAATTTATAACTTTGCCTTTTAAGAAAGGTTTTTTGAAAATTTAAACCCTAAAGAAATATAAATGTTACATGACTTTTTAACTTACTATAGGTACGAAGTATAAAAGTCAAAGAATTTTATTCTGATGAGAAATTCTAGATTTGCATTGTTGTCTAAGTACTAGCTAACAGTTCTAATTCAATTAATACATGCCCCACTGAAACGTACCGATAAGCTTTCTCATAAGAGTTTTATTTCAAATATCGTTACAAATACCAATATGGAGTAAGAACAGTCGCTAAACACAGCCAAACATGTATTTCCGTGAGACTGTCAAAACATTAGAACTCAAACCTTTCCACTAGTGATGTTCGTGATGATATGTTTTTTTTAGATTTCCCTTTTTTTAAAATTCTACATGTAAATTTTTAAATACAAGAACCTTTTATACTTGTGTATACTCTACTACTTGGGGAGGTTCTCAATTCAAATCTTATTTATTTTGAAATATTGAATCAAATTTAATATTAAATTATAATAATAATATGAATTCATTTTCGTGGTTCAAAAGATTTTGGTTGTTTTACAGAAGTTACGAGAGCAGTTATTTGGGCCCTAGTTGGGCCATGAGCCCTCTTTTTTTCATGGAGCTAAGGTGGTCTACAAAGTACAGACTTATAATCGATAGTTGATAGAGTATGAATCAAACAGCTATATACGATTCTTCACTTGTTTAATTTGCTTTGTCTTACAAATTTAGCCCTTATAGTGGCAGGACGATGTTGACCGGAACTTTGTTTAGCCGTTCCCCATTTCTGAGACGCTTTAGAGGAATCGTGTAAGGCATTATTTGTTCACCATAATACTCTCAAGCGGTAAGTATGAGTCTCAAAGTGCACTACAAAATCATAGAACTTAACGTTTCTGAAAATAAGTTTTTTAAGACGCTTTAGAGGTTTGGTATAAAGGCATTTTATGTTCGTCGTAATGCACTTAATCAATAGGTATGGATTTCACAGTGACGTTTTTAGCTACTATATCTGTTGTATCTAAAGGCCTTTACGTAAAGAAAATCAAACCTATCATGGCCCAATACTCAGTTACGGGCAAATACTCAGTTATGGGCCAATACTCAGTTATGGGCCATCACTAAAACAACGCTACCGGAAAATGTAGAACCATCACTAGCACTCGAACGACGTTTGTTTGCACAAACATTACAACACTTAGTGAGCACATGATGTCCGATCATTAGCGGTGCACACACAGACAGACAGACATGGCCCATTTAATTATACCTTCGTGATGGAAACGATCGCTCTGATTTGTTTAGAACGTGCGTTGTGTCAATCATTGAGACAATAGTGCTCTAACGAATCATAGGTTAGAATTACCTTGATTGCGATAAGTGATCGCAATGTTGCTAATTGGTGGTAAGGTTGCTGTTTACCACGATCTGTGATTTGACGTCAACTATTTGTCAAAGAGAAAAGCCTTTGTGTCAGAAGTACCATTGATTTGTACCATTGATTGTACAAGTGACACAACTTTGTATCCTTAGTACCTTTAATGGTACTAGTGACAACTATTTAGGATCAGTAGTACCATCAGAAAAAAATATGTATCGCTAGTACCACGAATGGTACAACTAAGCATTGAAGTACCGTGGAGTGGGCCCAGGAAGTGAATTGTCGCAATTATTCCGGGCAAAACCGTTTGTTTAAAGTGCAGTCGCATTGCGTACCTCAATGCCAAAGCCGAAGCTCTAAAATCTATTTATTCATTTGGAATCATCAAATTGAAACGTCTTCAAAACTAAGCTAGGATAATACTTCTTGTCCATCCAAAGGTTGCCTGGAAGAGATCGCTTTGAGCGATAAGGCCGCATTTTGTAGCACTAATACTTAAGCTTTGTTTTTATTTAATGTTATTTGAAAATGGTGTTTACCATGTGAATGTGAATGCCAATGAAAAGACGGCACAAGAAACTCATACGGTTTTTTTGTGATCATGCTCACAAATGGAGCCATGAAAGTCAATCATCAATTTTTATTTTATTTATTATTATTTTATAAGAGAGGGCAAAAAGTCTGTAAGTACTTAAAAGCAAATTAAAAAAAAGAATTAAAGTAGTAGTTAAATAGAAGAAAGGCCAAAAAAATTAACGTGTAACGACACGCGTTTAAAACAGAAAATATTTAAGTACGAGATTATGGTTATTACGGTTTTATGTTTCACGTTTTCGTAATGCGTAACATTCGTTTCAATAATAATTAAGTTACATTTCCTTGAAACATTATATTTACATAGTACATGAGGCCCCCTTTAATTCCGTTACAATTAACTCTTCGACACCACAACTGAGAAACAATAACACCAACTTAACACATCTGCTATGTAACCATAAATAAATAAATATAACATTGTTTATTGTGTCACAATCTTATTCTTAATGTCACCAAAATAAAAAGACCTATCCATTCTTCAAAAATTACATTCATCTTTGGTTTTTTGTTCCCTCTTTATAGACAAACGGGTCAACCGATTTCGATAAAAATTTGCAAAGGGATAGCTATTAATGTTAAAAAAAATTCTCTATTTTTTATTTGAATATTTTCACAAGAATTTTGGCAAAACAGCAGGGATTGGGTAATGAATTAATATTTTTCAAAGAGGTCTTTTTATAATGGTCTCGAATCAACCTTGTCACTGTCTGTCGCGTCATATGGGACCCATTTGTTTGGATAAATAAAGTTGTGTTCACAATAGGTTCACCATATGTTGTTAATAACTGGCTACAGACTTTAAGACTTGGCAATGCTATTCGTTGGATAAAATAATTGTTGGGTACGTGGATTGGGTGACAGTTTATTGATGCTCCTATTTAGGTATTAAGTAAATATGTATTTATCTGAAGTAATAATTTATTTATGTAAAAGTTTTGCATGATTGATGTAAGCGTATTTAAATAATATTTAAAATATTAAATTGCTTGCATCAGATTGTGCTTTGTGTAATTTAATTTTAAATTTGTGTGTTAATATTATGTAATTTTGATAATTAAATAAGGTGCAATACAAATTATGTTAGAATGGCTAGTGATATGTTTTCTACAAGTAAGTTGTATAAATACATTGTATTGTAGGGTCAAAGTGTTAGTATTACATTTTTAATAATATCTATCCAAAGATTGTGATTAAACAAATTTAGCTAAATGCATTTAATCTTTATTATATTCTCCTCCCTATATTCATATGATGCACAAACGATTACGGATAGCCTAGAACAAAAACATGCAACCAGTCATTCGTATAGGAGGTTACTCAAATACTTGCTTTTGCCCGCGACTTCGTCCCCCTAAAAGTCGAAAATGACCAAGGAATCACGTTGTCCCATACAAACTTGGCCCCCTTTTCACCCTCTTAGGGCTAAAATTTCGGAAAATCCTTTCTTATCCGATGCCTACGTCACACAAAGAACACACTCCAAGTTTCAGGTCTCTACAATCAGCGGTTTAGGCTGTGCGTTAATCCGTCAGTCAGTCAGTCAGTCATTCAGGACAAAGAATTTTAAATGTATAGATTTAATCAGTTTGACACTTTGACGATATCTTTTTATTGTGTTGACTCAGGACTTTGATTTTTATACACCTAATAGGGATTTTTACACACCTATATATCTCAGTATCTGATATGAATTTCAACTTGCTAGGTCGACCCCTTCCTGAGAAAATCCTTGGTGACAGAGATACAGACAGAGGGACAATAAAGTGATCTTATAAGGGTTCCTTTTTTACATTTTGATGTACGGAACCCTAAAAACTAAGCAATATGTAGGTGTCTAGGTATCTTGGTAGGTATTCACAAAAAAGTACCTATAACATTTTATTCATTGTACGGTCACCATAACACAAGTTTGGACCTAGATGACGTTGCGTGTAATTAATTACAATATATTTATTTATTATATTATATTGGAAATTTCGGTTTATTATATTTTTTTCGGCTATTTGCTGAAAATTTGAATTAAATCATGATAAACAGGCAAATTGGAAAGAAGTTTGAAAGAAAACCGGCCTCGTGAAAGAAAAAAAACAACATTTATAAAAGTTATTTAGCCTCTGAAAAAATGTTTACCAAAGTTTTCACATAAAACACGACTCATTTTAAAACTTTATTCCCCTAAAACCTTCATAATAAAGTGCTCCGAGATTTTTAACACATAAAAGGCACTTATTATAAGAAATAAATATTTTTAGTGCCTACTTAGGTACCTCGATCATGCAATCTGCACATATATTAGAGCCGGGCAGCGACACACTGAAAGGCCTTTACCACGGAACTTTGTATATTGCTTTGATAGAAATCGAAAAGTCACGTGTAAACAAATATTTTCTAAGTAAGCGTGCAACATCTTAGACCACATCGTCACTTACAATCTAAACATGTAGTACCTCTTTTTTTGTTTAGGAACTTTTAATTTATTAAACTTATATATCAAACTGCAGGTCTTTGGGTGCTTTCGCTTTTCTTAGAAATCGATGTTTTAGTACTGCTTAAAATATACTCCCCTCAATTTATGACCATCACAATGAATTTAGAATCATATAATATCAAAAAATGTTTAATCACAAATGTAGGTACCATATATTATACTTGAAGGTTTTGAATTAAAAACAATAACTTTGGAAAATTGATCGTATTCTTATCTATATTCTTAGGTATCTGAAATAATTGAATTTTATTGAATTTTATTGAAACAAATGAAACGAATGAAACGAATGAAACGAATGAAACGAATGAAACGAATGAAACGAATGAAACGAATGAAACGAATGAAACGAATGAAACGAATGAAACGAATGAAACGAATGAAACGAATGAAACGAATGAAACGAATGAAACGAATGAAACGAATGAAACGAATGAAACGAATGAAACGAATGAAACGAATGAAACGAATGAAACGAATGAAACGAATGAAACGAATGAAACGAATGAAACGAATGAAACGAATGAAACGAATGAAACGAATGAAACGAATGAAACGAATGAAACGAATGAAACGAATGAAACGAATGAAACGAATGAAACGAATGAAACGAATGAAACGAATGAAATCAATTGCTTTGAAAGGGATTGTAACTGGAAGTAATTAGCAGTTTGGTTGGTAGATCCCCTGATAACAATCTACGGTTTAAATGGGCGGGTTCAGTTAAATACCGTGGTGTTGTGAATTGACCCCGATTTTATCGCATGCAAGGGTTAAGAGAGGATGTCTTATGGAGTTTTAAGGGTAATATAGCAAGGGTTAATTTAAGTAGAAAAATCATAGGTGTAGCTAATAACAAAGCTGGACTTCTTAAAAAAAAGATTGTATATGTATAAAATCTGTTTATACCTAAAACCTTTGTGTTTTTATACTAATTAATAAACATTGACCGAGACCTCTGTAGCGCAGTGGGCAAACACCTGCGTCGTATAAAGCTGCGGATTCGATCCCCGCCATTGAACAAATTTATATTTGTTGCATGTACCTAATTAAGTAGGTATGTAAATATATATTTAGAAAAATGAAGTATACCTTATAAGTATTCAGTCCATTATCTAGCCACCATAACACAAGCCTAGTTACAAACATGTGGCTGGATGACTCTAAGTGCTATATTTATTTATTTTATTATTTGACGTTAGTCATATGCTGTGAAAATAATTCACTATACTTTATATTCTAATGGCAAATTTAATTAAGGGGAAGCTATGACAATAAAGGATTGTTGCACTTAACATTTAGGAAGCCTTAGGCAAAATATACCTAATCTAGAAGGTTACCACCATGCCCTTATTCAGTTGTACAAGTTTTGATATAAATATACATATTGCAGGACATTCCACACATCGCCATCTAGCCCCAAGCTAAGTAAATACTTGTGTTATGGGTACTATATGTATACAACGGATATATAACTTATATACTTTTCTTTTGTAAATATATACTTATAATACAAACAACCAGTCCACAGACAAACATCTAAGCTTAGATACTTGTCTAAAGCAGGAATCGACCCCTACCTCTTTTGTTTCTCCTCTATATGTCATAGAAATCTAGCTTTTGCCCGTGATTTTGTTCACGTAGCGTTTGTTTTTTTTAAAATTCTTTCTTAGCAGATGCCTACGTTGTAATAGATATATATTTTTGCCAAATTTTATCCATTGATTAAAGTTTTGTGTTGATATTTCAAATAATCAGTAAGTACTTTTAAATTTATATATTTATGGATTTGGTACTAAAGTAAATCAACTGAATATTTATTTCATTCAAAATTCTTTAAGATAATAATGCTATAGATTACTAAATAAAAAATATGATGTCACGAAAGTGGCAAAAATTAGCTAAATATTCCATGTACTTAAATCTATACTAATATTATAAAGCTGAAGAGTTTGTTTGTTTGTTTCTTTGAATGCGCTAATCTCAGGAACTACTGGTTCTAATTAAAAAAAATTTTTGGATAGGCTTCGTACCAAATATTCCGCGTAAAATCCCCGTCAAAAACAAACTCTTATAAAAGTAATCTTATTAGATGTTTCAGTTCAATTTTTTTCCACAATTTTGACTATTTCGTTCGGATCAGCCATAAATCGTGTCTTACTTAAATTTCACCCTGTCCGGCGATGGTATCCGTCTCGTCACGCGAAGGCTCGCACTTTGTTTACAACTTCCGCTCGGCCGGAGTTTCCGGACACTTCCGGTCTGAACGAATCCGGAAAATGACCGTATCGTGTCACCTTAACTACGTGTTTTACGATTTATGGATTTTATGAAGCTTATTATGTTACGGACGTGTAATTAGAGGGTAAGGGTGTTTCACGATGGAGTGCCAATTGTTAACGATTTAATTGCATGACGTCGCTTTAAAACATTTACTGGGCCTTAAGGTGAATGGCTACCGGCGCACTCTTCATACAAACGTAGTCGACTGTTTCCTCCCTGGATAATGACACTAAAGTAAATATGTTTGTGGCATAAGACCTATAACTGCCTTGACTATGCCCCTATGTCTTTGTTTTTTTATTATCTAATTATCATGGAAATGAAGATTGAAAAAAAATCATAGGGGCATGGTCATGGCAGTTATAAGTTTTATGCAACAAAAATATTTACTCTAGTGTCAGTATCCAGGGAGGAAACAGTCGACTACGTTTGTATGGAGAGAGCGCCCGGTACCCTTTCCTTTTAAATTATGTTAACCGACTTGACGTGTCTTACGTGTGACATGGTATAATATTTTGATGAATATCCTTACTTCCAAACTAGTGGTATATATTTGAAAGTTTGTTAAGTGTTTGTTTGTTCCCTTTTCATGGTCATCATCAAATAGTCATACGTAATACTAATTCAAGTTATAGGCACCCAATCACAACTGTTATTGTATAAAATGAAGTAAGTAAAATTACAAGCATTTTACAGGTCAGCGATTTCTTTTTTCTTTCACATTGACATGCAAAAACAGAATTAAGATTATACCCACTTAAGTATTACTTATCTTTTAAGTCGAGAAATTTCAAACAAACACATAGCAACAATGTACTTGATTATTATGTTAAGAATTCCTCAGTTAAATAACATATTCAAAGATCACATTCTCACATTATACATATTTCACTGAGTCTTCGACCTCTATTCATAACAAAATGTCCTCACGATCTTTTACATCTAAAATGCCATCCAAAAGCTAAAAACCATGCAATATTAACTCTTAAAACCTATATCTTAAAAGTGCTGATGTTATTTTGTAGTGTAGATTGAGTTGGTTTAATAAGACGGTTATGTTTATAATATAAACAAATGTCGATCGAAAATAGATACTGTCGTTGTCACTGTGAGGCGTTAAACAAACGGGCTTAAGTGCCGCTTTAGTCAAGTGTACTTGAGTTATGGCACTTTTAGGCCGGATACGGATTTGCGGTCATAGACTTTAGGAATTGGAGTCTTCCAGTCTAGAGTAAATAGGTACGGTCGGCTGCAAAATTGCAGCCTCCGTGACATGTTTTCATTCTAATATCTTTGTTTGATAAATTCACGAGTTAGACGACCTTAAACTTCAACTAAAGCAGTGCCTAAAATCTTTCTTGTGTTGAAAACATTTTTATAACAGTCGTTTTGGAGCTCTACCGGGGGCTGCAATTATGCAGCCGACCGTACCTTCTAGGCGAGCATGCTACATCTTCGATCTCATCTTCGTTTCCCTTCAGGTGAGATAAGGTCAAATGCATGTTAAAAAAAAAACATAAAAGACTGATCAAACTATAGAATTATATAAAACATTGCTTTCACCCGTGCTTTCGTCCGCGTTGAGGTAGAATTTTTCAAAATCAGGTATCACATGCTTAAGGTTGAGCTTTTTAGTTAAGGCAATATAATTCGGAGACCATCTTTCTTACATTTTTCTAATTTTTTAGGTAGTTTCATCAGAAGATGAAACTACCATGGTTATTTTCACTTCTAAATTTATTAAAAAAGGAATATTTGCCGTGTTTTTTGTTTTTATTTTGTGAGCTCGTCATTTCGATGTTATTTCAAACACCATTTTCACGATATGTGAACTACTACGTATGCGGACTACCTCCTTTCGCCTGAGTTTTCTGCATGAGTTTAATTTTGGTCCCCTACTCTCGTCTCTCTCTTTACTGTTCTTCTTTCCTATTGAAAATGTTTTCTTGCGAAGTCACCTTAAATCTTCCTCAATTATCCATCCACTGCTTCCAGGACCCCGGAATTTCTTAGTTCTTTTAAGCCTTGCTTCAAACAAACGCCCGTCTACAACTCCCAACTACATAGATAATTAGATGCTTATCAAGAATCCCACACACAGCGCCAACGCGACACGCTTGCGACAGAGTTGTGACTCATGCGACTTTCAACCTGCGTAGGCGACGCGACATTTGTGTCGTAAGTGTTGATTGGAACTATCTGATTGATATTTATATGGAACTTGATTCTAGATAAGGTCTTTTGTACTGTTAGGATCATTGCTCATTGTTTTAGTAACCAAAAATCTATTATGCAAAAATCTTGGGCGCATATGTCAGTTCTACTACTCTTTATGAGTTCCACCCATTTTTTATTTGCTTCTAAGTACCTACAGACTTTTTGTCCGCTTTACCTTTATTTTTAGTATCCATAGAATAAAACATGTGAAATTCAAAATATATAAAAGAATGCCTATTTAACCCAACCTACCGATTTTGGCAATTTTAAAACCCAAAGAAATATATTAGTGCTAAACCAATTAAAAATTCTATTAGAACCATTTTCGACTTCTACGCGGTCATGAAGTCACGGGAATAAGCTAGTTTAATATAAGTGACTGTTTACTGTAATTTAAGTGGTGAACTTATATCCCAACTTACTAGTAAGTAGAGTCTTAATACTATAAATACAAAAGTAACTTTGTCTACCTGTCTGTTTGTTATGCTTTCACATCTAACCCACTAAATCAATTTTGATGAATTTTAGGATAGAGATAGATTGAACCTCGGATGAGGACATTAGCTATTTTGTTTTAGTACTTTACATTATCAAGGACACTTTTTGTCTATTAGACTAAAGCGACAATTTCAAAACCAGAAGAAAAAAATACCAAAAGAAAAAGGATTGGAAATAATTAGCATAGATAGATAGTTTCGCACATAAAATCTATATTTTATTATTCTATAGGTAGCTGAAGAGTTTGTTTGTTTGAAACTTTGAATACGCTAATCCCAGGAACAACTGGTTCAAATTGAAAAAAATATTTTTGTGTTGGATAGTCCATTTATCGAGAAAAGCTTTTATCCCGATATTCCCACGGGATCGGGAGTTACGCGGGTGAAACCCCGAAGCGCAGCTAGTATGAAATAAGAGAGCAGTATTGACGTAGTGGTAGATACCTCGACTTTCATTCTGAAGGTCCGAATCCTGGTTCTGCACATTTCTTATGTAAAATTTATGTCCACTAATTGACATTGCTCTTACGTAAGGTTTGGGGAGGCTCACAGCTAAGCGAAGATCGCTGTTCGTTATGGTCGTGCGGGTTATGCGACGCCTGGCACTGGACTGGTGACCAATTCACAGTGTGGCAAAAATGTGTTTTCGTGAGCCCCTCCATGCTTCGGAAGGCCGGAAGTCCCGGTTGCTTACTCTAGTAGCAGTCGTTAGGTCAAGTTAGAAGCCTTAGGGCATACCACTATCCGAGAAGAAGAAGTAAAGGAAAACAGTGTGATAAAACCCGCGGCTTAGTTATCTCCATACGTATATTGACAATTTCTTTCCTTTAGACACGGTCGACTAAGCTAAACAAGTACTGGGCAAGCCTACTCCATAGGCATGCAAAAGGGACCCAATTGAAGAAGTCTAGTTGCGAAATACAGCCGTACATAAGTACAAGTAAGTACATAAAAAACAATAGGTGCAATATATAAAAGTTTCAGTACAACACTCACAGTTCTAAGGGACCACCCACACTGCATCAATAAACGCAGCGTTTTATGACGTCGATAATAAACGCCTGTTTACATTGACGGTCGCAGCGCTGGCTTGTCAACCGCTACCACTACTGTTCTAAGCGGCGTACTGCTATTTCTGTAATGTTTGAACAATGGATTATGGGCATATGTTGAAGTTAAGAGGAAAGGGTACCGGGCGCTCTCTCCGTACAAACGTAGTCGACTGTTTCCTCCTTGGATAATGACACTACCACAAATATTTTCCTCCCTGGATAATGACACTAGCACAAATATTTTTGTTGCATAAAACCTATAACTGCCATGACTATGCCCATATGTTTTATTTTTTTTTTATTTCTTAATTTGTATGATAATTAGAAAATGAAAAAAAACAAATATTTTTGTTTTATAAAACCTATAACTGCCATGACTATGCCCATATGTTTTGTTTTTTCGTTTTTAAAATCTTAATTTCTATGATATTAGAAAATGAAAAAACCAAGACATAGGGGCATAGTCATGGTAGTTATAAGTTTTATGGCTCAAAAATATTTGTGCTAGTGTCATTCATTATCCAGGAAGGAAACAGTCGACTACGTTTGTATGGAGAGAGTGCCGGTACCCTTTCCCCTTAAACATTAATTGCTTTGGATATTAACGTGTACGGACCTTTATGAATGGGAAGATTCAATTTCACTGGAGAATGTCTTAAATATACCTCTTGTTTATCATTTCGTCAATTTTTAATTGTTTTATCATTTTTTTCTCTGTTTACATATTTTTTCTCACGGTTTGTGCATTTATTCAGTTTATGTGCATATTTGTCCCGATTATTCGAAAAAAATAAATTAATATTGCAGGTCATTGCACAACGTCATTTGGGCCCAATTTAAGCAACTAGGCTTGTGTTATGGGTGCTAGACAACGGATATTCTACTTATATACTTTTATTTTGTAAATATGTACTTATAATACATGGAAATAACCAGACCACAGACAAATATCTAAGCATAAATACTTGTCTGAGGCGGGAATTGAACCCGTAATGCTGAGTTTGGCAGTCCGGTATGGTGACCATTGCGCCAACTGTTTATAACTTGATAGACAACTCAAAGAACAAAAAAACCCAAAAAATCTGGTCAAAAGTGCCAAACCAGTCAAAGTCTTATAGTTTGTCAAATAGGGGCTACTTTATCATAACCTTATAATTTATGGACATTTTGGAAGGAACTGTAGTCGAGTTGCAACGCAAAACCTTTTTAATTTATTAAGAAATAATTTGTCTTATTTTTTAATACTTGTACTTTGTACTTGTATTGGCTAATTTGTCAGCATGATTTATGTCGAGTTGCTTCATAGACGACTTTATATTGAAGACTAGTTGCAAATTAGTCCACATGATTTTGAGACAAGTTGCCGCATATGGCGACTTGCGTTTTAGACCGTCTGATACTAACCCCTTTTTGCATGAGGATGGAGTAGGCTTGCCCAGCACCTACTACCCTCTCAGCTTATTCGACCATGTCCAGAGGAGAGAACTTGTCAATACTTTTTAGTATTTTTTAATAACTACGATGTGTTATTGTTTTAAATAAAAGCAATTCTCAAGATCAGATTACAAAACAATGTAACCTCAAGCTTCATAATTACGTCTAAATTAATGTCTAAATAAGTATCACAAGACAAATGAACAAAGAAAGGGTTCATTAATCATAGTCTAGTGAATAGATGATACTTGGTGTTTTCATGGTTATTTTTTAGAATGATTTTGTAATCAAATTCAAGTTTTATACTAAGACTAGCTTTTGCCCGCGACTTAATCCGCGTAAAAATCGAAAATGGTCCAAGGAATCACGTTGTCCCATACAAACTTGGCCCCCCTTTTCACCTCCTTAGGGGTAGAATTTCGAAAAATCTTATCCGATGCCTACGTAATGCAAAGAACCCACCCTTCAGGTCTCTACGATCAGCGGTTTAGGCGTTGATCCGTAAGTCAGTCAGGACAAAGTATTTTATATGTATAGATTAAAGTTTTACCCTAAGACTAACACCGCCCTTCTTCATCTTCCTGACCATATCCCAATTTATTTTGGCTTCGGCGCAGTATGTCTTCTTCTTCCATTCACTTCTATTAGTCATCGTTTCATTATTCACATCCATCTCTCTCCATTTTCTTAGGTCGTCTTTTCATCCCTCTACCATTCATACTCATCACTCTTCTAGTCACATGCGTCTCCTCTCTCCTCATTACATGTCCGATAACGTCTAATAAATTCATTCACAAAAAAGATGACGTCATGCGTCCCGTTCTGAGAACGGGACGCGTCAAGGTATTGACTAGGTAACCATGCCAACGTATCATCGTTACTGTTGCCATATGATTAAACAAGGACCAGAATTGTAAGGTTTCATACAACGCTCTGTGATAAGTACACTACTACAAGTATGACGCGCGTGTGTGCGTGTCTAGACTTGTGTTATGGTGACGAGTGACGAATAGAATAAAGGAAAGTAAAAGAAAAAAAGGAAATTAAAAATATACTTAGATAAAAGAAAAACTAAATCATAAAAAAACTCAATTTTTTATCGTTTTTTTTTATGATTTTATCAAGTAAAATTAGTGACTGTAAACCGAATTTACAGACAACCATTTGTATTTTTTTTTTCAGTAACTGGCGCTGCATTGAGGCTTAATCTAATATAGTCGATAATTATTTTATCCATCTTCGTTACTCCACACATCCATCTCAACAGTCTTTTCTTTTAACATTGAAAAAGATTATAATTTCGTTAGTGACTCAGGCTGGTTATAGGGCACCAAATAGCGAATTTTAGACATTTTGTCATATCTCCGGTGTTTATGATCTTAGATGGATAAGTTATATGTCAAAATACGCTCACGGGGGTGATGTACAATCTGTATTTTGAGTTTTGAAAAAAAGTTTTGATTTTTTTTTAAATATGTCACCTGGTGACAAAGATTTCTAAATAACTTTTTTTTTTGGTTCAGTTTTTGTTTTTATTTAATGATATCTCGTGAAAATGTTAATTGTAACAGCAACGAAATATCGAGCTTAAAAAAATAAAAACATAAAACATTTGAAGTATCCCTTTTTAAATACCTTTAGTAATATAAATAAATAAATAAATAAATATCGCAAGACATTCCTTTTCTTTTGTAAATATACCTATACCATTTAAACACAAAAACAACCAGACCACAGACAAATATCTTAGCATAAATACTTGTCTGAGGCGGGAATCGTACCCGCAACCCTGAGTTTGGCAGACCGGCATGGTGACTATTGTGCCAACTGGATCGTCCCATCGTCATATCTCAAAGAAATAACGAGCTTCAAAAATAAAATTATAAAACATTTTAAGTGTCCCTTTTTAAATACCTTTAGTAATGAAACATTAGCTAATTTAAAAACTCAGTTATTTTCAAGAACCTTGATAGTCTTGAATTCAACCAATTTTCTAGCTAGCGTGCAGTTAACTGTTGCCTTGATATACTATGTTGGATGAATCGACGGCCATTTTAAATGCTCTAATTATCTATGTTCAGTTACGTATCACTGACATGTGTAGTGTAGGTATATTAGGGAAAAAACATTTAACCCGTTCTGAAAAGTATCTGAACTTTGCTTATCTATTCTGTGACAGGATTTACCTTGTATTCTAACTTTGCCATGCCCCGTAGCTAAGTTATCTATACATATACTAGCTATTGCCCGCGACTTCGTCCGCGTAGAAATAGTAGATTTTGCGACTATAATTTGAGATTTAAACTATCCTATCTCTCAAGTTGGATCGAACTGCACATGGTGTGCGAATTTTATTATAATCGGTTAAGTGGTTTAGGAGTCCATTGAGGACAAACATTGTGACACGAGATTTATATATATAAAGATAATGATTTGTCCTGAATGACTGACTGATGGATCATTGTTCGTTAAAGTGCACAGTAGCCCTCAACGGCTTGCTAGTATAATTACCAATAACCCTGTATAGGGATAGGTATTTAAGTTAAAATATGAATAATACATATTTTATAAGTTTGAAAAAAAGCGAACTAGATATCCAAATGTTCTGTAATCTTATGTTTGTTACTGCGGAAGTAACCATCTAGGAATTTGCTAACGTAGACTGAAACCCTAACTTATCTAAGTATATTATCATCATCCGAGCGATGTTCCCGGTTGCATCCCTCTCGGGAGCCCGGGGTCCGCTTTCCTGCTTTTAACAGTTGGGGCTCGCGTCTTTGGCCGTGCCCGCCCATGACACAGTAGCCCTCGTCCACTTCCCACAGGAGTCGGGCGAGGCTCCTGCGCGCCGTTATGCGGCGGCGCCCTATCTATGGGACAACTTCTTCGTAGACTTTCCATATTTTGATGTGGCTTTATTTTTGACTTTTACGGGGGCGACTGCCGTCTGACCCCCCAATCCCCGAGAGGAAAAAGTCAGCGCCAGAGCCTCGTCCGTTTCTCAGCAGGTGCACCAGCTTGCAGGTGAGGTTGACTTGGGCCCAAAGATCTTAGCGGGCCCCATACACCCAACCATATCTAAGTATATTATCATTACATAGTATATAACAAAGTCACTTTTCTCTGTCTGTCCCTATGTATGCTTAGATCTTTAAAACTACGCAACGGATTTTGGAGTGATTTAAGAGGAATATGTATAATACATGCATAATATAGCCGTGCGAAGCCGGGACGAGTCGCTAGTATTGAATAAAGCATTTAGAAATTGAAAAATTGAATCTACGAATTGAAAGTCCACATACTTGCTCACTAGGCCTATTGAATCAAACGAATCCCAGAATCAATGCGTATTGAAAACTCAAACGACAGGAATAGATGAGAGTGTTTAGATTTGGCATTACCGTGGTTTATTGAACTTTTGGATTCTTCGGATGTACGGCATTCCTGGATGAATCAATGGCTCTTTTGATTAGTAGGAAGTTTACGGTGTTTTTGGAAAGTTTCTTCCACTGTTGTAGGATAAACCAACAAGAAATTTATTTAATTAAGATTTCTAACTATTTCAAAGTGGTTATCGTAGTGATTCAAAGATATTGATTAAATAAATAAATATGGACACATAAGACAGCACCAGTTCCAAGCTAAGCTACTAAGCTTGTGTTATGGTGCCCAGACAACGGATGCTTATATAGTTTTCTTTTAAAAATATGTATAAATATACTTACACAATACAAACACAAAGACCAGAGTTTTTCTATGGTTTTCGCGACTTGAACTCATAATTATATTAATTTTATCAGTTTAATTTTTAATGCCGTTTTTTATTAATTTGTTTAAACCTGACGTTGGGTTCAGGTTTAGGTTAAGGGCTCCAATTTTCCGCACTCAGGCATAAGGCTGCCCACGTTTTGGGAAATTTGCAGATGCCATATTCACTGGCATGAGATGACAAATTCGTCTTACAAAATGTGAAATGCTGTCAAACTACCGTCTACTTAAAATTAATAAAAACAAAGTACCCGAAACGTTAGGTTTAAACAAATTAATAAAAAATACGATTATATCCGTTAAAATAAATATAATTAAAAAGACCAGAAAAAAATATTTATACATAAATACTTGTTAGAGCCAAGAATTGAACCCGCAACTTTCTGCATCGCAGGCGGGTCATACCACAGCGTCACAGAGTTCGTTAAAGATAAAGATTGCGAAAATCACATTAAAAATACCAAGTAGGTATAAACTACCTACCTAGTAAGTCGTACCTTGTATTTATTTGAATACCCACGATAAACTAATTTCACCCTACCCATTTTCAAAGCTATGGTAACTGATCACTACCTCAGTACTGTCTAATATCCGTATATATTCCTGTATTATTTATGTATGTATACATGTATGTATGTATACATGTATGTATGTATACATGTATGTATGTATACATGTATGTATGTAATTATTTGTATGTATTTAAGTATGTATTATTAATTTAATGTTTGAAACCATAATTATGTAAATTGTCACCTATTATAAGTTAAATTATTCACAACCTACCAAGCTGATTCAGTTCTTTTCCATCCAAAGGTTGCCTGGAAGAAATCGCTTTCAGCGATAAGGCCGCCCATTTGTGCAACTTTACTTTCTAGCTATTACTTTAATTTGTGTTTATCGTGTTCTGTTTCTTTCTGTGTTGTACAAATTAAGTTATCTATCTATTTCAAATTGAAAGAAATTTAATCTTTTTGAAGCTTAGACCTTTTACAACCGTTAAATTAGTAAATGTTTAAAATATTTGAAACACTAAAAATACTCGAGCTTGAGACTTCTTCATGCCACCAAAGTTAGAACCAGAATGTCTACATTAATCGGTTGGATTTTTCAATATCCAGAAAACAGTACCTCAATTCAGTAGGTATATAAATCATTTAACCTTCCAGTCAATGTGAACATTTTAAAAGTCTCATTCTGATAATAGATACATCCGTTAATAATAACCACAATCTTCTCAAAATGTATACAAATATTTTAGATAAATCCTAATAATAGATAACAAAATTATGGGAATTATGTTCAACAATACTCTTTTTATAAAAGCTCTGGTAAAAAAAAGGTAGCCCATAAAAGCTAGACGTTAAATTAAATCACAAAAATCCAAATAGTCAAGTAAAATATCCTGCAGACGATTATTAATTCGTTCCTACTAACGCGAATTGGTAGTTTACAGTTTAACAATTCTAGCATAAAACGTTATTGCCGCCTTCTAAGCCACTAGCCAGTAGCCAAGAAATATGACCTTATCAATAACAATCGAAAATTAAAGCCGCGGATCACCTCTGATCTCTATCCTGTCACTCTAACGAGTCCTATCCTTAACATCATACTCGCAATCCCAATGAATTTTAAACCTTCAAAGCCTGAGAATAGGGGTTGCCGTTTTTCACCATTAAAATATTGATGCCTTAAACTTTGATACAGGATTTTAACGAATTCTGACCCTTGGGTGACTAGGAATAGAGGTTACAGTGTTTGTAGTTTATTATAATATTGATGGTAATAAATATTCGTCTCAGTTTTACGATCACAATTGAGACTTTTATGATTTTATTGCGGTTGCGCTGTCAACTTCTGGGAACTTATCTCGCGACGGTTGTCATTAGTGATTGTAAAATGAGATGACAGTGGGGTAACGAGACGGTTAATTAGTCCGGTTTATGGTGGATGCACCGTTTCGGATTAATAGCTGATGGCCTGATGATATAGTATAACGATTCTAGTACACTTGTAATAGGTATATTGTGGGACAATGTTGCACTTGCCTTTAGTCATCTTTACCATATCCATCTACACTGATCAATCTATCTATAATATTACTTTCTGCGCCCCCCAGTTTTAACAGAACGTCTGTGTCTATAGAATACACAGTTACTACAAGTAATGCGCTGCAACCTTTAACAGCTACTGTACTAACTACAAACTTTAAGAGGAAAGGGTACCAGGCGCTCTCTCCATGCAAACGTAGTCGACTGTCCCTGAATACTGAAACTAGAGAAAATATTTTTGGTGCATAAAACTTATAACTGCCATGCTGATAATTATAAAATGAAAAAAAAACCAAGACATATGGACATAGTCATGGTAGTTATAGGTTTTATGCCACAAAAATATTTGCTTTAGTGTCATTATTCAGGGAGGAAACAGTCGACTACGTTTGTATGGAGAGAGCGCCGGTACCCTTTCACCTTAACGGCCCTTTTTACCCCTTTAAAAATCCTTTCTTAGCGTTCGAAAAGGAACCTTTTATGCGACGTTAAACACTAAGTTACAGTTTCAGAGATTTCTTGATAAGTCTTCTTACATTGATTCATTAGCAGTCATATAGATGCTTTCCCTATACTCCCACGGGATCGGAACTTACGTGGAGATTGACGAAGGATCTACTTTTATGCCAGTAAAACCGCAAGGTGCAACTAGTACTTCAATAAAGTCATATTTAAATTTTATAAAACTAGCATAAATCAAAAGCGCGAATCGAAAACACCTCAAGGCGCGGAGATCGCTTTACGGATATGATGACATGCGTAGGCGCAACTTTATACCAACTTTTCTTTACAACCCTTAGCTCTGTATTCCAAGGTAAGAAAGTTCAAATTTCCACATCAATGATTTTCTAATGCATCTAGAAATGATCGCTATCACCTTTGTAATAGAGACAGTTTCACTGTAATATTATTTTATTTTAACTTATATCATCGACTTGAAGACCACAGACTTCAATGCTGTATTAAACACTCTTAAAGTTAAAGGCATAAAGTTTATTTTTCTCTGAGTTTTAAGATGCTTGAAATGGATTTGCCTTCCCAGTAGACACACGTATAGCACAATTTCTTGTTTTAGTTCTTAAATGTGGTATATAATTTAGTTGCAGACACCGCACTGTCAAGATGACAAGATCAAGTTTGATACAAGCTGCCTCTGGCGTTTTGGATGTAAAGAATTACGAAAATACCTAAAAAACTGCTCTAATCGGTCTCTGTCGTGGTTGCTATAGAGGGTCTCTGCTATGGTTTCATTTACTAGTTAGTTAAGGAGTGCTCTTGTCAGTCATCGTCCATTAGCCACTTGAACAAAAGTGGATACTGATTTTAGACCTATTTCTACTGACCAATTCGGAGGCCAGGTTGTATTTTTCCATTATAGATTTTAAAAAGAACATAGATACGGTGTAAATTGACGCTCCAGTGGGACGCCTTCTCTAGCATGGAAATCAAACTACTAGACTCAATAAAAATGATCTTCTCCAAACCAAAATTAAAAATTATTGTATATTAACCAAACTAGTAAAATTTTTAAGCCGAAGTAGTAAGACCGGAAGCGCGATAGAGGTGTCTTTGAAACAGTTTTTAGGTATCAATCACTAAAATCCATAGAATGATATTCCTACTGTCGTAAAGGTGAAAAAATGCTTTATATTGTCATACATTTCGAAACACGATTAGAATGATTTGCCTCAATAGAAAAAATTGTGAAAGTCGTAAAAAACATATTTTTTTTTAATTATTAAATTTTACGGCGTTCGTAAAGAAAAAAATCAAGTACAAAATTTATATTTTCATAAACTTTACATTAAATCCGATAAGGTGGTTTTTCACTAAAATAGATGTTAGTCTTTTAACAGCAACAAATCGTATAGTGTTGTGACCCCTTCTTTTTTGAGGTCGGTATATAATAGGCCAGAGGCATCATTGCGTGGTGACGACATGTTTGCCCACGGCTATCCCACCGGCGGGCGGCGGCGTATTCACATTTGTAAATGAAAATTCTTAATAATATTATGAAGTTTTATTTTGTGTGTACCTTGATAGTTAAGGAAGCATATTATCCGATTCTATGACTTTTTTTTTTTTTTTTTTTTCTATGACTTTATATTTAAACATAACGAAGTCTAGTATAGTCTGTGGTGTGAATTTAATCTCCCGTGGAAATAATTGTTTCTAAAAACTTGTAATTATTAGTTTTTACCCGTGACTCCATCCGCGTAAGAATTTAATTTCCCAAAATCCAAAATAATGGCTAAGTCTTAATACTTATCTGTATGCCAAATTTAAGCCCGATCCATCCCTTGGTTAAGTTGTGCGTTGATAAATAAGTACATACTAGCTTTTGCCCGCGACTTCGTCCGCGTAAATGTCGCAAATGAACGAAGGAATCACGTGGCCCATACAAACTTTCCCCCCCTTTTTCACGGGGTAGAAATAAGGGGTAGAATTTCGAAAAATATTTTCTTATTGAATTTATACGTCATACAAAGAACACACCCGCCAAGTGTCAGGTCTCTTCGATCAGCGGTTTTGGCTGTGCGTTGATCCGTCAGTCAGTCAGTCAGTCGTTAAGGACAAAGCATTTTATATGTACCTATAGATAGATATATGCGATATTTAGACTAACATTATAAAGGGGAGTGTTTTTTTGTTTGTATCGAATAGGCTCCGGAACTACTGGACCGATTGAACTTAGTATGAGAATACATTGATTCATTAGGAATAACGTGTTTTTACAACAAAAATTCATGTATCCGTTATCTGGCACCCATATTATAAGCCTAGTTGCTTTGTTAAGGAATAGATGGCGCGGTTTCCACTATCGCACAACATTTTAATAAATTGTAACTCTCCATACCTTTTATCATTCACAGTCGTCAAAAGTCCTCCATTTTTCAAGCTGCCATTTTTCAGTAAACCTGTCACTTCCGTACAATAGGACTGTGACGTCACTTGACACCGACATGGAAAACGGGAAACCGAAAAATGAAAAGCGAAAAATAGAACGGAACGGAAGTCAAACTGTTGACGTTTTAAAAATTGATATTCAATATTTTGTGTGAAAATATGGCGGTCGCAATAGCGTTTTGTTTAACTTGAGTGTAAACGTTAAATGGGGAAGAAGTGCACATGAATCTCAAGTGATATTTTCTCAAGTGATAGGTATCTTATGATATTTTCTCAAGTGATAGGTATCTTATGATATTTTCTCGTCGACGGAAAAATAACTTTATAGTGTGATTTCGTTAAGGCCCTGTGCTAATAAAGCTACCAAAATCGACCTTTGTTTTAAGCAACTCTAAGTAATCAAATACTCTTTTTTTGTTTTTTGGATATAAATGGATATTGTAACAAATCGTATAGTATTGTGACCCCTTCTTTAGTATTGCAGTTTAATAATCATATTTTTGTTTATTGTGGTTGAAAACATGATATGAACAACTTCGTTCGATAAAAAAATGTTAGGAAAACAGAGAATTATTAGATCGTTTATCGGGTTTTATTCAAAAATAGTTAACGTTTGTTTCTAAAAATGAATGGAATGATAGGTTTTGACCTCTAGAAACTATATTTGTGGATAATAATGCTAAAATGTTTTGCATATCGATCAAATATAACAGTTAGCACGCAGCACGCTACGTCTTTGAGAGCGCGGGCTAAGGTAATGTGAATACCTACACACGGTACTGGAAGAGCGCCTTAAGAGCGTCTATATTAGGCTTTGGCTAACAGAAAGAAGATGAATGCAAAAAAAAGACAAAAATTGATACAAAATAAATATGCTAAAATCATGCTTCCTGAAATCAACTTACTAAATGAGATACGCGTACCTACGCTAAAACTTGAAAAAAGTTATAATATATAAGTAGTAATTTTACGTAAGTAAATTAGGTATC
The DNA here is from genome assembly GCA_951213275.1 of Idaea straminata. Classification (NCBI taxonomy): domain Eukaryota; kingdom Metazoa; phylum Arthropoda; class Insecta; order Lepidoptera; family Geometridae; genus Idaea; species Idaea straminata. The sequence goes on from OX577861.1 coordinate 11,111,405, forward strand.
TATGTCCTAAATCCGTCTAACTTCAAAAACTAATCGGGCTAAATAAATCAAAATCTGCTAACTCCAACCAATTTGTCTCATCAATAATCAAACACCCGACTAATTGCGACAAGCCATTCTCTACCTCGTAAATTATAAGCAAATATTACAAATAAATAAGGCCTAGTCAAAGATATTCAATTACAAAACATTAGACAAAACATCCTTAGATCAAAACCATGATCCCAATTAGATAGATAGATAAACACTTTATTTGTACAACACATAAAACATTGAAAATAACAAAAATATATACAACAGAATTGAGTGACTCCTTCTTTTTTTTTGAAGTCGGTCAAAAAGGACAAACAGGCAGTCAATTAGAGTATCAATTAAGCTTCTGTAGTGTCCCGTGATGACATACCTATTTCAAGAAAAATCGTTTAATGAAAACCTTTGCCTGGTAGTTTCAGCCGCGTAACAAGTCCCGATCCCATGGGAAAATCGTGATAAAAAATGACCTGTGTGTCAATTCAAGTCTTCAGCTAAAGCTTGCTCCCAAAAACTTTTACATTTAAAAATATTGGTTTTATTACTAAACAACCTTTGGCAGACTTCGTCCGCGTAAAAGTCGAAAATGGACCAAGGAATCACGTTGTCCCATACAAACTTTGTCCCCCTTTTTCACCCCCTTAAGAGTAAAATTTCGGAAAATCCTTTCTTATCAGATGCCTACGTCACACACAAAACCCTCGAAGTTTCAGGTCTCTACGATCAGCGGTTTAGGCTGTGCGTTGATCCGTCAGCCAGTCAATCAGGATAAAGCATTTTATATGTATGGATAGTACGAGCATTTAAAACGGAATAGTAATAAAGGTAGTTAAAAAATAATAATGTTATTTTAGTAACCTATATTGATTAAATTAGTTAAAGAAAATATTCGTATGTTCTCTCTTTTCACTGAAATATTAATTATCTATGAGCTTAACATCCAGAGGACATAAATAAAGCTTAGTGTGGGCGAACACGGTAGCAATCTGCAAGTGTCATACAGTTCTAATAGAATGTCTAGTTTTGATTGTTATAAATGTTAGAATACGCCTTTTGATCGTGAGTGAAATTGAAAATTGGTATTAGGTAAAGAGATTACAATTTTTTTCTTAAATCTTTTATAGATGCCTAGATGACCAAGGATGACAATTATTTATCTATACTTACCTTTAAATAAATATCTCATGTCACGGTGTTAGTTGCCAAACTCCACCTAAAGGGCTAAACCGATTTGTCTATTTTTTTTTATTTGTATTAAATGTTTAGTCTCAATGATTTTTTTATTTGTTAAAAGTGCATGGCCTGCACTGGGCTATCTGAAAATATATTTTAAAGAAAAAATGCGTCTTCAAAAATTGCATTGAGACTCGAACTCGCATCCCTTAAATATCGTTCAAGTGCGCTTACCAATGACGCCACTCAGTCAAGTACCGTCATAGTTGAATTTAAGAATCAATCAAAGAATTTGCAATTTTTGAAGACGCATTTTTCGTTAAAAATATTTTTAAATTCTTCGGTCTGAGAATCGAACAACATATATTTTTTTAATTTTTTCTTTTATTTTCGTATATGCCAAAACAACGTTTGCCGGGACAGCTAGTTTTAAAATACATTTTTGTCATAAAAATGTTCAAAAGAAAGCGTTTCTATTTCTTATTTATATTGTGATGATCACTGTAGAATAGTTAGGCCACATTTGCCTTTAGACTGTAAATAGTAACTTAACTTATTGAGATTTTAAGTCATTATCCGACTCTAAAAAAGAAGGAGGTTTCTTAATTCGCCGCGTATGTTTTATTTTATTGTATGTACAGTCGGAATAACAATTAGCTGAACCCCTCGTGACCCAGAGCTCACTCGCAAATCTGTAAGGTTGTAAAGTAATGTTACCTGATTCTGTTTTTTTAAACCATATATTAAACAATACAATATACCCATAATATAAAAAAAAACATGTGGCATTCGGGGACTGCCGCGGTAAAGCTATTGTCAGTCTTCGTACAGCGTACCATATACATACACGTTAAGCGAACGCTCGGCCGAGCTGCATGGTAGGCGGAGTGAGGGGTGTTAGGTTTTATTTTCGTTACGGAATTTCTTAATTCGGTCGCCGCGCTCAAAACCCGCGATAAAAGCTATGCAATAGCCTCAAAATAGCAAAAAATACTACATATTTACAGATGTGCAAGTGAGCTCTGGATCACGTGGGGTTCAGCTAATTGGTAATCCGATTGTACACTGATTACTCGAAGACGGCTCGACAGATTGTTTTTAGTTAATTCATGAAATTATTTTACCGTGTCAACCCGTAAGAATCTTCGATTTCGTAGCGGGATGCCTACTTTCGCAGTTAGCCGAGTTTTTTTACCATTCATAGAATCTGTACCACAAAGACAACATTACTTGGGCTTACGGAAATAAGGCCCTGAGCTGTTACGAAAAACTACATTCATGTCAAAAAACAATTATCATTTCTCAACAACTGGCATATCATCTACCGGCTCATGTCGTGAAGCAATTTGTTGAGTATCAAACTAATAAACAACGTTCACTTAAAACAATTTACGTAATATCCCGTCCGGTCTAAGATGACCTGTCCACTTACAACTGCTACTAAAATTGCTAGTAATTTTGCTATGATGTTGTGATAACGGAAGGAATTTTACGGGTCTTAGTATATTGGTGGTTAATTTCGCGCGTGCCAAGAGCAGTGGTTTGTGTTTCGGTCTGTTTGTCAGAAAGGTCGGTGTATCCTTTGCTATAATTTATTACTTAAAACTGTAATTGAAGATTTTTATAGTTACTGATGTATATCTGTGCTGTATTGGTGTTAATGTTGGTTTGATGTACGATTTTATTGCTGATTTTTGTCTTTTTTTTTTTCGTTGGAGATAGACGGTTCTGAAAATAAGTCGCCAGATTCCTCTTATTTTCCTGTAGATTCTGTTTTCGATTTTTTTAAATTAATTGGATGTATTTTTATTGATTTTTTTCGCACCGCCTTGACCCCGAAAAAGTATAATAAGTTTCCTATCAGTAGTTTGGGCACCATAACACAAGCCTAGTTGTTTAGCTTGAGGTTAGATGGCGCTGTGTAGAATGTCCTTTAAAAATTATATATTTACAAAAGAAAAGTATTTAAGTAGTATATCCGTTGTCTAGCACGCATAACACAAGTCTAGTTACTTAGCTTGGGGCTAGATGGCGATGTGTGGAATGTCCTGCAATATTTATTTATTTATTTACCTATTTAGTTTTAGGTCTTATTCCACAAAGTCTTCCAGCACTTCCTTTTTATTTATTTTTATCAGATTTTTTTATTGGGGAGTGCTTTCATCTTTGCTATTTATCTTACAGAAAAGCAATTCTCGTAAATGCCATTGTTCAAATTAGATTGCAATATCATTCCGATTCCGAATGTAATTTGAACAATTTTTTTACGAGAATTGGCCTTCAGGTAGATTATGACGAAACCAAGCGCTTTGAAAGTATTTTGGAAAATTCAACCCTTAAAAGCCGACGGTGTCAGTGGTGAAATATTATATTAGCAATATAAAACTTTTACTATTACCGAAATAATTTTGTCAGGGGTAAGTTCGAGTTAATTAAAAAACAAAACTTCATCACAATCGAAGTAAAATTTAACAAATGATTGTTCTACTGCCCCTCTTCCCCAAATAGGGAGGGATGTAATAAAAAAGCGCAATCCTCTGGGAGCAACGATAAAAGATTTTAACGCGAGGGGAGACCGGGGATTAAACGTGTGATACTTTGTCTTTTTAAACTGCTGTTTTTTGCTGGAAAGATGTTATTACGAGATTGCTGAGAATTTAAACGGGTTACTTTTATCGTTAAAAAAATTTTGGCGTTAGCGTAGTCTGATTTTGATTTTTTTAAATCTCTTGTCGCATGATGGGACGTAAAATAAATGTATGAAAAAAAAATGTCAAATAAAAAACTATTAAATAAAAATAGTCCTAGGTAACCTAGGTAGGTATTGTACCTAATTGATTTAACTAACATTTTGTATTATTTTATGTTTAATTGTAATTTATTTAACTACTTAGAGTACGTTAATATTTATGACAATTGGACATTCCATAATCTATTTGTGAATAAATGAAATTTAATTAAAATTGAATTCTTTTTTTACATATGATAGGTCAGCGTTTGACCACTACCACACCTGCCTGATGGCTGGTGACGATGCAGCCTAAGATGTAGCACGCTTTTCTAGAAGATACCTCTTCACCGACTTGAAGACCCCAAAGAGATTCAGTCACAAGATGTCCTAAAGTGTCAAGTTTCGAGGATAAGAGGCTCGGACAGAGCTCGGACGAATCTATTTAATGAAAATGTTACATTCTGTTGTTAATTGCCAACAATTTTTAATTTTATTTAGATAGGCAATTACCTTTAAATCCATGTTTTCCTGTTATGTGGAAAATATAGAAAATAATCTTCTTTAATCTACTTTAACATCAAATAAGAAGGTAATAGGCAAACCTGAAACTTCTCGAAATTTAGCGGAGTACACGATCTTTTCTGTTTGTATTAATGTCCTCTACTCATTGCCTTAGGTAAGAAGGTGGCCACTCAAAAAAGAGTTGAGGCGACTTTGCCAGTCTCTATACCTAATGTAATTAGATCATGCTCATGCCAGGCCTCGTGTCGTAATAATGTGACACTTTAGGACATGACATGGCAGATTTTTTTTATCGTAAAAATGTCCTCTATACAAATATTTTTATATTCATAAAAAAATCTGAATCGAAATATGCCAATTTCTATACCTAGATCTTAAAACCTGAAGAAAAAAAACAACAGGAAGTTTGAATTCATTTCCCTTTCCAACATCCACTTAACAATAAAATTGATAGGTTAACAAGATTGTCGACAATGCTTGTCCCCTTCGGAGCTTTTTTTCCGAAAAAATATATAGGGGAGAATCAGCCTCGAGCGCCTCTAAATGTGACAGATTAGTAGGTAATATCCTCTAAATTGATATCTCGGGAGGAAAATCTTTTTTCTACTTCCCCTCGTTTTTTTGTTTCGGAAAGTTAACAGTCACTGTTTTATGTCGGGGTTTTAAGGCGCTCTTCCAGTACCGTGTGTAGGTATTCACATTACCTTAGCCCCTGCTCTCAAAGACGTAGCGTGCTGTGTGCTAACTGTTATATTTGATCGATATGCAAAATATTTTAGCATTATTATCCACAAATATAGTTTACACAAATACAGCATTTTTAGAAACAAACGTTAACTATTTTTGAATAAAACCCGATAAACGATCTAATAATTATCTGTTTTCTAACATTTTTTTTATCGAACGAAGTTGTTCATATCATGTTTTCAACCACAATAAACAAAAATATGGTAATTAAACTACAATATCCATTTATATCCAAATAACAAAAAAAGAGTTTTTGATTACTTAGAGTTGCTTAAAACAAAGGTCGATTTTGGTAGCTTTATTAGCCCTGCCCTTTATAGAAAAATATTTTGCGATTTCCATGCTTTGTAAACATATTACCAAACGATTACTACATAGAATAAAATAAAAACAAAAAGCTTTATACAAAAAATGTACCAATAAAAAAAATAACAAAACCGAAACTGCTCATTTCACGTTCATTGTTTTAATACTATCTTCGCAAACGTTACAAAATATACATATAATAATAAATACTGTTCAGTACCGGTCCGATTCGTAAGAAGCTTATGGAAGCTTAAATTGTTAAATATGTTTATAATATGTCGTCATTTCAGCTGAAAATTTCAAAAAAACAAAGCTTCTGTACAGCACCATTAATTGACTTATAATGGAACTTATTATTTAGAATATCTCAGTTTTCTACAATGTTAACATCACGTCAACTCAAGCAGGACCTTAGAATCTTGCTTGAGTTAAAAAAAAAACAATTATTAGTATTTTTGGGTGTGCAATATTGTATCCTGAAGGTCAATTCTCGTAAATAAAATTGTTCAAATTGCATTGCAATTCCTATTGCATTTCAATTACAAAAAATACCCTAAAAATCTAAATTTTATTTGATAAAGCTGACTTTAAGGGTATTGTGTGCTACCTCGGTATTTTTTGTAATCGAAATCTACCGGTTTACTAAACCCGCGAACCCAAGATTTGGAGTCATTGTCCATAAGCACAATCTTTGCAAGCCACCCTAAAAATCGTATGAAAGAAACTACTTAGTTCCAAATAGCTCGATGACTGGCGCTGAGATCTTATTCCAGCAATTCACAGAATTCCACGTTCGTACCTCACATTCCAGGTTCAAAAAATCCTTTTTTTCTTCTTGCCTTTTCAAGGAATATAAAGGCAAATTATTAGTTCATATAACACCGTTACAAACATCGTTAACTATTACTGGCTATAGACAACTTTCAGTTTTTTTAAACTGTAGCAAGCTGTCGAACAAGTCTTTTTTTACCCGATTACAAGGAAGGGTCATGGTTTTCGCACCTATCTTTGTATGTTTGTTAGTTTTTAGTAAGCCTTATTACATACAGTTGTTATATTAGTAAAACAATGTGGTTGGAATCGATATTTCTATAAGTAACAATAGGGACTGGTGGGGAGAGAGGCAGATGTGAAGGGTAATGGTCACCTTTGAACATGTGCTGTCTACAGGTTTAACTCGAATACGCAATGGAATACGTTTCGATGATGAAAATCATAAATGAAAACCATAATAATTCTGGAGTTACATATGTTTGTGATTTGATGTGATCTTCATTCCTCACAGTCCGGGTTTGACACATAAATATTAAAAAAATATATACGCGACGAATTGAGAACCTCCTCCTTTTGTTTGAAGTCGGTTAAAAATTCATGTCCCTATTTGTTACAAACTCAAAAAGGTACAAGTTACCAATCGACAAATGGTGTGTGAATAATAGAATTTAATCTAGTCACTCCGGCACTAACCCGTAAAAAGGACCACTTTTAAACACAACCAAAACTAAATACAATTCCAATTTCAAATCATTACTTCCACAGATACAGAAGCCACCTAAAACAGGTACAAGATCGAAAATAATCAAAGTTAATTGCAAACGGAAACAACAAAGGATACCCTCCGATTAAGTGACATACCAAACCATCCAACCATCCCCTATTTGAGATTCAGTGACGCGTATACTCACTAACCAGTAACCCCCTAATGCAATTGCACAGGACTTCTCAATATGCAAAATTTTGGACGTTGTAACCAATGATTAAAAGAGACTGTCATGCCTAGAGCTGCCTGGAGCGTAACTTGATGTAAATATTAGTGTAGCGGATTATACGAGTCAGTGATCATAGGGCAGAAGGTACGACAATATGAAAGGGTCCTGGATGTTTGGTAGGATGGTTATTGTTTCTGTTAATGCTCTGTGAACTGTGAACTTCGATTTGTTATTAATTAATTAAATTGCCGACATAGCTCTCAGGATTGGTAAGCTGAAATGGCAATGGGCAGGTCATATAGCTCGCAGAACTGATAACCGCTGGGGAGTAAAGGTTTCCGAGTGGCAGCCGCGATGTAATGCGAAACGGAGTGTTGGGAGACCAGCTGCCCGGTGGACCGACGACATTGTAGCGGTCGTGGGTGGTCAGTGGATGGAGGCGGCTCAGGACCGCTGATTGTGGCGTTGTTTGTTGGAGACCTATGTCCAGCAGTGGACGTGTATGGGCTGATATGATGATGATGAGGAATTAAATTGCAATACTATTTTTGTAAGATGTATTGACGAGTTATTTTCCTTACCACTTGTGTAGGTTCTGGGGAAGCTTACTCTATCTAATACATGTAGGTACTTTTTTCAGCGCCCTAAATAACATAGATTAAATTTGCTACGGCGCTGAATAAATCATGTACACATTTTCACTTAACAAAGCTCTGGTCTGAATTGGATGAACAGCATTTAGTGCTAACGATCAAATCTCACGGTCTGAAATTGTGAGCGTTTGCTAAGAATGCTTACGGCGCAATCCCCTTGCAAAGTCCATTTCGGACTAAGTGACAAAAAATCTAACCGATTGGAGCAAGTTTACCCTTGGTGTCCAAAAGGCTGCATTGCCTCTTTGGATTCAACGCCTATCCGATGGTCAAAGTTGCAGCCAACCCTTTGATCACTTTAAGAAAAAATAAAAAGTTTAATAGCAAGCTCTGTATTCTGTTCATGCAGATATACTTTCTTAGGTATTTTCCTAAGTAGGTATATTTAGTAAGCCATAATACTACAGTCTATAATAACATCGTTATAATGGCTAAGCTAGGCGTAACATCTGCCTAGTTGTGCCATCTGCCGACTCTTGCCAGCCTCAAGAGGTAAACGCTCCACAATGGTGGTCCAAACTAAATGTAATGAATGTCTATAGATTTTTGATTAATGTTCTGTCTTGAATATCTTTGTTATTGACGTGTGATTAACTGTATTTTTATGTCATTAATCCAAAGACTTCTAACAAATATAGACCGGACAGCAGTGACTTTGACTTTGTACTTACTAGTATAAAATCTTTTTACTCGACTTAAAAAAAGAAGGGTGTCTCAATTTGATTGTATAATACCTAGTATTTTTTTGACAACTACAAGAATGTAATTGTCCTAATTTTATTCTTGTTGTTTGGTCTACTTCTGGTAATAAATACCACAGTTGTTATACTACAGTAAGGTTGGCCCTCTAAATTGAAGGTGTGGGTTTGACCGTTCCTTGCAGATTTGTCGCTTATGGTCCAGGTGGATTTCTTCAAACCAAATTTGGTCTGGCCAGTCACATGAGTAAGCTGGATTCATAATTAAGGATAAGTCAGAGTTGCCGTTGTAGAAATCAATAAGGAGGATTATATTCTATACTTCTAGTAATATCATACATAATAAAGTATGACCTTAGTACCACTTAAAACTCCTTAGTAATTTAGAATGATTATTTCAGCTGGAATTTACATCAAAACTCTTATCCATCTTGATACCTTTACTCTAAAATTAGCCATAATACTTCAATTTACGATTCCATCTCGTCTCAATCACACACTGAATTCTGAAGACAGTAGCGCACAGTCCTCAATTTGTCCATAGATTTGCTCACGTACATTCGAGTCCTACGTTTTGTCATTAATGTACAATTGCGTAGACAAGTGGCGTGTTTGTGCACGTTTGTGGGAGACGCGGTGGACTGTCGCACGTACGCAATGTCATTACATCGACATTTTGTGTCTTAAATGTACCGGTGGGTACAAAAGTCTTATAAAAATAAAATAAAATCATATTATTCTAATAACAATAATTAATGTTTATCTGTCCTTCCAAGTTATAGGCATTGAAATGTTGAAAATTAAAAAAATAATAGCACCTACTTAATAATAATAATGACTGCCATGGTTCATGACATTTAAAACACAATCAAATAAAATGATAATGTGTGTCAAGAGTCATAAACTAAACATAAATATAAAATGATACAAACAAGAGTATATTTAGAATTTATGGCATCAAAACAAAGATTTTTCATTTCAAAATTCATTCATTTAGTAATATGATTTGTCAAGCAATACTTTTTTTAAATAGGTAACTTATTTTTACAGAACATACTCACTTTAAAAAAACTGAGTAGGTACTTTCGTAGAACAATTACCCTGGGAACCTACGACTACATCTTTAAGGTAGTAAGTTAGACAAAAGTTCATGACAACCTATAAACCTATTCAATTCACGTTTCCCCCCAATTCGTACTTACATGGCAAGACTCATCACACCACGACGCGTGGGAATCAAAATGATTTGTGAATTTGCACGTGAAATCAATTTAACGGTGAGAAGTTGTTTTTTGCCAATTATTTGCAGAACTTTTTAAGAAAGTCTCGTTATTTTAAAATCTAGAAAAATACTGTAAAAAAACTAAGGATCACTTGCAACAAAATTTAAATATCTTGATTCTAATAAATCTAGATATTGTCCTATACATTTTTGAAACAGTTATTTCAAAATTGTGTCGTAAATATTATACGGACCAAAATTCTAAATTTATTGAAATTGAGATTTTGTAGATTTTGTAATTGAGTTTGCCAATATCATAAAAATGGTAGTCTGTAATAAAGTCGGACAATAATTTTACGTGATAACGTCTTAAGAAAACATTGATGGTAACCATAGCAACGATAATACGATACTATGACGCACGTCTTGTCTAAAACATGATGCATGACGGGAACGTGAGCGATGACGTCACACTTTTTCGTGTGTGCCGGTGTTCATCGATTTACAAGACGTCAAAAAATTAATTTCAATGTATGTCCATTGTCTTACTTTTAGCTAATAGAGTCTGATAGATAAGATGACAAATGAAATTATATTGATTTTTTCGTCATAATTTTAAAACGAAGTCAATTTTGTGCTCGACTGTATTCACGTTTTTCATTGACTTCAATACAGCCCTTGTGTTTTACGTACGACGAAACAAAAGCCACCGATATTTATGAAATCGTTTATTTTTATTCCAAGTCTGATCAATGATCAAGTTTGTTGATGTTCATTATTGTTTTATACTAGCTGCGCCCCGTGATTTAACCCGCATTAGTCTAAAGGTTGAATATCTACATTCACTTTTGAATGAAAATATTCAGTGTCAGTAGAAATACCCATGCACTAAAAACGACTAAATAAAAAAACTGCACTTACATCTGACTACCACAAACTGGATAAAAAAAATACAGAAAACTTGAGATTTCTAGTTGCAGTTTTTTTTTCACTATTTTTTTTTATTATCGGTTAGTATTTTTTATTGAACTTTCGATTGGTATGAAATTTGTCAAACTAATGATTTCGAAAAACAAAATTGTTAATTACTCGTATTCTGGATAGAATTTTTCCCACGGGATCGGGATTTACGCGGGTGAAACCGCTGGGCGCAGCTGGTAATAATAACAAATATTGCAGGACATTCCACACATCGCCATCTAGCTCCAAGCTAAGTAACTAGACTTGTGCCATGGATGCTAGACAACGGATGCACTACTAATATACTTTTCTTTTGTAAATATATACTTATAACCAGACCACAGGCAAATATCTCAGCATAAATACTTGTCTGGGGCGGGAATCGAACCCGCAACTCTGTGTTTGGCAGTACGGCATGGAGAACATTGTGCCAACTGGGTCATCTTATATAACTATCAACCTATTTATCCCTAAACTATGTTACAATAACAAATGCCTAAAATTTCCTGCCTTTTATATCTTTCCCGATTGAAATACCCCTAACATCCTATGTCATTTAAATTCTCATTCCATAAACTTCTCCAGATAAATACTTAGGTACTTACCTCCGTACTTCATACTCGGGGATATCAATTCTAACAAACAATTACGTGGCATGGTCTAACCTACGCATTTTCCGCATAATTCTGTCCAATAACTGAGACAAACGTAATTCAGTGGAGGATTATTTTCCATAATCAGCAAAAAGGGAAGACAAGACAGTCAAGTGAACACAGACTGCAAACTAAAAGAAAGGGAGAAAGACAATATTTATTTGTACAAGCACACGACACAAGACAATCAGAAAAGTAGTAAGAAACATAAAAACACTAACATATAAAAAATAAATTAAAAAAAACCCCGACACAAAATAATAATAAAAAATTAAATTAAAAATTTTAAAAACCCCCGACTCAAAATAATAAAAATAGTATGAACGTAAACAGCCTATAAGAAGCAAAAATATAAAAAAAGGCTACAATAAGAAAAAATAACCCCGAAATTATGACCCTACGTAAGTACATCTGAATTTTTTTGATTAAATATTGTCGCATCGGTGGACCGATCTTGCGGGGTAAAAACAAAAGTATAAAATAAAAACGAAAAAAATAAATAGGTAATAATAAGAGAATACAAAAGAAATAAAAAAATAAGCTCTAAGCTCTGTGCCTTCAAAAAGGTTCACCGATATCGCCGACCTTTCGCCGCCAACAAAAAAACATCGTACACAAACAAACACACGAACTTACACATGTTTAAATAATGTAGGTACGTTATTTTTTTAACATTTTATTTTTAAGCATTTTAACTTTTATTATTTGTAATTTTTATTTTACTGTCATTATGGATTTTAATATCTTAATTAATTTGATTGTGTACGTTGCTGAGGTGGCAGCTCAATCTCACCCCTGGGTGAGTTGACTACACTTTTTAAAGGCTTTTATTTTACTTGCAGTGTATGTTTGTATCTATGTATGTTTGTTCGGGTGGAATCTTGCCACTTAATTTTGATCCACTTCTCGGTTACCAATTGTTAAATTTAAAGTGTTTATTTAACCAGTGAGTGATTTTATTGATATCCAGGGACACTCGAGACGTCCTGTAACGTCATTTACGTTACATTTAGTATGTGCTAGTGACTCCACTGGCTGATACAGTCTGAATCGGTCATAGTTCAGTGCTTGTATTAGTCGGGGAACAATCACTAGTTTTGAGCATGGAACCCAATTATTGTCTGTTCCAAACGAATTATTAACTATCGACCAATATCAAGTCTCCGATCTGCGGTCACCCTTAAGATGATTACATGTACGCAATCAAGTCAGGAATGTAGCACAAAGGATGCGCGAGAACATATCCATTTTTCCACAATAGTAAAGTAAAATTGACACTAGATTTTAGCTCACGACCTAGGTGGGAACGGATTGCATACTCTTCTATTGGCCGATGGAAGTTTCTGCCGTCTTTTGTTTGATTCTGGTTCGATTGTCTTTTGTTTTCGTTTCGATCGTCTTTTGTTTCGGTTTCGATTGTCTTTTGATTCAGTTTCGATAATCTTTTGTTTTTGTTTCTCCAACCCTTATCATTTAGTGTATGTGGAAAGGAATATTGCTTATTTTCTGTCGTCATGGTGGTGAATAAGTATTGATAAGTAGGTGTTAAAAGCTTGGTTGAAAGGTATAATTTGATCACTTTTGAAGGCAACACATAACCCTCCCGTGGTCTGGTAATAAAAAAAATTGCGTATGCATGGTGGTTGTCTTAATTATTCTAACACACGTTCGACGGGCTACGTTTTTGGACATACTAGTTTGACCAGAAAGTTTGATCAACAGGAACGTACCGTATCGTTCAACTAAAAAATCGCTGGTGTGTTTTGTTATTCTAAAATTGACACTACTCGAATCTAATTTTTAGGTTCCATTATTGTTCTATCTCTATTTCGCATTAAAGGAGAGAGGGAGACGGAGTTAGGTGTGTATTACAAGGCTCGATTCAATTTCAAAATCATGATACAATCGAGATTTTACACGCTACCAATATGAGAAGCGAAAATTGGTTATATCTGTGATAGTTTGACCGGGACTGTACTTAGCTACACACTGTTAGGAAGATACATGAACAAATAAATCAATAAATACTGCCGTAAGCTCATCCTGTGGGGTAAGTAAGTACTCGTAGGGTGCGAAAAGAGCCAGTAGAGTGGGGATTTTGAAAAAATCAAAGGTAACGAATGCTTCTTGTGCCGTTGTGCTTTTCTCATTGTTATTGAGATGAAATAATTAAATAAATATTGCAGGATATTGCACTCAATACTATCAAGCTTTAAGCTTAGCAACTAGGTTTGTGTTATGGTGACTAAACAACAGATAGGATACTTATATATTTTTATTTTGTACCTATACCTTGGAAATATGTTAGGGAGGCCTTTTCCTTTTGCTTTTGGGACAATATAGGCTAACAAAAAATCCTACGTATACATAGAGTACCTACACATAAATCGTTGTTGTGCCACTTCTCATGGTGTAAAAATTGAAAGATAAATAAAATTATTTGACTTGTATTACAAACATTTGAACTAAGTATTGTACAATATGAGTCTTTGTTCATTTAATCGAATATTCTATTTATTTATTTTTATAGAAAAACACCCAGACCAGGAACAATTTGTTTGAGGGGATCAAAACCGCAAGCTTTTGTGTCGTAGATAGGTTATAATAATAAAAATAAATAAATATTGCAGGACATTCTACACATCGCCATCTAGCCCCAAGCTTACTAGACTTGTGTTATGGGTGGTAGACAACGGATATACTACTTATATACTTTGCTTTTGTAAATATATACTTGTAATACATAGAAACAACCAGACCACAGACAAATATCTAAGCATGATTACATGCCTGAGGTGGAAATCGAACCCGCAACCCTGTGTTTGGCTGTCCGGCATCGTGACCATTGTGCCAACTGGGTCGTCAAACAGGTTGGTTCCTCACTACGCCAAAGTATGAAATTCTGCCGTATTTCAGTTCCCAATCCTTCGTACCCGTATGTCCGTGGTCCACACCTCAAGATACTCTTGTAACAATATCGCCATACCATCAACCAGCACCCAGTTATTTGCTTTCTGTTCGTGTGTGAAAAACGTTACAAAGCCACCGAACCTACAATTTGGAGTCTCGAGCTCACCGGAATGTCAAATGTTGAGAAACCCGTAGACGCGTTGTGTACGTGACTGTCTTTTGTTTGATTACCATGTTTGTTTCGTTGCCCATCGATAATTTGAAGTCGAAAGTGTGGCCATTATTATTTATAATTTTGTTGTCTAGTTTGGGTTCTTATAAGAGCATAGACTTTCAATATTAAAAAAAATGGTTTTATACACAACATGGTTGGACAACACATAAATGTTTTAGATAGATAGATAGATAGATAAATTCATTATTGTAAACACCAGTTTCAAATAACATTAGTAATAAAAAACAAAACTTAAGTCTAAGTGTTACAAAGGACGGCCTTATCGCTCAAAGCGATCTTTTCCATGCAACCTTTGGATGGACAAGAAGTCTAGGCGAACAAGTTTTGTGCTACGACTTTTTCAAATTAGAATTTTCTTTTCGAAGTTTTTTAGACTAATTTTACCCAATCTCAGCTGTTTATTAGAGTTACAAATCATTGACCTTTGGGTTGTATTTGTGTATTAAGTTACGACTATGGTTTTAAGCATTAAATGCCGAAGATTTTCTTGTGTACAAAACCACAAAATGTTCAATAAAACTTCGAATTTTAAAACTGTGAGGATAAAAGATGTTTGCATAGAGGCCTCAAGAAATACCCACTATCGTATTAGAAATCCTTTATACCATGATATACCTATTACCAGAAGTAAAACGGACATAATCGTTAAGCCTAATGTGCAAAAAAAATTAGTCTAACGGACTAAATGTTTTTGTGGTAAATCACACTACGGAGACAATAAAAACAACGACAAAGACTTTGGATGAAAAATGCATGTCAAAAGTTTCAATAAAAATTCTAAATTTTTTAGCACATCAAAATCTAAATATTAATCTGTAGAGGTCACTTTCATTTTCGCGATAAATCTAAAATAAATTCAATTAATCGAAATGACATACGATTTACGATCGACTTCCCCGTATGACATTTATCCGATGATATTAATTAACTATACGACATGTAATAAAGCGTTATCTCAAAATACTGATTTATTTTTTCCTGTTGATTAAAAAAACATTCATATCTATACCTACTTCAACAACTACTAGAGAAAACATAAGTGCATGATCCGGGCCTCTAACTACCCCTAGCTTGAGTCTGGAAAAGCAAAAGGTGGGACCACCACCTTGTGGTCGAACTTTATTTAGAGTTTGACAGAGTAGTTGGACTGGCCAGTGGTCTAATTTTGTAATAAATAAAACGGGTTGATCTCATGCCTCCAAATTTGATCATATTTTTATCATGCATTGTTTCTCATGATTACTTTAAATTCTAGATCAAACAAAAGACGATCGAAATAAAAACAAAAGAGGATCTGAACCAAAACAAAAGGCGATCGTCACATAAACAAAAGACGATTCGAACAAAAATAAAAAACCAGGACGGTCGAACAAAACCTTAGCAGCTGACTTCTGGACCCAGAACACCAGCCTACGACGGAGCAGGAACGCTGCAGGTCCGATTCCCTAAAATAAATATCTGTATGAACTACAGATATTTGTTTTTGATTTGATTACTAGGTTAGTTTTGGTAATTGCAACCCACTCTTTTGATCGATTTTAAAAACGTTTTTACGTCAAATCATAACCCTTGTTTTGGCTTTGTATTGTTACTTATGTAAAATTAAATTCTATTTTCAACTGCAATATAAATATCTTTAGTTGATTATGATCCGATGCGACGAACCAGTTCGGCGTGTAAAGAGCTTTACATAAACTAACATCAACATTATCTTGTCTCTTACCAAAACATACTTGCTAACAAGAAGTCACCACACTTGAATGCTTGACGCATTTTGACGCCGTCAGTTTGATCCCTTGTACCGAACCACCGCTTAAGACAGCTAGAGCTTACTAACTTGACCCTTATTACTCATAAATAAGGTACAATGAAACGCAAATGTAATTTGGTAATAGTCTTTTACAATAACCGTGACGGATAGTCACTTGACGAATACCTTCATGCTATTATATCAAAATGAAAACTAAAAGAAATATTAAACCTTATTCTATTACACATTAGAGTGATAGTTCAGAAATTAAAAAGTAGTGACTTAAGATGATTTATAACAAACGAATGGTCATGAAGATGTCAGACGATGTATCGAATGACACACGCTTAGAAATTTGAATATATCGTGCTGAGAAGAAATTTCACTATTTTTGACAGGTTTGACGGGATCCACGTAGGTCCCTGGCAAACGTCACACTAGCGACAGATAGACAGACAATGACACGGTTTTTGTTAGTGTACCACTTGAATAGTGACACCTACCTACACTTTACGGTGTTGTGTGATATGAAACATGAATCAACTTAGTTAAATAGGTAGATAGGTAATAGATAAATCATTTATTTAATATAATAGCCGTACTAGCAAACGTTGTTTAAAGAAATTAAATAAAGGAAAATTAAAGGGAAAAAAACAAAAATAGATGTTGTTCGATTCTCAGACCTAACGAATACGAACACAAAAAAATCATACAAATTGGTTTAGCCGTTTAGACGGAGATTGGTAATCAACACCGCGACACGAGAATTTTATATTTATAGAGATGTAGATGGTTACTTAAATAACACTTCTAACCTATAAAACACTATTTATCTCAATTTATTCTACTCGCACTAAACTTAATAACCCAAAGGGATTGGATTAGCAACATCCGTTACAAATTATGATAGGTATGAAATATGATGTCATATACGTAATTTTTTCTAGTGATAGTTTTGTGATTTTTAACTTGTAAGTTAAAAATCACAAAACATGTTGCAAAACATTGTAACTGAATACTGGCTATTTGCACGAATCACGCGAAGCCAATTCAGAGAAAAATCCATACAGCAGAACAATTTACAAATATTATTTCAACTGATTCCGTCACAAATCGTTTTCGTATCGTCCCTCGTGTGGACACGACAATTTGACTTCAATCATCTCGTTGGAATGACTACGATACCTTATCATTACGTGGACATGATTCTCATTGATGATGATTTAAAACCACTCACGTATCGAATTGTAAAACTGCTTAGATGATTTTTTTAAATTATTATTGATAAAAGTTATAAGATTTCAAAAACTTATACAAATAAGATTTATTACCTTTAAAATTTGTGAAATCTTGTACATCTGATTTTGTTAAGAACAGTTTATTGATAAATAAACTCAAATAACTTCAGAAAAATTCAAATCCTGAATATACTTTTGTTTATAACATAACCCTACTACAATCTATACATATAAAATGCTTTGTCCAATGCAATCGGGACTTACCCGGTTGAAACCCCGGGGCACAGATAGTAAACTAATAATAATATAAACATTACACAGCGACATCTAGCTAAGTAACTAGGCATGTGTTAAAGTTACCATATACCTAATGGACAGAATACAAAACAAATAATTTTCTTTCATAAAAAGGTAATTATCAAATTGTCATAATTAACTGTATGTCTTCTGCATAATTGCAGATCCACCATAGAGCTCCAAAACGGCTGTTATAAGAATGATTTCAACACAAGCAAGATTCTAGGCACCTGCTTTAGGTAAAGTTTAAAGTCTTCTGACTCATCAATTAATCAAACAAAAATTAAAAAAACATTCTAGAAATAGTAATTTTAGAACTCTACCGAGGGCTGCAATTATGCAGCCGACTGTACTTACATAAATACTTCTTTGAGACCGGACTTGAACTCGCAACCTTCTGCGTCACAGAGGAGAGTTTTGCCCTCCACGTCACTGCGGTCGTCAAGTTTTCAAAAAAATATTCCAGTTTTCCCTTGCCACACACCTTTAGAACTTTGACCTTACTGCAATAAAAAATACCAAAAATCCACTAAATCACCTTTTTCATAACCTTTTTCAAATACAGCTGCAATCCTAACCTCTCACCTCCAGGACCTGTTCTGATGATGAATGGCATCCGTCTAATTAGACATCAGGGTCCGGCCACGTCGTGACATCAATTTACACGCGATGATGCATTTGCACGCATAAACATACAATCACGAACATAACTGGTTTCTATTTAAATATTCATAATTTATTTATTACATGTAATTATTGATGTTTCAAGTATATATACAAATAAATATAGGATGACAATGAACACGGCGCGGGCGCTATCTAGCCCCATGTGGAAGTCAGTTAACGAATACAATCTATAGGCATATTAGCTGCGCCCCGCGGTTTCACCCACATAAGTCCCAATCCCGCGGAAATTTCGGGATCAAGTAGTAAGTATCCTATGTCTTTCTCTATCCACTAAATTATCACTATGCTGATTTTCATCCAAATAAATCCATTCGTTTCATCTTGATAACAAACTGGTGTTAGTTACACCATTTATAACTCGAAAATAGCTTGACTGATTGCGATGAAACTCGGAATGTAGATAGCTGAGACCTATATTAGCACTTTGGCAAATTTATACTCCGATATTCCTACGGAATCGGGACTTACACGGGTGAAACCGCGGGGCGCAGCAAGTACTTATATAGTTCTTAGAAACATTCAAAGTGCATGCAAAAATTTTTCAAGCCATGTTGTTGGATTTATTAACTTAAAAGATTTAATTAATTAATTTAATTTTATAATGCTTTAATTTAATAATGAGAATTCATTACAATATAGTTATTGTCATTTGAAGAAGTCAATTCAATTAAAAATATAAGGCATTCTACATATAATTTTATTTTTCAAAAAAACACTTCTATTTACGACTGTACTTACAAATATAATACAGAGCTACGTTTTGTCATTCGAATATTAATGTTCTATTTTTATTGCACATAAAATCACAAACAGCTACTGAGAATCCTGTTTTGATACTAGTCAATTACTAACAATAATAATAAAAATACAGATGTTTGTTTGTATTGGGTAATCTCCATGAACTAGACATAAACCTTTATTTTGTATATTTGTAAGGTTGTTTAGTTTTTAATATTATATTTATATTTAATTTCATATTATTTAAGGCTTGAAATGTGGCATTGCAGTCATTTACGACTTAGAATTTTTTATTTAAGTTATTTTTAATCTCAAGGATTTTATTTTATTTTTTTAGTGCATGGCCTGCACTGGGCTATCTTAACGAAACTTAGAATCGAAAGAGGTTAATGCGATTCTTAAATTCATTATGACGGTACTTGACTGAGTGGCGTAATTGGTAAGCGCACTTTAACGGTATTCAAGGGATGCGAGTTCGAGTCTCGTCTCAGATTAAATTTTTGAAGACGCATTTTTCTTAAAAAATATAATTTGTAATCTTAAAGAAATAAGGATCTAGAACTACTTAACCGATTTTGACAAAACTCTGACGGTCGGTCGGTCGGTCGGTACCATGAAAAATTAGTAAAAGGTATATTCCGATATTCTCACGACTGACGCAAAAAACACCGCGGGCCAGGGCTAGTCTCATATAATAATTTATAGCTTGAAGCATTGACTGTCGTTTTTAATTAATATTGCGGTATTTAAAGCTATCATTAGGATAATAAATGTCATAAGATTATGAGATTTGTTTTGTAAAATTAGTGTCGTGTGGGTTAAGTGACGTCTGGCAGAGTCATTTTTTCGATGGGACTAATATTATTTGTGATGTCGAGAAATAACGGACACTTAAATTTATTTAAATTTAATTAAATTTATTTATTTTTCTCGTTTATTTATGGTTCCGGACCCAAAGGGTAAAAATGGGACCCTTTTACTAAGACTCTACAGTCCGTCTGTCTGTTTGTCACTAAGCTGTATCTCATAAACCGTGATAGCTAGACAGTTGAAATTTTCACAGATGGTATGAAATGTGCCTTCCTTCGTGCGACTCGCACTTGGCCGGTCTTTGATACCCCAATTAGGAATCTAAATTTACTTAATAATATTTTGTAAACTTTGCCTTTAAAACTAACTTAAAACTGAAATCTGTATTAGTCCTATAAACTAATATTATAAAGAGAAAATATTTGTTTGTTTGTTTGCATTTAATATACTTAGAAACTACTGGACCAATTTAGATGAAACTTAGTAGGAGGATACATTGATAAATTGGGAGTATTATAGGTTTTTTAAATCTCGATATTTTTAGATAGATATATAGATAAATTCTTTATTGTAAACACCAATTTCAAATAACATGAATAATAAAAATCAAAGCTTAAGTCTAAGTGTTACAAAGGGCGGCCTTATCCCTCAAGCGATCACTTCCAGACAACCTTTTTCTTACCGGGAGCTATGCGGGTGAAACCGCGAGCTGATGCTAGTTAGTCTATAAAATATCAGAACTATAAACACTAGGTAAACCACTCCGCTACTAAGAAATACCTACTTACCTACCTAACATTAAAAAAGTCTGTTCACATTAAAGCAGCACTAGTATTTAACCAATCTTTAAACGTCGCTGTCCGAGGTTACATTAACTACGAAGTCAGGTGCTTGGGATGGTCCGGTCACGATTCTTTGACCGATGTCTAGCACAAACTCTCGCGCCATTCTTTTAAACACAACCCAATATATACCTTATTTACAAACAATAGAGTCAAAATTCGCTTATTAAATAAATTGATATCCGCGTCGAAGGACCAGTGGAATTTATTCTTTGTTTTTAGGAAGATATGGTTCGTTTTTCTATGGTTTAATTTGGTGGAACTATGCGTTTAATGCTCTACCTATGATCGTAATAAGTAGATGGTGTGTTGAAAAATTATCGGTGCGATCGGAGGCGCAATGGACGCGTGACTTTTTTGCCTGTTTATTATTGAGTTTGGGTTTGGAGTTAAGGTTTAATTGAAGAGCCTACTTGTACTTGTTCTGAAACCACCTTTTCTCGTGAAGATGGAGTAAATTCCCAAACTAAAAACCTCAAGTTAAAAATAAACAAAAGTTGTTTGTTAAGGTGCACAGAATTGGCTCTCAATCGCTTGCTAATATGATTACCAATAACCCTGTATAGATACTAGTAAGTAAATTGTTGATTGTGCACACCTTAGTAAAAAAATCAAAATCGGCTCATCCGTTCGGGAGCTACGATGCCACACACAAACACACAGACACGTCAAACTTATAACACCTCGTCGTTTTTGCGTCCGAGGTTAAAAAACACAAATCTAAATCTAGGTGACACAGAGGGCTATAATAACTCTTTAGAGCGACCTCTTCCAAGCAGCCTTAGAAGAGGTCTGTTATGGGATGGAAATTGGGATGGACAAGAAGTGACGGGAGTGATGGTATCACGGCGATGATGTTGCACAAAATATATAAAAAGCCCGCGATAAAAGCTATGCAATAGCTTAACGTAATTATATTCAAAAAAATTCTAAGTCTATCCTGTCTATCCTGTCTCGGAGGTTCTATGCAATAATATTAGCCCTAGGTTCAATATTTCCCGAAATAGGTGATCGGTCACAACCCAAATAATTTGTAAAAATGCTTTTACGAAAATGTCGTCCGTCCGTCATCCATCGTCCGTCGTCCGTCGTCCATCCGTCGTCCATAGTCACTGGACACTTATACACTACACGCCAACACAGCCGCAGTAGAGAAGTAAAAATAAATAGGAGAGGGGGGGTGTTAAGTTTTATTTTCGTTACGGAATTTCTTGATTCGGTCGCCGCGCTCAAAGCCTGCGACAAAAGCTATGCAACAGCTTAAAAAAAAAAAAATTACTAATTACAATTTTTTTACTTTTACACTTCCATTTAACTTTATTCTTTGTAAATTACAAGTTTTTAATACCTGCTGCGAAGTAATAAATGTAAAGCAAATGCATGGACTCCATCAAAATGTCATCAATGTTTTTGGTAATACGCGACAGCGTACCATGTAACGTAATGGTAAACAATTTCGATTAAATGGACCTCTGAACGGACCGAACTTATTAATTTTGACAGTAGGTGCCATAGATTACATAGTACATAATACGTATTTGCATAGTATAATTTGCGTATTTGCGGTTAGCGTTTTAAGAGTATGCAATACAAAAGTTACTTAAAGTAATCGCTTTGGAGGACCAAAAATATCGATTTTTATGGAATTTAGGGTCTTTTCATAATAGATAGATAGATAGACAAACTCTTTATTGTACCAAATTAAACCTTAATTCTAACAAAAACTCCACCTACAAAAACAATATTAAACCTAACAATATGGCACAATGGGCGGCCTTATCGCTAAAAGCAATCTCTTCCAGGCAACCTATGGATGGACAAGAATTAAAGAAGGGGATGGGTGGGTTGTACATAACGTGATAGGAATATAAGGAGGAGAATAAAATAAATATTAACATAATACACAATATGATATTTCTTCCCCGACGTATTCCACAATTATTAAAATACTAGCTACACTCCGTGGTTTCACCGGCGTATGTCCCGATCCAGTTAGAATGTCGGGATAAAAAAGTATCCTATGCGTTAATCCAGGTCTCTCTACATACCGAGTTTCATCGTTATCGGTCCAGTGGTTTTAGCGTGAAGGAGTAACATACATACACACACACACATACAAACTTTTACATTTATAATATTAGTAGGATATTTAGGATAGGATAGTAGGATAGGTAGCATTAAATTCCAATTCGTTACGTCTCCACGTGTTATGACGAACGTAATTTTACGAAATCAGTGGACGCACTGAAATAGAATAACCAAGTCAATTTTTATTTAAATGCCTCATTGCATTCGTAACGTTCTTAGTGATGTTTTCGCTTAGGGCTTCTGTTTACCATTTCGAAATACTAGTCCAGGCCGGCTCACCCTGTAGGGACGTATTGAATGAGCATTTCATCATACGCGACCCGAACCTATTATAAGGCGGTAAAAACCTTCTTTACTTAATTATGATAAGTATTTATAAAAAAAACGCATCATAGGGACTGGTCCCAGCTGGCACCTAGACTGGGAATAGTGGGCGGATTTGGCTAAAAATAAAACATAAAAAAAGTTTCTTAGCCATATTTTTTGTAAAAAAAAAATAGTTGCCTGTGAAGTCGTTTATTAATTTTACGTGAAAACGTCAAAAGAAACCGAAAAAAAAATAGAAAAAAAGCATTTTTTTTCTTTTTCATTTATATATTTTGTTTAAGGTGGGTTCTAATGCCAAACGCAACGCGCCTAAGAAATACCCGCCGCTTACAACTAACATTGTTGATTGTAACGAGTGTGTTTTGTTTTTCTCAAAAGTGCAAAGCTGGAATTGTAGGTGAGATCTTTACCGATATTTTGGGAATAATTTGAGATGAAAATTCCTTGTCATTTCAAAGCTAGACTAGTTTTAATTTTGAATTTTAGGATAGCTTCAAAACTATAATGAATTTTTGACTCAAAGTTATACCAAAATGTCGGTAAATATCTCACCTACAATTCTAACTTTTGACTTTTGAGGAAAACAAAACACATTCGTAACAATCAACAATTTTCGCCAACGAAAGCGACCGGGGGCAAGAACGCCAGTAGTAACTATTGAAAAGACTGTGACGACGGTGGGCGCGGCCAGTACGCCGCTGGTTTTCGGACGGGAAGGCCGTGTCGCGCTGCGCTCTCGCACGGATATTTACGTTTATTGTGATCCCTATTCGGACCTTGTTTTCTGAAATAATACGAGTATATATTGGTTTGGCTAATGGACGCCTGAATAGTGCCAAGTTTTTACTGTTTTTTCAAATACATATTTTCATACTGCGCAAGGACGCTTTTCTTTACTTCCATATGTACTTGTGATTGTTTACGGACGCTAAGAAAGTGCCAATTTTAAAAAATACTAAAATAAAAATATAGTGACCAGACTTATTACTTATTTATTTTCTAACTTGTGAAAAATGAGTAAATTGAAGAAATTTAGAGTTCGGAGTATGCTTCATTGTCTCGAAGTAACGTAAGTACATACCTAAACTTTACCTAGTAAGTAGTCAAGTACCTACCTATTATAAAAACACACATTTTTCCAGACTACGGCAAATTTATCGGTCGAGTCGAACGTTCAATTTGCAACCCATTACGCGCGAGCTACAGTGTTTGTACCTAAGTACGGTCGGCTGCATAATTGCAGACCCACCATAGAGCTCCAAAACGGCTGTTATAAGAATGTTTTCAACACTAGCAAGATTTTAGATTCAATTTATCAAACAAAAATTATTAGAATGAAAACAGCCGACTGTACAGTGGGCTGCATAATTGCAGCCCTCGGCCTCGGTAGAGTTCGAAAATTACTATTATTGGAATGTTTGCATTCTAATATTTTTTGTTTGAATTATTGATGAGTTAGAAGACTTTAGACTTCAACTAAAGCAGGTGCCTAGAATCTTGCTTGTGTTGAAACCATTTTTATAACATCCGTATTGGAGCTCTACGGTGGGTCTGCAATTTTGCAGCCGACCGTACCTATACCACATGAGTAGAGACCGAGACTAAGGTTATTCGGAGCTGTCAAAATTGATACGTAATCACGTAGGGTTGGCACAGGTGAATTATATTAAATAAAAAAAAATGTGTATCAGTGTCTTTTATTATGTGCGTTTATTTTGACGCGGTGACAATGTAATCTGAATTTTGATGAATACTAATATTATAGAGCTGAAGAGTTTATTTGTTTACTTGTTTGTTTTTTTGAACTCAGGAACTACTGATTCGAATCGAAAAATTATTTTTGTGTTGGATAGTCCATTTGTCGAGGAAGGCTATAGATATTTTATATCCCAATATTCCCACGGGATCGGGGCTTATCTATACTTTTGTTTGTTTGAACGCGCTAATCTCGGAAACTACTGGTTCGAATTGAAAAAATCTTTTGTGTTGGATAGTCCATTTTTCTAGAAAGCCTACTTTTTAATTTGATATTTACCTTACCTTACCTTACTTGAGTTTATATTAGTAACACTATATTTAATTAAACATTAAAAAACAAACACTCGACGCGTGACGTTTCCCGCGAGCATGCGAGTGTGACAGCCCTGAACTCGGGCACTGGTCGAGCTAGTATAGACCGGTTTCTCTCCGTAAGTGACGGGCCGCCAGTGCTCACGCACACACGCGCGTCAATTTTGTAGGAGTGTACTTTCACAGGGCCTTGTGACACCTTAGTGTCTGGTTGTATTCCTACTCATGTGCCTATACCTAATTTTTGGTGATATTGATTTGTTGATTTATTTCAGGCGGTTGCGGAAAATGCAAAATGAAACTATTATCGATGCCGTCAAACGACTACCTCGGTCCTTCCATAGTCAGTTGCCGGTACCCACCTACCTCGGTTCCATCACCTCGCTATAGTCCGGCAACATAACTCATAGACCTCCCTCTCGCGGGGAGGTAAGCGGGGGCGGGTATCGATACACACGTAGTTGATTAATCCAAGATATATCGAGCGACATGAGAGAGATGTTCGGTGGACTCAATATGTAATCTTTATAAATAAATGGTTTTGCAACATGATATCTATTTTAATTTATTTTTATAATGCAATATGAAAAAAGAAACAATAAATTATGCCAGAACCGTTTAATATTATTTGAAACTATGAAAAATGTAGAATCCTACTAATATTATAAATGTGAAAGTTTGTGTGTGTGTGTGTATGTTTGTTACTCCTTCACGCAAAAACTACTTGACCGATTGCGATAAAACTCGGTATCTAGATAGCTGGAGACCTGGATTAACACATAGGCTACTTTTTATCCCAATATTCCCACGGGACTTACGTGGGTGAAACCGCGGGGCGCAGCTAGTATAGAATAGATATGGATATAGATATAGAATAGATATTACTTTGCTTTGTGTATATCGTGTTCTATATTCCTTCCTGTGTTGTACAAATAAAGTTATCTATCTATCTATTATTCTAATTATTATCTTTACTTTCTTATCTAACTAGATAGATTATTCTTCCTCGCTACTATAATTCTCACTTGAACTATCTTCATTTTCAGAGCTTATTGATGAATCCGAATCATCTTGTAAATTAAATACTCATCGTAAATTAATCATCTTGTAAATTAATTATTATTTGATCCAATACATCATCGTGTATTCGATCATGGTGACAATATTCTTCTTCAATTTTCTGGACATGGTTATCACAGCTTTCCTATTTTTCTACGGAGAATTGCGCGAATAATTGCTCAAGTGCAATTTTTTTCTTATCCAAATTGCTATCAAGTTCATCTCTCGCTAGTTGTCCCTTGATGTTTCCCCAGACCAGCTCAATGGGATTCAAGTCTGGGTGGTATGGTGGAAGTCGTAATACTTCATGACCCGCAGCCTTTAACATTACGTCAATCTTATAAACATCCGTAGCAGATGTATCTTGTTTTCTACTTTTAAAGAAATAATAAACATTGTACACTATTTGTTTCGTTTGCCTGCCAATTTTCTTGTCGAACATCTTTTTTCGATTCATCTTCGGATTGATCGTGGGATCGGGGTCTCGTGTGCCTTTTGTTTCAAGCGTCCGCTACAAATTAATCGACTGCCTGCGTCACTCGCCCCCCGCATACCTCTAACTCCTAGGGAGGTGTATGAGTTACGTTGCCGGACTATAATACTTCGCATTACCACAGTGTGGTAGGTTCGAAGTAGGTAGGTATCGTCAACCTTTTTTTTTCTTGTTTCTTTCTTCAACAATTTTCTTGTCTAACATCTTTTTTCGATTCATCTTCGGATTGATCGTGGGATCGGGGTCTCGTGTGCCTTTTGTTTCAAGCGTCCGCTACAAATTAATCGACTGCCTGCGTCACTCGCCCCCCGCATACCTCTTACCCCTAGGGAGGTGTATGAGTTACGTTGCCGGACTATAATACTTCGCACTACCACAGTGTAGTAGGTGCGAGGTAAGTAGGTACCATCAATCGACTGTGGTGGGACTGAGGTAGGTGTGAGGTTGACGATACCTACCTACTTATGGTGGTATCTCGCACCTACCACATTGTGGTAGTGCGAGATACCACCGATCACCGAGGTAGTGGGACCAATGTAGGTAGATGCCGTCAAACGACTACCTCGGTCCTACCATAGTCAGTTGCCGGTACCTACCTACCTCGGTTCCACCACCTCGATAATAGTCGGGTAATCACCTCTCTCACTCGCTCGTCGCCTGCCATGACTCGTCGCTCCTAACACCTAGCTAGGTGATACCTCGCACTAATACAGTGTAGTAAGTGCGAAGTAGGTAGATACCAACAACCTCGGTAGGTACCTCGGTCCTACCAGATTTATAAAATAAGGATTGAAAGAAGCCTGTATCAACAACACGACAACCTTACATACATACCTACGTACAGACATTCTGTTTAAATTATGTAGTAATTATCTTACCGATCACCGAGGTGGTAGCTTGTAACTACTATACATTCTGTGGTGGTAGGATAGTGAGCGATCTTTTGCTAAGAGGCAGTGTGAGGAAGCGCGAGCGCCGCGCGGGATGAAGTGTCTAGCTCCGCCCACACTAGCAAGGTCATTGGCATTGATAGCCACCTTAAGTATTTATAGTTTTTTTTTTGTTTGAAAGGTGAATTAGTCGGGAGTATTCTTAGCTATGGTTGATCGAAATCGGTTTTTGTCAGTTGTCACACCATAACACAAGCCCAGATGAGCGATATTTTAATATTAAATACTCTGTTTCCTAAGTTACCATGACACGTCTTCATATTACCATGACGCGTGACGTCACACAATATTACCGTGACACTTTTTTATTAATGCAGGTGTTTCATCAATTTACTAGTAGTTATCATGTCAAAAAAACGGTAACGACTATATCTATTAAAATTCGAATATAAACCAACATTTTCTCAAGCCAATAAAACTTAAGTTATAGTATTAAATACCTAATCTTCTTAGTTAAGGCTCGAGCACGTCACCAAATTGTAAATATTATAACTATGCGAAGATTCCTATCATAAATAAAGCATTCTATTGTAGACGACCTCTATGGTGCTGCGGACGCAACACCCGCGTGCGATAGTGGTATGGTTTCGTCCCACCATACCCCCAGGGGTATGACCAGGGGTATGGTGGGTCTGCAGCGCGTGCGACGCAGAAGACGGGTTCGATACCCGCAACTGTCCTACAATAGACACCGATTTTTAAACTTTAAAACTCTCGACTATAAACTTTTTCTTGTACTCGACAATCAGTTGTTACTTTTCGTTGTTGTTGAAAAGTTGAATTTTCGAATTTCTAAAAGACGTAGAACAGAAGTTGTTCGCCTCGACGAACGTCTAGAACAACTGCCTATCGAACACATTGTATACGCACCTTCGCTCAAAGAGGACTGAGCCCTAATAACATGTAAAAGAACAAGTAAAAATGTATGTATGTATGTGCATTGTCCACATTTCTCCGTACCTATAATAACATAAGTACACCTACTTCTTTCATAATAGCATGTACAATTTTTTTTTCATACGGCACGTTTGTCGTGACTGGACCTTGACAGCTACTTTTTATCCTCTCTTACAAAGATAATTAAACTGCAGCGGAAAAGAGAAAGCATATAAAAAGGGCTCTTGCAGTAAAATTTCAAAATCTTAATTATACTACAGCTAGATTTAGTCCGTAAATTTTTAATAGAAAGATAAATCAAGTTTTTCTAATTATCATAGAAATAAAGATTTTAAAAACAAAAAAAAATCAAGACATAGAGGCGTAGCCATGGCAGTTATAGGTTTTATGCCACAAACATATTTGCTCTAGTGACAGTATCCAGGGAGAAAACAGTCGACTACGTTTGTATGGAGAGAGCGCCAATACCCTTTCACCTTAATATAGATGGTCTAGCTTTTGCCCGCGACTTCGACCGCGTAGAAGTCGAAAATGCACTAAGGAATCGCGTTGTCCCATACAAACTTTGCCCCCCTTTTTCTCTTTTAGGAGTAGAATTTCAGAAAATCCTTTTTATCGGAAGCCTACGGCATACCAAGAACACACCCTTCAAGTTTCAGGTCTCTACGATCAGCGGTTTATGCTGTGCGTTGATCCGTCAGTCAGTCGGGACAAAGCATTTTATATGCATAGATTTAGATAGCTATAGATAGGAAAAGGTTTCTATTTTAAAAAGTTAGATGTTCTGTCTACACTACTGTAATTAAAATGTCTTTGTTCTGGTCTTTTTGCGTAGATTGTTCTCATTGTCTACTTTTATTTACGTGCTCGACGCGCCTCCATATTCGCAGATATCGCGTAATCACTGAGTAAGTAACTAAAGTTGCAGACAGTGCACTATTAAAAACGGACGATCAAGAGAATGATCTATTAAGGTGAAAGGGTACCGGCGCTCTCTCCATACAAACGTAGTCGACTGTTTCCTTCCTGGATAATGACACTAGCACAAATAATTTTGTTGCATAAAGCACAAATATTTTTGTTGCACTGCCATGACTATGACTATATCATAAATATTAAGATTTAAAAAACACAACAGAGGGGTATGGTCATGGCAGTTTAACTTTTATGCAACAAAAATATTTACTCTAATATCATTATCCAGGCAGGAAACAGTCGACTACGTTTGTATGGAGAGAGTGCCCGGAACCTTTTCCTCTTAAAACGGACGAGCAAGAGAATGATCCATTTAGGGTACATATACGGAACCCTAAAAATCAAGTGGACCGTAGGACGCAGCCGCAGTAGTCTTTTTTAATTTTTGTGCAAAGAATTCGCTGTCACAACTATACCGATCTCCATACTGATAATTATGTAACAACCCTATTTTTTTACTCTTATGTTTTCATACGTGAAACTCTGTACCTAATTGGCTTTCTACTGTTGTGCTGTTTATATATTTATGTATTAGCTCTTAGGTTTTCTATTATATTAATTAATTTTACAAAGAAAATTCCAGTATGAAAAGCTTTCACACTTAGTATTGGTTGTAGCTGTAGTTTTGACCCTAATCCCACGTGAACTGCTGCAAAAAAGGGTAAAAACTTAGTTCCACGGGACTAACGAGATAAAAAGTTGTAGATAAAAAAAAAGTTAATAGCACTTTTTGTTTTTAGATAGGATAGAAAACTCATTTAGGTAAATTATGGTGTTGTCACATTTTCGTTGTGTAGGTAAATCTCTCAAAAATAAATATAGTATTTTTCCTTATTTACGATTTTTTTTATTTCAGCGTAAAGTCCTTGTGTAACTGCGGGCTACCTATGTGTAGGTACGGTTGGCTGCATAATTGCAGACCCACCGTAGAGCTCCAAAACGGCTGTTATAAGCATGTTTTCAACACAAGCAAAATTATAGGCACCTGCTTTTGTTGAACTTTAAAGTCTTCTAACGCGTGAATTTATCAAACAAAAATATTAGAATGAAAACATGCCAATAATAGTAATTTTTGTACTCTACCGGGGGCTGCAATTATGCAGCCGACTGTACTTGCATGCCATTCATCAAGCGATTCGAAATGAAAAAAAAAACGATCTAGTATTCCCCATTGTGATCGATAAATCTGCAGTTCTGCAGTATCGATTCTGATATTCCAATCTTTGCAAACAATCAGTGTCATGTCGCCCGCCGCCGCGCGCCGTCCAAGGAATGCCATGGGAACGGGTAGCGATCTCTACTCCCGAGTACTACCGACCCGCCCGTACCTACCAGGTACCTACATGACACGGAATCATTGAAGACTACACTATTAGATACGGACTCTGTGTTTAATGTCGGACATGTTGTCGCAAAAACGAACAGAAAAATAGCGCATTCATCTACCCAAGGTCTTTTGATTTTGGGGTATACCGAATCATGAAACGACACACGACACACATTATACACTACCTTAATACACATATACACAACCATCACACACACCCATTACCTGAATTTTGGCCTAGGGTGGTGGGGACTCTCCTTGTCTTGGGACACGTCATTCTCACACAACACACTCTTACACAAATACATATTTATACATTTTACAGAGCCTGAGCAGATTTAATAAGTTTAATGTTTTATGATATGTTCCATTATACATATATAAGTAATAGTTTATTGTCTAATCTCCACGGTTTCACTGTAATTACTTCTTTCTATTGTTATCTTTCCTGGACCCTCGAGATACAGGACATGTTCCTAGTTCGAGGTCCATTGTTAGTGCTAAGTACTGTTTGTATCATTTTGTTTAATAAACTATTATTATAAATAGCTGGGTATGAGCGTAATATATTGACGAACCAGTTGGCACAATAGTCACCATGCCGGACTGCCAAACACAGACATGTATTTATGCTTAGATATTTGTCTGTGGTCTGGTTGTTAATATGTATTACAAGTATGTATTTTCAAAAAAAGTATATAAGTAGTGTATCCGTTGTCTAGCACCCTAAACACAAGTCTAGTTACTTAGCTTGGGGCTAGATGGCGATGTGTGGAATGTCAAAAAAAACAGATTAGTATTACTAACTGCGCTACGCGGTTTTACCCGCGTTTCTCAATTCCGTGTTAATTTCTCTCTTCTGTACATTTATGAATCCCGCCTGTGGGAATAAATAAGTGGGGTCTATCTTTCTGGTCTGACAATATTGGCAGAAAAACTGACCAAGTGAGAGCCATACTCAATTTTTTTTTAAATCTAGTATTTGTTGTTATAGCGGCAACAGAAATACATATAATACATAATCTGTGAAAACTTCAACTGTCTAGTTATCACAGTTCATGAAATACATCCTGGTGTACATCGTTTTTAATATAAGGGTAGATCTATGATATACATGGTGAATTTTTTATGTGGGCCTCCAGGGCCATGATTTGCCATACTATGTTTGTTTCCAAGAATTGATCTCTATCAGCAAGACAAGGTATCTATACTTATATTATAAAGCTGAAGAGTTTGTTTGTTTGTTTGTTTGAACGCGCTAATCTCAGGAACTACTGGCTTGAATTGAAAAATTATTTTTGTGTTGGATAGTCCATTTATCGAGGAAGGCTATAGGCTACTTTTTATCTTGATATTCCCACGGGATCGGGAGTTACGCGGGTGAAACTGCGGAGCGCTGCTAGTAATAATATAAAATGTTTATTTTTTTGTTCGATTCCCGGCTAGGGTAATGAGTTTTATTTTTTGTCAAAATCGGCTTATAGTTTAGCACATAGCCCTGGAGACCCACGAAAAATTCACCATGTATATAAAATTCTCGTCTCGCAGTGTTAGTTGCCAAACTCCATTTAAACGGCTGAACTGATTTGAATTTTTTATGTATATTCGTTAGGTCTGAGAATCGCCAACATCTAATTTTATTATAATTTCGTTTTTTTTGCCGGGGCAGCTAGCATAAATTATAAATTCTCAAAAACCATTGCAGTATCGATCATTGACACGAGACAAAACAGTAACGGTTCAAAGACGAAGCTGTGAGCAGCCCAGAAAGGACAACGGCACGTGAAAGTGATTAGCGCTGCACAGAGGCCCTCTGTGGCGGACAACGGTGCCTTGTGCAGGAGGAGGCTGGGGGAAGGCGGTTCGTGTCAAATGTTCAGGTTTTTTTCTATTGAAACTTTAGAAGAATATCTAACATAGAGATATGTTACTCTATGCTTTCGTATGTCAGCGTTTTTAGAATTTTATTTAGGAAGGGTTCTGATTTGTTGTTTATATGTAGGTATTACTCTCTATTCTTGTGGTGTAAATATATATTTAATTTCTAATTTTAAAGAAATGCAGAAAAAAAAATTGTAGGGACCTGTCTAATTTTTTAATAAGTAAATGTCATGAAGTGCCATCTGGCCTAAAATCAAACAAAGCTTATCTATAATTATTAAAACCATTCAAAAACCGACTGCAATCCAAAAAACATTTTTATACGGTTTTCACCAATGGATGGAGTGATTAAGTATATAAAATAATATCGATCTTTTCAAAAATTACATAAAATGACATCATTTTTCATATGGCAATTATGGTTTTGGTTATACCTGTATCCGAGTCAGATTTGATAATAAAGTTGACAATTGGACAAAAACACCTGATCCTGATTAAAATCAGGTGCAATATCTGTTAGACCTTTTTTCCCGAAAGTATTTTTTTCAAATCCCTTCACCCAACTCTCCCCAAAAACAGTACTGGTGTCGCGTGCGATCAAATTTCAGCCAACAACGATTCTTTGTCCTTCAATTACCGAACAAAAACAAAACGTATTAGCGGCACTTGGCGGTGCAATTCGTCCGCCTCCCGCTAATTACCCCCTTTTAAAAACCAAATTACTTAGACCTTTGAAATAATACGTCTACTAAACGATGCTAAGACCTTGTTAAATTGGTCGCTAGTGAATGCCAAAATTTCTGAAACCACTGGTAATTGTAAGACAATGTGATACGAGTCATAAATGTTTGCCATTGCTATGTGAATGTACTTCGTTCAGTGAAGGGACAATGAGGTCACAGTTTTGTAAGAATATTCTCAGTTCTTACTATTTATGAACATTTTTAGTCGACTTTAAACAAGTAACTTCAGGTGACTAAAAGGTTGGCTGCTACGTTGGCTACTACGTTGGCCAATGAACGGAAACGGCTGCATTTTCATCCAAAGAGGCAATGCAGCCAGCCATTACATTGTTGAAGTCGATTTAATTTTTTAAATTCAGAGATTTATTTTTAAAATTTGGGAAAAATAAATCTCTGACTTAGTTTTTCTAGGTAGGGTTACCTAGGAAAACTAATTCAGAGATTTATTTTTTCCATTAAATTAACAATATCAAAAAATTAAATTGACTTCAACAAAGTATGATAAAATTGCAAATGAGATGATCAACACTTAATGACGAAGGTTTTACGAAAAAAAAAGTGTCAAAAAAGCAAAATATGCAATTTCGTTCAAACTCAAACTCTAAAATTTTTTTTCATTTAGAATCATGTACACTTGTACAGCGCACGTGTTCATTTTGAAAAGTTTTATAAACTAAGTTAGGCTGCGAGCCTTCGAAACGCGCCCAATGAGAAGAAGGCACATGGATGTCATATTTTTTTAAGTCAATTTGACTAAAAAATCAAAAAGTAGGTTTCTCACCTACCACCGATTTTGATGAAATTAGTACTAATTCTAAAAGTAAGTAGGTACCTGCCTAAATAGGTATATCTTTTCAATTTAAAAGATTTTCCAAATTAGTTGATAACTGACGGACTAAGCAAAGATCTACCTTCTAAGAATCCAGATGTGTTTTATTCTCAAATTTTATATTTCATCTCAATCCGACAATAGCATGAAACTCGCCGGAAATGATTACCTGTTACAATACATTGACCACAAGTTTAGACTTCTATTACTAACATTATAAAACCACTAAATTGACCAATTATTCCGAAGATAAATGTTATACAACAATAAAAATATCTTACTGCCAAATATTATGTCGATTATTAAAATTTGCTTTCAAGGAGGTTAATTTTTATTTTTACAAATAATATCTGCAAAACAGGAAATGATTTTTCGATATTTGTACAAGTATTCAGTAGGAGTACTTCACTTGAGGGCCAATTCAATGCGAACCAATCTAAACATCGAATTTCCCAAAACGACCCTCGAAAAAAGTCAAACAAAAACTTTCTGTGCTTTAACGGAGCGTGAAATATGGGAAAAAAATTACGCAAGTGAACAACTGCGTGTATTGAATGCATCATAAAAATATGATTGACGTGTTTCTTAATATGACATCTTTTCCGACCGGTGATATTTTTTTGTCGCCCGTTTGTGCCCAAAATTCCATTCCATTTCAAAACATCATAACCGCCTTCACCCTGCTTAAACACTACCAATCTTTAGCTATTTATTTTACGATTGAATTTAACTTGCATTCTATCAAGTTAAATGTCAAATCAAACTATTAAAACCATTAGAAAGGAGATATTAAGTGCTCAGTAATCCAATTACGTTCTTTGTCAATGTAGGATGTGGATTATGTTTCTATTGAGCCGGTATGTTTTACCTCGAATACATGATTATGTATAAAAGGATGTCTAAAGATGGTATTGTACTTTTGTTCGTTGTTATTATGTAGTTCGTCGATGAAAAGATACCGCATTCGAATGTTTTCTTTCTCTATTCACTTTGTAATGTAACTTTGGAGAAATATTTGTTATTTGTTGTGATTTGCACAACTTTTCTGTTGTAAAAGATGACACAAAAAGCATTTTGCACAAATAATAAATTTATTTGAGTTCAAGTTTATACATTGGTATAAATTCTTCCTATTTTTTAATACTATTATACCCATGTAACAAAATATACTCTGATATGTCACAACGATTTTTTGTCTTTTGAACTCATTTGTTAACATTTATTATTTGATACCCATTTAAACTTTTATATACCTACTTTGTTTCTAAGACTATGTTACCCATTGGCATCATGATTGCATACATAAATTATAAAATACACTAGCTGCCGTGCGGTTTCACCAGCGTAAGTCCCGATCCTGGGGAATATCAGAAAATAAAAATTGCCTAAAGCTTTCTTCGAAAATGGACTATCCAACACAAACACAGAATTTTTTAATTCGAACCAGTCGTTCCTGAGATTAGCGCGTTCAAACAAACAAACTCTTCAGCTTTATAATATTAGTATAGATTAAAAAAAACTTAGAAAAAACGAACCACAATTAATGTTATGTGCGTGATTACGTACAAGGGCTACTCTTCTTCTTCTTCTTCAATTCTCCTCTACATCCTCGCTATAGTCCTCTTCCTCAATATTTCCGTTTGTTTTAATTAAAAAAAACTGGCCAAGTGCGAGTCGTACTCTCGCACATAAGATTCCGTACCATGTTGTACGGTAGCGCCACTTAATTTATGTTTCTGTTTTTAGTATTTATTGATACAGCGGCAATAGAAATACAGAATCTGTAAAACCAACTATCTAGCTATCACGATTCATGAGATACAGTCTGGTGACAGAGAGGCAGACGGACATTGAAGTCTTATATTAGAGTCCCGTTTCTACCCTTTACGTACGGATCGCTAAAAATGATTCATATTACGTCCTTAAAAACAATTAAATAGAGTACGTAACACAATCACCGACAATGTATTAGATCATGACCATTAATATCAATTTCCTAGTAACTTGGACATTTATTACAATTAACGTCGCATAATAGACCGGAATATTCATATTTATCATGACAGGTCTCTACAGTGTGTCTTTGGGTCAATATTTGATCGATATAATAGGGTTATCATAAAGAATTCGCAAACTACCCACTTTCTATCGGCTGATATTTTTAGTTACACTATATTAGTCTCATTCATTTATTTTTCTTAAATTTAGATTTTTATAAAAACAATCTGAATAAAAAAGATATACATCACTATAAAAACTTATAAAACAATTCTATCTAAGCTTTAAAAACTAACCTAAATAAAATTTATTTACAAGTTTCAAAATAATTTATAAAATTTGTATATAAAACAGTAAATCAAACGCTGTGCGTAGTTATAATAGATGTACAAATTGAAAACGATTATTTGTAACTCATGTGTATTAAATTTAGATATTGTTACTATGTCTAATAAAAAATAAAAATAAATCATTATAAAACCTAAACCTAGAATACCGTCGGCAGCGAGGCAGGGCCCAGGCTACCGATGGTTAGGGCCGCAGAGAAAGGAATCTTCTGACAATACGTGCCGTATCCAAGATGACTTATTTAACCTTTGACTCGTCCCTTTGTTGTTTAATATGGTATTTAGGGTGATAGTATTATTTGTAATGCAAAAATCCAAACCAACTTGAACCTCATTAATTTACCTTTTAAGTCCTGTAGCAAACTGGGTCTGCCATCTATAAAGGCATCTGGTAGTAGATCTTTCATATAAATGTCCTATTGCTTCATTGTACGTATATATTTATGTGTTGATATGTATTTATTTTTATTGTATTTATGTTTAATTATTTATGTATTTTAATATTTATTATTTTATATTATATATTATTTTAATACGTATTTATTATTATCCTCCTTATATTTCTGTCGCGTTATAAACAACCCACCCATCCCCTTCCTTAATTCTTGTCCATCCAAAGGTTGCCTGGAAGAGATCGCTTTTAGCGATAAGGCCGCCCATTGTGCCATATCGTAAGGTACTAAATATTAATTTTCTTTTAGCATATAAGTAGTTATAAGTTAGAATTTATTTTTGTTTTTGTTGTAAGTAATCATTTTGCGTTCTGTTTTTATGGTGCAATAAAGTGTTAATCTATCTATCTTTTTGAATAAGCATTCTTGGCTTTAACTTCGCTTTGGCTTCTTCTATTGATTCTCGAGCTGTCGACCGATAAATTGTCTACAGTCTACAATAGTCTTTGTGTAACTAAAATGTCAAATCAAACAATATCTCACTATTAGAAATAGTCGTGTGATATTTGCCGGCAGTCTCAAAACCCTATATAAAATGAAATCTATTTCTAAACTGATAAAGTTTATTTTAAACTGCAGCAAATTGGCATATGGTTGCAAGAAATTGAACCAGTTCACAAATTAAAGTCCGAGAATGTCACGATAAAACGCCACCGAAGTGTTAACTTGATAAAATCGTTTCGAGAACTTTGTATTTGTAAGTAATATGGTCATGAGGCTATCTTAATACTATTTATCACAGAATATACACGGTGTAACAAGGGGGGCGGATCATCGGTAGCTGGGGGGTGGGAGACCTCAGTACCTATCGATTTAACCCCCCTGTATGTTCTGCAATATTTAGTGGTTTAAAAGTTATTTGTACTTTAGTAAAATTTTAGTCAAAATCAGATTTCACCCTGAACTTCGCAATTACAGCCAAACTATCAGGTCTGCGATTCTGCCTTTTTTGCGACCCCCCAGCAACCGATGATCCACCCCTCTTGTTACACCGTGTCTAATAGTACATGAAGGTACAGGTAAAATTTGATTATAGATGGATAGAGAGACGCTATAGTGTACAAATCTATACAAATATTTAAAAGAGAAAATATTTTTTGTTTATTTATAACGAATAGGCTCCGAAACTACTGGAACGATTTTGATTAAACTTGGTATGAGGATACATTGATTCATTGGAAGTAAATAGGTTACTTTTTATGATATAGCCCTGGGATCGGGACTTACGCAGGTGAGGTAAAATGGCTCATTCTCAGAGGTCCACAAATACATCAAACTGTTAAATTATAACAAAAACAGTGGCAAACTACGGATTATGATGAAAGATTAAAAGTGTGAGAAGAATAAATAAGTACCTAATAAAACTACTTTTGAATAAAACAACTTTTTATTATCTAACTAGCTGCGCCCCGCGGTTTCACCCGCGTAAGTCCCGATCCCGTGGGCATATTGGGATAAAAAGTATCCTATGTCCGTCTCCTGGCTCTAAGCTACCTCCCTACCAATTTTCACCCAAATCTGTTCTGCCGTTCTTGAGTTATAAGTGGTGTAACTAACACGACTTTCTTTTATATATATAGATAAACAAATAAGTAGTTTTGCAACAAAACAAATACATATATACAATTGTATACAGTAGTATAAACAATGTATAAAATAGTTGTTTCGTTTGATAAAGCTATTTCGTACCAGAAGCCCGTCAAATTAAAAAAATGTATAGTATTTAGTAAAAAAAAAAGACGGGTTGCACTCCGGGAGTGCAGGCAGAAGTGAAAACTTGATTATTAACGTTGAGCATGTTTGATATTTTGGAATGGTTAGGGAATAATTTTGCACCAATTGCTTTATCAGTATAAAAGTACTATCATTTATGTGGTAGAATACAATATTCATTTATTGCGCTATCGTACACAAACATGACAATTTAAATTACATTAAAAATTTAACACTTTAAAACTATAGCTGTCTACTCTCCATCCGTCTTACGCTTTTTCGATCAGGTCACGTGTCCTGACGCGAGTTTAAGATTTTATACCCATTACAGAAAAAGTGCTCAACGCCGCTAAAGAAGTTTTCACTTCAAAAATTGTATAGATACAACGACTGTAATTACCTTACTATTCAGAGCTTTATTAGGCTTTGATATTATACTTTATACTTAATATAAATGCAAGTATTTTTTTTTTGTAATCGTCAATTACTGTTGTTGCACTATTTAAAATAAAATCACAAAGACTTCTATACTTATGTAGCGTTACCACGCTGCATTGGACGGCAAGCCTCTGCAACAGGAACGACTGTTTTAATTTACTTTTTTAAATTAGTTTACCTACCTATAATTTCGAAGCCAAATATAGGTTTAAAAACAGTAGTTGGTAAATTATGTTGTGTTGTGCGTTAATTGACATTGCTCTTACGGTGAAGGAAAACATCGTGATGAAACCCGCGGCTTAGTTGGCTCCAGAAGTATTGACAAGTTCTCTCCTCTGAAAATGGTCGACTAAGCTGAGAGGGTAGTAGGTGCTGGGTAAGCCTACTCCATCCTCACGCAAAAAGGACCAATTAAAAAGAGTCCAATGGCGGAACAGCCTGTATACAAGTACAAGTACAAAACATTGAATTTTAGTAACGTTACTTCAACATTAACAGATTTATCACTAGAATCAGATAAACAATTTAGTAGCTGGAAAATTATATTTTAGCGTTGCAAATTAGAAAATAATATCTAATTTGGATTTTCCGAAAAACAGACGAAACATAGTGAGTTTTGCGTGCCGCTACTTCAACATCACATCGACAGATTAATCACTCGAATCAGTTAAACAATTTAGTAGCTAGAAAATTATATTTTAGCGTCGCAAATTAGAAAACCATATCTAATTTGGATTTTTCGAAAAACAGACATAACTTAGTGAATTTAGCGTGCCGCTACTTCAACATCACATTAACAGATTAATCACTTTTAAATACAATAAACTTGGCACATTTACGATATCATTAACATTTTAACAACATTAAATCCGAGCTTTTACCGATAGAACCAATCAACATTTTATAATATAAAATCTAAATTGTCATTCGGAATGGAATTGCACTATCGTAATTAGCAAATTGGTCACAGAGTTGTTTACGACTGAATGGATAAAACAAAATTATAATTACCCATAAATCGGACCGTGGCGACTAAAGATCGATTCTCGATACTCGATTCTCGGCTCTCTCGATTATGGGTATCGATTAGAGAGGATGTGTGCAGAGCGGTCACGATGTGTGCGTGTATAGGAACAACAGATTTATTGTTAATGGTGTCCTGAACATAATTAAAATGGTTGATGTTTCGCCCGACCCGCCGCGGCCGACGTCCTTCTCCACCGTAGACTATAAAATGTTTAGACATTACACTGATTTTTACAGATTAGGACGGTCTTAGACTGTCTGTCCACATGAGCGGGTTGAGGTGGCATAGTAGCCAATCAAAATCTTTTAAATCTTGGCGTGCGAAATTTTTATGCAATTCTATTGGTGGAAACTACTCTGCACCTCTCCGCTTCTGTAGACAGGTAGCCTTAAGCTCGCGTCCGCAGGAGTTACCTCACGCACGTGTCCCACTAAGCGGTGATTAACGAGCTTCTAAAATAATAAAAGAATATATTGCTTTACGATTATAGGTATATACAATTTAGGATTAGTTATGGATCTACTTAAGACAATACTGCATAATTAAAAAAACAAATGGTTGACTGTAAAGTCGGTTTACGGACGATAATTTTACGTGATAACGTCATAAGAAATTATAGATGATAACCATAGCAACGACAATACGTTTGTGTTCTCAATAACAGGATACGTTCCCGGAACATGACGCATGACGTCATGTTTTTTGTGAATGCAGGTGTTCATCAAATTTTTAGACGTTTTCACATCAAAAACCTTTCCTCTGCAGTGGGATACTAGGAATTAAAAAAAAAGATCAAATCTATTCAAACTAAATATTTTTTTGAATAAACTTTGGAATATCTACACACATAATAAACTCTATATCCTTACTCTGTTGTGGTGTTACAGATGATGAACGATAACTCCGGACTGTGGGATCTCACCTTGTGCTATATGAACCCGTGGCGCCATCTGCATACCTTTTTTATTATTGACTGTTTAATAATACTTCTTAATAAAACTATTGTTTTCACCTGCAGTACTGGCCATTACATTGGGGGCTTTATTTATGAATATTATAGTCGATTTTACACCGGAAAGCAATGTTTCGTTTATTTAAATAATGTATTTTACATATTATGTCCCAGGCACTACAGTACACCTTGAATAGCATGGATGAAAGTTGGTGGGGCTGTATACTAAAATTATCTAGATTAGTAAAATGCAATATTATTATTTAACCATAAGCGTAGTTTAATTTTTATTTGATTTAATAAGATTGAACTTAGGTAGATACAACTTAAGGTGATACTTAGTCTTATAATTTTTTTTGCTTCTTTAAAAAAAAATATAAGATTATTAGTAGAGTTTATTAGTATTATTAGAGTATTATAAAACGCATTAAAAAAGACAAAAATCGTACGTACATTTCTTTTTTTCAATGTAGAAGTATGCTCAACAAATGGGCGGCCTTATCGCTCATTTGTGCAACTTATACTTTCTAGCTATTATATTACTTTGTGTTTATCGTGTTCTGTTTCTTTCTGTGTTGTAAAAATATAGTTATCTATCTATCTCAATCTATACTATAAAGCTGAAGAGTTTGTTTGAACGCGCTATTCCCAGAAACTACAGGTTCGAATTGAAAAAATATTTTTGTGTTGCATAGTTCATTTATCGAGGAAGGCTTTAGGTAACTTTTCATTCTGATATTCCCCCGGGATCGAAACAGCTAGTTTAGTATAAAATTAATCGAAACTTCAAACTGTAGCTAATAAAAATATATTAATTATTTATCAAACCTTAAGAACCTTCACAAATACAAATAACTTTTAAACTTTAAAAACGGTTAAAAACAACATAAAACTCAAAAAACAAATGTCATCCCAGAACGTAACCTAACAAAAACAAACCGCCACCGATTAATCAAAATACCAATTCTAATTATAATAGTTTATTTAATTTATTTCTGTGTCCAATACATTATGGGTCGTCTGAAAATATTGGTGTTGCCACGCCCTGTTATTAAAGGGAGGACGAGTCCCTCTTAATATATCATGGGAGGTATGAGAGGCATTACTGGCAAGCACACAATGGAGTTACTTGCGACAGCGATGGGTCAACTTAATTAGAACAATGGAGACTGAGACACAACAAACCCAGATGATATGCAGTCATGTAGCAGGTCGAAGCTAGATCTATAGACATAGTAAAGTCAACCAATATAGAGCGTAGAAGGGCATTGTTTTCTGCATATTTATTTCCCTATTTTATTCCTGAAAAAGGCTCTAGAGCAATTTTATTTCTCACAAATCTTAGGTTTGCCGTACACGCTTTCCATTTTTTATGAATCCAAATAAGAGAAAATAATAACCTTTAGTAATTGGTTGTAAAAAAAGGAAAACATAGGAACATATGTTCAAATATTTTAGGACTAGTTTTTTTTTAAATAAATTATAGGTACCTATAATTTATAAAAAAATGCTCTAGTCTAGAGGCTTTATTCAGAAAGAAATTATGTAAATACTTTTGTACGGAGAGATAATTCCCGGGTTTCTACCTTATTTGTTCCAGTTCAAGGCAAAGGAGACACTTCGAAGATGATTACAGTTCGCGTCCACAGGAGTTAGCGATAACGACATTTTTTTCCAGGTGGACGACGTCAAAAATTATTCAAATATCATGCGATTAAATATTGTAAGCTAGAATTTTAAAGTATTTTAATTACTTTCTAAACATTAATCACAAGACATCATAAAACAAGGTTAAAATAAATAAATATAAAATCAAATAGGTACCTAATTAGGTACTTCCAAAGAAAAAAATACAAATTAATCAAGTAAATAAAAGCAGCGTTACAACGCTGAATAGCTAGAGCCAGCCTCTATACCAGGAA
This sequence comes from Idaea straminata, assembly GCA_951213275.1. NCBI lineage: Eukaryota > Metazoa > Arthropoda > Insecta > Lepidoptera > Geometridae > Idaea > Idaea straminata. Next base: position 11,154,804 of record OX577861.1, read on the forward strand.
CGAATTGCTAAATTACGACATAACTATAAATGATGTCGCAACTTTAATCGCCTCACTCTATTGTGTTCAGGACAGTACAAAATGCTCTGGTAACGTTTATAAGAAAGCAAAGGTTAATATCAACGCTTGTGGCACCAAGGTACGTGTTCGTGAGATCTTATTACTGATAGGTATGAGATGGGGAGATTATTCTTAAGTTACGGATGAGGTGATGCGTGGAGAAGAGTTGTGGCCCTAATCTGTATATATACAATTCTAACTGACTTGACTAATATATCAAGCTCAAACTATCGGGTCGAGCTTCGCCATACAGATAGCTGTTTTGATGTCATCCGCTTAGTTAGGACTTGAAAAAAGCAAACCCTAGCAAAAAGCTGTGTACTTCTACAGTGTGATTTGTAGGTGTCCAAAAAATATCAAATAATCAGGGATTGAAACCTATTATTTTTATTCTTTTTTATTTTATTTATTAAAAACGACATATACAACTTCTTACAGTTAATTAGTTAAAAAAATGCCAGGAAACCTAACTAGGTATGTCTTGTCATCCAGGTAACTAACTGAGGCGATACCACAAGTTTTTAATCATTTGCCCAATTGAGTTTTCCCCACGTGAATTGGCCAATACGTGAGCTGAGATAGATAGCTTATAACAGTATATTTTTACAGTAACCAATATTTTTTGTATAGTTAGCCCATAAAGACAGTGAAATGGTTTTAGCCATCGGCCCATCGTGGCTTTCGTATTGGCCGATTCTAATATTGAAGTTTCATAGTAAATACCTCTACAGTACATCCGTAGAAACTCATGGTAGAATACTGATGATGGTAGAAACAAACAGTAGAAATTTCTGGGTCTAGAAATATTTTATGCCCATCCCATAAAATTTAAATTGAATATTTCTAAGAGAAATGAGTAATAATATTTTTATTACTCATTTACTACTACTTTATTCATTTAAAAAATTACATTTATCTAGCTAAGTCGAAGAAGTCTTCCGATTTTGGCTTTTCATTTGTATGTTATATTCAATTTCGACAATAGGTAAAACAAATTAAAATAAAAAAATCATCATAATTTGAATCTGAAAATTTTATTTATAATGGTACATCCGTAAAGGTTAAGCTGCTAAGCATTGTTTTATGTAAAAACTTCAACACTATATTTTGTATCCAGTTTTTCAATAAATATTTTCTGATTCTGATCCAAAGACGAAATTTCGTGTCGTTACAGAGACTATTCAAATTGATATTAAGAACATCTACATAGGTATATGACTAAAACATCCTTTAAACATCATCAAAAACAATCTAACAATACATCAAATTAATAACTCTACACATGGCGTCACCAAAATACAATACAAATCGACGGACAATTTTTCAATCTGTTTTATCCGACGATTAATAATTCGTAAAAATCATTAACGAGCGAGACAAAAGAACAAAGTCGCCGTCCTTTGTGGCATGTCGATGTTGAAAAATAAACGGTATAAAAAGCATGGTAACCCTGCGGTGCTCACTGTGCCCAGACAAAAGAGATTTAAATCTCAAAACAGAATTAGAAAGAGCAACTGAATTTTTGAACAAAACTTTGATCCTAAATTCTTCAAAAAACACAAATAGGTATTCACATTAAAACGATTACAAAATAGGTAGATACTTACATAATACAAAATCAAAAAATCTAAAAATTAAAACTAAACCTAATCGAACAAACCCCTCCCCAGCGTTCCCGGTGCAAAACTGGACAATATGCAAGCAGCGTTACCCCGCTGAACCGCTATCGACAGCCTTTGCACCAGGAATGGAATAGATATTTATATAATACTAGATTCGAAAATTGTTACGAGTTAATGTCTTTTATTTAAATTGCAGATATTTTGTCACATACATTAAATATAAGTACCATTATATCAGTGAAAAAAAAAGAAAGATCGAATTAAAAAATCCGATCAAGCAGTCTGCTGAACATAGCAACTTAAACCATCGGGATTATTTGGAAGATTCCAGCAGAATCAGAGTCAGAAAACTAGAAAATATTTTTTGAAGAACTGGGTACAATATGGTATTGGGATTTTGACATAATACAGTGCGAGGCAGTTTATACTTTACGGATAATAATAGGTAACATTCTGCATTCCGTCTAGATTTCTAGATTCAGGTCTAGATTTTAATGGTCGCCTTTGCGTCGTGTAGTCGTAGTGGTATCACTATCCCAGATTACAAAACGAGTCGATAAAACTTTTTAAAAAAGTTCAAGTGTTCTCTCTATTTAACTTTAATGATAATAATAATCATCTTCGATTCAGGCGTATAAGAACGGTGTACAATATGACAACACGGGATGTGTCGACGCAGGGTACCCGTGTGATACGACCGCTATCAAGCTTTAGCGAATTATTATGAGATATTGATTCTACTAAGCCATTTTACGGTGTTAATATAACTTTCATTGTATTTTCATTTTATGCCTATTAAATGATAGCCTTACAAATAATACCTATGGGTATTGCTTATCTTAAACTAATTTATTAAATTAAGACGTAGTACCTTAATAAATAGCTGTTCTATTGGTTTTTCTTAATAAAAATATTCATTCAAACCTACCTATGACATGACCAAAATAGTAATATTTATTTACAAAGAACTATCTTGAAGAACAATAGTTGTTTGATATTTTTCCAGGAAATCATTTTCGTGCATAGAATCGTCTAGGTAAAGTAATATGAGAACTTCAAATTTCATACCACAATATACCTTTGAAATATCTTAAGGACTACATACTACTTGTATAAATTAATTTCTTTTAATGTTATTTGTTTTCGTTTTAGCAGTCGCTTGGTTAAGATGATGGAGTACAGTTTAGTAATGAAGTATCGGCAGTTGTAATAGGATAGCAGTCGGGTGCCGGATCAAGACGACCGACTTGATTGTTCCTGCCACCCGCTGGTTGGTGACAGGACTTGGGATTGCAGGGTTGGGAGGGAACGATGGGATAGAATTTTTTATAGTTATTATGTATTTCATTAGGTGTACCTCAAGGCTTCGTGCTAGGTCCCTTATTTTTCTTCAAGCATATAAAAGTTATGATAAACATTATTGCAATAAATACCCTATTTAAGCCTATATACCTACCTAGCAAATGCAACTTTAGATATTATAATATAGATAGTAGGTCTGGTTCTACATTGATATAATTTCAAAAATCATCATTTTTTGACACACTTGATTAAAAAAAAATTAAATGATTAAAAATTAGTCATAGATTTTTTTGACTTAAACGATGTTATTAATTATTATTTTATCTACTACTAGCTGTTGCCCGCGACTTCGATCGCGATGTGGTTTTGGGTTATTTAGAATACCTAGCATTTTTCTGCATAGATACAATTTATCATTCGGTGTAAGTTATAGAAACAAAATAGGTAGTTACATTGTTTTTAAACTATATTATTAATTGATTTGGCAAAGGCAATTCTTATTCTAGGCTTACTCATACTACGAAAGTAGGTCTAAAGATGCCTGAAGAGCGTGTAGAAAGAAAAACTTTCGGCCCTAGGGAAAATCGCTTTCACTGACAGCTGTCATGTTAAATTATGGCTTCGCGCGGCTTGTGCAATGTGTTTGTAGCCAGTATCAGTATCATTACGAATTAGGGACTTCAAAAACCTAACCTCCTTGATTTAGGTAACACCGAAGAATAACAATTATGGCTTCGCACGGCTCATCCATACTGCCAGAGTTTAGTACGTAATAGGTTTTTTCTTAGTAATCGAATTCAGGTAGATATATTTAGTTCAAGATATCTTATTTAATAAAATAAATGTAAAGATGAAAATGGTCAAAGCGACGTATGACCATGCTGCGCCTCTACCGGCGCCCTGTCAAGATGTTGCAGATGTGGCTTTATGTGACCGTGCGGTCAGTGTCGTTTCTTGAGTAAAAAATACTGGCGGGAAATGCTTGCATTTTGAATGATTTTAATTAGTATTATCTTTTGTTATTTTATTATGTTTTTGTGTTAAGTTTAATCTGGTTTTTCATTTATGATTGTGTATTTTGTGTAAATAACATTTTCTAGACAAACCGTGTTACAAAAACTGTAATTTAAATCTATGGACTTCGCGTCATCACTCAGTGTTGGATAAACTAATTTATAAAAATCTCTTCGGTTAGTACCGACGTATTTGAGTATTGAAAACATGTTGAAAACAAATAGCAAAAGCAAAAAATCTACATAAGGTCCCAACCTTGTAAGAGGATCAGGTAGTATGGAGTCTCTCATTCACTCTCGTTATTAGGAAGAATTTTATGTTTATTCGTAATGAAAAGCACAGTGTTTACCTCGGGTTTGTTTTGTTTGCCCAAGGTGTGAAAGTCACTCATTTAGTCCCTCGAAGTATTAGCGCCCTCGCTACGCTCGGGCGCCAAACTCCGTCTCGGGACTCAATGAGTGACTTTCACACCTTGGGTAACAATGTACTATTTTTGTTAATTTTTCACAAATAAAACATAATAAACAACAATATGATAAGCTAAAACTAAGTCCAATTTCTATTAGCACAAAATGTCCTATGAATCCCATTTTCTGAATTCTTGACCAAAATAACCAGTTTTTTTTATTAGGTAGCTGGCAGGGCTACGTAATTTTGGAAACAAAAATGATTTTTACAAATGACTATTACCTGTATATTTTTAACCGACATCAAAAAAGGTGGACGTTCTCAATTCGTCACGTAAATATATATTTTTTTTATGTATGTTCGCTGATTACTCGTAAACTCTTGGAGCGATTTGGATAATTCTTTTTTGATTTTACTATCTAAGGTTTCCGCTACTTAAACTCATAATACAAACTATAGCAGGAGAAAAGCGCGATAGAAGTGTAACATCGGAGGTCTTCGGTAAAGGAGATCGGTAATATTATGTAGTAGTACCTCTTTGTACTAACCTCATTTTCAGTTTCACGTAGGTAGTATTAAATGCAAACTATTTGGTTTTATGACAGCTGTCATCTTGAGCGGAGGCATGTACTGCACTCCTACCATGACTTTTTGAAGAACTCGAAAAAAAGAAACCCTTTTTCGATCACTCTCTTGTCCGTTTGTCTGTCGGTGTGTCACTACCGATATTCTTAGAGACGGGTGGACCTAGTAAGTTGATTTTTAGGAAGTTTCATAGTAAATACTCAATATAGTATGTTAAATCAAATACGTAAAAAACCCGTGGTAAGAGTACTGTTCCCTTCTGACGTTCGATTACGTTTTACCACGGAAAAATATTTCGATTTCACATTTTTTAAATGTTTTTTTATCAAATATCTTTATTTTTGTATTAAAGTTAAATTAAAACATACCCTAAATGTTATTCTGATATATTCTGAACATATTCGTGTGGACCTTGTTAAAATCTGTTCTGTAGTTTATGAGATTACCTGGTTCAAACAAACAAACAGACAGACAAACAGACAAACAGACAAACAGACAAACAGACAAAAATTCTAAAATCTACCCTATCGTGTTCAGCTAACGATTTTAAGGCGACCTGTGTATTTTTTTTCTGGATATCTTACAATTACAGATTTTTTGATGTCTACAGATTTATTATATGTATAGATTGTTTATATGTCAGTATTAAGTAATAAATATGTCAAAAATTCTGCCCTATATGAAGTGGACCAATAAATAAAAAGTGCAGGTAATTGCAATCTAGCCCCAAGCTACCCTAGGCTTGTGTGACGAACATAATACTTTTTGAGATTACAACATTTCGTCACTTTTTACATACAATCGTAAAGTTTTGAGACGAAAACTCCCTCACCAATTTATCATCATTACTAAAAATCTAACCGAAACTGTTAGAAAATTACTAATAAAAATGATACCTATCACCACGTCCAAAGTATTAAAACAAAACATAAATACAGGGGTCCCGCAAGGCGCACTTCTAAGACTTGCGTGTTTCTCCACAACGGCGAACCCATAAAGGCGACTTCCCAATATTTATGCTTCTTTGTCACGACACCGGCCAATTGGATGTCCCGATAATTTACTATAACGTGACGACATTAATATAGAGCTAAGGATGTGATCATAGTGGTTGTGATAAAGTAATTTTATAAGATGAGATTGGTTGTAGTTTACTCAACTCTAGGGTGGCAGAGGGTGGCCAATAAGTCTGACAGTAGTCGAGTCTCCAACTGCCATTTATTCGTGTTTGTTTGACATTGTTACGTCAGTCGCCATAGGAGGCCATAGTAAGTATTCATTATTTTAGCTTACTAAGCCCATAACAATAGCCTAATTCAATTTCTTCTATTCCATTATCTGCCTGATAAGTTTTCTCCTGTAATTTATCAATAGTTCTATCCAAACAAGAGAATTACCTTAGGATGGGAGGGATAATCACCGGTTTGGTGTCCACATCATGATGTGCTATTAAACTTGTCATTGTTAGGGGCTTCTACTGATAATCAACTATTATTGTATCTCATGCAATTAATTAGTAGGTAGGTAAATGTTCACAGTGGTTGAGTTCACTATTAAAATCTTTAGGTAGTCAAAAATGGTTTGAATATCCGAGCTATACGAGTGTTTGTAGCTAATATGACCAAGTCTTTAAGCACGAAGTGATGTAGCACCGTTTAATAATCCAAGAGAACGTGCTGTGACAATAATATATCCTGTCAACAATTTATTGATGTTTATTTATGTTGAATGTTTAATTGAATACCCTTTTCTGTTCTGTAACACGTTATTTGTTAATATTGTTCCGTCATTTCTTTTACGAAACTATATTTATTGGATTATTTTGATGGAATGGCTTTTAAAAAAAATGCATTTGGTGATTGATTGCGTTAATTTAAAGGAAGTTTAAGTGTGTAGAGTCTTTTGAATCCGCAGTTTTCTTTTATGCACTAACTTAGCTCCATTGTAAAACTATATCCCAATTATCAATATAACTACCTCTTCTCTTCCTAATAACTTTAATCTGTTTATATAACCCTGCAAATGTACCTATAATTAATATTCCAATCCTGGCAGCAACTAATTTTTCTTAGTTACGAGAGATTAGAAAACAGCTTAGCTTTAGTTTTTTACCACTTCGTTGCTTGGACACTTGGTATTATTTAATGTTTTTAACAATGTATAGGTTGTTTAATTGAGACTAAGTAGGTAAGTATTAGCAAACAAATTTTTACGAAAACATGAATTTTCAGGAAAAGCTATTAAAACTGTGACTTAAATACATCGATTTTGTTTTCTTTTCAAATTTATTTTTGATAATTTTGTCTGAAAAAATGTCCGACCAAGACGTTCTATATTATATATATCTTGATCGAGATTTTCCATATATATTCTCATTCTCAAAATTCGCTTTAAAATAAAATATATATTTCTCAATCGTATTTGTTTAGCAGTTTTGACTATTCCCCTATCATATGGCAATCACTCATCTATTAAGTGACCACCATCTATATATGATAAAAATTCATTAAAATCTCGTTCTTCTACCAAATAAGAACAAAACATTAATGACATCATTCAATTTAATACACCGTTCTAATATTCAAAAATAACAACTGTTAATTGCCTTAAAGTATCAACCACGATTGCTACATTTTTATGCTTACTAATAACGCCAAAGAGGCTTAAGTTTCTGTAGATAAAATGAAGCATCTACACATTTTCTCAGTAAAATAGGCAGTATCACGGAATAGATATTAGTCTGCTATTTCTATGAGCAAAAGTTTTAAAGTGATAGTACCACCTTAGTGGTGTCACTTTGCCTATTACAAAGCCATTTCCTGGTCCATTATCGACTTCTACGCGGACGAAGTCGCGGCCAAAGCTAGTTAGGTATAAAAAACGTCACTTACAATAGCGTGTATTAACCCCAGTGAGAAACCAAATTATCATAAGGTTTTTTTCTATAAATATGTTCACTAAAGTCTGGATATACATTTTGGTAGGTGATTCTCATCGATAAGGTCTAAGATGTTAATTACATTATTATGATTAGAATTAATTTCAAAGAAAAAATACATTTTGAGATCCATGAATATATTTTCTGTTTAATATTTTTTAAATATTTTGTAAAATATTCTATTTATAATTTTAAAGATAAATAAAATGATTATCAAGTTTTAGAACTCTAAAATATTTTCTGAAGTGCCTCTAAAAATATAAAATCACTATAGAAGTATTAGAACTCTTCGAATAGCACCTATTACATATGTTTCGCGCCAAATTTTATTGGATTCATCAATTTATAGAATTCTTATATTATGTCCATAGCAAATCTATGGTTTAGGTTAACATTCACATACGCCATTAAAAACGTTTGAAACGTTGAAAAATTGACGTCAATATAAATTCGTTATGCCTTTTTAATGATACTTACTCGGTGGCTTGCTATTTGCTACTTCATGTAAGATGGTTTTGATCGATTGTGTACATCTTTTTTTGTATTTTTTAACCTACCGCGGGAGTGTATTTTCTTCATGATTTAATGTTCATTTAACGTCAGCAATGTTTATCTACCTTTAACTGTTCTTTAACTGATTTTCGACGACGCTATTGTTCGAATATTTTCCAGACATCAATTATTTTTAAAATAATTATTAATTTGTGAGTAAAGGTTCTCTTAACTCTGCCCAAGAGGTGACCAAACCATATAATTTCTTCGATATTCCATTATTTAACTAAAAATGTTGGTGTATGTAGTTTTCCAATGTACCTTTATTTATTTTTTATTGTGGGATGAAATAAACTTTATTTTACTGTAAATACTATTACTTTTTATGTTTGTCTCTGATATATGTATATCTTTTATGTACTTGTTAAGGTACCTATATATACACGGTGTAACAAGGGGGGTGGATCATCGGTTGCTGGTGGGTGGGGGACCTCAGTACCTATCGATTTAACCCCCCTGTATGTTCCGCAATATTTCGTGGTTCAAAAGTTATTTGGACTTTAGTAAAATTTTAGTCAAAATCAATGGGATTTTAGTCAAAAATATGGGCCTTGTATATCTTATTAATATTATGATTTAAATAAGCAATGTCCAAAAAATATATACTTATTAAAATTTACTAAACACAGATCATGTCAAGCTTTTTCGATATACTTAATATTTTTAATAAAATGACAATCCATGGCCAAATCAAAATCAAAATTAACTTATACTCTAACTTATGACAAGAGGAGTCCTTTGGCGACACCCTTTCGAGGCATTGTACTCAAAATGCTGGCAGCATTCCCTCGCTGAAACTGACTCGTTGTCAGTCTCGCTGTTATAATTATAATATATATATAAAAATCTTGTGTCACCATGTATGTTGCCAATAAACTCCAAAACTACTGAACCGATTTCAATCAAATTTCACATGTCCCGTATTTTGGTCTTACTTACTGGTTATGATAGTTATCATCCCAATTATTCGCTTTTGTCGTGATCAAGTGTTTATTTACTGTTTAGTTTTATGAAGTTCTCATAGATGGCGGTGAACGTTGATTCATCGATACAATTCTTCAATATTGTTTGACATCTAGGTTGCAAATACACCCAATAGATGGCGCTGTGTTTTGGACTTACGCAGGTGAAATCGCCGGGCGCAGCTTGTAATATACAGGTAATAATTAAGTACATAAAAGCTATACATATATCAGAGACAACCAGAAATAGTAGTATTTTTTATATTATTACATTATACAGTTATAGTATTTTTATATTAGTTGACTAGCTTTTGCCCGCGACGTCGTCCGCTCAGAAGTCGAAAATTTGAAGTAGATTGGACCAAGGAATCACGTTGTCCCATACAAACTTTGCCCCCCTTTTTCACCCCCTAAGAGGAAGAATTGCGGAAAATCCTTTCTTATCCGATGCCTGCGTCGTACAAAGAATACACCCTCCAAGTTTCAGGTCTCTACGATCAGCGGTTTAGGCTGTGCGTTGATCCATCAGTCAGTCATTCAGGACAAAACATTTTAATAGATTGATTTAAGTCTTCTGCTAACTATCTAAGTAAGTAGGTATATCAAACTGGCACCACGATAACAACAATGACCAACAATTGAAATAGATACCGTTATCAAATTGAATTAGATCTTGAATGTCCAATCAAATAGCACTCGTATTAATTATTGTTGATTAAGCTAAAAGCTTCTGAAATCGCTAAGAGATAAAGGTTAATTACTGTAACGTGTGTTGATTGTCAATTTTCTTAGCTGAATTTATGTACTTATTACTTCTTCTAGAATTTATCTAATGACAGAAAAGAAAATGAATTCGAAACGATTTGAATAAAACCGTGAAAAATGAAATGTTACCTAGGTATAACTAAAATGCTTTTGATAATAATATAATTAAAATATTACCTAGTAGGTTAAGTATGAATGAGGTAGGTACTTTTTTATTTTATTTTTATCTAAATTTTTCTATGGTAGTGTATTTTATTTGCTTTGTTTTTTAATTGCAGGTTAGTAGGTCCTTACTTATTTGTAACATGCATTGCTGTTTGCACAGCCTCTCCTCTCCTTCTATTGGTTCTTTTTCCGAAATCTTATTCTTCCATACATTCATTGTTGTGCTTCAAGTACTTACCTAAGTACAAAAACAATTTATTTATTTACTTTATTTTATTGTTTATATATTGTAGTGGATTCGAAAATTTGACTTTAAATTTAATTTATCTTTATTTGACACGTTTTTGTCTATGGCTATTTAACATAATATTAATAAATGTGGTATTGATAATGCTATTATGACAACAGTGACTGTACTTAATAATATTCTGAATTTTCTTATAATATATTTGTATGTCGAATTTAAGACGAAGTAAGGAGCTGTAATCTATACTAATATTATAAAGCTAAAGAGTTTGTTTGTTTGTTTGTTTAAACGCGCTAATCTCAGGAACAACTGGTTCGAATTGAAAACATCTTTTTGTGTTGGATAGTCCATTTATCGAGAAAGGCTATAGGCTACTTTTTATCCCGAAATTCCCACGGGATCAGGAGTTACGGGGGTGAAACCGCGGAGCGCTGCTAGTATTTTATAAGATCTATTTGTAGCCTACTTCATCATGCAAATGAAATCATATACATCCTTAATTCCATATCCTTAATTCTTGTCCATCCAAAGGTTGCCTGGAAGAGATCGCTTTTAGCGATAAGGCCGCCCATTGTGCCATATTGTAAGGTATTGAATATGAATTTAATTTTAGCATATAGGTAGTTACTTAAGTTAGAATTAATTTGGATTTTGTTAAATGTAATCATTTTGCGTTTTGTTTTTATGGTGCAATAAAGTGTTTATCTATCTATCTACAGTACAGTAAAACTTTCAATACAGTAAAACTCAGTTATTTTTTGTAATTTTTCATAAACAAGAATTTATAGCATAATAAACTCAACATTCGGAAGGTATCATCAAAACGCAAACGACAAAATCCCTATTATTATCGAACAAAAGCATTCATTGTTACAAAAACGCAACTAATGAAGTCGGATCTCAATTTTATTTCGCCGATTCTAATTCACATCGTAAATTTTCGTCAGTCACAACCGATTACATAAAAAAAATGTCTTTTAAAAAAAATATATCGATAGCTAATATTGTGTGAAATTTAAACTTTAATATTAAAAAGACAAGGGTGAAAATTGATTGGCGAAAACCGTCGGCTCGATAAGGGTCCAAGTCAACTGTCAAAAAGGTTTCGGTCACTCGGCGATATTGTTTTTTTCTTTTTTTTTATTATTTCTTGTTTTCTTTGGCGGTCCGTTTATTGGTACCAAATGACACGACAGGTGACGTTGTTTTTTTTTTATAATCTAGAGAATATCGTTAGACATTTTATTGCGTGTACCATAACGTGCGATTTAGATACGAACTAATTTCACGACGCAGATGTTGAGATGTCTCTTTTTTAATTAGGGATTGTTTTTGGAAATTGTCTACTGTCAGTAAAGTTGATGGGTCTATGTTTTGGGTCTGTGCCGGTATGGGTCTGTGTCGGTCTACAAATCTATATATATATAAATGTTATATTGGTTTGTGTACGCTTCAAAAACTCAAAAAGTTCTGCACCGATCGAGCTGAAATTTCAAAATGATATATCCGCATCAAGGATTGGTTTTATCAAATTTTTGCATCAGTCACATATCCGCGACCGCGAAAGCACAGTTTTTTCTCGCAACCATTTAATCACAATGTGCCACAGCGAAGCGTGGCAGGGTACAGCTAGTTAATAATAAAATTTTAACTGAATTGGGTAAAATGGGGTGATTTGCCCACTGTGTCCCAAGTGCATGCTAGGCTTCATGCTAGGCAACAAGCATTCAAGTTATAGTAACATAAATGAGGCCAATGATGTTGCCGTATTTGTGGCGTAATATTTGCAAATTCAAAAGCTATACTATACACGAAAAGAAGAAGACTGGTTTATTTCGAATAATTAATCTCAATCGCTTAAGGTAAAAGGGTACCGGCGCGCTCTCCATACAAACGTAGCCGACTGTTTCCTCCCTGGATAATGACACTGGCACAAATATTTTTTGTGCTATAAAACCTACATAACTGCCATGACTAAGCCCCTATGTTTTGGTTTTTTTTTTCATTTTCTAATTATCATAGAAATTAAGAATTATAAAAAACAAAAAAAAACTTAGGGGAATGTTTATGGCGGTTATAAGTTTCATGCAAAATAAATATTTGCTATAGTGTCATTATCCAAAGAGAAAACAGTCGACTACGTTTGTATGAAGAGAGCATCGGTACCCTTTCCTCTTATTCTTTCTCCAAAGTTATTTTTTTACATATTCTACCTATATTGGTCTGCTGGGAAAACGTCTCTTTAACACCCTTCCAAGCATCTCGGTCCTGAGCTAATTTGGAGCAGTATCCGTCGAAAGCATCTTGATCGTCACCTTAACTTTTTCAGCCAGTCTCTATTTCGACGATTTGACAAAAAAAAATATTGAATTAAGTACCCAATTTGTTTCCACGAACTTCAAAACTCTAGACCAATCATAAAATATCTTTATAAAACCACCAATGAAAACCATTTATTTTTATAAACGACACCCGTTAATCTGTGGTCATTAGTAACACATCAGTCAACAGAACAATAGTGTGTGTAATACCACTCAACTCTATCATATTTTGTAAAGCATTTGTCTAGGTGAGCTATTAAAATAACATTATAGAGGTACCACGAAGGTACGGTCAGCTTAATCGTTTCTGAGGACTCGTTTTCTATTTAAGTCCGTATGTACAATTTAAGCTCCAATTACATTAGGTATGTTAGAAATAAAATTCTCATACAGACCTTTTTATTTATACTAAAGGCTTTCCCTTAGCGCGCTGAGATCTAATGCCAAGGTCAAGCAACCTTTTTTTTCTTCTTTATTGCCTTTTTAGGGAAGATTAAAGGTTACATGTTAGCCTTAGGGCGATCTGAAAACTCTAACAATAGGTGAGCCACACCACTATACGAGAAAAAGAAGAAGAACTGGAAATAGACATCTTCTAATATTTTTTAACCTGGAGCAAACTGGGTCATCGAGGTGTAATGGAACTAGACTCATTTTTTTAATAAGCCTTAATAGGGCTTAAAAAAACATTTAGATTTGAATAGAAAGATATTTGTACAACACACGAACGTAACAATTAATACCGATTCCTAAACAAAAATCTTATAATAAAACTATTTGATAAAAAAGACAAAAAAAAATGTTTATTACTTAAATGAAAATACGACCACACATTTAGTTTTTTTTATGTGAACGTATCGTTAGTCAAATATGAAAATCACTTACACGTAAAATCTGCATAAATCTCCATAGATTACAAAACAATCGTAATTGGATGCCGGCTACTAATCGTGAGCTTTATTTCACGCTCCTGCTTCTATGTGTGTGGTCATTGACATTAGGAAAGAAAAAGTACAGCAAAAAAATATTGCAACAATAACATTTTCGGGTTTACCCCATGCGACACAAATGCGCCCCCTGTGGCCGAAACCATGACAACTCAAAAATGTCACAATTCTCATTGTCAAGTCATTGTCCAATAATTGCACGGTGGCGCTACCGCATTGTAAACGAAATGGGATCATCTTTTGTCGGGAAAAAGTCACTTTTTGCTAACATTAAACTGCAGTCGAGTTGACAAGTGACAGAGGACAAGTGATTTTAAATGGATTTGCTTTGTTGTACGGAAGAAAAATATTAGTTTGATTGAATACAAAAGGAATTTGGGACAGGTTGAATATTAAGATTTTGCAGTAGAATGATTGATGAAATATATTTAGCAGTGTTTAAACGCAGAGGTCATTCGTATAACGGCTTTAGGGTGTTCATTACGGACAGACGTTCATTATTCATATGAAAAAATAAATAAAGCTGAGTACTGTGTATTCAGCATTCCATCTACATTAGTAATGCACAAGTGCGCTACTGAAAACCCGACATCTGCGCAAAAACGTCACGCAAAATCCGCAGTGCTTATGCTTATCCGGCTTGTCCCTAAAAAGCGCCAGTGGTGACACCTCCCCGTCTTCCTCCCACCCCATAATCCATGTGCACCCATCCCGCTCGCACGCCCGCACCACTGCTCCAAAAGCGACAAAACGCGACACACACTTTTGCCTCCAGACGGCCAAAGCGACATAGAGAGCGCGCGCAATACTAGCCTCTACTCATCTTAGTTTTAAAGCTAGCGCCCCGAATTGCGCGACACATTAGAGGACATTTGCCGTTCGCATCCAAAAAGTCGTAAGTAAATACGGAACCAAGCTAAAATAGACCTTGAGTTAACACAACACAAAAACCAGCTTTAGAATGTATTGAAAAAGGTGGTGTAAAGACACAGTTTTCAAATGTCACGCAGTGTAGTCGTCTCTTTTCTCCGGAGTCCTGTCGCATCTGCCGGGGCTCCTTTGGCATCCTTCAGCATGCATGTGTCCCCCCGCGTATCTTTCATCCCGCTCTGCGGCGCCTGTAGCCCAGTGGCCGGTCTCGCAGACTGTTAGGCGGTCGTGTTACCTTCGCTCTTTGTATATGATCTACGATATAACCACGATTGTATTTGTGTCTCGTACGTATGTACTTACATGTATAGATGGTATCAGATGTGAAATGTACTGTGAAGTGACTCTCAGTGTCGTTTGATGTTTGTTAGTGAGAAAGACACCTGACAAAAGCATTCATGATTCAGGTTAGTAAGAAAAACTTATTGTTTTCATTTAACACTTTATTACCTTTCCACAAACTTGTAACCAACAATAAGCATAATGACTGCAATAATAGCTCATTATTGTAGTCTATTGTTCAATTCGGACCAGTCAAAAGCAATAGACCCTTTTCAATTGTTGTTATTTTGGAGTAGAGTTTCTGGAAACGGACATTAACTTATACCAGTGTCTTAAAACTTTCATGATTTTCAATAGCTTCATAATATTTATTCTAAGGTTAATAATATATTTATTTTCTATTTTTAATTGAGTGAAAATATTTGTTAACAATATTGTTTAATAAATATGAGGTAAGATGTACTAAAATTAAGAGATACAATGACCTATTTCGGAGCACATTTTGGTTTAAAGCACATTTTGGTTATTATGTTATTAATTTAAGTCTATTATCATGAATCGAGTCGCCTTAACTAATTTAGAAAGAGGATCGTATAATATTAAGTCATTGTCAAATTGATGATTTAGATTGTAGAGTTATTAATATTCATAAATGTATTGTTTGGTCAAATTTGGCTCCCGCGCCGTGGGAAAAATAATAGACTGAAAAACGTTTCCTTATTCTGTCTGAAAAATTACATTTTTTGTTATTGTATCATTGGACCATTTAAATTAAAGAAACTTAAATATTTACTAACTCAAATTGAATAACAATTAAAATGAAATTAATATATAAAAACTAGGATAATAGATAATAATATATGCACAATAATAATAATATAGATAATAATAAGCACTTACGGCAGTAGTTAAAAGCGAATTGTAACAATTTATAGATGCAGCTATTTCACTAATCCAGGCAGACAAACAAAGATGTCTTGAATATAGAATTCTATAAACTAAACTTTTAGACGTATCTAGGAAAAAACCCTCATTAATTGATAACACACACACAACTTATGGAATAATTAAGGAGTATTTTGCATAATGATTCTAATGACATCCTAACTATTTGCAAAGATACCAAGAAGAAATTTCTGCAAATCCAGTAAGATGTTTCGTTTGTAGATATCCATTTCAAAATCTAAAATCACACGTTGACATTATTTGTTCTTTTTTCTTAGACATCTGTAGAAGAAATATCTGATTGATTGACTAATAAGCGCACTACCGAATCATAGGTTTTTTGCACAGGTAGGTACTTATTCTTCATGAAGTGTTTCATACATAATACTTATGTGTTCCTCAGTGAGCTACTAAGAATGTTTTTTTGCAAATTCTGTGAAACGCACATCTTGTTGACCAAACATCTTAAAATCTAAAATAGATCACCATATTCAGTGAGATCTGAAATTGATGTTTTGTAGAAATACAAAACTAAATAAGGTTTTTCTTAGAATTCCCAAAATAAAAGTAATTGATAAAACAAAAACGGACCACCGATTAAAAGATATTTTGTATTTAGTGATTTTTAATCATGACGTGTTGAATAATTGCAAACGAATTGCAAGTGAAATAACAGCGTTATTTGCAAATTCCTTAAAACGCAGAACTTGTAGACATCTTCAAATTCAAAATAGATCAACATATAAACATGATTGTTGTTAAACTCATAACAGACAACCAAATCTAATAGTTAATAATCTAGTCACTCTATAAGACGCGATAAATATTCCCAAGTAAGATGCTAAAAAGGATTTTTTGCAAATTCCGTAAGATGTATCAGTTGTATAAGTACATATTAATATGTTATCATGCAGATAACTATCCTAAAATCAAAAATAGATCAAGAGATAGCAACATATTGTGGTTTTACTTCGACATCTTTAGAAAAAAAAAATGATTAGTAAACGAGGAACGGATAACCAAATAATTTTATATAGGTAGTCATTCTTCATGATGTATTTCGTAAGTGAGGTTTTTGAACAGGATTATTTGCAAATTCCGTAAAGAACGCAGAACTTGCAGACATCTTCAAATCTAAATAGATCAACATATAAACATTATTGTTGTTATAATCTAGTTACTTCCTAGTGGTATACTGGATCACGAATTTACCCCCGTCCACGTTTAAACTTGGAAAACTCGGCAGGACTTGGCAGCAGATGTTCAGCGCGCGCGCCGCGAGCGTGACGCCATTAGTTCACAACGCTTCCGCCGACTGCAGCGCCACGCCGCGGGCGCCGTCTCTACCTCACGTCAAATTGTTAGATGCATTTGAATATAATATGAAGTAAAACTTGTTACTTTGAGAAAAGTAGACAGATGCCAAGAGATTCAACTGACAGGATATGTTATTGTCGTTTGAAAAGTCGCTTACTATGAAAATCGCTCTGTTTGTATGATCCAGTACTCAACTACAAGATTTTAAACCGACATGGTTATTTCATGCAAATAAACAACATATATATCCCGTTTTGAATAACTTTACTTTCATAGTTACATTTTTAAGGTTGTTGCCGACTGTACCTACCTCGATGTTTCAGTTAAGTTACACCAGCCATGGTCGCGAATAGATTGATTGAGTTGAATTGAAATTATTTAAAGAGTGCAAAGAGTTGTTACTATGTTTATACTATTTTATCTTATATCGGGGGCTGACGTAGCAAGCAATACTTCGACCCATTGAAATATTTTTCTATTTACCTCTACCTTAATGTTTCTTACTATTTGAAGAAGTGGTCGATTAAAGCGGTGATCCTAAGAGGAAGAAATCTGTATTCCTCCAGTTTGGGATACGCATTCCCAAGGAGGCTCATACGCTTCGCTGCTAAAACGTCGCATTCACACAGTATGTGCTCCATAGTTTCCCTCGTTTATACTAAGTATTAATAAATCAATATTGTTCAGTTTTTTACATAACGCCATAGAGCCCCGATTTGATCAACTGTGCTTATTATAGCTATGGGTACCAGTCTTTTGGTCACAAGCGTATACGTCACTTACCATCATGTGAGATAGTGGTCAAACGCTGAATGAATGAATGTTATATATTTGCAAGAAATATTGCACAAAGATATCACGGAAATCGTTAAAATTAAATCTGGAAATATTATTATAAAAAAAATAGCCGTATTTCGTATTATATACATATTTGCGCACATAAAAAATAACATAGTTTAAAATTTAGCCATTGAAAATTTCATACCAAGACCTGCATAAGTATCCTCGGACATAAATAGACACTTTCGATACACCTTTAGGCATAGATTACATAGCAGTCACCAAGGGCTTGGTATATAATATTCTTAGCCCTTCCCAGCCATTACCGTTCAGGTAGATTATTGAAATAAATCGATGATCATAAGCAAAATGCATACTATGCGGCGAAAACCATTAGACAAATTGAGTTCAGAATGGGAAAGTTTAACCTTTGATTTTGTTTGCATTCTGTTAAAATTATTGAGTTAATGATGTTTGGGATTAGCATGGGCTATATCTTCTTTAAACAATCTATTAACGGCAACTAAGTGATATTACAACGCACAGCTTAAACCAATTAACGGATCAGGTTAAAATTTGGCATATAGATACCTACCTAGCTGTAATTACGTAGGTGTCCGCTAAGAAAGGATAAAGGAAAATTCAAACGCTAAAATGATGAAGTCGCGTGTAAAAGCTTGCGAGATTTCAGAACCAGAAGGGAACCGTTTTCTTTCGTTTTTAAATCTTAATTTTTTGTGATAATTAAAAATTGAAAAAAAAATACCTATAGCGGCATAGTCATGGCAGTTATAGGTTTTGTGCCACAAAAATATTTGTGCTAGTGTCATTATCCAGGGAGGAAACCGTCGACTACGTTTGTATGGAGAGAGCGCCGGTACCCTTTTACCTTAAGTAGACTTGACCTAAGTGGATTGTACAATCCACTTATCCACTATCCACTTAGTACATTGGATCGTCCGCGTTATAGCGAGGTATCCGCAACAGCAGACTTTCGAAGATTTTTGTCAGACAGTCAGTATAAGGGATCAAAGAAAGAAAATAAACAAATTAATTGATTTTCAAATTGACAATATAAAAAATAATATGACCTGTTTTTAAATAGGTAGTTTTCCACCTATTTTCACGAAATATTTAGTTTCTATTTAAGGTGGCCTTATTACCCGCAGGTACCTTAAAGCTAAATCAATTGCAGATTACGTATTGTGCTCATTTCAAATAAATTTTGATAAGGGCATGCATAAGTTAATTATCCATCATGTTGTCTAGGCTTGCTGTTCTTCTTCTAGGCTACATCCCCGACCTCATTATTGCGCCACCATCAGGAAAGATGTGATCAAATGCAAGCCTATTTTGCGTAAAAAAAGAATAAAATGCCTTATTTTATTCCATTAAAATAAATGTACGGTCGGCTGCATAATTTCAGACTCACCGTAGAGCTCCAAAACGGCTGTTATAAGAATGTTTTGCAACACTAGCAAAATTTAGTTGAAGTTTAAAGTCTTCTAACTCATTAATTTATCAAACAAAAATTATTAGAATGAAAACATGCCAATAATAGTAATTTTAGAACTCTACCGGGGGCTGCAATTATGTAGCTGACTGTACCTTTAATTTATTGAAATAATAGTCGAGATTAGACACAAATGCGCCCCTAAACTTAAGGGTAAATACATCAGGGTGGTTCTCCGTCATAGCGTCTGCCATGTCTAGAGAATATCGATTCCCTTAAGGTTAGGGGTTCAAGGTCGTATAAATATTTACTCTTCTTATACTTATCTAGGAACACAAATAAGAAAGGTCAGTGAAAATTGTTTATAGGTTTGGGAAAAAAAGACTCGGTTCATTACGAATTTATAATATTGATTGTGTTCATTGCGTACATAGGTAGGTATATAGGTATATTTAAACACTAACCCCCTTATTCCAAAACGAGCTTTAAGGATAGTCCGAGATGTGGACCTTAGATTTAGACACGAATTTACTCGTGAACTATAGTCTAAACATTATCCTTATATAATCTATAGGGATAGTGTTTAGACTATAGTTAAATCCACATCTCGGACTATCCTTCAACCTCGTTTTGGAATAAGTATTTAAGATAAAATCTGCAAAGTTTAAGTTAGTCCTTTCGTAGAAAAAATAATTTTATTATAACAGAAACGAACAGCTAACGCCATCTAGTAGCAGTGGCAGTAACTAAAATTATTTTAAATACGGTAAAAGTGTTGTTACACATATCTTACCAAATGGTTATGGTAAGTAGACTTTTTTATACAATCGCAACTAGAAAAATAACTAAAAATTTGAAGGTATTGGAAGTTTTAATTGGCTACTTAGCTGTAGCGAGGGCTCATATTTCTTTGAAGGTAAGCCGATAAAACAACAATGGCAACAAAAATGATTTTTAGTTATGTGAAGAATTCATTTTTATTTTTCTACACTACAGGAAGATACCTATGTCTGAATCGTGGACCACTCTGTTTGGACCACTTGCAACTGGTACTTAGAAAGATTGGCTTCCCATGTAACCTAATTGTTCATCTGCGTAGGAGTTGAATTTTTAAGCTATTGCATAGCTTTAATCGCGGGCTTTGAGCGCGGCGACCGAATCAAGAAATTTCGTAATGAAAATAAAACCTAACACCCCCCACTCCGCCCACCATGTTCCCATATATCCCGATCTGTTAATGGTTTAAACTGTGCGTTGATAAAAGTGGCTTTGAATTTTACATTTTCAGAAATTTATATCATGTCCTGTCCAAGATTCTAAGAGGAAAGGATATGGGGGAACTCTCCATACAAACGAAGTCGACTGTTTTCTCCTTGAATAATGACACTAGAGCAAATACTTTTGTTGCACAAAACTTTTATCTGCCATGACTATGCCCCTGCTTTTTTATCTTAATTTCTACGATAGTTAGAAAATGAAAATAACCAAAACATAGGTGCATAGTTATGGCAGTTATAGGTTTTATGGCACAAAAATATTTGTGCTAGTGTCATTATCCAGGGAGAAAACAGTTGACTACGTTTGTATGGAGAGAGCGCCGGTACCCTTTCACCTTAATAAGTATTGTGGAATTACATTACTTCCCCAAAATGGATCAAGGTATTTTTTTGTCATGATTAAGTTTCCATTTTCTACATTCGTGCACCTTTACAACAATTATGAACTGATTTTTTAAATTTTATTTGAGAGCGCGAAAGTCCTATTTTAAAGACTATTCAATATGATTTCATGCGGATCATTTTAACTGGATATCAAAGACATAATATCCTACCTATTTTAAAGACTATTCAATATGATTTCATGCGGATCATTTCAACTGGATAAAAAAAGCTTTAAATTGAAAAAGTTTCAACAAAATTTTACACCCTGATATTGCTAAGTTCAAACACACAAAACCACTAATGTCATTTTTCTGCAAATTCCTTTCCGAATTCTCCAAAAATACCAACCTATAATTTCTAAGTTCACAGTAGATTAAATCTTGCACTAAATTTATCTATACCTACAAAATAACTTTCGATTATAATTATGTGTAGAAAGTTATTATTATATAATTAAAACATTTCACCAAAAACATCTTTTGTAATAAAATAATTCATTTGACAACAATCCTAAAGCCATATAATTATGAAGTTATAAAATTCAAATGTCTATTAATTTACAAATGAAGAAACATCCCACGTCTTGTATATTAGTTGTTTAGTTATTTCGTGACATAGTGCGATGGTAACACCCATCAACATCGTGATTTCTGATTTTTATCTTAGAAATAAATGGCTTGTAATGTATGGATTGATTGATTCAATGTCGGAATTAGCGATGCGTTAAATTTTAAATTAAAATGGAATAAAATAATTTAAGTTAAGTACAAGTCCATGTTTTGATAGATAAGCTATAGCCACAAAAGGAGCACGCTTCGGAAGTTTTTCGTTCCACTGTCGTTATCCCGCCTTTACTAGCGTTTCTCTAAAGCCCCTGCTTATTTAGGGGTTATGAAGTCACGAGTGATCTGGTAAATGTGTTTTCTAAGACCACATCGTCACTTACCATTAGATGACATAGAAATCATATGTAACTTGGTATTTATTAGAAAAAAAATGATTGATTTTATTTGTCGTTTTTTCAACAAAATTTGGGTCATTTTGATTGAGGAAATTTCAGTAATCCTCAGTCAAGATGACTTGTCGGTTTGAAGAGGTGTAGATAAAACCACCTATTTATATCCGCCATGACGAACATCGTCAGCAACTTTTTATAAATGTTCTTTTTTAATGTCGGTTAAAAATATTTTCTTATCTCCGACAACATCATAATAAATTGTACTTACATACCTAGAATTTAAAAACCAATTAAGCGTATAAGGTACAGTCGCGCAAAAAAGGTGACCGTCAAAACATCAAACTAATCAATCACTTCAGTGATCAGTCATAACTGACAAACTGAATGATGAAAACAAAACGCCTTCTAAATAACATTTGAAGACATTTTATTTATCCGGTATGTAAATACCTACCAACCTACTTGAAAAATACTAAAGTAAATAAAAGATATTCCAAACAGCCCCATCTAACATATTAATTAATTAAACTTTAATATCGGTAAAAGATAAGAATAGGTATGTGATTAAGAGAGGCGTATGTAACTAGAAAAATACCTATGAATCGAATGAGAAAAGAAATGAGTAGGTATGAATCTAGAAAAATGGACAGAAAAGGATGACTTAAGAAAAGATTAATGGACTGTGTGAGACAAGATATGGAATCATAGAAGTAGAAGGAGTACGACTCCAAATAAATTAAAGACAATGGATAGGTTCATACTTAGGCATTTAACTCTAAAAAAGTATTATTTGGGATATTGTTTGGGATAAAATCTTAAGGATAGAATTATGAAAATAAAATAAAATGCAGTTTAAAACAGATACCTACCAATGTACCTACATATTAAAATTATGTCGCCGTTAATAAAAGCACTAAAATGAGACAATTATTAAATTATAATTATTGTATTACGAAAACCTTAATTCATTCCAGGTAATAAATTTTACAGATAAAACATAACTTGAAAATGTGAAATTAAATTCTGTATGTTTATAATTGCGGCGCGAAATTATTAGGTGCAAACATTGGCATGGCGTAGGGGCCGCAGGCGGAACCTATCTGATGCTTTGCTTGCTTGGCTTGACAGCGAGCATGATGCACCGATAACAAGACTTATGTTGGTTATTGTACTTACTTAGTTTTAACTTTATTTTGGAACTTATGTAACTTATATGCTTCGATTCGAACTTCTATTGTCTATAACTAAACTAATTATAAAGAAAAACGATGTGATTGTTTGTTTGAATTAAATCGGTTCAGAAACTACTGGACCGATTTTGATTAAACTCGGTACATTGATACATTGATTCATTGGTAGTGCTTTTTCTTTTAATATTCTTATACGGAATTGCTATTTTTGATAAAATAACGTAGTATACATTGAGTCTTTGGAAGACATTTTTTAAGACAAAAGATGGACCTGATCAACACTATTATCTTTCTCTTTCTACTTTATAAAAATGAATTGCTGTTCGTTTGTCTCGCTGAAACGCAAAAGCGACTTAATCGATTTGACTTATTTTGATTTTGAAAGAGTTCAGATTAAATAAGAAAATAATTGTAAAAAAATCTTCATTTTACCATACAAACTGTTCCTATTTGTGAAACATTTGATTAGTTGTATGTGATACGGAGTTCACCAGATCATTTAGTTATGTATATATTTACAAAAGAAAAGTATATAAGAACCTAGTATATCTGTTGTCTAGCACCCATAACACAAATCTAGTTACTTAGCTTGGGGCTTGATGGCGATGTGTGGAATGTCCTGCAATATTTATTTAATTTTTTTTATTTTATTTAGCTATTGGATAAAATTAAAATCGTACGGAAAATTTCTACAACTTTAGTCTACGATTTTGTTATTACAAAAAGCTTTACCTTAAACCAGTAGGTATTCAATACCTAAACATTTACAATCGTTTCCGAAAAATACCTTTTTGGCAAACTGCAGTTTTGCAGATAATCCTTATCAATAGGGTAGAGCGGCCATTGTCTGCCGTCAGTCAATTGTTAAGTTTTATGACCAGTGTCTCACATACGGTATAACTTCAAACGTACCGACCATTTTTCGCGGTAACTTGTCATTATGAATATTGGTAAATAGGTACGAAGCACAACATTCGGCTCCTCGGTCATTGTCGTGTTTTGGAAACACCGAAATAACTTTTTGAAAGTCGCAATTGTGTAGTGACTTTTTCTGAGAAGTTAGGTAGGTATTTTTGGGTTGTCAGGGAGGTATTTTTTGTATAGTACTTTGTAAGTGAACCAATTGTTGTATATTTTGTTTAGGTACCTATTGGTACTAATCAGACAGTTTCTAGAACGCTAAAATGAAGGTAATATGGTGTCTCTTCGGGACCATGATTATTGTAACATAGTCGAAACATCTAGGTAAGAGAAATAAAAATACGCGATTAAGACCCGAGAAAATAATTACTATTAATACAAATCGTGTAAGTTTAAAAAGTTTAATATGTTTTCGTTATATAACTTCGTTTTCGTACTAAATTAAAGGTAGGAAATAGAGATTTTCCAGATTATTATCTGTCATTCCGGGAATGAAAAAAAGGGTTCCTTTTTGCCCGACTACGGCGAAGCCAAAAGGGAGGGTTATGTGTTTGTTTGCATTACTTGGAGATTCAGTATTTTAAAAATCAAAATGGGTTGCAAATAGAAGATTAATATTTTCTTGACATCGTAACTGTGTGGTGTCAAAATAAAAACAACCACTGAACTGATCGAGAATTGCAAGAGTTTTTTTTAACTTTTATTTAAAACAAATACTGTAAGTAGAGACTTTTGTAATCAGAATATTTCTTTAATGTTAAACTTATTTTTTATTACACTTTCTTTCTTTAAAGATAAAAAATAAATTAAGCTACAGTAGGTACGAGAAATTACTTATAAAACAAGTTTCAACAGTATAGTTCTTATAGTTTTGGAAAAAAGTGGCTGTGACATACGGACAGACATGGCGAATCTATAACGGTTCCGTTTTTGCCATTTGGCAACAGAACCCTAAAAACCGAGTAACCTAATTAAACATCAAAGGTGCCGCCTAAAACACAGATCATAAAAAGTAATCCATTTACATAACTAAACTCTATGACATTTACCACATTAAAAGAAATTGTAATGCCTATTGTTTAATTTTAAACAATTGTTCTCTCCGGAGCCACGCGACGTACATTTAGGTACCTACCTGCCTTTGTCTTAAAAAATTTAAGGGTGGGTTGACGCCATATTGCGACCCCCACCATGCTAAGTCGACTTAGCACTTGTGTCATAGGATAATCAGGATTAGTCTTAGTTTAATCTCACTGACGACAACACCGACTGTTGGTTATCGGGACGTTTACCCTGTGAAGTGAATTGTTTTGTTTATTGTGTGCAATATGAGTGTGAGTGATACTGATAATCATTTGAGTAATCTCACTCAGTTTGTTAAACGATGGTGGGAAGACGATTATGATAAGGTTCGTGATTTTTTTTTCTTTTATTTGTTATCAATTATCATCCCTAGTTATATTAAATGACTAGCTTTCATCTACGATTTAGTTCGCGTATTTAGAGGGTTGAATTTTCCATAAATCCTTTCTTACCAAATCTGTTACGTTTTCGTATCTTTGAATCAATTTTTATGAATTTTGTTATAGCGATAGATGGAACTTTCGAGAAGGACAGGTATTGGCGACTTTTTGGCTTTGGATGATGAATGATAATTATTAGATGAAGTAGGCTCGCTCAGCACCCATACCTTTTCTTTCCTCTGATTGACTAAGCCGAGAGGGTCTCAGGTTAATCGACCATGTCATGAACTTTTTAATACGTTTGGTGCCAACTAAGCCGCTGGTTTCATTACGATTTTCCTTAACCATAAAAGCAATGTTAATTAACACACATAATGTTTTTGTAAGAAAAACCCAATGGTGGAGCGCCCGGCTTAGATTCGAACCTCTTTCGGAATGAAAGTCAAGATATCTACCACTAGTCCAACCGCGCTCATGTTAAATTTATCACCTAAACAATAATTTGAGATGGCTTTTGATCACCTTTCTATATTTGACCCCATAGTTTATCCAATTATTATTTAATACCATAAAGAAACGCCAACAGGCTCAAAGACCCTGCAGACTAAAGACTTTGATATTGCACGACATTTCACACAGCGCCATCTAGCCTTAGACAAAGCAAGTGAGCTTGTGGAAAGGTGCTAGACAATAAACTTACCTTCTTTTCCACTTAAAAGGTAGAAAAGAAGGTAAGTTCAGACAATCACAGACAATCAGACAGCAAAAATGCAGACCCACCGCAGAGCTCCAAAACTGCTGATATTAGAATGTTTTCAACAGAAGCAAGACTCTGCTTGAGTAGAAGTTTAAAAGTATTTCAACCCATGAAACATTATAATAATGAAAACTTTTTCAAATGTAATAGTAATTTAAGAACTCTACGGTAGGACTGCACTTTTGTAGCCTGATTGTATCTACATACAGTAACATTTAGCCGTAAAACAAATACCTATCTGTAAAATATACAAATACTAGCTTTTGCCCGCGACTTCCTCCGCGTAATAGTCAAAAATGGACCAATGAATCACGTTGTCCCATACAAACTTTGCCCCACTTTTTCTCTTGTCCCTTATGAGTAAAATTTTGATAAGTCCTTTCTTATCGGATGCCTACGTCACACAGAGAACACAAACTCCAAGTTTCAGGTCTCTACGATCAGCAGTCTAGGCTGTGCGTTGATCCGTCAGTCAGTCAGGACAAAATTTTTATATGTATAGTATAGAAGACTTGTCTGTATACTATTGCATCTTGTTGTTTTAACCTGACTGCAAGGAAAGGATTATTTTCCGCGCCTATATTTGTGTGTTTGTAATATTCTTTATTCCTATATATCGTCTAAACCACTGAATGGATTTCTCTTTTCTTTTATCGATAAATAAATAAATATTGCAGGACATTTCACACATCGCCATCTAGCCCCAAGCTAGGCAACAATACTTGTGTTATGGGTGCTAGACAATGGATATACTACTTATATAATTTTCATTTGTAAATATATACTTATAATACATAGAAACATTTGCCGGTTGGCAATTGGCGGTAGGTGAATACTTGCTGCGATCGAGGAATCATACCTGACCGTCATACAGTGCAAACTAGTACGGAGGGTAGATGCTAAATCTAACGATGCGAATTATGATTTAGAACTTGTTTTAATCTGATTAATTTTTAGCTCAAAAAAAAAGGAAATACCAGACCAAAGACAAATATCTAAGCATTAAAACTTGTCCGGCATGGTGACCATTGTGCCAACTATGTCGTCAAGACCGATAAGACCAAACGATCAGTCGATTAAAAGTCTATGAGTCTGCGGAGATTGTTAAGGTTGAGATTAAGATAAGCCGGGAAGAGGCTCACTTGTCTCACTATATCATTATACGTATTAACTCAACTGATCCGTGACAAGATTATGATGCATCTAAATTGTATCAAAAATAACCGTTTATGATGTTAAGGGGACGATTTATACCAAGTTGCTGTACTTACTTAGCTCAAGTTTTTCAAAATAAGCGCAATTCTATTAGATTCGTTTTTTATGGGTTCAAAACGTACTGAAAACGCTGAATTAAAATAGGCATTTTTAAACCCGACGCAAAAACGACGGGGTGTTTTAAGTTTAACGTATCTGTGTGTGTGTGTCTGTCTGTGGCATCGTAGCTCCCGAACGGATGAACCGATTTTAATTTAGTTTTTCTTACCCGAAAAACATAAAAGCAAAATGTCACCTACATACCGAAACGACACTAGATTAAATGACCTCATACTAAGAAAAACAGATTAAACTAAAATTAGGGAAAAGGGTTCTAAAATACTTTTGAAAGACACAACATTATTTTCCGTAATTAAAATGTTGAAAATCCTGAAACTGAATAATGTTCAGGACTTTTTCTTTGATTATCATAAATTTAAAATATAAAAAAACGGGATAGGTATTCTATTTATTTTCGTATCATGTCGCATTCTTAAACAATAATAATTCAATGAAAAATATACTTATTAACTATTATTTTAGGACTAGCTACACCCCACGGTTTCACCCGCATAAGTCCTGATCCCTTGGGAATATCGAAATACATAATAACCTATTGTCTTCCTCGACAAATGGACTATCCAACACAAAAATATTTTCTTAATTCGAACCAGTAGTTCCTGAGATTAGCATATTCAAACAACCAAAACTTGATAATATTAGTGAAAATTTAAAGATTTATTTTAGAATTTAATACCTAACCTATTTTTAATTTCAAACCCTAAAACCTCACTTGCATTGAATTGATCCATAACAGAACATGTCGTACCCTTAAAAAAATTAATTGGAAAGATTACAGTACAGTGTCTTTGTAATAATATTCTTTGTAAGCTAACAATTTAAAGTAATGGTCGCTGTCGAGGAAATGACCATAAGAACACTGTGTTTAAGACTATATTGGACATTAAAGTCTTTACGAGTAAATTAAATAAGCCTCGGGACTCACGCAAACTATAAATTTTATAGTCGGCCGATTGTGTTAAGAAAAATAACTAAAATATTAAGTAAATAAATATGCTCCGCGGTTTCACCCGCGTAACGTCTGGTCCCATCGGAATATCGGGATAAAAAGTAGCCTACTTTTTATTACTTTGAATCAACGTCTCTTCATATTAAGTTTCATCAAAATCGGTCCAGTAGTTTCGCGGCCTATTTGTTACAAACAAACAAACAAACAAATCTTTCCTCTTTATTATATTACTGTAGATATAGGTAGTTGAGTGGTATTGACCTAGTGATAGATAGATAGATAAATAATTTAGCCTAGTGGTAGATACCTTGATTTTCATATGGTCGTGGGTTCGAATCTCGGTCTACCGTGTGTCAGTGACTTTTTTGCTTTGATAATTTTTTTCTTGCGCTAATTAAGATTGCTCTTAAGATAAAAGAAGACGTGGTCGATTAAGCTGAGAAGATGGTATGGGTTTTAGACAAGTTTGCTCCATATCTTTACTCAAAAAAGACCCAAATAAGGAGGTGTCGTTGCAGAAAACAACTCGTTAAAGTACAAGTAGCGTTCAATTTGTAGCTATCGGCAGATGACAAGTCTGTAGTCTGTTTTTACCCTTATTTTGGCTTGTATTAAATGAAGAATTTGCGTGTGTCCGTTATTAGGTCGTTTGGACGTTTTTATCATTAGATTCTATTAAATTAAATTTAGATTGTACTAACTGTAATTTTACTCTCATGTCAGTTTTTATTTTAATCTTAACCTTAGTTGTCAATACGTAGTCAGCTGAACTAGTAAACAAAATATGTATTCCCACTATCAATCATCTTCTTCTTTGAGCTTTGTGAGCATGATCACAAAAGAAACCTATGAGTATCTTGTACGGTCGGCTGCATAATTTGAGACCTACCGTAGAGCTCCAACACAGCTGTCATAAGAATGTTTTCAACACGAGCAAGATTCTAGGCACCTGCTTTAGTTATAGCTAGGCTAATAGGCTAATAGTTTTTGCGTGAAGGAGTAACAAACATACACACACACAAACTTTGACATTTATAATATTAGTAGGATAATAGACATTAATTAAATAATTTTAATTGTGTAAGTAAGCATTATGTAATTTTGTTATTATGTGAGTCCTTCGAAATAAATAAGTAGTTCTAAGTAGGCTTGCAAAATGTGACCTAAACAATAGGTACTACATACATTCTAATCCCGATATTCCCACTGAATCGTGACTTAAGCGGTTGAAACCTTGGGGCATTTATTCATATAAATTACATTATATTACACAAATTATTACAATAAATTAGGCAGAATAAAAATATCTATTAAATGTCCAAAAATAAATTAAAATGAATGTCAAGCAAGCTAGTAAATTTGATTTATATCGGCGTAAATCCTTATTTATATTCGTCCCCCAAATTCAGGTCAGCTTTCAAAAAAATATATGGAATGTCAAAATATCAAAATATAAATAGAAATTAATGTCAAGCAAGCTAGTAATTTGAGTTATATCGGCGTAAATCCTTATATATATTTGTCCACCGAATTCAGATCAGCTTTCAAAAAAATATATGGACTGTCAAAATATCAAAATATAAATAGAAACTAATGTCAAGCAATCTAGTAATTTAAGTTATATCGGCGTTAATCCTTATTTATATTCGTCCACCGAATTCAGGTCAAGCTTTCAAAAACATATATGGAATGTCAAAATATCAAAATATAAATAGAAATTAATGTCAAGCAAGCTAGTAATTTGAGTTATATCGGCGTAAATCCTTATATATATTTGTCCACCGAATTCAGGTCAACTTTCAAAAAAATATATGGACTGTCAAAATATCAAAATATAAATAGAAACTAATGTCAAGCAAGCTAGTAATTTAAGTTATATCGGCGTTAATCCTTATTTATATTCGTCCACCGAATTCTGGTCAAGCTTTCAAAAAAATATATGGACTGCCAAATATAAATAGAAACTAATGTCAAGCAAGCTAGTAATTTAAGTTATATCGGCGTAAATCCTTATTTATATTCGTCCACCGAATTCAGGTCAGCTTTCTATTAGACTTCTAAATCACGGTACAAAATAATGATAATTAAATTAATATACATACACGATAATACCACCCACATAGACGAAGAGTACACAAAACATAGCCATGATCCGTCATTGTTGAACTTATGACAAATATTGAATGAAACAATCGTTTTGTTTGATGATCTGATGATGTGAACATATTTTGTTGTCTATAGATGTTTGGGAGGCTCTTTGAGATGCTCTATGTACCTTTTTATACCAACTTAGTGTACGTAAATAAATATGGTTAAACATTAACACACGGCGCCATCTAGCCCGTGTGCTATGCAACTAAGCTTGTGTTCTGGTGGCCAAATCTATAATAATATAATAATAATAATAATAAAGTAATATTTATTTCTTCCTCTTAAAAATAGATACAATGGTAGAGCTATATACACTGTAATAATATTTCGTAAGAGGAAGCTGGTGTCTGAATTAGGTATCAAAATGATACCTGTTTCACGCAGATCACCAGGACCCCCAAACTCTACTTACATGATAAATGGACTATCAGTGATTAATGTCACTTGAATATGAGATTAAGCCAGATTAAGTTTCAGCCAGTTTACATAACAAAATAAGTTCTATGTAAGAATAAAAATAAACATAAAAATAAAAATGGCAGGATTCCTATTAGGTAGGTATACAAAATAATAATCAAACAAATAATAATAATAATAAAATAATAAGAATAGATAAAACAAAAAACATATTATAAATAAGTACATATTACATTATAGTATTGAGAGTGAATGTGTGTGAATGTGTGTGTCAGTGTGTGTCAGTGCGTGTGTGAGTGTGTGTGTGTGTTTATGTGAATGGCTCGGCCAAGCCGATGGTAAAAGTCCATCGACAAGGACGAACCATGTGCGAGTGTTTAGGTATAGTGTTGTGTGATTGTGGTATGGCCAGTGTTCGGAGAGTCACCTCCACCCTAGGGTCTAAAGCCTCTGGTTCAAAATTTGTCCATGAGTGTGTATAAAAGTGTAGATTGGAGTGAGGTGACAATTGTCTGTGGATGGGCGAAAGGCAGCTCTATTCCATAAGCCTCTCAGTTTCATCATAATTGAGTGAAACCAACCAGTTCATCATTTTCTTTTTACAGGTAGCTTTAGTATCGTCATATATTGAAATTAATTTGTTAATTGTATTGTATAGATGACCTCCCAGAAAGCAATAAAATTGGTGGGTGAATTTGGTTCTAAAACAGGGATTAGAGCATACTCTGTCCCACCTTCGCCTTCTATACACTGTATCCGGATCATACTCAATCTGTGAGTGTTTCCTAAGGATCGTATTTAGGATAAACAGTTGTCGTACCGTCAGCACCTTGCATTTTTTGTACAGTTCAGTGGTGGGGTAGTAGAACGGTAAAAAGTTGCTCACTTTAAGTATCGCCCTCTGAGCTCTCTCTAACTTAATGAACGCTGTCCTATAAATCCCACCCCAAGAAGTTATACAATACCCTAGCAATGATTGGCATAGAGAAAAATAGACTGTTTTAATAAGCCCAGCATTAGCCACATGTCTTAGGTTTTTAAATATAACTATAAGCTTTCGAATTCTTGCCGCTAATAGGGCAGTTTGTTTGTGAAAGTTAAGATGGTTGTCAAGCGTAACACCTAGGTATCTAATATACTCGGTTTCATTAATTCCCAGGCAGTTGCAATTAAGATTATTAGGATTTTCGCAAAGATGGGTCTTTAACTCATATGAATTAGATGGGACCGTGCCTCTGATAGAGAATCTCATAAAATGTGTTTTATCCGTATTTAAGGTCAGTATGTGATTCTTTAGCCAAGTATTTACTATGTTAAAGCCCTTCTGAGCAGTTTCAAACACTTCTTTCCAAGAATTGGCATCAAAAATAAGAGCAGTGTCGTCTGCAAAAGTGACGATTTTTGCATTAGGAAGATTTAAACTGCACAAGTCATTTATGTAGCATAGGAATAGGGTTGGGCCTAAGATACTGCCCTGCGGAACACCGTAGGACATAGTTACTTCATTACTACTGAAGGAATCAATGTGGATACATTGCGAACGATTTGTTAAGTAGTCTGTAAAAAGTTTTAACTGAAGATCTCTTATGCCCAACAGTTCTAGTTTTTTTACAAGTATGGGGACAGACACAGTGTCAAACGCCTTAGCCATGTCAAGAAAGATGCCTAATACTTTCTTTTTACCATCGAGTTTAGTTATAATATGATCAGTGAGATCATGTACAGCATCTGCTGTTGATTTGTTGCATCTAAAACCAAACTGATTGTTAGATAGTAGTTTATTTTTCTCTAGATAAGCTATACTTATATTATAAAACTGAAGAGTTTGTTTGTTTGTTTGTTTGAACGCGCTAATCTCAGGAACTACTGGTTCGTATTGAAAAAATATTTTTGTGTTGGATAGTCCATTTATCGAGGAAGGCTATAGGCTACTTTTTATCCTGATATTCCAACGGCATCGGGAGTTACGCGGGTGAAACTGCGAAGCGCAGCTAGTCTATACTAATATTATAAAGCTGGAGAGTTTGTTTGTTTGTTTGAACGCGCTAATCTCAGGAACTACTGGTTCGAATTAAAAAAATACTTTTGCGTTGGATAGTTTATTTATCGAGGAAGGCTATAGGCTACTTTTTATCCTGATATTCCCACGGGATCGGGAGTTACGCGGATGAAACTGCGGAGCGCTGCTAGTAACGGATATAATTTTTATAACTGTGCAAATAAAGTTCGGTTAACTTTTATGGATAGTAGATTTCGTCCTAAGGTTGTCTGGAAGAGACCTTTCAGCTGTAAGACACATTAACGGTTATAAACGTTACACTATTATCTATTATTGTTTCTACATTTTCCCCTTTTAGGGATGTTCTTAGTGAATATCTACCCCAAAGGTTTCTCCCCTTAAATTTTCTTGTTTCTAGGGCAAGAAATTTAGGCTGTGCGTTGATATAAATCAGTAAGTCTGTCAGGACTTTAAATTTTATATTTTTAGATATTTTTTTTCTGCGGTATATAATGCGTTCCTTAATTATGCAATGTAATTTTGCGGCCAAATAATTTCGATTCGCACGATTTACCAATGTCAATGTTCAAGAATGAAAATATCCAATAACAAAAATGCCCAAAAATAATATTCATAAACGTTGGTATGCGAAAAACAACGCAAAATAACGGATATTTTGCGTTGTTTTTCGCATACCAACGTTACGATTCTCATTGCTATTTTCAACCCCCCGTGAACCTAATTACAAGCAGTGGACAACTATTGGCCCACTGCCTACATTAATACCAGTCTTGGTACAAGTGCATACAAAATCATTTTACAAAAACATGAAGATGTTCTTTAATTCGGTATTTTATAGGTCTATGTTGCGAATTAGGTCACTTTATGGGTGTTGTTAGAAATTGGCATAGTCCGTTATTTTTCATTAAAAATATATAAAAAACAAGATCGGAGTATGTCAATGCTCATTTAATAACCCCCTATAGTGGCTCTATAAGGCGATTTGTCCTAACCTACTGGATAATATTAAAATTTGAAAAGGTAGAGTTAAAATAAGAAGCGTCTACCGTTGAACGTTTACTAAAATAATTGTTATTAAATCAGTGTCCATTGTAAAATTACTTACGTAACGAAAGGTTTTTTTTTCATAGTTTAAAAATTTAACTGTAAAGATTTACTACGATCGATAAAAGCTGCTCACCAGCGAAATAATTACGCTTTACAACGCCGGCAGGTCGCGCCGCTCCGGATGGAAAAAATTAAACATTTCCCATAAGAAAGAACTCGCTCTCAACGCGTTTAAAGATCATTAAGCTAAACAGAAACGCATTTTGCGCTTCACTGTACACAAACCTGTTTACTTACTTCATGTATCATGCCTGAACAATATGGCATGTCACGACACAGAGTCGGCGAAAAACGATCATCGCGAAATGGACATTTTTAAAAGAAAAAACAAAACGTTGCTTAAGAAAATTAAACCGTGTCTGAACGTTGTAAGGTTTAATTTCTTTTCATTGAAAGAGTTTGAAAAATACCATGAAATATGCCCGCTTGTCCGGAGCGCCGGTAGGCGTGGGACAGATATGTGAACGAATTTATGTGTCCAACAAAAATACACGCGTGTATGAAAAAGTAATGTCTTAAAAAATAAGATCAACTTCGGAGGTTGCAGGTCGATCACCTTAAGCTTAGTGTCAGTGACTGTACCTACTCGTTTTTTTACAACTTTTTTGCATGTTGACAATCGTCGGTTCCCACAGCGCTATTTCCTTATAAGATTCACGCGAGAAAAACTGTTCTGTTATTTATTTGTTTCCACTATTAGCGGGCCTTGTGCTGCTCTTATGTAGAATTTATCACTTTATTTCGCAACAACTTGCTAAGATATTAAATGTTTAGAAAATATTTATTAACATTTTAATCACAATATAATAAGATCGGTTAATGATAGTGTTAAATTACATAGTATGTTATATTATGTAGTTATTTATAGTTTGTTTCTAAGTGTTTTAGTATTAAAGATAATATTAATTAATGTATAAACCATATTATTTACGACATTTTACACAATGGGTATTTGATCTAACTAAATAACGGGCTTGCAAAATGGGTATTAGACGAAAAATACTTAAATTACTTTTTTTTTAATACATATTTTACCTGCGGTTAATTAGGGCCCAAAAATAAATATAAAAAATTAATAGGTTTTCAGATTGACAATAAAGCAAAATTTATCTAATGACCTGTTTTAAGTAGTTAGGTTTATAATTAAGGTAGGTGGCCCCTATTTAGTTAAAACAAACACAAAGAAATTGTTCCAAAGCGGGAATCGAAATAGCAAAAATCTTCATCCTAAACACAAAAGTTGTAATCGCAAATTTTCCTCGTATTTATAATAAACTAGCTGCGCTCCGCCGTTTCACCCGCGTAATTCTCGATCCCGTGGGAATATCAAAATGAAAAGTAGCCTATAGCCTTCCTCGATAAATGGACTATCCAACACAAAAATATTTTTTCAATTCGTTTTCAGCTTTATAATATTAGTATAGATTATCTAAAGGTACTTTGAATGCCAAGTATTAAGTAGGTATTCTCAAAGTAAAGTCATCCTAACAAAAAAGTCAAACAACACGAAAACAAATCCTCAATGCAACAACAAAATTACATTTAAAACGGTCCGTAATTACGCCAAGAGCCCTCTCTGTCCCAGACGTATATTTTTCTTAAACGACACTTTATTATCCCATATTTATCCATTTTGTGGCATTAGAAACGAAATCTTTTTATATAATTACCACATTCTACTTGAAATTGCTCCCGCGACGCGCCGGCTTTGGTAAACGACAATTTAATTTTCCTAAGAAATGGGGTAAATACCTAATGATATGGCAGCCCTAACGGTTACACGGTATAATCGAGTGACAAACTGTTTTAAACTGCTGTAATCAGAGATCGTATCACGAGAAGGGTCTGTGGTTATGTTATTTTTTGTTTGAGTGTACTTACCTACCCATAATATGGATAGCCCGTGGGTTTCATAGATCTAATTATGACATCACAGATACGTGGACAAGTTTTGACAGTAACTGTTAATTAAGACGTGTCCATGTGATATTGTACCTATAACGCAATCAAAGGAATAAAGAATTTTGACTTTGACTTTGACTAAACTAAGTTTAAAGTTAAAGCAAGTTAAATTAATGGTTTATCTTCTATACATATAAAATGTCCTGACTGACGGATCAACGCGCAGCCTAAACCGCTGATCGTAGAGACCTGAAACTTGGAGGGTGTGTTCTTTGTGTGACGTAGGCTTCCGATAAAGTTTGTATGGGACAACGTGATTCCTTGGTCTATTTTCGACTTTTACGCGGACGAAGTTGCTGGCCAAAGCTAGTTAACTATAAAATGCATAGGTAGACAATAAAAAACAATGAGCTTTAGAGCATCTAAAATAATAACCATCAGCCATCATGGCACCTCATTTGATTCTTAAATTAAACCTTCTGGCAAAGATATAATAATAAAAGTAAATTACATGCGAAATGGCAGAGAATATAAATATTCAGTAGTAGGTAGACAGTACTCTAGAAATTATAGATCTAAACAATAACGTTTCTTGAACTAAATCTGTTCATCGCATGACATTTTAATAACATGCCCAAATAGTGTTCCATTCACGATATGAAAGCTTTTTTTTTTGTTGATAAACATTTTGAGTGGAGGTAAATTAAGTTGAATTTAACTTTGACATCGCCCGCTCACCCCGAACAGTTAAATTAATAGTAATTTAGTTTCGAAATGAAATCGTTCCAAACACGCGACACAAAACCACTTTTCTATTCTCGAGTCGACTCAAAACCGTCATTTTACACAATTTTACACAATTGCTCTCCGTTCTTGGAATTAATTTGATATTAGCCTTCGAAAACGCAAGGTGTGGTTTGGTTAAAGCCTTATACTTATTTTGAAGAGCCATTTGGACAACCCGTTGTTAGTTAAATTCGCTTCTAGAGTCGATAATCTCTTAGAATTAAAATGCATTCGTACAATTTTGTTAATTTAATGTTTTGTATAGCTTGTGTAAGGTCAGACGGGACATTTAGAACGCGCTTGACTCGGATAAATATTAATATTTATAAACACTGGTTATATTATGCGCTAATGCGGCTTATTTGCTGATATTAATGACATTGTATATGGAAGTGTAATGTATTTACGAACGATAATTACACCTACATCATTAGCATTACGAATAAGGTTGTATTACAAAACTAATGGTTGACTGCAAAGTCAATTTTACATTCTTAGGTGTTAAAACATTAATTTTCCTACACCAAGACTTTAAGATAATTGTAATTTTTTTGAAGATTTAATTGAGTTTTCTTTTGTTACAGGAATCACAGACAAGTAGTGCGGAGAGATGGAGCGGACACGGTCCAGAACACAGTATGGCCCTCCAACAGATTCTCAAGCTTCAAGAAGCGAGGGCCCTTCATAAAACATCTCTTTTGCCGATCTATAAGAAAAATGGCCTACCCTCTCCCCCCGGATCCAGCCATGATTACGACGATAAAAATTCAGACTACTCAGAATCGCAAACTGAACAAACAAACCTTGAAACGGAATTCAGAAGGCTAATGGAGCAATCGAAAGATGCACGCAACGACGAATCATTAAAGTACCTCCAACAAATGATGGAAGCAAAACAGCATTACAAATATCTCAAAAGTCTACAAGATAAAGAGAGACACGCAAATGCCGAAGGTAGACTAACTGTGAAAGAGGAAACTACATCACCTCGTCGCAGTTCACCAATGAACCATTCACCTCAAATTAGAGTGTCATCAGCAGAAACTTCACCAAATCATAGTGTCCGTCTATCTACCTCATCGAGCCCCCTATCAACTACTAGTCCAGTCAACTCTTCGCCTCTAAGTCACCTGCAAAATATGCAACCTTTCGATTTCCGTAAACACAAACTTAGTGAGAGTATCGAAAAAGAAGAAAGAAGGAAATCTTATGACGCTGAAAAAGCTACCATGGACCTCATGAGAAACCAGTTTTTCAACTTTCCTTTACCAGGAAATCTTCCAATACCTCCAATGTCCCTCCCTTCTTCGTTCAGCCATCCTGCAGCTATGGTAGCAGCATTAAGTCAAAACCCAATGGGGCTTGCATCACTACAAGCTCTTTTACCCCAAATGTCTTCGAAACCCGTACAAATGCCAGAAAAGAAGTCAAACAATGCTAGCAAAGGAAGACTCGATGAACATAGATCCGAAGACGAAAATGTTCTGAACCTCAGCAAAGACGCTTATGTTGAAACAGCGTCAAACCCTAACAACGTCATGCTTGGCAAGTGTCTAAGTCCACCAAAAAGGCAATGGGGTGCCAGTCAGTTGCCATTGAATTTGGGCACGCATTTTATCAATCCAGCTACAGGCAAAAAACGTGTTCAGTGCAATGTTTGTTTAAAGACATTCTGCGATAAAGGCGCACTGAAGATACATTTCTCCGCTGTTCACCTCCGTGAAATGCACAAATGTACTGTTGAAGGTTGTAGCATGATGTTCAGCTCTCGCAGATCGAGAAACAGACACAGCGCAAACCCTAATCCAAAATTACACTCGCCGCATTTACGGAGAAAAATATCACCTCATGATGGCCGTAGTGCGCAAGCGCATCCTGTTCTAATTCCATCTCACGCAGCTGGATTAGGCTTACCTCCTGTAATGAATCCTATGCATGCCTTCGGGTCATATCCTCTTCTAAATAGTTCTTCTAATCTCAGACAATTTTCATCAAATGTGCCATTGGAATACAAAAACAATATGAATATGAATTTCTCTCCGTACGACCAAACACACCCCATGCGTCGTGAGTCTGACTCTGTAGAACGTAAAGACCTCGACCAACAAGGTGACTCAGACGATGATGACGGTATCGTGGTTGTAGCTGGAGATGACGATGACGATGATGGTGAACATATCGATACCAGTGATTATTATTCTAACCTAAATAAGTCGTCGGGATCAGTAGAAGATTCAGAGACAGATTATGATCAAGGAAGCGTGAGTGACAATAATGAAAATGAAACTCGCAAAGATGGCGCAACCAGTCCTGAAACATTCAAACGGAAACGAAAAAATCTAAACCCTACTCGGCTACAAAGCAGTGCTTTTTCGGAAAATGATACTTCAGAAAAACAGCTCGACGGAGTTGATGATGGTGCGATCGATCTAAAAAGGGTTAAAAGAGAAGATGACAGCTCTAATGATGCTAACCACAAAGTTCCTAACGAAAAACTTGATGAAGTAAAGGTTAAGCAGGAATCGCCTGTGATCAAAGAAGAACCAAATGATGTAAACGTAAACTACACTGCACAAGATTTACGAGTAAAAGAAGAGCCCCTAGATACGGTAGATAAACCACAAAACTACAAAAATGTGAATAAGAGTACCGGCAACGAACAATATTCATCTGAAAATGCACTTAAGCGGCTTGAAAGTTTATCAAAAGGAGATTTCCCTCATATACCTAGAAGATTAGAAAATC
The DNA here is from genome assembly GCA_951213275.1 of Idaea straminata. Classification (NCBI taxonomy): domain Eukaryota; kingdom Metazoa; phylum Arthropoda; class Insecta; order Lepidoptera; family Geometridae; genus Idaea; species Idaea straminata. The sequence continues at coordinate 11,194,761 of OX577861.1, forward strand.
AAGCGGCACCTTGTAACCTTTCAGCGACTGATGTAGATTACTCAGACAGATCTCCATCGTCTTCAGTTTCAAGTTACGACTATTCTACAGAAGAGAACCAAGGGCATATATTCGGACATTTTGACAATGGATTTTTTGTTGTCACCAATGACGTTCCTATGGACCACGAAAATCCTCACAAATGTACTGTGTGTGGCAAGTTCTTCCAAAACATTTACATTTTGAAAACTCATTACCAGAATGCCCATTTGAAATTGATGTACAAATGCTCGTCAAGTGGTTGTAGAGCAGCGTTTTCATCGAGACGTAGCAGAGACAGACACAGTTCAAATGTGACTCTTCACTTGAAATTATCAGAAGACAAGGTATCGGAAGAATCTTCGAAAATGTTAGAAAAAGTAAGAGAGCAAATGGATTTGATATCGAGATACGATGATGTAGAAAGAGCCGTCCCGTTTGTAGAATCACACATTTATTATAGAGCCAAGGAGACTGATAAATTGAAGAGTCTACAGATGCCTTTCAGCGCTCCTTACCCTCCTCTAATACCAGAAGCGTATATGAATAACCGTGATATGTTTGCTCAGCACCCTTTCTTGTTCACGCCATTTGGTGTTCTTCCTAATTTTCCTCCACTACCGCTGTCTTTTCTCCCTCCAAATTTTAACGCATTCACTCAAAATTATTCCCCACCTCATTCGAGAAAGTTGAATTACTGCGTCGAAGATGAAGCACCGCGGCCGAATAAAGATGGAAGCTACCCATGTCGCGGCTGCAGAGAGACTTTCAAAGACTTGTCGAGTTTAAAGCATCATTGTGAAAGCGTCCACTCGCAATCTTTGCATCGTTGCTCAATACCCAGTTGCAATTCTGCCTTCTTTTCTCGAACGAAAAGAAATATGCACTACGAATCTCATTCTAGAAGGCAAAATGGTAGAGGCTTCAATGTAACACCATCATGACCTATTCAAAGAAATATGTATTAAATTAATGTCCAGTGCATTTGTGATTATTTTAGTCTTAACATCAATTGTAAATAAGCTAGTAGCAATACCAGTACCTATAAAAATTCTTGTACTTACAAATATTTATCGGGTTTTTGTATAAAGGTATCATTTTTTGTTAATTTCTTTAGGGTAAACACAAACAACATACTTTTTCTTCCGATGGCTCGCTAACAGTCGATTTAAAAACCAGAGATGTTACTCTGTTAAAAGTCTGTAAACTCTTTTTACCCTATATTAAAAATAAATCATGTTTGTAAGAGGTTAAAACCAGTATCAGACTTAAATAAGTTTAATAAATAATGTAAATATTTTAAACATTCCATAGACGTAATGTGCAATAATCACTGTAAATATATTTCATAGAAATAATTATGTACAATTTCATATTAGCTAAAATTAAGTTCAGTTTGGGGTTCAAAATGAGCACAAAAATACGTGTAATGTGTTTTACATATTTTTATGTAATAAGTTATTTATATTTTGGTGCTAATTGGTATCATAATAATGCCTATATAAAAGGTATACTTTCTGTAAAATTCTTTGAAAATTAGCACGACTAGCAAAAAAGTAATGAATGCACAAGTGTGATTGTTTGTATAATCTCACTTTCTTACAGTTAAATAGCATGACCAAATTGGATGGAAATTTGCGTAAAAGTAGTCCTCAGTATGAAGAAGAATGTGGGATAGTTTTCATCACGTTATTCCCACGGGATCGGAAATTACACGGATCGTGGGGCTAAACTAGTAAAATCAATACATTATTTTTGTAATTGTCTAAAAAAGTTGATCTGTTCAAATTCTTAATAAGACATCGTTAGTAAATGTATTAGGCATAATCTTAATTTTGAGAGTGGAACCTAATTACAGCAATCTATTCTGTCACATGATGTCACAAAGTACCTATCACTACATGACTTTACTCATGTGCTATCATCACATTTAGATTTTTTAAACTTTATTGTCTTCGAAATATGACACTTTGGGATTTCATGTGATAGGATCTTTATTGCTTTGTGTGTTTTCCATCCAATTTTACAGGTCTGATTTACAAAAATTAGGATCAGACTTTGCCAATTTCCACGGATGCTTCTTGTTCGCCAATAATCGTGGGGTTTGTTCAGGGGAAATAACTTAAACTAATATAGCGCTACTGTGCATAATTTATGCATTTTTATGCACAGTATCGACCGCCATATTGGTTTTTGGCTTAACTTGATATTTTAGCATAATATGATTCGATCGAAATACTTGTATGAATAATTATAAGAACCAAAAAGTATTAAAATTTACTAGTTTAATAATTAATTTGTAATATATTGTAACTATTACTATTATAATTATATCTACCTATAACTTTGCCAAACAAGTATGTAATAAAAACAATAATTACATTGCAAAATGTTATTTTATTCCTCCGCAGCCCCCCATTTTAACCTCTTAGGTTGGAATTTCGATAAAAACTCTTTTTGGTGGTTTTTAGTGAAGCACTTCACAAAGAACACACCCTCCAAATAAATAAATAAAAATTAGTACTAGCGACTAGAACTAGCGGCTAATGCTGTGTCTCCGTTAATCAGGACTTTGAATTTTATATTTATGGATAGATGTTTCCATTACTTTTAAAAGTCAAAGAAATGAATATTTAGTTAAGAAATGATTTTAGGGAAATTCTTCATAAGATACTTACCTATAAGATTACCAAACTCATAGAGAGAGAGAGAGAGAGAGAGAGAGAGAGAATTTATTACCTAAAGTTTTAGGACCATTTCTGGTAATATTTTATCACCCAAATAACCCGTTGAAATTTCGAGATTAAATACTAAATAAATCTAAAGTTACTCATAAACATTCAATGTCTGTTTTGTAGTTCCGTAGATTACCCATACAAATATTAATAAATCTACCATAGTACATTTCAGCTCAATGATATAAACATTCAAATTATACATATTCTTTGCTTGTGAATTATGATTATTATTATTTTATTATTTGCAAAATTTCTGTATGATTACGTTTTTTTTTCTAATTTGTAGGAGGTATAGTTGAAGGAGAACGCTCACTCACACCTTAGATTATTCTATTTTTATTCGTGAGATCCCGTAATTGGCTTTCTATTGATATACTGTTGTCAAATTATTTTATAATAGCTGTTGGATTTCCAAATAAATATATTAATATTATAAAGCTGAAGAGTTTGTTTATTGAACGCGCCAATCTCAGGAACTACAAGTTAGAATTGAAAAAATATTTTTGTGTTGGATAGTCCATTTATCAAGGAAGGCTATAGGCTACTTTTAATTTTGATATTCCCTCGGGATCGGGACTTACGCAGGTGAAACCGCGGAGCGCAGCTAGTAAACAATAAGTATACTCTAGGTGCTAAGGCTCAAAGGCTAAAAGCAAAATGTCTTTTGCCTAAAAACTAAAGGATTTCATGAAAATTATTGATAAGATTTGTTGATCGTTGAACCATAAGTAACAAAAGTTCACGTCGTCCGATCGGTCGGACTGAGCAGTCAGACCACGTGTTCACAGGGAGATTTCCTAGTAAGTATATTATTGCGGCTATGTACTCATAATTTGTCGTAAATTGGACACGGTAGTCGATAGGTACACACAAGCCCAGAAGGCCAATACTTAGGTAAGTATTAGTGCCTACCTATTTTAGAATAGAGATAAAATAGTTACCCATGCTAGAATAGAGAGTAGCTTTATCAGGATTTACTTTATAATAAAGTCAAATGGTACAGTTCTCTAACGAAAATGCTCTGCTGTTAGGTCTCTTAACCCCCGAATGGAAAACGGGGTATTTTAATTTAACTGATTTCAAAAGAAAGAAGAGTTTCGTTATTAAGTTAGACGTATACGTACAATGTGCATCAGAGTGTGTATCTGTCAGTGCATTTGCCAATTTGCTTTGATTGATAAGGTGAAAGGGTACCGACGCTCTCTTCATACAAACGTAGTCGAATGTTTCCTTTCTGGATAATGACACTAGCACAAATATTTTTGTTGCATAAATTGGATTTTTTCATTTTCTAATTATCATAGAAATTAAGATTTAAAAAACAGAAAAACTAAAAAAACAAGACTTGGGCATGGTCATGGCAGTTGTAAATTTTATGCAACAAAAATCTTTGCTCTAGTGTTATTATCTAGAGAGGAAACAGTCGACTATGTTTGTATGGAGAGAGCGCCGGTACCCTTTTCTCTTAAGGGCTCTAGGAGAGCTCTTACACAGGAGATCTCTTTTTAGACGATTGCAAAGCCTACTGTTTTTGTTTGAATAGTACTTAACTTGTTTTTTTAACCACAAGTGTTCCACTGCTTGACAAGGGTCTCACCCATCTCCCTCCATCGTTCGCAGTCTTGGGCCGCCTCCGGCCAAGCTGGCACGAGGCGGTCGAAGTTGTCTCGCCAATGCTTTTGTGGTCAACCTCGACGTCGCGGAGCACCCGGAGGTATTCAGTTTATTTCTGTTCTGAAATAATATAAAGAACTTATATAGAAAGCGCTCTAAGCGCGCGGCCAGAGTGCCGTGAAAATAAAATGTAGGTATGGTGCTTAACCGGATGAAATACTACTTGGCAACGCGGACGCGCGGGAGCCTTCTATAGGTAACAATTCTTCTATAGGTAAAGGTATATACTTTATATTATCACCTGTTACAGGTTATTTTTGGTATCCTGCTAGAGTCAATTCACAACCTACCATTAAAGCTGAATTAGTTCTTCTCCATTCAAAGGTTGCCTGGAAGAAATCGCTTTCAGCGATAAGGCCGCCCATTTGTGCAACTTATACTTTCTAGCTATTACTTTACTTTGTGTATATAGTGTTCTGTTTCTTCCTGTGTTGTACGAATAAAGTTATCTATCTATCTATCAAGTCCCTAAGTAAGTGTTATATCTCTACGACCTCCAATGATTCAAAGAATTAATTAAAAATAAATATTTGAGGTCTACCAACGTGGTAAGACACGCCGCGCCGCCGCCATGAAACTACTAAGTGTCACGCGGTGACATTTCCCCGAGTCACGTCACACGACATTTCGCTGTCACTCCGTGTGACATCGCGTGCCAGGTTAACGTAAATTTTTAAACTTTCCATTATCGAGTTTTATTCTATTAGGGGACGATAAATTGATTTTGTGTTGTCGAGTTGGTTGGAATATGGTTGGAACTATATTCTGAGGTTGTTGTTTTTAATGGTAAAGTCCTTAGATAGGTATATTGCTTACACGTTTTATGCGTTAGGTAACAAATTGGTTATTGTAAAAGAGATAGTAACTTAAAGCCATACCCTTACTGGCATACTGGCATAGAAATCGCCTCAGTACTTAATTAGGTAAACATTTACGAAAGAAAAATATACTTACAGGATAAATAAAAGAGATAGCAAAAACATAAAAGGAGTTGCGTGCCCGATTTTGACATAAACTAAAACTGTATCATTAGATTTAAAAAAAACCATCCTATATTGGAACGAAGTTCCTTATCGCGCGTTGCGAAAGGGGGCTAGACGGAAAAAATTAAGACCAAAAGTTGTAACGACACTTTTTGATTTTATTACAATTCCTTCACTTATTATTCGAAAAGAACTTCGTTCCATCCGGGTGTCCCTTGACACCTCTCAAGTTTTTTTTTATACTATTTTTACTTGATGGTAATAAATTTGGAAGATTTTTTTTATTTGATACCTAAGCCAAGCTAGACGAAATTTCGTTATATAAAATGACATTTGTTGTTTGTATTAATGTCCTCCATACATTGCCATAGGTTTGAAAGGTTAACACGCAACAACAAAGCCGTCGTTTATTGTCCCAAAATGTTACATCCCTTTTGCTTGAAAAATAATTCAAGTTGTAAGCAAAACACCATAAACATTATTTTTCTTTTTTTTCTTTAGCGATCCGCCTCCTTATTGTTCGAAAGAGGTCGATTGTCTCGATTGATCACGCGAGTGACGAGCCTCGGGCTGGGTACAACAATGATTCGGACTTGAATTTGGAAGCTTTGCCGGGGGCTGCTGGCCGCGTCATATTGCACGCGATACCAACTGTCATTTTCGAAAATCATTTTTGAATTTCGAATGTGATTTTACGGTTTCAATTTTTATTTGTTGATGTCAGAGTTTTCTTTAGGATTATCCCCGTGATATTCAGGAAAAGTAGTGCTATTCCAGAACTCTAACTATCTACGACCCAGTTGACGACCCAGTTGGCACAATGGTCACCATGCCGGACTGCCAAACACAGGGTTGCAGGTTCAATTCCCGCCTCAGACAAGTATTTATGCTAGACATTTGTCTGTAGTCTGGTTGTTTCTATGTATTATAAGTATATATTTACAAAAGAAAAAGTATATATGTGCTATATCCGTTGTCTAGCACCCATAACACAAGTCTAGTTACGTAGATTGGGGCTAGATGGCGATGTGTGAAATGTCCGGCAATATTTATTATTTATTTAAATACCAAGTTTTATCAAAATCGGTCTAGTAGTTTCGGGGCTTATTGTTTACAAACAAAAAAAAAACAAAAAATCTTTCCTTTTTATAATATTACTATAGGTTATATATACCTATGGATTAGCTGTACAAAACCGAAAACATTTTATAAAAACGCTAAGAATCTTAATATCTCACATATTTTGCGATGCGTCACACTCATAGCCTTAGGGTAGTCACTGTGAGAACTCTTCGTTACAAAATTTGAAATTGTAATTTTGTGATCGACTGATTTACAATTCGATATTATTCAGGAATTTGTTTGGTATGCAGACATTTTTATTTGAAATGGCTTTTGCCCACGACTTCGTCCGCGTAGAAGTCGAAAATAGACCAAGTAATCACGTTGTCCCATACAAACTTTGCCCCCCTTTTTCACCCCCTAAGGGGTAGAATTTCGGAAAATCCTTTCTTATCGGATGTCTACGTCATACAAAGAACACACCCTCCTAATTGGTCTTTACGATCAGCGGTTTAGGCTGTGCTTTGATTCCTGAGTCAGTCAGGGCAAAAGGATTTTATATGTATAGAGATTATTTTATTTCGACTACTATTGTAGAGAGAAATAATCGTAACTCATTGATGAGTTTTGTGATGAGAAGGTGGTTCCAGATGCTCCATCACATGGACTAATTTTAGTGATAGATCTTGAAAACTAAGCATTTGGGACCACTCCTTTCTAACAAAATTAAAAATTTAAAAAACCCCCGACACAAAATAAAAATAGTATGAACGTAAGAAGCCTAAAACAAGCAAAACAAAAACTAAAAAAACCCTACAAAAAGAAAAAAAAATAACACCGAAATTATGATCCTTCGTAAGTAGGTACATCTGAATTTTTTTGATTAAATATTGTCGCGTCGGGGGACCGCTCTTTTCGCCTTACCTTTTATGAAGTCGGTTAAAAAGGTTTTGGAAAGAAATACATTTTTTAGGTAATTTATAGTTTAGTACACCTAATATGAGTTATTTTCTAATGAAAGCGTGCCACATTTTAGACCGCATCGTCATCTACCATCATACAGGTGTGATAGTGGTCTAACGAAGACATATTATATTATTATATCTATCTATAAAAATCAAAAAATTCACAAAAAAATCTTTTATGGTTAAGCCTGTCATTGGAAATAGGCTTATTCGCTTTTCATAGTTCGATTTCATATAGTTAAGTACCTATCTAAGTATGAAAATTTCAAGGAGTTAAAGACAAAAGATCAACTAAGTATGCAGTATCTACTGCATTACTAGCCGTGAAATATAGGTAAGTACTTCCATCGTACTTACATTCCTAAATTACTTCCATTTTACACTACGTAAGGCGTAATTAATTAGACGAAGTCCCAGTACCTAAGTGCGATTTCCATTTTATTTATGGAAAATACAGACTAAAATATAATACCTACAGCTTCTTGTTTACCAAACGTAATCTTATTTGAGAGAAAACATATGCAAATTGGGCATCTGTCTGACAGATCAACCTTCCGATATTATATAGGAGCAGTTCAACAAAGTAGAATCATTTTATGCACGGAAGCCAAGGGCAGGATTAAAATCGATTTTAAAACCATCGATTTAAAATATCGATTTCCAGAAGCTCGTGCCGAGATCGAGAATCGGTCTAATTTTGATAATATCTCGGAGGCACGCTTTGAACGCACGCAATATTTAGCCCATAATTATTGTAGCTTAGTTATCGAATGATTTAAAGATAAACTACGAGTAAATCGATTTGCTCATTTCAGTTAATTGTTGTGTGGCAAAAGTACTCTACTTACTGACTTTATTTGCCCAGAACATGAAAGGAATCATAATTATAATAAGGAAAATAGGTAATAATACAGGACATTTCACACATCGCCACCTAGCCCCAAGCTAAGTAACTAGACTTGTGTTATGGGTGCTAGATAACGGATATACTACTTATATACTTTTCTTTTGTAAATATATACTTATGATACATAGAAACAACCAGACCACAGGCAAATATCTAAGCATAAATACATGTCTGAGGCGGGAATCGAACCCGCAACCCTGTGTTTGGCAGTCCGGCATGGTGACCATTGTGCCAACTGGGTCGTCAAAGATGAATGCGTTTAAGACCTTAAACACGATTAACTTACTGTTACGGTTATTGAAATGAAAATGAAAATACAAGAACTTCCTATCCGTTAATTTTTTTGGAAAATTGAAATACCTACTACTTCACACAGAGAAAAATGTTGTAAGACGTACGAGAAATCTCGTAAGTGCAACGAGAACTTCTGTTTGGATCCGTGACAGCAGTACTCACTAGTTGTCATTACCAAATATTTATTATTCAGAACCAACCAGAATATATTGTAAAGACTACTAGTATACACGGAGAAAAAATCTAGTTATGTTTACTAGATTCTTGTAAATGTAACTAGATTTTTTTGTAGTACTTATATAATATATTCTAGTTCCCATTACAGTAATTATTGTAAAGTCTCATTCGATGTATAAATCAATTATAGTAATCCTAGACAGCAAAAAGGGATATTAATGTTAGCCTAGATTGTCTCGTAGACTACACGTCTGTACGCTCTACGAGAAATGCAGCACTTATGGCTATAGTGGAGTAAAGCCACATATAGCTTTAAGTGCGGAGTCTGTGATCCGTACGCACTCTTGATACAAAACAAAATTGTCGTCTCGACCAAGGTAACTTGATAAAACACAACGATAGCGCGATCTAAATTTACTACTGGCGCCATCTATTTGCGACTCATAAAACTAAAAAAATTAGTAGGTACACATAAATCTAATTATTTAACTAGACTAACTTGCACTACCAAGTCGTTATTTGTATAAATAAAAGAACACAGTGTTCAGTTAAATGAACATGATATTTATCTATGACAACTTAATTATTTTGTTACAAAAACAACTTATTTTAGTTATTTTCAGAAACAAACAAAATAGTAAGGATAATTATATATTCTTGTAATAATTAAAATAATGTTGTTGTGGATACAGAAGACTTCGTAGTGCATTACTAACATGACGATCATTAATCAGAACACTTAACTTGGTCAACTGTACATTTTATTCTAGTAAACAATACAAATCATTTCCTATTATAAGCAAGAATTATTGTTTGATATACAAAATTATTGTACCTTTGATTTAAAATATTTTTCTATTGTACCCTATTAAACATTTAGTGAGGTTTAAAATAAAATCGTAGATATTACAAGAAAACAGTATTTCTGACTAAAATTGTCGTGAAATAATTTAACTACACTGTTTTGTACTTCTGGTTGAATCTGATTTCTCTGCGTGTTGGAAGAAATCGTGGTACCTAAGTACTTACCTATATCTAAAATAAACAATACTAGCAAAATATTTTACATTCAATAATATAGACGTAAAATTGTGTACATGAAGACAGATTAAATCATTTGAAGTTAATTAATTTATCATTTTAAATCAATTAATAAATTCTCTATATCTTCAAAACATATTTCAAAGTGCTTCTTGGAGAACTAAGTCAGGAATAATATTATGGTAACTAAGAGGATATACCTATGAGCGACTAAGTTTTACTCGCAACTTTGTCCGCGCGGAAGTAAAATTTTAAAAATTATTTCATAGTGGAAGCCAACATCATAATAGCCACATGAGTAAATAATAGTTTACTCATGTGGCATTGGTTTAAAATTCGTTTATTCGCTGGAGTTCTATCAATCGACCCAGGGGCAAATCAAACTGTCTGCCAGTTCTATCAATTGAACCATCGTTATAATAATATCAATTTCTATTGGCTGTGGTTATATCAATCGGACTATCTTAATAATTATATTATTATACTGTAGGTATAATAGTAGAACTACTGGAAAAATGTGCGTTGATATTATCAGTCATGCAGTCAGGTTTTCTTCAGGAATTTCATACAAATCTATTGTAAAAAGAGGTCTAAGAAATATGCATAAATTGTGTGTGATCGTCTTCCTGTAAATATGTTTATATTAAATTCCCTATCCCAACCAGGAAAATGTATTTAACTACGTGGGCGGGCTCGATTCGGTTGGTTAAAAATGTCACCGCCACCCACGCACAAAGCCCTGCCATTGGTTCGAAATGTCACCGTGTCGCGACGCGTGACACTTCTGATTGGTCGCCACGCCCAGCCCGACTTTCTATTCAGAATTTACGAATAGACGTAGTAACAGGAGCTACGGTGCTGCCACATTAAAGTTTTTTTTCTTTAATTGTGTAAAGAGGTTGTGTTATTTGTCCGTGAAGGTTCTAACGTCGTTCATGTAATGTCTACAAAGAGAGAGGCGCAGAGTTTGCGCGGAATTATTGATTAGAGATGCGACGAGGCCGACGCCCGGTACTTTGTCTCGTTTGATATGACAAATGATGCAGCATCTTAGTGTTGATTAAGAAAACTTCCATTGATTTTGTGGATTGATAGACGTTGTTGAGTCCTTAACTAGTTTATAAGTTGATTGAAGTTTTATTTATGAGTTGAATTTTGATTTTTGGACTAGGAGGAAGTTATGTGGGTTCTCGTTACTGATTAAAATGTAAATTAACCATAGACTTTTCTTTTGTTTTGTTAAAGGACTAATGGGCAAACTAGATTCGAACTATAGCTTATCTTATTTAGATCTTACTTGGCTGGGTTGAATCTGCAATTCTAGTTCTCTACACTCAAGTTGGTCAGTATCCCCCTTATTCCCAAACCACTATACCTACTAACTATAGTCTAAACACTACCCCTATATAATCTATAGGGATAGTGTTTAGACTATAGTTCAAGAGTAAATATGTGCCTAAATATAAGGTTTAAATGTACATCTCGGACTATCCCAAAACCTCGTTTTGGAATAAGGGGGTTTTTGTTTAGAATGATTTTGAATGTTCTAAATCGATAACTCGGTTATCACTAGGTAAAGACACGAGTTAAAACTTTTTTAACAGTTTCGCAATAAAGATGTCAAAATATCAGTTTAACCCCCAACCCTTGACTAATGATAGATAGGTAACCGTAAATCATTGAATATTAACCTTAAATGATACAAACCTAACGTAACCAAACGAAATTTTTATAGGTACCTATTTATTTAAAACACACCCCAGTCTAGAATACCAAAAATTCAAGCAATTGACATCAATAACATAACATATTGTTGCAATATCCGTTATATTGCAACACTCCGCAGTTTCACCCGCGTAACTCCCGATCCCGTGGGAATATCAGGATAAAAAGTAGCCTATAGCCTTTCTCAATAAATGGACTATCCAACACAAAAATATTTTTTCAATTCAAACCAGTAGTTTCTTAAGATTAGCGCGTTCAAACAAACAAACTCTTCAGCTTTATAATATAAGTATAGATGAAAACAGGAATATCCCACTAAAATTCAAGAAAATTAATGTCATTGGTGTGATCCTGCTATGATTCCCAATTCAATCTACTTATAGCAGCTTAAATGGACGAGTTGGGGACTTCTTCTTCTCGTATAGTGGTGTGGCTCACCTATTGTTAGAGTTTTCAGATCGCTCTAAGGCCTCTAACTTGACCTAACGACTGCTACTAGAGGTAGCAACCGGGACCAACGGCTTAGCGTGCCTTCCATAGCACGGAGGGGCTCACGAACACACATTTTTGCCACACTGTTGGTCACCCATCGAAGTACCTAATGACCGCGCCGTCGCTTAACGCGCACGACCGCAAACGATCAGCGAGCATCGCTTACTCGTAGCTATGAGCCTCCTCAGCAGTTGGGGACTGGAATGAGACTATTATTGGAATGTTTTAATTTTAACAATATTTATCTAATAAATTCTTGAGTAGAAAAACTTCAAACTTGAACTCGAGCTAGACTTTAGAATCTTGCTTGAGTTGAAAACATTCTAATAGCAGTTTTGGAGCTCTACAGTGGGTCTGCAATTCTGACTCCGACCGTACCTACCTACTAGCTAGCAGTGAAACTTTTCAGAATCCCCAATTAACATCTGAAAAATAAACTTCAGGAAAACGAAGTTGAAAGTATAAATACACAGTTTTATTAATAGCTCATTCACGAGTTACGCTGCCTCGCTCTGGACCGGAATTAGCACTCGAACAGATCTCGAAACTTTTAGATTTGAGTACTCGAATCTTTTCCACTTTTTAATTTGTTTATTGATTGGTCTGTTATTCTATTTTTTGACTGCGATTCTTTACGTAGCTTAGATATCTAATTGAAATAATTAAGAGGATTCTCTGTTAAATAGATATAGGTATTTTTGCTGTTTAGTGGCCGACTTTACACCTATTATTTTCCAAAATGTGGCTGCTGGACCATTGGTCGAGTTCTTGTGGCCGTGCAGCCACTTACCTAAGTCTATTTGTACCTATCTCTATAGAGCGGCGTTGGTCTAGTGGTAGAAACCTCGACTTTCATTCCGAAGATCGTGGGCTCGAAATCCGGACATGGAGATGAAACTTAGTTTGCTCCAGACGTTTTGATGAGCTAACCAAGCCGCGGACTTCCTCACAATATTTTCCTTCACCAGATAATGTTAATAGTTCACATAAATTATTTCTAAAAAGTCCATTGGTGCACGACCGGTGAGGTCGAGGTTCGAACCTACGACGTTTTTACAGATCCGAACTAATAATAAATCTGGAAATTCTATTTATTTGTTTGTTTGTTTTTGTATACTTGTTCCCTCTTCACGGTCAAACGACTAGACCGATTTCGATGAAAATCGACATAGTGGTAGTTTAGGAGATGGAAAAAGACATAGAACACTTGTGATCCCAAATTTCCGTGGGGTCGTGACTTAGGCGGGTGAAACCGAGGGTCGCAGTTAGTTAAGTTTAGATAGAGATTCGTTGAGCTGTAGAAACAAGATGAATAAGCGAGCAGGTGAACAAATAAAAGTTAACGTTAAGCAGTAAACCGCTCGTGTAGGTACCAACTGATGTGAAAGCCACTCTGGCGATGAACATTATCTATGTACTTTACCTGTCCATGTTAGTACTACTACACTGCAGGACAAAGTAATCTATGACACTATTACTTCGTAAGAACCGGGTGTGCCGAAGACCACTTCGTTCTTTCTTTCGACACCAATTCGTACTTTGGTCTTACTCGATCTCAGTCTGTTGTTTACGACAAGTCATCCTCAAAGACTGCATGTTAGTACTACAATGTAGGACAAAGTAATCTGTAGCACTCTTAATTCGTAAGAACCGGGTGTGCCAAAGAGGTTCGGAATTACCGCATCACACCAATTCGTACTTTGGTCTTACTCGATTTCAGTATGTTGTTTACAACAAGTTGTCCTCAAAGTCAGCATATCACTCAGAATATGGTCTCAATACAGTCTAGTCAAATAAGAATCTTGTGAACTTATCATTAGGGCTACTATGGCAATCTACTTATCTGACCTACTCAGAAACCGAACAAATAAGAAACGCACTTCTTCAGATTTTGACCTAAAACCTACATTGACTTTATTCTATTCTGACATCTATCACCTAAATCTTTTTTCCACATAGGCATACTTAATATTTAAATCAATGTCTATGACTGTAAAATCCAAAGTCATGACTGACTGATTGATTGTTAAATCAACGCACAGCTCAAGCGAATGTCGCTGACGTTGCGATACCGGGATTCAATGTATCCCAATTCAATGTATATATCCAATTCAATATATATATACTTAATTTCATCAATTTGTTCAGTAGTTTCAGAGCCTACGTTTTCATTACAATGCAAAAAAAACCTTTTCGTATCTATGTGTAGATTTGGTTTGTTTGTTTGTTTGCTTTTTTTCAGATTTTTAAACACAAAACTACTGTAGATATGTGAAAACGCCTACATACATCAGAATATAATATTTCTGACAAAGATTTTTGTTTTAATTGCTCGTCAGTGTACTTCATACATTTCAGATTGTTACAAAGAAATGATATACCGACATTTTATTCAGCTCTTTGATGTAGCCTACTTTAGATCTACGGAAGAGGTGGTTACCTTACGTAACTAGTTGCAAACCTCTTTCTCCTTCTTCTCAATCTTCCACTCAAGACCTTGACTATGCCAAACTTTAAGACCTTGACTATGCACTCAAGACCTTGACTATTTGAAGATGCCAATGACGTCTCGTACTGAATAATTTGCTGCAGTCTTTGGCTTGACGCAATGCAGTTTTCACTGCCATCTCCAGCTGTTCCAACACCTAGACCATCGAATGATATTCGGCTTCTGCCTATTGGTCTTTCCTTCAATCATGCTTGTTACAATAAGCTTCTTACCTACTTACTTCGCTTTAGCTTTTTTTTTGTGATTACCTACTTTATCTGTAATATAGTAAAAAATATTTTTAAATTTATTTCTTTTTATCTTTCTTCTCTGTATTCTCTTTTTTTTTTCGAAATTTGGTTAGAATATCGCACTCAGATAGGCATTTACTTTAGAAGGGTGTAAAAGACACATTTGGGTAACAGTGGGACAATATAGATAAATAAAAAAAAATGTAAGTACTTAGATGTGAATACACAGAAATTAATTTTAATTTGGCATTGCTGCAATAAGCTTGCAAAAAGTTTTCAGGCATCATTCACGATACAACACAACGTGGTATAACTACAGGTCTTCACAACCCCATACCAACCACTTCAACTCTCGTAAACCCAAAAAACAAACTACCCTCAACCCTTCAAATAATAAAAATAAAAAGACACTAAAATACTAATAAAAATGTCCAAGGGTCGGCTCCAAATGAAATGGAATGCAAATGTTACGATATAAACAAACTGAAGGGTAGTTGTGAAAGTGCCTTTATTCCATAAGGGTTAGTACAGGTAGATTTAAGATTCGCAATTCTGAACGAAGAAATAAAACATTGTAAACTCTTCAAGCGAATTTTGCTTAGACTAAATAAAATAAAATATATATAATATAAGCTACGAATTGAGAACCTCCTCCTTTTGTTTGAAGTCGGTTAAAAATAATTATCACGAAATCTCTAAAACTACAAAAGCTACGAGTCAAACTTCGCATAGGGGTTCCTTTTAGAACGTAGGCACGCACTAAGAAAGGATTTTTAGGAGTTCGACCTCTAGAGGGGTAAAAAGGAGAGATAAAATAACCCACTCCAACTTATTTTGTGAACCTGAACGAGTGGAAACACCTCGCTTACCTACTCGGATAAGTCACTTAACTGACTTCGCAACCAAATAGACCGGTGCAGACCAAATATGAGTCGATGGGCTCACTTTACATTTGAATTGTGATCGTGGTACTAACATGGTTTTAAATGCATCTTCTCCGATGTCTATGTCCAATGTGTCCTAAAAACTAACACTGATGATACAGTCGCCACTGTTGCAAGCTGTGGATCAGACAATAGCTGAACCTCTGACATAATAAAAAGGGCGTTAGTTCGGATCACCTCTAGATTTTCTTCTAAAATTCAAAAGTATAGATTCTAAATCATAAATTATCCTCGTTTCCAGGTCACCAAAAGACCGGCTACTAGTTTGACCTGATCCGTTGGTCAAACTAGTAGCTGGCATTTTGGCATTGCCATCCAAAGCGACAATGCTGCCAGTCTTTTGGGCATCATCTCTAGGGAAACTGATTCTATTCTCTTGCTATACGAATAAAGAATGACGAAGCAAAACACTTAGTGTAGGATTTCTTGAAGTTGTTGCTTGTTGGTCTATGCACGCAAAGCACAATTGATTTGTACATTTTTCAAAGGAATAAGGATCCCCTATTCTTGCTTATATTTATGGATGTTTTATTCAGTGAATGCGTGAGACCCGGGATTTTATTACGGTTGCTGTGATAATAACTAAACGATAAGTAGACACTTACATAAAATGTAAGTATTTACTTTATTTGAACTTGTATTGTAGACTTCGAAGTTTTTTATGTTTATTATGCAAGGTTCTTATTGAAGAAAAGGAAAAGGAACCTAATGAGTTTAACTTTTAAGATGTCACAATATCATTATTGGTTGGTAATTTTCCTAAGGATTTTAAATTATTTCAGGGTTGGCCTCGGGGGCCGGGTAGTCCGTTTGACTAATTTGTATATTTTATGTTTATTTCTGTTTAATGTTGTACATATTTAATCTAGTTAGGTATTTGTATATAAATACATTTTTTATTTGTGAAAATTTAGTTTATGTTCTGGAGGTATTTATGTTGCAAATAAGTTGCTTCTTAGTTTATGTGGTATCTTTTTTCCTTCCAATTTAAACGTCATTTTTACCGCGAAAACAAAAGGAAGAGATAATTTTTTTTGGCACGTATGTATTTCAGTTGGAATGTAATGTATTGTTCATTTTAGTCCATTTAATTAATTAATGGATCATTAATACTAGCATTTTGGTAGTTGGGCGGTTCGTCATCATTGCATTTCAGTTTTACAAGGCGCTTTTAGTAGATATAATTTATACAAAAAGTATGGTAGTATGGTCGTGGCAGACTGGGTAGACCCAAGAAGTGCTGGCTTGACGTCGTAAAGGATGATATGCGTGCAAATGGCCTTACAAACCAGGATGCCGAAGATCGTGCGAAGTGGAGGCGTAAAAGTAGGAAAGCGGACCCCGGACTTCCGAGAGGGATGCAACCGGGAACATCGCTCGGACGATGATTAACTCATACAAAAAATATTAAGTATTTAGGTACCAGTACAGTTTTTCCTAAGATGGACGCAGTGCAGTGAGACTCCGAGACTTCAAACGGGACCCCGGGTTTTCTAAATTGGACCTAAAACATGATTCAACTGATTATCAACCTTTGTGATTATCAAAATCTCCATAAATTTAAACCTCTCGTGTCGCGGTGTTAGTTACCAAACTCCTCCAAAACGGCTGAACCGATTTGTATGAAAATTGTAAGGTCTGAGAATCGAACAACATCTATTTTTTGTATATGGCAAAACAACGTTTGCCGGGACAGCTAGTTCTACTAATATTATAAATGTGAAAGTTTGTGTGTAAGTGTGTGTATACCGAATGCTACGAAACTCGGTATCTAGATAGCTGGAGACCTAAATTAACACATATGCTACATTTTATCTCGATACTCCCACGGGATCGGAACTTACGCGGGTGAAACCGCGGAGCGCAGCTAGTATAATATAATTTTAGAATACCCGTTAAATACCATTTAGCTAGAATTAAGCTAAGATTATTAAGGCACAATCTAATACAAGCCGCCCTTAGTATTGCAAAGGGCTACTTCCCGTTTCTTTAACTTCCCGTTTCTACAACCACCCAAAGTACCTACACAAAAGTAGCGTTTCTACAACTTTTAAACCTTCATACATTTATTCCCGGTTCTACAACTTTTTAAACCCTTTGTTTAAGTTCCCGTTTCTACAACTTTTTGACAATCAAGTATAGTCGTGTAAAAAACTACATTATAATTTCAGATAGGATTTGTAATCGCATTGTGACACCAGTTAAATACTTAAAGGTGAAATGTAAATATTACTTAAAGCTAAGTTTCATAGAAAAATCACAGTTCGTCTGATTTGACTACAAAAAAATATATTTACTATTAAGTTTAATAAAAATCACAAATCGTTTGGTTCGATTACAAAAATAACTCTACTACTTAGTTTAATAAAATAATCGCAGTTCGTCTGATTTGACTACAAAAAATAACTCTACTATAGTTAGTTTAATAAAAAAAGAAAGCATTTGACGTGGCAGATCATAAAGTATTATCTCGAAAGCTGCAATGGTATGGTATCAACTCAAAAGCTCACAATCTGTTGCTAAGCTTCATGAGAGACAGAACTCAGTTTGTGATGGGCGACAGTGGCAACATAAAATCAAAAGGTCTCGATACGAGTATAGGAGTTCCCCAGGGATCAGCCTTATCAAATCTCCTCTTTTCATTACTGCTGAACGACCTACCGAAGTACATAGAAAATGCTGAGCTGTTTATGTATGCGGATGACGTGGCTGCCGTTGTCACAGCTGATAATGAGCCAAACCTAGAAAGTCGTTTGACGGAGGTCGCGGGCAAACTGCACGATTGGTTTAAATTAAATGGTCTTAAATTAAACTTGTCTAAGACCCATTTTATTCGCTTTGACCTCTCAGGACGTAGACGTCGCGACTTGATGGTGGACGTAGATGGGGTCCGGGTGAATCAGGTGGGGACGGCTTCTTTTCTCGGCTTTCGATTAGACCAAACCTTGTGTTGGGAGTCCCATATCGAACAGCTGTGTGCGAGGTTGGCTAAGGCCTGCTTTGCATTGAACCGCCTCGCCGTGACGCTCCCTAAAAACACGGTCCGTACGTGCTACTTTGCAACAGTCCAGTCTCTCCTACAGTACGGCCTGGAGTTCTGGGGTCGTGCAGCCGATTGGGAGCGCGTCTTCCGCATGCAGCGTCGTGCTGTGAGAGCTATCGCGCGTATACAGCCTGACGAATGCGCCAAGGATTATTTCATCGAGCTAGAGATCTTGACGTTACCTTGCTTGTTAATCCTTCATATTGCTTTGTACGCCCGTGAACGCCTACATGAATTCCCAAAGAGATCGGACTTTGCAAGATACCCACTTCGTCATGGTAGCAGGTTGCTCGGTCTTTCCAGCCGGTTGGTGAAGGCCTCGCGTGCTATACACCCCATGAGTCCACATGTCTACAATAGACTTTTTAAAACTAGACTCAAACAGTGGCTTATTAAGCGGTACTTCTACAGCATTGACGAGTTTTTGGCTATTAAATTATAAATTGTTATACCTTGTAAGTAACTAACTTGACATTGTATTTCTTCATTTTCTGACATTTGTCTTTTTATTGCTATTTACTTTAAGTTTTAATTATTAATATTACATACAAAATGTAAAATATAACAGATTAACGTATAATGCAAATTATGAATAAATTTATGAATATTATGAATATGAATAAAATAATCACAGTTCGTCTGATTTGACTACAAAAAATAACTCTACTATACTTAGTTTGCTAAAATAATCACAGTTCGTCTGATTTGACTACAAAAAAATATAACTCTACTATACTTAGTTTAATAAAACAACAGTTCGTCTGATTGAACTACAAACATAAATAGTCTCTTATTAAAAATAGTCTCTTAAATATTAAAAAAAAATGCAGATTCTTAAGTACTTAAAAAATAAACCAATATCTGAACAAAAAAGTTATTTGAAAAGTCTGTAGTCAGTGTGATATTTAATAACACATGAAAAAATTATAGTGTTATGGATGAGATTTTTGATAATTGTAACAGGCAATCTTCCAAGGAAATGTTCTTACTTTTATAATCTTCCAGTAACTTCTTTATGTTACTATCGTTGAAGAAAGTAAACAAGTACTTAGACGTAGAGTTTAGATGAGACACAATAAATTTCAATTATATATTGCTATCTCTTTCATACCTTTGGTTAAAGTGCAATATGAATATCCGTTTTACCGTTTTAGTTTGCGAATGCGCACCCGCTCTAACCACCCTCACATCCCCGCACTTCACACCGTTCCCCGCGCGCTTCCTACTAAGTGCTGCTAGGTACAAGTCAGTATGAGTGCTAAAAACGAGCATACGAGAATGCGCTGATTTAAGATGTTCTACGAATTAATAAAAAATATGAAGTAATTGTACGTGACAGTACCGTACGTAAGTACATGGTTGTAGAAATGGGAATAAAGGTATGGAGATTAAAAAGTTGTAGAAACGCTACTTTTGTGTAGGTATTTTGTGTGGTTGTAGAAACGGGAAGTTAAAGAAACGGGAAGTAGCCTTGCAAAGGCCGCCTTATCGTTCAAAGCGATCTCTTCCAGGCAACCGAGTGGCATCCGAGCTAACTCCTAAGAGTCAACTCGCATAGTAAAAACCTGACTGTAAGAATGAAGGTAGGAACTAATGTTGCACCCCTCCTCGCAACAGGGGTCGGTAATGTCCCGTAAACGTCACTTACAAACGTCACCACAATGATTTGGTTACAAATGGAATAACGGTGACGTAGCTAATATTCTATTTTCTTTTAGCTGCAGAGCGGTGTTGGCTTAGTGGTAGATACCTCGACTTTAATTCCGAAGGTCGTATGTTCGAATCCCGGCCGGTCGTGCACTAATGGATTTTTCTTAAGAAAAAAAATATGCGCTATTGACATTGCTCTTACGGTGAAGGAAAACATCGTCATGAAACCCGCGGCTTCGTAGGCTCTAGAAGTAGTAGGCTCTCCTCTGGAAATGGTCGACTAAGCTGAGAGGGTAGTAGGTGCTGGACAAGACTACTCCATCCTCACGCAAAAAGGACCCAATTTAAAAGTGTCTAATTGCGGAAACAGCCCTTATACAAGTACAAGTACAACGTCACTTACAAACGTCACCACAATGATTTGGTTACAAATGGAATAACGGTGACGTAGCTAATATTCTGTTTTCTTGTACTTATAGAGCAGAACAATCCGAAATTCTAACTTTACCTACGGATGGGGGTTAAAAAAGGGCTCTAAGAAAAAAGAATGGTAGGGCCATGCTTGTCATCGGCTTGGCGGACTATGGCGGAGACTTACGAGCTCTTGGAAAGACCCTGCTGCTTAGGAGAGATATGGTACACGGTTACTGGTACTCATATTAGCAAGCGATTGTGGTCCACTTCTGTGCCCTTAATCAATTTTTTTTGTTTTTGGAAATTCGAGCTTTTTTTTTTTGAGGTTAAGTTTATCTAAATATCAGCTGTTCCTTACACGAAGAGGTTGTTTTAACTTAAGGTTATTCTTCCTTCTTTATCTTACAATATGTTAATTTATACTAATATTATAAAGCTGAAGAGTTTGTTTGTTTGAACAGGCTAATCTCAGGAACTAATGGTTCGATTTGAAAAAATATGTTTGTGTTGGTTAGTCCATTAATCGAGGAAGGCTATGGGCTACTTTTCATTTCGATATTCCCACGGGAACGGAACTTACGCGGGTGAAACCGCGGAGCGCAGCTAGTTTAATATATTTCTTAGTAATCTATGATTTAATACAACTCCTATTAAACTAAATCAAACTTAATCAAAACATCAGACTGTTAATTCGAGTGCATCTAGCGTAAACTTTTAATCTGTCTGTCTGTTTACAAGGTAGGTCTATAGTTAATAGAACATTTGTATCCCGCTGTGAGGAAACACATAATACTTACTTACATCTTAGACCTACGAATAATCTAAAATATTTATACAGCGTCAGCAATTTTTATTTTATTTTCCGGGCCCATATTCTAAGTCATGACTTAGTCAGTAATCTCTGACTAAGACTAGATTTAAACCTAAATGACGTCATTTGAGAAACGTCACATAAATCTGAACTAACGTAAGTGTTTTTGTATTCCAGAACGTAACTTGGTTATCAATCTACACTCAGAGATTTTGACTTGTCATTTTAGGTACTAAGACACGTGTAGAATGAATTCGACCATCGTTCGACTCAAGATGCGTTCTAGAATAAGAAGACGACTTGGTTCACATTCTGAACTTAAAACTCAATTACCTAAAACTAGTATTAAGTCATGTTCTAGAATACGAGCCTTAAACTACTTAAGGCACGTTACAAAAAATGATGAGAGCGAAATTTTATGATGCAATTTCAAGATCTGCTCTGCCTTGCTTGAGTTGAAAAAAATCTAATAAAAGCCGTTTTGGAGCTCTACGCTGTACGTATTTTGACTCAGACCTTACCTTAGATAGGTACGTTCGAAAAGTGGCTGTAACTAGATGAAATCAAAGACTTTTAATATTGATAGGTATTGATAGGTACCTATTAGTAGCGAGGGGTCCTTACAACCTTTACGGATTTAGGCATGGGTTACCTTAACGGATTCAGGCTAGGTACGTTCCAAGACCTATCTATTTTAAGACAAGTCAAAAACTAAATAACGTATATATTTTTTTATTTTTATTTATTCCAATACAAAAAAACCTAATCTAGTACAACATTAAGGTGCAACAAAAACTCTTCCGAATTAGGTAAATAAAAAATAGTTAAAAATTTCGTATTAGGTACAAAATAACTAAGTTTATAAGAATAATCGATATTACAAAAGAACTAAGTTTATTTGTTTGTTTAGTTATTAGTTTTAATCTTAAGATGCTGTAGTGATACATGAGTAAAGATGTGGTATAGTGATTTATCGGTTTACCTTTAAGGTAAATTCACTCCTCGCTACTGGCACCTTATAAAATTGTGTGAGCTTTGGGCTGTCTTATTTCAATAAAAGTATTAAAAACAGTGTTTTATAAACAATAATAATGAGATTTTAAAGTAAGTATAAATCTCAAGCAAACACTTAAAAATTTTCAACACCATTAAAACTAATGTAAAGCAAAAGAAAATCGCTCATTCAGCCGATGCGTGAAAATTGCTAAAGTCACTGGCAGGTTTACGCGGTTAAGTGTACCGGAGACGGTCAATCATCAAGCCTGACGCTACGCAAGTGAAAAAGCCGCTGTCACATTATAATGCAGGAATTATCAAACGTAGGTACTTTTGCCATTTGCAACATTTAACTTGATAGGGTAGGCTATGTCAAATTTAGTAGGTAAGTATGTATTTTTCTTTTGCTTAAGGATTGATTGTGGTCGAACGAAACGTTTATAGCCGTTCTGTTACAGTCAAGAGTTGGTTCAAGTTGTAAATAGTTAATTGTGCTTGCTGGCCTGTTGTAAATAATGTAAAGGAGCATTTACTTTGTCTAAATAAGATTACAGAATCTTATTAAGACAATGTAAATGCTCCTAAAAGTTAAAGGGGTTCGAACACAGGCAAGTCACGTGACGTCAAATTTAAAATTCATTTCAAAGTCATATAGACTGCTCAATGAAGCCATTGAGATATTGGTTCGCTTGATACATTCCTTTTTAATTTATCGTCAAGTGACTTGCCAGTGTTCGATCCCCTTTAACTTCAACAAACAATGCTATTAGGAGAACGTTACGCGGCAGATTTTAAATTTGGAACGGTTTCGAGCGCGGCCATTCGTCATGTCGCCACCTCCAGCCAGCGACACAGTCACTGCGCCGAGACTTGTATAGTTCGACAAAATTATTTGATACTTTAGCAAATTTTAATACTGAATTTGCAGTTTGGCCAACTGAAGAACTAGGACAAAATAGTCTCAACAGTTCGATTGTCTTTCCCTACCGAACTACTGCTCTGCTACTGCAGTTCGGCGACCTAACTCCTGGGACTAAGCCTAAACAGTTGTCAATATAGTGTTTGAGAGTTGTAAGAAACAGATTTTCTCTGTTATCAATCATATTGAACAGTATT
Organism: Idaea straminata; assembly: GCA_951213275.1. Lineage (NCBI taxonomy): Eukaryota > Metazoa > Arthropoda > Insecta > Lepidoptera > Geometridae > Idaea > Idaea straminata. The sequence goes on from OX577861.1 coordinate 11,218,550, forward strand.
TTAGACAATACATGGGTATGTTATTTTTTTAAATTTATATATTTAACACTAGTTTCATCCCGCGGCTTCACCCGCCAGATTTCCAATCCCGTGTTCCGTGGAATTATCGGGATAAAAATTCTGTTTGTGAAACCCTTAACGCTCCCATGTTAGCGTTACCTACCATAGTAGCGATCTTAAAGGAAGTGACATTATTGGAAAATAATGTTATGGGAAAGGGACGTTAAGACTAAGTTCTATAACTACCACTTGATTTCAAAATCGAACTCTGTTTTAAAAAACTTTAAGTAAATAAATTGTGTCTGGGGTTTTTTAAATTTTTAATTTAATTTTTTATTTTCTCCTTTTTGTAGGGAGGGACTTTTTAATTAGTTATTTGTATGTGCAAATCATGCCCTTTCATTTGATACCCTACTCGGGCATATCTACTTACATTCGGTTTTTAATCCTGACTTTTATCCCTCATAACTTTCAAACGGCTGAACCGATTTCGATCAAACATAGCTAAAAACACTTTCGACTAATTCACCTTTTAAACAAAAAAAAACTAAATTAAAATCGGTTCATCCGTTCGGGAGCTACGATGTGTGTGTGTGTGTGTGTATGTCTATGGAGACACACACACACACAGAGAGAGAGACGTCAAACTTAAAACACCCCGTCGTTTTTGCGTCGGGGTTTAAAAATATTAGTGACTGAAACTTTCTAATTATTTAATCTATCAACTAGTGGCATTTGCTGTAAAAACTAGCGCTAATTTCGTCATCTAAAAGCAAGTATCAAGATACGAAATCGCAATAAATCAGTTGACTAATGACGTCATGTGTCCCGAACAGCGCCAACGCAACGGCAAATGAGTCGAGATGAAATTTAAAATTCGAACGCTAACGAGGGAGGCGGTAAAGGCGAGGTATTGGTTATTTGTAACTTATTACCAGTTATATAAATAAGGGACACTTTCAGAGCGCCATCTAGCCCCAAGCTAAGCAACTAGGCTTGTGTTATGGTTACCAGACAACGGAAATAGAATATTTAGACCTATACATATTTTTCTTTTGAAAATATACTTATCTATATACTATCCTATCCTATCCTATCCTACTAATATTATAAATGTGAAAGTTTGTGTGTGAGTGTGTGTGTGTATGTATATTTGTTACTCCTTCGCTAAAACTACTAAATCGATTGCAATGAAATTCGGTATGTAGATAGCTGGAAACCTGGGTTAAAATATAGGCTACTTTTTATGTCGATAGTCCCACGGGATCGGGACTAACGCGGGTGAAACCACAGGGCGCAACTAGTTATTTATGAATCTCAAGACATTTTACGTTGTCGTGGTATCTTGAGGCAATATTGGTGTGTACATTAAAGCCTCCTGACCCATGTGTTAATACAGTTTAATTGATTTCCTACCAGTTGTCCAGTTCCCAGTTGCCCACCCGCGTTGAATCTTTCTATATTTACATAATTTTAGATTTCTTTTGTAAATAAATAAATACTGCAGGACATTCCACACATCGCCATCTAGCCCCAAACTAAGTAACTAGACTTGTATTATGGGTGCTAGACAACGGATATACTACTTATATACTTTTCTTTTGTAAATATATACTTATAATACATAGAAACAACCAGACCACAGACAAATATCTAAGCATAAATACTTGTCTGAGGCGGGAATCGAACCCGCAACCCTGTGTTTGGCAGTCCGGCATGGTGACCATTGTGCCAACTGGGTCGTCAAAAATATCAAAAATATCTGGGTAATTACTTAATGAATCTATACTAATATTATAAAGCTGAAGAGTTTGTTTGTTTTGAACACACTAATTTCAGGAACTACTGGTTCGTATTGAAAAATTATTATTTTTTTTACAGAAAAATGTGACGTCATCGCTCACGTTCCGTTATTGCCAAGGTAACCATAGCAACGTATTATCATAGCTATGGTTACCATCAATGTTTTCTTATGACGTTGTCTCGCAAAATTGTCGTCCAAAGACAAATACAAACAAAATCGAATAAAGTTCCAGGATTGCCCGTTACGTGGAAAATAAAAAATATTTTAACAAGCTTTAAATCATTAATTTCACGAATAATAATCATTAATTTCATTAATTTCATTTAAAGTCACGGGTCACGATACGCGTACCTAGTTGAACAAAATTAATCGTTCACCCATCTAAGTAATAACAGCGCGAAGCGTTGCTTACCCCGCACGACCGAACTCGATCAAGGAGCTCTAGGCCATGCGCCTCATTTAATTCTACTTTAGGCATAATAATATAACTTATCTTATCTTATATTAATAAGTATCCCATTGTCATTACATGACGGAATCAATTTTGAGTAATGATTTTTGTGCGTGACCACGACTAACTATAAGAAAAATGTCAAGAGTTCATTTTGTCTTGTTACAAATAGGTTCCTATGTTTTTCTATATACCTTAAGGCTTTTAGTCAAACGCAGACTAACGGATTTTCGATCGGCCGATCTCGCAGAAGACAAAAAAATATATATACGCGACGAATTGAGAACCTTCTACTTTTTTGAAGTCAGTTAAAAATATCAAAACCCTTAATTAAGTTTCTTAAAATTGTCTACATCCTAAGGTTGACTGGAATACAGCTTTCAGCGGTAATGCAGCCTATAATCGCAGTCAGTTTCGATTTTTTAACAGTGATATGCAGTAGGTACCGCTCTCTCGCAGCACGAATAATAAAAAAATGCTTTTTTACAGACTTAAAAAAAACTAAGTATTATAATAGTACATTACGATATAAGTGTGGTAAATTGATCTTTGCATAGAGGCGGTTTATGACGCGCGAGCGGCAGCGAGGGTGTTAAAGAAGCCAAGATCAATTCCACACGTATATCGTTCGACGTTTTTTATCACAGTTGCGAATAAAGGAAAAGACTTGAAAGATTTTTTTGTTCATTATGCTCCTCAAAGGCCAGGCTAAAGGCTTTAAACCTATACATTTTCGTCTGACATACAATATTTTTTAGGGTTTTTTCTATTTTTTTTGCGTCGGGGGTTCAGAACAAAATACAATATATTTAAGTAAAGAAAAAACAAAAAATAAACATAACTCAATTTTTTATAGTTTTCTAAGTCATTATCACGTAAAATTTTCGTTCGTAAACCGGCTTTTTTTTTTCTTTTATTATGGCTTCGCACGTGTGCATTTAGCCAGTGTCAAGTTATATTTTGCATCAAATTATGACCCGATTTTTCATAAATCGGGCCTAAAGTGTTTCAATACAGTCAAAGTCGTCATAGTCCGTCAAGTCAGGGGTTATAGTAAAGCGGTGGCAAGTTTAATAGGAGATTTGGAGGCAACGTGAAAACTGCATGTTTGACACTGATTTTTACTTTCACTACACTTGTGCACTTTCACAGAACTAAATTGAATAACATTCCACCAGAATTATACAATTCAACTCGGGTTACATCTAAGTTTCATGAAAATAAAACTGCAGCACGACATGTTGTTAACTCGTTCCCGCCAAAAAAAAACCGTAAACCGGCTTTAGAGACAACCATTTTTGCTAGCTAAAAAACTCTTTAGTACCTACCTTTTTTAAACATCAAAACAGTATAACCCAGATAAATTAAGAATGTTTTACCTACCTAACATGTAATTAGCAGTAAGATACGTATTTAACTTATCGGGATAACTTTATAGCACTAGTTGGCAAATGTAAAACGCACGCGTGCATAATAAAATATGTTGGATTATGAGCCTAAAAGCCGTTGAATAAGATCCACTTTATGAGCAACTGTGGTAAAAAAATTATAATATACTAGCTGCGCCCCGCGGTTTCACCCGCGTATGTCCCGATCCCGTGGGAATATTGAGATAAAAAGCCTATGTGTTAATCCAGGTTTCCAGCTATCTAGATACCAAGTTTCATCGCAATCGGTCCAGTGGTTTTTGCGTGAAGGAGTAACAAACATACACACACACACACACGCACACACAAACTTTCACATTTATAATATTAGTAGGATGGCTGTTCAGGCAAAGCTTGCTTGTTTAATTTTTTTTATATTAGAGCTTATTGTTTTCTTAGTATATATGTATATTGTAATATATCGTATTATTCGTGTGTAAATTATCAATGATTGTACATATAACTAAACAATTGCATTGGGTTATCCTGTAAATATAGTTGTAAAAATTGTAATAAATAAATTCATTTAAAGTAGAATCTACTTCTAAGCTAATAAATACTGGTGCACAAATAAAAAAGAAGATTTAAAGAAATTGCTAAACGGTGGGCAAGTATCATCCGATCGAAAAGTCTGCAGCCTGCTTTTGCCCTTAATGGTAGAGACACGAATTAAATGAAGGTGCTTGTTTGACGCTCTTTTGAAATTGTATACAATAGAGTATAGGCCGGCCATACAACTAATTGTGGGCATTTTTCTTATGCCTACTCATAAAATACGTATAGAGTCATCATCTTCCTGCCCTTATCCCAATTTATTTGGGGTCGGCGCAGTATGTCTTCTTCTTCCATTCACTCCTATTAGTCGTCATCTCATCGTTTACATTCATCTCTCTCATGTCTTGTCTCACGCAGTCCATCCATCTTTTCTTAGGTCGTCCTCTTCCTCTCTTCCTCTCCATAGAGTATTTCCCATGAAAATTAAAGACTGGAATCGGCGACGAGCTGAGGTAGAAAGTTTAAAACAGTAAAATGTAGGAAATGGGTCATTAGGGTGACCAAATATTTTTTGTATACCAATATAGAAAAAAAAATTACTAAGAAATTTACCTGCGTGAATATAAAAATTATGAACGGTACTGATTTTTCTTTCGTTTTTTCACTGCAGATTCTTTTGTGTTTTACATATTAATATTAATAGGATAGGTTAGCGTTTGATCACTATCATGATTCGGCGATGTAGCACGCTTTCCTAGAAGATACCTGTTCACTCGTGACTTTAAAACCCCAAAATGCACCAATCAGTGCATCTGTATTTCCTGACCATACGTCAGGAAAGACAGATGCATTGATTCCATTCCCTTGCTGTACGAATAAGGAATGAAAAAGAAGAACGCTTAGTGGGGGTGGAATTTCCACCATGATTCTATTTGTACAATTCATGGTCCTTGATATTTAAATAAATGATACAGATTTAATCTACTTCCTTAAATACAAATTACTTTTGACTCTAACCTAAAACAAAAAATTGTAAACATCATAAAATACAGATCAATCATCTTGATGATAGATATAATTATTTTAAAACTTCAGATTCTAGCTGTGTTGGCTTAGTGGGAGATAACTCGACTTTTTATCGGAAGGTCGTGGGATCGAATCCTGATGCTGGTGACATGCTCTTACGGTAAGAGAAAACATCGTAAGCTAACTAAGAACTAATGCTTCGAGGCTTGTCTCTACTTATTTCAAGTAACCACGGAAAGGCGCCTTACTGACTCTAACCCCTTTAAGAAAATCCATTTTAACTAGTAGGTGCCTTGTATTTGTATACTGGCTGTTTTTCGCAACTTGACCTCTTTCGTTGCATCCTTTTTATTATGTTCAACACCTTTACTACCCTCTCAGCCTAATCGACCACGTCCAGAGAAAATAACTCGTCAATACGTCTGCAGCCAACTTAGCCGCGGGTTTCATCTCGATGTTTTTATCACCGTAAGAGTAACGTTTTTTTTTGGAAGAAAAATCCATTAGTGTATGGCCGACTGGGATTCGAAACAACGACCTTCAGAATGAAAGTGGAGGTATCTACCACTAGGCCAGCACCGCTCTCAAAGTATTTTTTTTTTCTTACCTTCGTCTTATAGCGAGAGATCAATCACAAATTACTTCAAACCCTTATTAAGGTAACCTAACTTTACCTTGAACTTCATACACGATGACAAGTACCAATTAACCTCGAGATAGATCGTTACAATGCGTATGCGACGTTCTTTTTTCAAACTCAACGGTCCCGCCCTTGCCTGTGATTGGCCGATAGCAATGTACGTGTTGATGCGCAAGCGCAGATATCTTTCCATGAGCTTTATGAAATACTACATTCTTGCTTATTATCGTAGTAGTTGGCCCTGCGGTTTTACCCGCGTAAATTTTGGAAATATCTGGGTAAATAAAGCCTGTGTGTTATTCAAGGACATTTGGAGGTGGTGTGAACAATTGTACATTCAAAGAGAAGATCTTCCGCCGGGCAGGTGTTCTATCCAATAGGCAGCGGTCTAACGATGTTTCGTTGGGACTTGTTTAGGAGCTAATCTTCAGAAAAACTTCGATTGCGCGATCTAGACGGCTCAGTGGCGCCATCTGTTATTGGCGAGGCGAAGTGTCGCCACAGGCGTACCTTTTTTAATGATGGGAAAATGCATTACCGTATCATACCGCTACCCTGAGGAGGTCAGCGAAGATATGTGAAGTTATCCAGCCTCAAGATGGCAGGCGGCCGGAGATTTAACCACTTAAAATCCATAGGGGTACGACGGAATACATGTACCTACGTAAACATACGTAATACCCTCGTACCAGGTTTTATTAAAATAGCTTCAGTAGTTCATAATAACGTGAAGTGGTAAGAAAACAACATAATCACTCACATACATTCGACTTTATATTAATATTATCTAGGAGGATTCATCTGACCCAAAAACACTAATAAGTCTTTATTAAATGTTTCGAGTTTTGCAAACAAACAATTAGGCCTACATACACACCGCAATGCAGAAAAAAACAGTAGAAAATACAAAAGAGGTAAATATGCTTTAGTGATACAATTAAGCATGACGTATACAAACTACATTACTAGTAGTAATTCTAATAAATAATAAATCTAAGCTTATTATTACAGGCTATAGGAATATTTTTTTGTATTCTGCTCCATCGACATCCGAGCGATGTTCACGGTTGCATCCCTCTCGGGAGCCCGCGGTCCGCTTTTCTACTTTTATATACGCCTCCATATCGCACGATCTTCGGCATCCTGGTTTGTAAGGCTATGTGCACGCATATCACCCTCTACGACGTCAAGCCAGCACTTCTTGGGTCTACCCAGTCTGCTACGACCTGGCGGAGGCGCCATGGCAAAAATTTGTTCCCTACGTAACTAGCCGGTTTACGCAAGATGTGACCGTACCAGCGTAGGTGACATTCTTGCAATTTATCTGCAATGTCTCGGACATGAAGGCTACTTTGGTCAACGAATAGGCATTGCCATCCAAAGAGTTAATGCAGCCAGCCTTGTGGGCACCCTCTACATATTATGGAAGCTTCTTTATATTTTTAATATTATTACTATATCACTGTTTAACAATATTTTCAGACAATTCTTTTTACACTGGTATTGGTCCTCTTAAGTTTATTTTATAAAAGCATCACAGAATAAACGTCAATTAAATATCGTGATGAAATGCAGCCAGTCCCAATATGATTTAAAATACCTATTATGATCTTGAAAAATATGTACGTATTTTAACATGTTCTACACTATTTTGGCATAAATAAAGAAATTATTATTATGATCTACGATTATTCAGATAACATTTTCCAATTTGCTAGAGATTTAAAGTGTCTTTTTGCGCAGCCATACCTATATATTTTTTATCGTTTTCGACTACTCTTCTATTTAGATTTCTGTCTAGGAATAAGATTAACATAGATACCACCTTTAGTAGCTATTAAAGTACGCATCGGATCGTAGTCTTCAATTTTCTTCGTCTTTTTTGAAGGTGTCACGGTGAATTTGGATAGAATTTTGACGAGAGCAACGCCGAATTGAATTTGTGCCATTCTTTTACCTGTTAACAAAAAATATGAGTATATAGAAACACGTAGGTACCTATGTTTCTTTTTTGAAGCAAAAGAACTTGTATTTCTACTATTATTTACCTCAAAAACCTATTAAACCATAATATTTTCTAAAAATTGAATTACACAAATAATAAAACATTAAATTAAAAATTTAAAAAACCCTCGACACAAAATAATAAAAATACTATGACCGGAAAAAGGTTAAAACAAACAAAAACAAAACCATGAAAAAACCCTACAAAAAGAAAAAAATAACCCCGAAATTATGACAATACGTAAGTAGTACCTACATCTGAATTTTTTTGATTAAATATTGTCGCGTCGGGGGACGAGCTAGATAAGGTAAAATTGGTTAAAATAATCGAATTCCAAGTTACTTCCAAACTATATCGTTCAGAAAAAATTACCTAAACACGATCTTGGTCCAAATCCAAAAGGAATATACGCATACGGATGTCTTTCATTGATATTTTCTTGAGAAAATCTTTCCGGATCAAACTGATCAGGGTTTGGATACAATCGTTCATCTCTATGTATCGCGTAGGGAGAAATAATCACTGATGTTCCTTTTTCTATAACCACATCACTTCCAGGTACTTTATAGTCCTGTTTAGAAGATAGGCAGCGGTCTAACGATGTTTCGTTGGGACTTGTTTAGGAGCTAATCTTCAGAAAAACTTCGATTGCGCGATCTAGACGGCTCAGTGGCGCCATCTGTTATTGGCGAGGCGAAGTGTCGCCACAGGCGTACCTTTTTTAATGATGGGAAAATGCATTACCGTATCATACCGCTACCCTGAGGAGGTCAGCGAAGATATGTGAAGTTATCCAGCCTCAAGATGGCAGGCGGCCGGAGATTTAACCACTTAAAATCCATAGGGGTACGACGGAATACATGTACCTACGTAAACATACGTAATACCCTCGTACCAGGTTTTATTAAAATAGCTTCAGTAGTTCATAATAACGTGAAGTGGTAAGAAAACAACATAATCACTCACATACATTCGACTTTATATTAATATTATCTAGGAGGATTCATCTGACCCAAAAACACTAATAAGTCTTTATTAAATGTTTCGAGTTTTGCAAACAAACAATTAGGCCTACATACACACCGCAATGCAGAAAAAAACAGTAGAAAATACAAAAGAGGTAAATATGCTTTAGTGATACAATTAAGCATGACGTATACAAACTACATTACTAGTAGTAATTCTAATAAATAATAAATCTAAGCTTATTATTACAGGCTATAGGAATATTTTTTTGTATTCTGCTCCATCGACATCCGAGCGATGTTCACGGTTGCATCCCTCTCGGGAGCCCGCGGTCCGCTTTTCTACTTTTATATACGCCTCCATATCGCACGATCTTCGGCATCCTGGTTTGTAAGGCTATGTGCACGCATATCACCCTCTACGACGTCAAGCCAGCACTTCTTGGGTCTACCCAGTCTGCTACGACCTGGCGGAGGCGCCATGGCAAAAATTTGTTCCCTACGTAACTAGCCGGTTTACGCAAGATGTGACCGTACCAGCGTAGGTGACATTCTTGCAATTTATCTGCAATGTCTCGGACATGAAGGCTACTTTGGTCAACGAATAGGCATTGCCATCCAAAGAGTTAATGCAGCCAGCCTTGTGGGCACCCTCTACATATTATGGAAGCTTCTTTATATTTTTAATATTATTACTATATCACTGTTTAACAATATTTTCAGACAATTCTTTTTACACTGCTATTGGTCCTCTTAAGTTTATTTTATAAAAGCATCACAGAATAAACGTCAATTAAATATCGTGATGAAATGCAGCCAGTCCCAATATGATTTAAAATACCTATTATGATCTTGAAAAATATGTACGTATTTTAACATGTTCTACACTATTTTGGCATAAATAAAGAAATTATTATTATGATCTACGATTATTCAGATAACATTTTCCAATTTGCTAGAGATTTAAAGTGTCTTTTTGCGCAGCCATACCTATATATTTTTTATCGTTTTCGACTACTCTTCTATTTAGATTTCTGTCTAGGAATAAGATTAACATAGATACCACCTTTAGTAGCTATTAAAGTACGCATCGGATCGTAGTCTTCAATTTTCTTCGTCTTTTTTGAAGGTGTCACGGTGAATTTGGATAGAATTTTGACGAGAGCAACGCCGAATTGAATTTGTGCCATTCTTTTACCTGTTAACAAAAAATATGAGTATATAGAAACACGTAGGTACCTATGTTTCTTTTTTGAAGCAAAAGAACTTGTATTTCTACTATTATTTACCTCAAAAACCTATTAAACCATAATATTTTCTAAAAATTGAATTACACAAATAATAAAACATTAAATTAAAAATTTAAAAAACCCTCGACACAAAATAATAAAAATACTATGACCGGAAAAAGGTTAAAACAAACAAAAACAAAACCATGAAAAAACCCTACAAAAAGAAAAAAATAACCCCGAAATTATGACAATACGTAAGTAGTACCTACATCTGAATTTTTTTGATTAAATATTGTCGCGTCGGGGGACGAGCTAGATAAGGTAAAATTGGTTAAAATAATCGAATTCCAAGTTACTTCCAAACTATATCGTTCAGAAAAAATTACCTAAACACGATCTTGGTCCAAATCCAAAAGGAATATACGCATACGGATGTCTTTCATTGATATTTTCTTGAGAAAATCTTTCCGGATCAAACTGATCAGGGTTTGGATACAATCGTTCATCTCTATGTATCGCGTAGGGAGAAATAATCACTGATGTTCCTTTTTCTATAACCACATCACTTCCAGGTACTTTATAGTCCTGTTTAGAAGATCTAGGTATAGCATTCGTTAAAGGATTCATTCTTAGAATTTCAGAAAACACTTTTTCCAGATACCCCATTTCTTTTAAAGCGTCATATGATAACTTCCCATCATATTTAGTTAGCACTTCGTCTATTTCTTTTTGTAGTTTTTTCTGGTAGTCAGGATTTTTTGCTAATTGAAATAACGCGTAAGAAAGACTGAGAGCATTGTTTCCAAATCCAGCAGCGAATAATATGAATACCTGGCCGGCTAAAACATCCTTTGAGAATTTCAAATATCCGTCTTCTTCATTGTCTTGTCTCTTTATTGTATTGATTTTCTCTCCCATCATACTCACCATAATATCCATCAAATTATTTAAAGCTGAAGGGTTTCCTTTTCTCTGTTCCACTGCTAATTTGACGACTTCGTAGCAAAATTTGTTCACATCTTTATTATAAAGCGACAAATCGGCACTTCTCAATATATTGGGACACAGCAAATCGGCTTCCGCAGCGTAAGTTGACTTAAATATATAATGCCCAGCTCTTTCAATAAATCCATTTTTATTATTATAAAGGTCCACATCAAGACCCAAGACTGCAACCATAACAGTGGACATTGTATATTTCTGCATATGCTGATGTAATTCTTGTTCCGTATTACCAGCAATGACAGTCTCTAGATAGTTTATTAGTTTATCACCATGACTATCAAAGAGAGGATACAATTTTTTCAGCTTCATCGAAGAGAATGCTGGAGTCAACCTTTTCCTTAGAGTACTCCAAGTTTTAACATTACAATGGAACAAGTTATCTCCCAAACCATTTTTGCTAAACGCGACTCCTCTTTCCGGGAACACATCAAATTCTTTAATCAGAATATCTTTGACTACCTCCAGGTCACGCACTATCAAACTTGGAGCTGTCATTCGATAGAATCCAATAACTTTTTCATCAGGATACTGATCGTAAATATCTTTGTAAATGACACCAATGTTCTTTCTTCTGAGCGCACTGTCCTTTATATTGCCAAAGAAAGGTATTGGTTTTGGACCTTTCACATTTTTGTTGGCCCAATAATTATAATTTCGGGTACAAAAATAGTGTAAGAGATATACCACCGCTGCTATCAAAATTAGTGTCTCCATTTTAACACACAACTATACTGGATAAAATCAAACTTAACAATATCTTATGTGACTGTACCGCTGACTCTTTATATTCGTTTTAATTTCCAAAATCAGATAGGTAAACTTATAAGTGCCACAATGTAATTAAATATAGGAAAGTAAACAGTGATCTTGAAGTGTGTTATTTACAGAAATGACTGAAACACGCGTAGCTTCATATTTTTATATTATAGCACATTGATTTCTAATTATTGCATGATAAGATACGTTCTGAAATTACAAGCACACGCAGCGCTTCTATATACGATTATGCCCAGATTTATAAAAACGATCGATCAATTATTGTAAAATTTTATCCACTATCTAATTTGAAGGGATTTTTCAGAAAGATAAATATTATTATTAAGATAAATATAATATATTGCTTATACTCACTTATATTGTTCCATAACATGCCATTTTTCTAGGAAGGAATTGAAGATGAATTCCTCCTTTCATTGCAATCACAAATCGATGAGGGTCAAATTCATCTTTAGATGTTTTTTCCGTTGTTTGTACGGTAAAGTGTGAAAATATTTTGAATAGTGTTATCTTGAACAATATTATTGAAAACCTAATTCCTGAAATTAATAAAGGTAATTTTTATCACAGTTGCTCATAAAGTGGATCTTATTCAACGACTTTTAGGCTCATAATCCAACATATTATGCACGCGTGCGTTTTAGATTTGTTAACTAGTGCTGTAAAGTTATCCCGAAAAGGTAGGTACCAAAGAGTATTTTAGCTAGCAAAAATGGTTGTCTCTAAAGTCGGTTTACGAACGAAAATTTTACGTGATAATGACTTAGAAAACGATTAAAAATTGAGTTCTTTATTTTTTGTTTTTTCTTTACTTAAATATATGGTTTTTCCGTACCATTGTATTTAGTTCTTAACCCCCGACGCAAAACAAATAGAAAAAACCCTAAAAAATATTGTATGTCAGACGAGGATGTATAGGTTAAAAGCCTTTAGCCTGGCCTTTCCGGAGCATAATTAACAAAAAAATCTGCCTTAAAAAATGTAAACATAGACTTATCACAAATATTTTGTTAATTATTATTTTGTTTTCTTTTCAAGTCTTTTCTTTTATTCGCAACTGTGATAAAAAACGTCGTACGATATACGTGTGGAATTGATCTTTGCATCTTGGCTTCTTATGACACGCTCGCTGCCGCTCGCGCGTCATAAACCGCCTCTATGCAAAGATCAATTTACCACACTTATATCGTAATGTACTATTATAATACAGTGGAAACAGGGGAAGGAGGTCTTTGCCCTACAATAAGATGAAATGAGCTTTATGTACATAAAATAATTATGTGCTTAAAAGTGAAGACTCGTAAACACTTCAAATAAATTCAATTCGGTAATTAACCTAATCTCAAAATCAAAATAAAGATGTCAAAAATTTATGATGAATCGAACAATACCTAATCAGTAATAGACAAAGTACCTATTATGTTTAAACAAAAATTAATGGGAAAAAAGAATAATATGACAGTGGGGTACTTCTACGAAATTCATTATAATTAATACGCGATTCCAAATAAAAATGCTAAAATTGTTTTTTACCTAGCATTGACGATAAATATACACATTATTTTAAGATTGGAACTTAAAAATCGAGTCTCGACTATATTTGGGGCTAGATTGAATTTTAGTGTCGTACTTTATACGTACAGACGACCATCTATTTAGCTCAGCAATTTAAAATACCTTGATTAGACTTACCAATGCAAGATCGTGGACCCGCACCAAATGGCAAATAAGCATAAGAATGTCGTTCTTTTGAATTTTCAACTGAAAATCTTTCAGGATCAAATTTGTTAGGATCTGGATAATATTTGGCATCTCTGTGAATGGTTATAGGTGAAATCAAAATTGTCATTCCTTTCTCTATTTTGATATTTGTGTTAGGGATTAAATAGTCCTTTAATGCTTTTCTCTGTAAACCTGCTGTTACAGGATTAATTCTTAATGTTTCTTTGAATACTTTTTCCAAGTAGCACATTTGTGATAGTACATCAAAAGTTATTTCATCACCAAACTGTGACCTAACATAGTCTACTTCTTTCACCACTTTTTCCTGTATGTCAATGTTTTTGGCCAAATTATATAACGCAAAAGATAAACAATTTGCAGTGTTTTCGTAACCAGCAGCAAATAATACAAAAGCCTGTGCTGCTATCAACGTTTCTTTTTCCGCGTGATTCAATATTTCATCAACCTCTGTTTTTCTTTGATTATTTAAAGTTAATAATTGATTTTTGTACTTATTATTATGATCAGAAGCATTATTTCTTTCGATTTCTTCCAGAATTTTATGACTAAATTCAATAGCGGTTTTACCAAAAATAGACATTTTGTGATTTTTCATTATTTCAGGCATTAATATAAGCAGTTCATGGTAGTAATTAAGTTTGAAAATAGACTTATCTAACTTAGTGAAAAATTGGTGGTCGGTGAACGTATCAATGCCGATATTGAAGAAAACTGCCATAGTTACACTCATTGTATACTTTCGAAACAAATCATGAATTTCTTGTATCGAATTATCTTTAATTTTATCGGAAATATATTTGCCAAGCTTTTTTCCCTCATTTAACATTACAGGAACCATTTTAATCATATACTTAGTAGTAAAAAAAGACGATATTGGGATTTTCAAAAGTTTCCATGTTTTTTTATTGCAATGAACCAAATTCTCTCCCAGTCCTTCTTTACTAAACTCAATACCTCTTTCCGGAAAATTTTCGAAATCTTTCACAAGGATTTGCTTAATAACTTCTAAATCACGAATCAACAGTACAGGTTCCGTCATTGCAAATATACCTACTACTTTACTATTAGGATATTTGTCATATATTTCTTTGTATATATCAACTACACTTACCTTTCTTAGTGCACTTTTTATTAAATTACCGAAAAATATAACCGGTTTCGGTCCAGAAATATTTCTTATTTCCCAGTAAGATAATGATTTCTTCATGTAAATATAAGTCAGTATTGTGCAAGCAATGATCAGTGTTATTAAAATCATCATGATTAGAGTTAGATTTCTCTTTTGAATAAATGTTTACTTTGATGCTCTGTCGCTTATCATCGCTCTGAATTGTCATTGAATCATATGTGAATTCAGGTAAGATAATAGTCATTGATGATGTTTCATCTGTGTGTGCTTCAACACTTATCTTTATTGATTACATAAATAAACAAGATGATTTGAATCCTTTTCTTTATGTGGCTTGTAACTGAAACAAGGTAAAGAAATTTCATCATTATTCGTATAGTAGAGAAACGGTTTGATGACTGTTTTAATTCTTTGTATAGAACCGACAAACACTAGATATTAGGTAGGTTCCAATTATAATAGTTTTACTAATTGCATACCCATTTAGCTAATAATGTTTATTTTATCATCTTATGCCAAAACTAACTGACTGACAGATATACGAGTATTTCACAGCTCAAACAATTCATACTTTAAGAAAGTATTTTGCAAAATTTAAATTTTATGCGGACACTAGTCGCTGGCAAAAGCTAGTTTGATAAATAAAATAATAAGAATGTATTTTAAGTGGCACCAATCATAATAATATATTAGATAACTGTTACGAGAAATACTGATCCAGCAGATCACTGGGGCGAACATGATTTTAGAATAAGTGTGGATCGATTTTTTCCTTTTCATTTAATTAGGTCAAACATTAATTTTATTTATTTTCTTTTAAGATGTTTTGTAAAAAGTAGTATTTTTTAATAATAAATTATAGGTAGGTACCTATCAATAAATATCAGGTCCATCAATTACATCATTCGAAGCGTTAAATTCGTACTTACCCAAGTCTAGATAATTTTCTTAGATTAAAATAAAAGTAATTAAGATTATTTTGCTAAATGTACACGTTGTGATTAAATCACTCCGCGCGGAACTAATCCTTTTGGTAGGTTTAGCACTCATAAGTAGGTACTTTCTAGATTTTTTACTGTTATAAAAAAAATATCATAAAAAAAATGAATAATATTAAGTAATAATACGAAAATATTATAATATACTCATAAATAAATAATAAATCAAGATCATCAGGCGTTAGTATATTTATTAAGAGCTTTAAAAGTATGTTTGTTTACGATATTTTGAGTAGCGTTTTTATGATGCTTGGCAGGTACAAGTAGTTGAAGCAAATAGAATATTCAATTTTGAACATGAGCAAAATCAGTAAAGGGTTACGGAGATAGGGTATTTCAAGCAAATGAGGACGCATAACTTCAGTGACAATAATAATATGAGACCATGAAACTGATCTATCTTCTGTACATATAAAATTCTTTGTCCTGACTGACTGACGGATCAACGCACGGCCTAAACCGCTGATCGTAGAGACGTGAAACTTGGAGGGTGTATTCATTGTGTGACGTAGGCATTCGATAAGAAAGGCTTTATCAAAATTTTACTCCTAAGGGAGTGAAAACGGGAGCAAAGTTTGCATGGGACAACTTGATTCCTTGGTCCATTTTCGACTTTTGCGCGGACGAAGTCGCGGGCAAAAGCTAGTCTGATGACAAAGCCGGAAGAAATCCACAGAAAATCATGATAGACTCATCGCGTTTGGACTTGTTAAAATCGTTTTGATGAGAAAATACTCTAGCTAAGTGCTGATAGATCAACTTCAGCTGATGTTCAGGGTCTTATAAAATCGAGCTGGAATGATGCTATGAAATAGAAACTCTATCTATTTATGACATACCCATTTATCTATCTATTTAGTCCTTTATATCGATTTCAGACAGGCACCGCAATTTATTTTACTAGATACTTATACAATCTAAATTATTTACAATTATTTATTTTATTTCCCAATACGCGCTTGAATACGACTGGCAAGACTGAACTTGATTTTAAATATTCAATCGTATATGCTACAATACGTCCTACTACAGTGTTTTTGTTTTTGCTGATTTTAAATTGTTCATCATCGATCATTTTCAGGCATAACTTCGTTGTTATACGAGATAAGTATATCTTAGCCAAGTCTATAAACTTACGCAAAAAAAGAGTTAAAATACATTAAAGGTGAAAAATCGTGAAGTTTCAGTACGGGGGGCAATATTAGTAAATATAATACACTGTGTTTAAATAAATTACTTAGTATAGGTATATTAACTTAATATTCCATTTAGGTAATACGTTTTATGGTGTATACCTACTTTAATTAAATTATCAAAAAAAAAACAGAATAATTAAAAATAAAATGAATGATAATTTTATGATTTTTATGGCGACTTTAAGAATATTTAAAAAAATAATTTCAGTTGGTTGATCATTAAGGTTTGTTTATGTAGGTATATTATGTTTATTGTGTATACACTAAATTTCATGGTTTTTGTAACAGTTGTTGGTGACCGTCAGGATGGCCAGAGCACTCGAGATATTCGCATTAAACTATGCCAAAATAGTTATCTGTCACTTTTTGTACACAGATTAGACAGTAAAATTGTTAAGCATTGAAATAATATTATGCATAATTCCAGATCAAGATTTTGTTTTTACTGAGCTTATGTGGCGACGCTTTACATCGCCACCGACAGATGGCGCCACTAAGCCGATTGTAGATCCTAGATCTTCCCTTTGGAGGTACATACCACCAATTACTTTAAAGGTATTAGTTTTAAGGTTAATAAAATGTATGGATTCAGATCTGAGTAATAATCAAAGTATTTTGTATGAGTTTCTTGTGCTTTCTTCTCATTGTTGGGCGCGTTCCGAAGGCACACATCCTAATTTAGTTTTTAAGACGTTTCTATGTGATCTTTGTACAAAATATACATAAGCATCCAAATGAATAAAGAAGTTTGACTTTGACTTTATGTATTACAGTCAGGTAACAAAATTGTAAACCCACTGTAGAGCTAAAAACTAATGTTTTTTAAAGTCTTTTAACTTATTTCTTTATTAGACAAACGTTATTATAATAATAGTAACTTTAAGAGCTCCACGACGGTTAGTCTGTTATCGACTTCTCGTATAGTGGTGTGGCTCATTTATTGTCAGAGTTTTCAGATCGTCTTAAGGCCTTTAACTTGACCTAACGACTGCTACTAGAGGTAACAACCAGGACCAACGGCTTAACGTGCCTTCCGAAGCACGGAGGGGCTCAAGAAAACACATTTTTGCCACACTGTTAATTGGTCACCCATCAAAGCAATGACCGCGCTACGCGTAACTTAACCCGAACGACCGTAAACGATCAGCGAGCGTCGCTTAGCTGTGAGTCTCCTCACTGAGTGAAATAAATATAAATCAAAAAATTATCCTGACAAATCCAAATTCATGGTGTCTCTACGAAATTGGTCCAATTTAATTCTGTGGTATATGGGACTACATAATAATATATCATAATATCAAATAAAAATATAATATCATTAGTTAAATTACTGTATTTTTTACTATTAGCAGGAACTCGTGCCAAAATAAAAGGGCAAAAAATATTTGAGGTTTATTTTAGGAGGTTGGAAAGGTTTTTTACAAATAGTTCATGAAGAAGGGTTGTAACATAAAAGTATAGAGACTGGCATAGAGTAGTCGTCAAAATCTTTTTTGGCGAGGCCTCTTTTCAAACCTGTGGCAATAATATTAGCCCGCTAAGAAAAGGGTAGTAATATTACATAGTATAAAACAAAGTCACTTTTCTCTGTCTGTCCCTACGTATGCTTAGATCTTTAAAACTACGCAACGGATTTTGATGCGGTTTTTTTAATAGATAGAGTGATTCAAGAGGAAGGTTTATATGTATAATACATGTATAATATAACCGTGCGAAGCCGGGACGAGTCACTAGTAAAATATAATTATAGAGAATTTCATAGTGGTTGCCTTAATCCTACTAATATTATAAATGTGAAAGTTTGTATGTGTGTGTGTGTGTTTGTTACTCCTTCACGCAAAAACTACTGGACCGATTGCGATAAAACTCGGTATCTAGATAGCTGGAGACCTGGATTAACACATAGGCTACTTTTTATCCCGATATTCCCACGGTATCGGGACTTACGCGGGTGAAACCGCGGGGCGCAGCTAGTGTATAACATTAATATAAAACTTAACAATAGATAGATAGATAACTTTATTTGTACAACACAACAAGGAACATAGAACACGATACATATACACAAAGTAAAGCTATAAAATACAAGTTGCACAAATGGGCGGCCTTATCGCTGAAAGCGATTTCTTCCAGTTCAACAATTTTATCTTGACAATATTAATAAAAAATCTTTGCGTGATTTTTTTACTGATAAATTTTGGCATTTGTTGTTTGTTCTCTATACATTGCCATAAAATAAAAAGTGGCGTACTTAAAAAAAAATGGGTGGCCGTTTAAGTACTACGAAGAAAAAATTCAACACCTTTAGATTTTGTCCCTAATTGGGTATTTACTGGTATTTATAAAAAAATGCTGTTTTTTGTTCCCTCAAATGGTTAGCGTAGCCTTAAGTGGCGAGGATGAAACCTTAAAATCAAGCAACAGAAAAAGCAGTTCAGTGCTTAACGGTTCCCCTGGGGGAGCACTTAAGAGGAAAGGATACCGGGCGCTCTCTGCAACCTACAAACGTAGTCGACTGTTTCCTCCCTGGATGACACTAGAGCAAATATTTTGTGTTGCATAAAACTTATAACTGCCATAACCATGCCCCTTTATTTTTTTGCACCGGTACCCTTTCATCTTAAGTATTTTAAAAGTGGCTTATATTTATTATAAACCCTTTTACAATTATCATGTTTTCCGAAAAAGTCTTAATTAACTCCTTAACTTACAATTATTAATCTGAATTGAAGCACGAAAACAGTCGACTACGAAGGCTCACTACATGAAGTTTTGTATTTTTTCCGATAAAATATACTGCAAATGCGGTCTGTGCGTCACAACCGTGGCTGTCGCGTTGCCTGTCTTGTGACCATCAGACGAATAATCGTATATTTATTTAAAAATAAAAAAACATTAGCAACATAGCATTTTCATGCATATAATTTTATTGTATTGTTGTTAACCTATTAGCATAACTACATTTTTAACAAATTAATATTTTTACAATGTCAAGTACCGGATTATGAAGTAATTTGCAAATTTTCAAGAAAATTGTAAAGAGTTTCAATAAGTTTACCTACTACAAACATTTTTTAAAGCTATTGCATAGCTTTAAAAAATGTTATTGCGTGAAGCCACACGTTTTTTTATTTTATTTTATTCTATATACTTTTTACCCAACAAAGAGTTAAGTATGTTTTTTTAAATTTTAATACTTTTGCTCATGTACAGTCAGCAAAGGTCTGAGGGCAACAGGTGCATATTTTAATGTGCTCATTTAAAATATGCACCTGTTACCCTCAGTCCTTTGCTGACTGTACTTATATGTCAGTGTTCTTTTGTGTTTGTTTGTCTCTCTACTTTTCTGAAATGTCTTGTGTCATAATATCCTTGTCCAAATAAATGTTTTCTTTCTTTCTTTCTTTTTTAACCCCTGACGCAAAAACGACGGAGTGTTATAAGTTTCACGTGTCTGTGTGTGTATGTCTGTCTGTGGCATTTTTGCTCCCGAATGGGTGAAGCGATTTTTTTTTGTTTTCGCGTCTGTTTTTTTACGTAAAATAAGCTTACATTTGACCTTATCTTACCTGTTGGCAAGCGATGATGAGGCCGAGGATCTTCGCTTATCTCGCCAATCTTTGTAAGTTTCTTAATGTAATACTTACAGTCTTATTTTAAGGGCGGTGTTGGCTCAGTTTGTTTTCCAGATACCTCACTTTCATTCTGAAGGTCGTGGGTTCAAATCTCACTGTGGCGGATACACATCCCTGTGTGTCAGCACATTCCGTAATACGACCGCAAAAATACGTGTCGTTATCATATCTTATGAATATCACGTGTATACGTGATAGTTTGTATATCAGATGCGCTACCAACTGTTACCCTTTCCTATCTAGATATCTGTGTAGTATATATAAGCTATAATGTGTTATACGGAGTCAGGTTATTACTAGGAGAATAAATCCTACCTTCGAAATAGACAACTAGTTTCATTACCCTATCTGGGCACCCCACATCCACCATTGAATTATTTTTTAAGAAAAAATTATGTGCGCTAATTTAAATTGCTCTTACGGTGAAGGAAAACATCGTGATGAAACCCGCGGCTTAGTAGGCTACAGAAGTATTGACAAGTTCTCTCCTCTGGAAATGGTCGACTAGGCTGAGAGGGTAGTAGGTGTTGGGCAAGCCTACTCCATCCTCACGCAAAAAGGACCCAATTAAAAAAAGGTCTAATTGCGGTAAACAGCCCGTTCAAGTACAAGTTGGTACAAGTACTTCAAACCACGTGGCTACAGTCTCATTAGTCACTAAGTATCTGTAATTGTTGCAGCCTCTTCATCTCTTTAAAACAGCGTAAACAAAGGATATGCCGTACCGTGGGAACCAAAAACTTGTTATTACCGAACACTGACTAAGTGATTATGTAATTTACACTGATTTCACGTTTAACTCAACAATTCCAGTTTTAATGTAATATAAGCATAAAACGTCCAGACACATTCAAGCAACAAGAGAATGATCAATTTATTAAGAAACTCTATGAAAAAGCTATTGCATCGTGCGAGCTTCGTACAGTCGTATCATATACATACACGTTAAGCGAACGCTCGGCCGAGCTACATGGTAAGCGGAGTGGGGGTGTTAGGTTTTATTTACGTTACGGAATGTCTTGATGTTACCTCCATGTAAAATAAATAAATATTGTTGGACATTCCACACAGCGTCATCTAACCACAGGCAGATAAATTCTATAAACATTTTCTAAAATTGTAATATTATAGGTACTTATACAACCACCCAAAGGTTGCCTGGAAGAGATCGCTTGTAGCGATAAGGCCGCCCATTGTGCCATATTGTTAGGTTTAATATTGTTTTTGTAACAGGAGTTTATGTTAGAATTAAGGTTTGATGTGGTACAATAAAGAGTATATCTATCTACCTAATCGGATTTTTATTCTTCGACGGCGGGAATTGAACCAGATACCTAATGTGCCGCGGGCGGGAGTTCACCTTCCGAGCCACCGAAGTCATCTACTTGGCTTAGCATATTCAAATCCTAAAGCTGGTCCATGAGACAGTTTTTGCCGATTAACGAATATCAAATCAATAGAACGATCCCTTAGCCTAATAATTAGCGAAGTTGAAGCGTAAATTACGAAACAACCCGAATATAGTACCTACCATGGGAACCGGGTAATTGTCCTCGAGGGAGGGAGCTCTGTAAACAGCCGTAGGGCAATTTGCGTATCGAGAGTTGCCGCTATTGGCGCGGACTTTACTTTGCCGTTAATTGCTCAGTACAGTTAGCAAAACAATCGGTATCGGTTTTCCATATTTTTTAGATTAACATGGGTACCAAGTACAAATGCTTTATCTCATAAAAGTAGATGAAAATGTCTTTTGGGTTTGCATACAAACTTGTTAAAGTAACTATACTACCTACCATGGGATCCGGGTAATTGTCCTCGAGGGAGGGAAGCTCTGTAAACAGCCGTAGGGCAATTTGCGTATCGAGAGTTGCCGCTATTGGCGCGGACTGTACTTTGCCGTTAATTGCTCGGTACGGTTAGCAAAACAATCGGTATTGCTTTTCAATATTTTCTAGATTAACTTCGGTACTTACTTACAAATGCTTTATCTAATAAAAGTAGATGAAAATGTCTTTTGGGTTTGCATACAAACTTGTCAAAGTAACTATACTACCTACCATGGGATCCGGGTAATTGTCCTCGAGGGAGGGAAGCTCTGTAAACAGCCGTAGGGCAATTTGCGTATCGAGAGTTGCCGCTATTGGCGCGGACTGTACTTTGCCGTTAATTGCTCGGTACGGTTAGCAAAACAATCGGTATTGCTTTTCAATATTTTCTAGATTAACTTCGGTACTTACTTACAAATGCTTTATCTAATAAAAGTAGATGAAAATGTCTTTTGGGTTTGCATACAAACTTGTCAAAGTAACTATACTACCTACCATGGGATCCGGGTAATTGTCCTCGAGGGAGGGAAGCTCTGTAAACAGCCGTAGGGCAATTTGCGTATCGAGAGTTGCCGCTATTGGCGCGGACTGTACTTTGCCGTTAATTGCTCGGTACGGTTAGCAAAACAATCGGTATCGGTTTTCCATATTTTTTAGATTAACATCGGTATCTAGGTACAAATGCTTTATTTATTAAATGTATTTAGTAGATGGAAATGTGTTTTGGGTTTGCCTACAAACTACCTACTATGGGAACCGGGTAATTGTCCTCGAGGGAGGGGGGAGCTCTGTAAACAGCCGTAGGGCAATTTGCGTATCGAGAGTTGCCGCTATTGGTGCGGACTGTACTTTGCCGTTAATTGCTCGGTACAGTTAGCAAAACATCGGTATTGGTTTTCAATATTTTCTAGATTAACATCGGTACCTAAATACCAATGATTTAGCTTTATCTATTGTGTATTTATCTACACTAATATTTTATAGAGGTAAGATTTTATTGTTTAATTTGTTAATTAAAATTGATTAGGCTCCGAAAATATAGAACTGATTTTGATAAAACTTGGTATGAAGATACATTTATTAATTAGCCTTTTCATCGTGATATTCCCACGGGATTGAGAGTTGCGCCGGTGATCTACGGAGCGCCGCTAGTAGTAGATAAAAACATTTATTTTGTTTGTCTACAAAGTTATTCTCGCTGTAATGTTGTATGAAATGGCGTGCTAACGCTCCTGCAATAGATTTGACTTTCTTTGTCCGTAAATTTGATATTTCGCGAGTTCTTTTTTCGAAAATAATGACAATGTTTCCCTGCATGTTTGAGTAGAAATATTAATTATTGAATTTGAAGCACAAGAAAAAATACATGACACTGACAGCTATTAGAAGAAATCCCAAACCATTCGATCACATGGTTAGACCATGCAATCTTAAGCTATTTTGCTTAACACCTCACATCCCTCTTTGACGGAATCCGTTTTTCTTTTTCACACTCTTCTTCACTTCTTTGGCTTTCTTTTGCTTTACAAATAACTTTTAATTTATGTACTCTTCTGGTTACATATTATCTTATTTAAGTAATATGTAAATAAAAATCATTTTACTTTCACAAATACCTAATTACATTAATTATAGTGTTATCCTCCCTCACCAAGCCGAAACCCCGTTAAATATGTCAGAAAAAACAACAGATATAAGTACTTATTGTAATCTATACATATTTATTTAATAAAAATTGCACCGTTTTGCGAACCGTACAAGACTAATTTAGGAACCGAAGCTAAGGCCTGTTCTTTCAAATACGCATTAAATCTGATGAGGTTTTGAGAAACCGCTTGTTAAACTGCAGTTTCAGAGTTCTGTTTAACTTAGAACCTCTCAAAGAACCATTGATATGTGAAAGGAATAGGGTCAGAGAACAGAAGATTTTTTTACTTTGAAGAGAATTATCATATTTTAATCTTAATATCTGTTGCGCCCGCGACTTCAAACGCGCGGTATTTTTGTTTTAAATACTAAAAGCTTCCTCGAGGACCACTCTATCCATTGGTGAAAACAGCATGAAAATCGGTGCAGTACTTTTTTAAGTTTATAGCGAACAGACAGACACTGCGGGGGCTTTGTTTTATCGGTATAGTGATGATATAAATTATCAACTTTTATTCTGT
This sequence comes from Idaea straminata, assembly GCA_951213275.1. Lineage (NCBI taxonomy): Eukaryota > Metazoa > Arthropoda > Insecta > Lepidoptera > Geometridae > Idaea > Idaea straminata. Next base: position 11,243,072 of record OX577861.1, read on the forward strand.
TTACAATACTTTCTACCTAATCTAAGTTTTTTATGTATATAAATACCGACACTAGCTTATATCCGCGATTTCATCCGCGTAGGGGTTGAATTTGCCAAAACCCTTTCTTAGCGAATGTCTACGTCATAATACCTTTAATACCATCTCTCCATTCCTTTGAGCTGTGCATTGATTTTACAGTCTTTGAATTTTATTATATTAATATACCTACTAGCTTTTTGCCCGCGATTTCGTCTTGCCTTACAAACTTTACCCCCTTTTTTCCTTTTAGATAGAATTTCGGAAAATCCTTTTTTTTTCGGATACGTCATACAAAGAACTCCAAGTTTCAGGTTTCTACTATCAGCGAATTTGGCTGTGCGTTGATCCGTCAGTCAGTCAGTCATTCAGGACAAAGCATTTTAAATGTATAGATAGATTAGTGATAAATGTATAATTAAATTATACGTCATCCTAGTTGTTTGATGATAATAAGTATTTTCCCTAGAACGTTATCTTAAGTATAAATAATGTTTTGAAAAACAAATCAGATTAGTCGGATTGGTTTTTCATACTAATTACCTACATTATTCGATATGTCAAAATATTTTTCAGTTTTGTTGTTTTTATTTTTAACTACATTCCTTTACGCAGTTAATGGTAAGTTGCTGATTGAAATTTGTTTTTTTTTGGACGCTAGTTATTCTTCTACATAAAACTATAAGTCATAAAATATATTATGCTAAAAGACGTGTTTGCATATGTTTTATTAAAACTAAATTGCAGCATCCTTACAGCTAAGCCAATAGGATAAAGTAACTAACTAAAATAAAACATCTATGTATATAACATTGTTTCCAAGTACCTATAAGCCACTTCTGTAAATTTCGGCGGACTATTATAAAAAATATCAATCTCCCTTGCTACAAAATAGATGCCTAGAATGGCCCGAACCATGGGAGTGCGTTTTAGCAATGTGCCTACATATGTTTATTAATTCGTCACGCAAAAACTACTTAAAGATCTATACATATAATAAATCTGTAGACATAAAAAAGTCTGTAATGGTGTATAGGATCATTGTTATCGCAAAATATTTGGAAAATATAGGAAGTAGAGGTAAAAAGTAGGGGAGCCGTTAAGCATGAACCATAAATTCAACACCAAAATCTGCATGTTCCAGTTCAGAGGTATTAGATTTTTTGTGGTGCTTTCTATTTCAAAGAATAAGATCGAAAAATTATTATTTTTTGATGGGGGTCTGGGAAAACAAATATATAATAGTAGTGTCTCGTGCGACCAACTGAACCATTTTCTCTTACTAATCGTCATGTTTCTTACAGCTTGCCCATCATGTCCTGAAGGAGAAAAGCATTCTACATGTGGAACTTCATGTGAACGCTCTTGCCAGAATATAAACGATGAATTTGATTGCGCGGATGTTTGTGTTAAAGGGTGTTTCTGCGAGCAAGGCCTAATTAGGCAGGATGATAATAAGGGTGCTAAGTGCATACCTCCGAGTGAGTGTCAAGATGAGTACCCATCATGCCCTGAAGGCGAACAATACTCTACATGTGGAACTTCTTGTGAGCTCTCTTGCCAGAATATGAACGATGACTTTGGTTGCGCTGATGTTTGTGTTGAAGGGTGTTTTTGCGAGGATGGCCTGGTTAGAGAAAATAACAATATAGGTTCCAAATGTATCCCTCCGAACGAATGTAATAATGGGCATAAATCATGCCCTGAAGGCGAAAAATACTCCACATGTGGAACTGCATGTGAACTAACCTGCGATAATATGAACGACGGAAATAGTTGCGAGGATGTTTGTGTTGAAGGGTGTTTCTGCGAAGATGGCCTGGTTAGGGAAAATGACACCAAAGGTGCTAAATGTATCCCTCCTAACGAATGTGATAGTAAGCACACATCATGCCCAGAGGGCGAAAAATACTTCACATGTGGAACTGCATGTGAACAAACCTGCGAGAATATGAACGATGACTTTGGTTGCGCTGATGTTTGTGTTGAAGGGTGTTTTTGCGAGGATGGCCTGGTTAGAGAAAATAACAATATAGGTTCTAAATGTATCCCTCCGAACGAATGTAATAATGGGCATAAATCATGCCCTGAAGGCGAAAAATACTCCACATGTGGAACTGCATGTGAACTAACCTGCGAGAATATGAACGACGGTCATAGTTGCGAGGATGTTTGTGTTGAAGGGTGTTTCTGCGATGATGGCCTGGTTAGGGAAAATGACACCAAGGGTGCTAAATGTATCCTTCCGAACGAGTGTAATAATGAGCACAAATCATGCCCAGAGGGCGAAAAATACTCTACATGTGGAACTGCATGTGAACTAACCTGCGAGAATATGAACGATGACTTTGGTTGCGCTGATGTTTGTGTTGAAGGGTGTTTCTGCGAGGATGGCTTGGTTAGGGAAAATAACAATATAGGTTCTAAATGTATCCCTCCGAACGAATGTAATAATGGGCATAAATCATGCCCTGAAGGCGAAAAATACACCACATGTGGAACTGCATGTGAACTAACCTGCGATAATAAGAACGAAGACTTTGATTGCGAGGATGTTTGTGTTGAAGGGTGTTTCTGCGAGGATGGCCTGGTTAGGGAGAATGACAACAAGGGTGCTAAGTGCATCTCTTCGGATGAATGTCTTGCGGTTTTGTAAAATATATGGTGATTATTTAATATAATTCTGTCTTATTGAAAGCTATGTAAGGGAAACGTTTAAAGTAGAAATCTAAATAAAGCGCTTGACCACTATCTAACCTGATTGTAAGTGATGATGCGGTCTAAGTCGTAGTAGAAAATTTACCTGTTCACGTGACTTGAAGAGAATAAAAGAATAAATAAATATGATATTTTATGACGATTGTGCTCCTGTAACACTAGTATCTTTAAAATCTATTGTAAAGCAAGAAACACAAATAATATTTTGTAAGCAAGAAAACATAATGCAATTATCTATTTTGCAAAATTCATTGAAGTGGACATTGGATAATAAAATATAGGTTTGACAAGATATGACAAGTGGACCTCCCAGTGTTCGGGAAAATAACGTTAAAAGACTTTTAACATTGTTCCGTACACCATAAGAGTTATTTTAGGGAGCTTATGGATTGGTCAGTGGCGCTAACGCAATCGTAAAAGTAACAAAAGATTTCATGGTGCTTTGATCTTTGTTATGCTTCTGTGAATACTAATTCTGATGGTTAACTTTACTTCATCGAATTATATGCATTGTGTGACGTAGGTACGTACTTAATTAAGGTTCCGTACCCAAAGGGTAAAAACGGACGGGACCCTTTTATTGAGATTGATGATGATTTCCGTTACAGCAATAACAAATACTAAAAACAGAATATACGAACCCTTTGTCCACGAGTTCAACTCGCACTGGGCCGGTTTTTTCTGCAAGGCGTAGGTATAGTGCCCGCCGGATAAGTTTACGCGTAGTCCAATTCAAAACTAATCACCGATGTCGATGTTCTGATTTTTGTCTAACGTTAGGTGTTAAATTGTCTAGGTGTTACGTGTTTTTATTTATTTTAAATAGTTGCTACTATTATGGCAACAGTATTTAAAGTTCAAGCTAATTTGAAAACGTTAGCCACCAATCGCACGCGGACTTATTTAGCACTAGCTGCGCCCCGCGGTTTCGCCCGCGTAACTCCCGATCCCGTGGGAATATCGGGATAAAAAGTAGCCTATGTATTCATCCAGGTCTCCAGCTATCTACATACCGAGTTTTATCCCAATCGGTCCAGTGATTATAGCGTGAAGGAGTAACAAACACACACACACACACAAACTTTCACATTTATAATATTAGTAGGATAATATTAGTAGGATTAAGAGTTTTTTCAAGCCTTCTCTACACACTATCTAAGTCTTAAGTAATAGGTACAATAGCGTTGTTGTTCGAAGTGTAATTTTGTACGTAATAATTTTAATTTAAAGATAAAACAACGAGACACGGCAATAATGGGAATTACATCAAATCCTAATATCTATACTATTAAAACTAAACACCATATTATTGCTGAAACTTGGTCTGAGTTATAAGATTTTAAGAACAGAATGTTTTTTAGTTAAGCAAAAATATAGCTGGTTCCGGTTCATTTTCCGGTTGATCCGGCAAAATTTTACATATTTTAATAATAGGTACTTAATGAATCCGACAACACTTATAAGAAGGTATAAAAATAATGTCAAAATAATATAAGTTTAATACAAAAAAAAATAGTTTTCCGTAGCCTCTTCCCGCAAAAACTATGAAAATAGTCCGAGTTTCGATACAAAGATCTCAATAACTAGAAAATTTCAAATAATTAAAAATATACTACGATAAAATACAAATATTAAACATTAATTCGTATAAAAAAGATACGACAAAAATATTCACACTTATCCATAAACCCCAAAAATAAATCATCAATCTTCCACCATTTTTTGCTAATTCACGTAAAGCTTATTTTAGAAATAAGGTTGACTTTATTTGTCTTTGTTTTAAGTTCGATGTATAAAGTAACGACCATTTTGAATGAAAAGTCAGTAAAGATACTTCAGCGCGTCAAATCGTAAATGCGTTCTTAACTTATCGGTCAACTGCTGAACAAAAAACTTCTGACTGAAAAGGCCATCTCTATGGTACGGTCTGGGTGAAGTCCCACTTACGATGCTGAAGCCTGAAGGTTGTAGGGTCAATTTCTAGTATATTAGACATGTACACGACATTAAAATAAAGAAGAGTAGGTATGCCTCTTTGCTGTAATCTTGGTCAGCCATTATGGTAGCCCAGTATGAGAGTTGACGAGTCTCCGCCTACCTTTTTTACCTTTTTGTTGGACATTGTTACGGCAGTCGTCATAGTACATATAGTTCCCTGGTATCCAGTTCACCACCATCCCATAGCAATTGCCCTACTTTTCTCCTAGAGTTATAGTTATATCCAAACCGGTGGTTATTCTTGGCTTCATTTATATTTATAGTGCAGAAAAAGGAGGATAGGTATTGCGGAATCCGATAATCGCCGGTTTGGTATCCACATCATACTTTATCATAGAACTTGTCATTGTAAAGGTCTTGCCCTCTACGTGGTGGCTTCGGCTTCATGATATGGGATGTTCTGTATCCCATAAAAACCAGCACAAAAAAATATTTAAACATATAATGTTACGACCTTCTGATGTCACTTAAACGCAAGCTCGTCGATATGTGTATCTTGCCCGTCCTAACCTACGATGCTCAGACTTGGTATTTGACCGAATATCAAAAGTCCAGACTCAAAGTTTGCCATAGAGCTATGGAGCGCAGCATGCTCGGTGTAAAACGCGTCCACCGGGTTCGAAACAACACTCTTCACTCGAAGACGGGTATAGCCGATGTAAAATTAAATTAAAATGGAATTAGGCGGGTCACGAGAGTCGAATGAATCCCGACCGGTGGGCTAGGGTCGTCACGCGTCACGGACGTCGGCATCGTGGCAGACCCCGTAAACGATGGCGTGACGATCTTGATGCATTTGACCCAGACTGGCTAGAGACCGAAATGCTTGGACAATATAGGCTAACAAAAAAAACATATAATAAATCTATCATAAAATCTAAGGAGCCGTGAATATACGTCTTTTATTTAAATACTAGCTATCCTGGTAAACGTTGTTGCCATTTATAAAAAAAACATAGAGGAAAAAAAAGATGTTCGATTCTCTGATTTGTATAAATTTTTTTGTGTCGTTAGGTCTGAAAAAAAAAAATGAAAAATAATTTATTCAAAAGCGAACATTGCCAAAAAACACAAGGTGTGGGAGCCCCTCTGTTAAGTTCATAGAACTTGTGTTAGAGGAGTCCCCTCTTTGCCGTAGCCCACAGTATGCACAGCAATGCATTTACAATATTTTTATCTTAATATTAATTATATCTAATAGTAACCTTAATTATAACCTAACTCACAGATTTAAGTAAAACAGGGAATTAAATTCCTTACACAAATACGTTGTTGATAAACAAATGTGACAATCATATGATAGGTAAGTTGGTAGGCACATTTACATTTTATTTTAAAAGGTAGGTAGTTAGAAAAAAAATCTTCCAATATCATACTTGTTTTGAGTATAATAAATGTAAAATGGACAATCAAGGAAGAGTATTGTGTTTTCGAATTATGAGTTTAAATGTGATTTAAGTGTACTCATACAAGTTTTAATAAGTACGGAAAAAAAATAAAATATCGCAAAAAAATAATTGTTAGTGGGTAAGTACGGGTCATCGTTGGTTGGCCGTATCTATAGACGGAGTTCATGTTACGCCAGTACTGTTTACGTGTATAAGATTTTAGTATATAGAGGAAGTTTTTGGATGCTTACGTGTTAAGTTAGCGTGTAACTTATATGTCTTAATTTTTTTTTTTTTTTTTTTTTTGATTTTTTTTTTTTATTTTTTTTTTATTTTATTTTAGTATCTCTTCGGTCTGTTCATACGAAAGTGATTTTAACCACTCTGTAAGTTTAGTTTTACATCGGTGGTTACTCAAAGTGTGTAACTTCAATTTACTGTTAATTTCATTGTACATTTTTATTGATTTGTTTTTAAACTGGTTAGAGGCAAATACGGTTTTGATAGAAGGTCTAGATATAAGGGGAGGTCGTTGATTACGCTTGTTAGTCGTTATTGAGTCTATTGTAGTAGTTTTATGAATTTTGAGGATACATTTGAGAATATACAATTGCCTAACAGTTAAAACATTTGCTTCAGTATATAATTTATTGGTGCTAAATATTTTACGTTTTCGCAACATTACCTTTAATATAAGTCTTTGTGCCCGTTCAAGGCTTAAGAATTTGGTTTTGAGAGCCCCACCCCAGATCGGTAAGCAGTACAGAAGTATTGATTGCACAAGAGTAATGTAAATGTAGGTTAAAAGTTGTGTATCAGCTATGTTTCGTAGGTATTTAAAGACCCATATCAATCGCCTGGCTCTATTCGACACTAGTTCTAAGTGTGGGTACCAAGTTAGATTCTGGTCAACCATGACTCCTAGGTACTTTGTGGTACTGACCCTCTCAAGGTTCGTACAGTCACAATTATTTAGATTGGTTTCATCGCAAAAATGAGCAGTTAAAGTTTTTTTAGGGTCAGGTTGTTGTGCGTTTCTTATGGAAAATGTGATATAATTTGTTTTTTCAGTGTTAAGAGAAAGCAGATTTTCGTTTAGCCAAGAAATAACTTTACGAAGTCCTTTTTCTGCAGTATTGTATACTTCTTCCCAAGTTCTACCATGAAACAGAATGGCTGTGTCGTCGGCATAACAAACTACTTTCCCGTTTACGAGTTTTATGTTAGTTAAATCATTTATGTAAGCAAGGAAGAGGGTAGGACCGAGGACACTACCTTGAGGTACTCCATAATTAGAGGTCGATACATCGGTACTAACCACATCCTTGTCAAGTTTAACCCTCTGTCTACGGTCACGTAGGTAATCAGTGATCAGCGTAAGAAAGGTTCCTCTGACACCTAGTTTTTCAAGTTTTATTAAGAGGTTAGGAACGGATACGGTGTCAAAGGCTTTTCTTAGGTCGAGAAAGATGCATAATGTTTTCTTTTTATCATCCAGTAGCCTAGTTATATTACTCGTCAGGTCTAATATTGCATCTTCGGTGCTGATCCCCCCACGAAACCCATACTGTGAACTAGATAGGATGTCATATTTGTCAAAAAAATTTACTAAGCGAACATTAATAATCTTTTCGAGAATCTTAGACAGAACGGTGAGAACGGATATAGGTCTGTAATTATTTAAGTCCTCTCTACTACCATTCTTGAAGATGGGATGTATAATTGAGCGCTTTAGTTCAAGAGGAAAGACGCCTTGTTGCAAGCACAACTTGCTCAGGTAGGTTATAATGGGAACTAGTGTGGATTTTGCCATTTTTATAAATTTAGTGGGAATGTTATCCCAGCCGGCCGCAGAGTGAGCCTTCAAATTACTAATGATTGAATCAATTTCATGGGGGACTGGTTCAACTACACCTATAGAGTTGACCTGTCTCGACAATGAAGCAAAATTCGTTGCACTCATAATGCTATTTCGATTGGTGATTTTTTCGGCTAGAGTTTTTCCTATATTATTAAAGTGAGTGTTTATATGTATTGCCGACTCAGTAGGATTAGTTTTAAGATTTAGAAGTTCTTTATTATTATTGTCTTTTTTATTTGTATGGGTTAATGTTTTAATACATTTCCATAAGGTTTTATTGTCAGACTTTGAATTATTTAGCAGATCTCTTTCATATTGTATTTTTAATTTCTTAATAAGGTTTGTGCAATAATTACGATATCTTCGATATGTAATTATTAGAATCTCATTAGTTGGGTCATTACGAAGTTGTTTATACAGTTTATTTCTATTTTGTATACACTTTAGAGCACCAAGTGTTATCCACGGTTTAATAATTCGTTTACTGCATGGAACAGCAATAGTCACCGTGTGGTTTTGAATGCTGTCAGAGATAATTGCAATAAGCTTTTCACTTAATATATTAGGATCAGTTAATTCAAACAGTTCAGAAAAATTAGAGTTTTTAAGAGTTGTTAGTGCTTTATTAAAGTCTGTCGAAGTTCTGATCGGTTTTTTTGAAGTGAAATTAGAATTGCTATAAAAATAAATAAGTCCCATTTTGTGGTCAGTAATCGTAGTGTCTAAAATTGCAATGAAGGCTGTAAATTTTGAATAGTCAATATTGGTTAAAATATGATCCAGGCAGCTATCTTTTCTGGTATCAAAACGATGTCCCGGAAACAGACTGTGCGAAGCTAGCATATCCAAGTATGTGTCACAATGTTTAGCATTTAGAGTATTGGACCCCTGCAAGATGTTGATATTGATATCTCCCAAAAGCGCAGTATTGGTTTTTAAATGTGGCGATTTTAGATACCTGTCTAGAGAGTCGATAAACTTTGTGGGGTCTTTTTCTGCTGGAGAACGATAGATGCAAATTAGTGTACTAACTGGAGTTTTTACTTCTAAGCATGAAGCTCGGAAAAGACTAATTTCTTTAACAGAGTGTTTGATAGAGTTTTTTATAAAAACTACAACACCATCGTTCTGGTTGACTTTTTTAGTTGTGCTGTAGGTAGTGTAATCTGGTTTTTGTGGCAAAGGTTTTTTTAGATCAATTCTACTCTCAGTTAGTACGACAACATCAATTTGGTGTTCTAGCATGCTAATATTAATTTCCAAGTCATCAATGTTAGTACGTTTATGCACACTTCTAATATTTTGTACTATCACTGACAACTTCGGAACATCTGATGGAAGATGATTTTTAATATCACTAATCGAACAACTCACAGATTTTGCATTATTAATATCGTCTAATTCTTGTAAAACTGTAATTTGACTATCCATTTTGGAGTATGTAAAGAGACAGAGTGTAATATTTAGTAGTTGTGTTGTGTTTGTTATGAATAGTCATTATGTATGTAACTGTTTTCTCCGGATTTGTATTTCTCATTATTCGTGTCAAGCTATTATAAAATGTTACCTCTATGTATCTGTATAATTGTAGATCACTTTTACCAGTATATAAATAAGTAAGATTGCCTTTAGTGTTTTTTAGAGAAAAATGAAGTAAATGACGCAAATATATCGTTAATGAGTTAAGTAACCTATTAAATTGAATCCTATCCACAAACCTACTCACATTTGTTTCATAAATATAAGTCCCAAATAAACATAGTCACATTTTCATTAATTGCTGGAATTGTGCTTCATTTGAGACAGTTATGATCGGTGTATTATCATCCTGGCGTAAATACACTTTGCTATAGCTGGTCCAGCAATATTTGTATTTGTTGGTAACTCTGAATTCTCTTGCTAGGAAGAATAGCCGGGACGCCTTAGGAGTTAAATGTTCTGATATAAATATGGGTGTGTCACCGTGTTTGTTGAGTCCAAGAAACCGAGCACTGAGCTTATTGTTTTTGTTTTTATTGTTGTACGTCTTTGCCGCTTTCAATAAGTCTGCTTTTATAAAAGTATTACTGAGCTCAACAATTAATGTGCTTCGTTCGGTATTTGGCTTTTTTGTACGGATTATGTCCTTGACGTCTGATCTCTCTATTTGTATATCAAGGTTTTTAGATAAGGTAGACACCATTTGCAGAAAATCTCTCTTATTTTCATCTCCCTTAAGGGGCACATTTTTTATTTCTATATTTGTTTTTCTTTCCATTTTTTGTACATCCTCAAGTTTGTGTTCTAAGAGTACAATCCGTTCATTGTCCTTTTTTGCTTGAATATCCATCTGTTCAATAATCTTTTTTAACTCTGAATTTTCTTCTGTAAGATGATTAACCGAAGCTTGTACTTGAATTGTGGTACTTTGCAGTTCTGACATCGTCGTTAAAATTTTATCTATTTGAGAATTTTGTGTCTCAAAAAGTTCTTTCATTTCTTTTTTCAGGTCTAAAACCACATCTTCAAACTGCAATAAAACTTCATCACTTCTTTTTCGTTTTAGAACAGAAGACCGAGTATTAAAGTTCGGTGGCGTTGCATCGTCGAGTAGACCCCTCATGTCAGGGAACGAACTTGATTTTTCTTTATCTGGTGTTCTCATGGTTGACATTTTAATACACCGCTTTCGCGTTGTTCGCGGGACTATAGATACGGCCAAGGTGGAACGAGATAGCAAATGACCGGTCTCTTTTTCGCGTAGCAGCTCAAGTACGCGGGCGATAAGCTCGGGTTGACCACACGTCTACACACGACGAGACCACAGGCGGAAGAGGTCTGAACCTAACGACACTAAAAATTTTATACAAATCAGTTCAGCCGTTTAGGTGGAGATTGGTAACTAACACGAGGATATTCCCACGAGATCTGCAAGTATTAAATAAAGTTTACAACTTAGACCGATATACGCCAGCGTCTATATCATTCCCGCGATCGGGCGTTGGCAAATGATGTTAATTTTCGAGTTTTACAGTGAAACAAAGCAATTGTTATCTGCAGAGGCATCGGGCACGAACAGCGTAGCTATCTTACTGCTTCGGCTTGTAAGGCGGTGATGCATTTAGCTGGGTTACCTTGAATATTGTGGACTGTTACATTGTTTTTAATGTTACGGGATTGTTTTGCATGGAGAATTTTTGTATCCTCATCTCACCTGATGGGAAACGAAAATGGGGTCGAGGATGTAGCATGCTCGCCTAGAAGATACCTATTCACTCTAGACTTGAAGAGTTCTAGGTTGTTGTTTTGGGAGAACAGCGACGCGGGTAGAGAGTTCCACTTCGAGAAAGGTGGAACTTTTACCATGTGTGGATGGCGATCATTCGTGCACCTCATTGTCTTGTGGTGGAAAGAGCAGGTAGGAGTTTTAATAGCACATGTATGCTTTATAATAAGTTACCTGAAAATGTATATTATGACAAGTCATGTTACCATTATGACGTCATATTATGACGTGTACAATTTGGTGGTATTCAAGTCGCGAGTGAACAAGTATTTTCTAGGAAAGCGTGCTTACAGGCAGGTGTGTGGTCAAACGCTAAAAAAACAGTTTCAAATTTTTAAGAATGAATTGATAAAAACCCATGAAAATTGCTTTATTTAAAGAAATTTAAAAAAAGGAAGAATCCTTTATTTACTTGTATCTTTTCTCATTGGTGGGCGCGTTCTGAAAACACACAACCTAACTTAGTTTTTAAAACGATTCAATGTAATGTCATGCAAAATAAATTTAACATTTCTTTAAAAATAATGTTGATTTACCATTTGGCTGATTGACTGCGTGCTATCGAAGTTAGCCACTTTCAAAAGAATTTCAAAATATTTTACACTAAACTTAAAACACGCACAGAATATTTGAATTTCAAAAATGTAATATGGAATTCATTGCCATAGGGTGTCTTCAAAATTCCGTGAGAACTTTCACTCTGGATTGATCAATTGCTAATCTGGGCGATTTAAAGGCTACTGAATTGTTCATGAAAGTATGCGAAATATTTTTTGATTCGGGTAACTCACGGGAGCACAAGCCAGTATTTAAATGAGAACGTTTATTGACATGAAGGTATAATCGGTTTGTTCCCAATTCTACTGATTTCATTAACATATTCCCAATTCTTCAGATTCCCAACTCTACAGACTCTCAATTCTACCGATTCCCAACTTTACAGACTCTCAACTCTACCAATTCACAACTCAGCAGATTACCAACCCTACAGATTCTCAACGTTCCAGACTCTTAATCCAGGGATTCCCATCTCCACAGATTCCCAATTCTACAGACATGCATTTGAGGATAATTCGATAAGTATTTGATCTTAAATATAAAATCATATTTCTACGACGTGTAACTATTATTTACTCTTTTCGATTATTTTTTATGTTTAGTACTCTACTCTACCTACCTATGTATAGGTAAGTAGATTACCAATTCAAAAAGCTGCTTGCTGGATCTATAAGTAAGCTAAGTAAGTTCCAGCTTGCTGGAAGTTTCCTCTATGTGTCCGGAATAGTTCAGGCGTTAAAGACGAGATAACTTAAGGCGCTCTTCCAGTACCGTGTGTAGGTATTCACATTACCTTAGCGGCTAAGGTAATGTGAATACCTACACACGGTGGAGGTATTCACATAGTGGGGGCTAAGGCTTAGCCCCCACTCTCAAAGCCATAACGTGCTGCGTGCTAACTGTTACATTTGATCGATATGCAAAACATTTTAGCATTATTATCCACAAATATAGTTCCTAGAGGTCAAAACCTATCATTTGATTCATTTTTAGAAACAAACGTTAACTATTTTTGAATAAAACCCGATAAACGATCTAATAATTCTCTGTTTTTAACATTTTTTTATCGAACGAAGTTGTTCATATCATGTTTTCAACCACAATAAACAAAAATATGGTTATTAAACTACAATATTATTATCCATTTATATCCAAATAACAAAAAAAGAGTATTTGATTACTTAGAGTTGCTTAAAACAAAGGTCGATTTTGGTAGCTTTATTAGCACCTGGTCTTAAGTATTTATTTTAATAAAATTATATTTTCCCAAAGCTCCCACTGTGCACCAAACTTAACAAAGTGCAATCTTTCCGTGTTGTAACACGCATGGCAGTGTCGGCCGAATTACGACCCACGATACGATCTGAGACGACAAATCGCACGAACTGTCGACCGCCACCGAGTTGCAAGCGTGCACCCTGCCTTAGATTAACTTTATGTGGGACTACGGGTGATTATTGGATACCAAAACGATTTTGAATCGAGTCGCCTTTGAGGACATAGGTGCTAATATTTTTAAGGGTATATATAAGTGATGAGTCGCCTTCGAGGACCATACATTTTCAGGTTACAGGTGACGAGTTGCCTTTGAGGACCTGGATGCTTTATACATTTTCAGGTCACAGGGGACATGTCGCCTTTGGAGACATGGGTGCTGCTGATATACATTTTCAGGTCACAGGGTACATGTCGCCTTTGGAGACATGGGTGCTGCTGATATACATTTTCAGGTCACAGGGGACATGTCGTCTTTGGAGACATGGGTGCTGCTGATATACATTTTCAGGTCACAGGGGACATGTCGTCTTTTTAGACATGGGTGCTGCTGATATACATTTTCAGGTCACAGGGGACATGTCGTCTTTGGAGACATGGGTGCTGCTGATATACATTTTCAGGTCACAGGGGACATGTCGCCTTTTGGAGACATGGGTGCTGCTGATATACATTTTCAGGTCACAGGGGACATGTCGCCTTTGGAGACATGGGTGCTGCTGATATACATTTTCAGGTCACAGGGGACATGTCGCCTTTGGAGACATGGGTGCTGCTGATATACATTTTCAGGTCACAGGGGACATGTCGTCTTTGGAGACATGGGTGCTGCTGATATACATTTTCAGGTCACAGGGGACATGTCGCCTTTGGAGACATGGGTGCTGCTGATATACATTTTCAGGTCACAGGGGACATGTCGTCTTTGGAGACATGGGTGCTGCTGATATACATTTTCAGGTTACAGGGTAGGGGAGGTAGGGGAGGGACGGGCAGTCGGGAGACATGGGCACCCCCCTTTTATTCCGATACAGTTACAGATTTTATTTTTTTTCCACTTTCAATTCAATACATTTATTTCAGATAATTAAAATCCATACATGATCCATACAATACACATAAGTCAAGAACAAAATATATAAAATCAAGAACAAAATCAAATCCGAATATAAAATAAAATGTCATCATACGTAAATGTCAACTAAATTTAGTAATGTCAAAAAATAAACACAAAACACTTTTCAAAATAAATTCAATAAATCAATTAAATGTCAAAACGATAAAATACAAATACAAAATAAAAGCAAACTTTGGTAATATACTTTACCGACTGGCAACACTGTTCATCCATAGACCACCTGTCATTTCTATCAGTTGACGTTATGCGCTAGTAAAAGTGAATATTTTGATCTGGTTTCGCATCATAATAAAGGATAAACCAGCGAAACGTATGCCTGTTTTTTATTATAATTCTATGGTATATATTCTGACGTATAAATTAAACTGTAATTCACGCTTAAATATCAACCAAAAAAAATACAGGAATCTTATGTGGAAAAAGTATACCGAGGGAGCAATGGGCACTTTGATGTAAGGGAGGTTTGGGCATGCCCAATGCTCCCTCTTTTATGTTGAGTTATAGGAGAAAACTATTAAATTTTAATAACCTGATTTAATGAAAATGTTTGAAGTATTTTAATTTTAGAAAGATGCCGTTCCAATTCAAAAATAAATGTTTGCGATGTGCAATTCCGCAAGATATCTATTATTTTACAAGCCATAGAAGAGGTATCAAATAGTGCAAAAATTAATTCCTGAAATAGTTGAGATAGAAGATAGTGTCCTATTAGATGACATCAAAACTAAATTGCCAGGACCAAAGACATGCAAAAAACAAAACGTGGTAGATCTACGTACATATTTGACAAACTTTTATGGGTCATACCGAATCTAGATAACTAAAAATGTTGAATAAGTACTCTTTGTTGATTTTTAATGATTAAGATTACTATTTGAGATGTTTTTATTTGATGTAGGTAAACTTTTATGTTCAGTTTGTACTATAAATATTGCGTTTTATACGTCATGCCCAAACCTCCCTCAAGGGGGTGCCCAAGCCTCTCTGCCATAGGGAGCTTTGGGCACTTTTGACTTATTTCAGAAATTCTCTCGTAATTTTGAGATGGATTATAATTTTGAGAAATTTCTTTATAAAATATCTAGCTAAATGTATGGTACAATAAAACTTGGCAATACATGTTGATTATATTAAAAAATAGAATTTTTACGCGTTATTTTGTGAAAAAGTGCCCATCCCTCCCCTACCTCCCCTACATGTCGCCTTCGGAGACATGGGTGCTGCTGATATACATTTTCAGGTCACAAGGGTAGGTACATGTCGCCTTTGGGGACATGGGTGCTGCTGATATACATTTTCAGGTTACAGTGGACATGTCGCCTTTGAGGACCTAGGTGCTTAGGTAAATACAATTTCAGGTTACAGACAACGAGTCGCCTTCGCCGTACCTACCTAGATATATAACTTAACTCTATCTAATTTTCAACATATATAATCGTTTCAACTGTCAAGTCCAGAATTGTTGATGTTTTGATTCCAAGGTATCTATTTTTACCCGACTGAGCGTCGCAAAGTAGGATAACGTGTTTATAGGTCTATTTTGTTATTGTAGATACTCTAAGTAGCATAGTCCTCGTTTTTCTCCATCGAAAATGGCACACGGCAAAATAATACTGACCATCCAAGATTAATAAGCTATCGAGTTCAAAACCACAAATCGAAACCCAATACAAAAACAATAGCTTTACAATCACAATCATAAAGCTATCTGTTTTCCGCGTGACTGTCCAACACTTCGTTACTTGGTACTGTCGGTTTCAGATACCGTATCGAATTGTTGATCAATGAGGAAGTATTGGGTTTTTAATCACTTTTCTAACCGACTTCAGAAACGAAGGAGCTTCTTAATTTGGCTGTAGATACACAATGCGTTACAGTGAGGGTTAAAGAAATCTTCTAGACGTCTAGCCGAAAAAGCTTTTGTTTTACGACTATTGAAAATTCGAGCTTTTCGTAAATGATGAGATTATGTTTACTAGGTCATTTATTGGAATTATGTTTGTTTATTGAGTTTGGATTACTGTTCAAAACATTTACGGCGACTTGTATGTCATTGTGCTTAAACAAATTAAGCTAAAATTCTAGCTAAATTTATTTTAAGGGTAGGTAATTAAAAATTAAATTCTATTTCAATAACCACAAGATTGATATTATACTTAATAATATAATCAATTTGACACAACCTAAATGTGTTTAATCAAAAACTGGCTAAAGTGCCAGTCTTTAGTATTTGTTGTTATAGCAGTAAAAGAAATAGGTAAGTACCTACATCTGTCAAAATTGTAACTTCCTAGCTTTCACGATTCATGAGATACAGCTTGGTGACAGGCGGAGTCTTAAAAATCGATGAACACCGGCATTTACAATAAAGAGTGACGTCATGCGTTACGTTATTGACAAGGTAACCATAGCAACGTATTGAAGTATGCAAAATGGTAGTGTCAACGATACAAAAGAGTTCTTAGACGTTATTACGTAAAATGTCTTAAAAATGGCGAAAATAAATATAAATATTGCAGGACATTCCACACATCACCATCTAGCCCCAAGCTAAGTAACTAGACTTGTGTAACGGATATACTACTTATATACTTTTCTTTTGTAAATATATACTTATAATAAATAAATAAATAAATAAATAAATAAATAAATATTGCAGGACATACCACACATCGCCATCTAGCCCCAAGTTAAGTAACTAGACTTGTGTTATGGGTGCTAGACAACGGATATACTACTTATATACTTTTCTTTTGTAAATGTATACTTATAATACATAGAAACAACCAGACCACAAACAAATATCTAAGCATAAATACTTTTCTGAGGCGGGAATCGAACCCGCAACCCTGTGTTTGGCAGTCCGGCATGGTGACCATTGTACCAAGGGTCGTCAAAAAATATAAATTCGCGTGCCACATTTATTTGGCCTTAAGCGTCAATTTCATATTCCATGGGAATATTCGCGCGTGCTTCATCAAATCGATCAAATAAGCTATTGTTTAAATTAAAGCTAATCAATTTGTAAAATACCTTCTGAATTTTCGACTAATTTTTCTAGAATATTATTAAATGTAAATCGCGTTGCGTGTTTTTGTTCGAGATTTTTTAAGCGTTGTTTTTGTACAGAAGCATTTTTGGTAAGGTATGTATTGAAATGAGTTTGTGCATTATTCATTCAGTAGATAGATAGAAAGATAACTTTATTGATTACTTTTTTACTTACTTTTACTTTTTTAGGTAGGTTTGTGCAAATTAAACCTATTAGGATTTGCTTCTTTTTGTATGAAAACAGAAAAAGAAAATACGTTCCTACTTTGAACTCGGTATTCCTATATACCTATCGAAAATATAAAAATCTTGTGTCACAGTTTTAGTGGTTATACCTCCAAAATGGCTGGACCGATTTCGATGAATTTTATATGTAGCAGTGATCCACGGTTTCACCCGTGTTACTCCCGATCCCGTGGGAACATCGGGATATAAAGCCTTCCTCGATAAATAAACTATCCTACACAAAAATATTTTTTTCAATCCGAACCAGTAGTTCCTGAGATTAGCGCGTTCAAACAAACAAACAAACAATGAAACAAACTCTTCAGCTTTATAATATTAGTATAGATCTATTCAATAGGTCTGAGAATAAGTTTGTAACTTATTTTATTTAATCTCGTGTCTTTTTTTTTTCTTTTATTATGGCTTCGCACGTGTGCATTTAGCCAGTGTCAAGTTATATTTTGCATCAAATTATGACCCGATTTTTCATAAATCATAAATGTTTCAATACAGTCAAAGTCGTCATAGTCCGTCAAGTCAGGGGCTATAGTAAAGCGGTGGCAAGTTTACCATAACCTTAATAGGAGATTTGGAGGCAACGACAAAACTGCATGTTTGACACTGATTTTTACTTTCACTACACTTGTGCACTTTCACAGAACTAAATTGAATAATATTCCACCAGAATTATACAATTCAACTCGGGTTACATCTAAGTTTCATGAAAATAAAACTGCAGCACGACATGTTGTTAACTCGTTCCCGCCAAAAAACCTAATCTCGTGTCGATATTGGCAACTAATAAGTTGCCAAACTCCATCCTAAACAGCAGAACCGATTTCTGTATATTGTGAGGTCTGAGAATCTAACATCAATTTTTATTCTTTTTCTTTATATTTTTTTATGTGGCAAAACAACGTTAGCCGGGACAGCTACTTAAATAAAATACTGCCGATGTGCTCTGGCCTTAAAACTGGCAATACCAATACCTACTTCCCGTCTTCGCCTAAGACAAACCACCTATTCCTTACACGATTCGTGACAAACCTGACAGTCAATCTTTACTTCAGTTGAGTACCTCGAAAGTCAAGTCTAAAGCTACTAGAGATATAATACCTGGTAGGTACAAAGAGAGAACATCACTTTCTTTTTCAAATTGTCTTTATTTGGACTCGAAATTCTGTCACATTTAACGTAAAAGTAGGAGCTTGCGTTCATCGATGAATAGCAGATACTGCATTTTAAATTTCCCAACGTAATCCAATAGAAACTCATATTTATATAGATTTACGAAGCATCAAAAAATCGATTTGATGCAGAATAGTTAGGTACTAAGAATCGTATGAATTTAAAACATTAGATGGGTACTTTGTATTATTTGGCAAGAAGCTGTCCGCCGCCGCCCATTCCGCGCTGACCCTTATGGTTAGGAATTAAATTTCTCTCCCGACAGCCTTGGATGCGTAGTGGGCTAACACCCACCTGCTGCTGTTGTTTATGTAACTATTGTACAAAAGTAAATTAAAAGTATTCTATCCGTTGTTTAGCGACTATAACACAAGCCTACTTGATTAGCTTGAAGCGAATGGCGCTGTGTGCATTGTCCTGCAATATTTATTTATTTATACCTAAAAGGTTCTGATGTAGGTACTCTATATTGTAGTTAAGAATAATTATTTTATCTCTATACAAGCTACTATAAATTGAAGTCACGAGAGTTTTCAATTTGCGTTTTGGATGAGGCGCGTGCAAAGAGAGATAAAGCACAATGAATTAGACAGAGCATCTGAAATAGGATTATATTTGCCCGTATTATTTGACTGATTTAAATGAACCTAAGTCGTACCTATCTACTAATAAACAACAAGTCACCAAATAAAAAAACTATATCAAAATCAGTTCATCAGTATGGGAACTACTTACGATGCCACAAACAGACATACCCGGACCCACCTGGTCCAAAAATAGGGGTGTTTTTGGATTAACATTTTTGGGTCAATGATTAAATTATTGTTCTCTCTCTTTTTAACCAAACACATCACCTAACTAGAGTAATGTTTTCTGCTTGCTCTTATTCAAATTTATTTATGGTTTGGCGCATAGCAAGATAGATCTAATAACTACTAGGTCACTAGGCTTTACTAGGTCTATCTTGCTTTTGACCTAAAACTGAATATACCTAGGTCTTAATTCACCTGTCTCTCGTTTAGCCTAGGCATATTAGGCTAATTCCGTTTACAGAGAATAAACGAATGTTCCCAAATCTCTTACAGACCTTTCACAACACCCATGTGGTGATGCCATAGCTGCGGCTACTTGCTGGGATCAAGCCAAGTCCCGTAACATGACTACGTTGCTATGGTTACCTACCATGTCAACAGAACGTGAGCGGAACGTGACACTTTTTTATGAGTGCATCACGGTGTTCATCGATTTAGAAGACGTTATCACGTCAATAGAAGATAGGAACTCCTTTTCTATGATGATACATGGCTGATGTTTTAATTTTGAGAATCCTTCTACCTAATTTAAATCTCTATGGCCGCGTACAATGTCGGCCGCCCATCACGAACATCTAACTTTTAATCTCTTGACTTATTATTAAGCTTGTTTAGGGTGAAATGTTTAGATGACGGACAGTCGAGAACCAATAGTCCAGACCACCTCTAAGGTGTGACTATGGAAACTGTAAAGTTTCCTAAACGTCAGGTTTTTACACAAAACGCGATCAATCTCTTCTTTATCATTGTTCTTCTTATGGTGCTTCTCCGACTAACGAAGGTTGGCAGTCAATTTAGAATATTATTCTCTATTTCTAGCGAGGTGAAAGAGTTCGGCTGCACTCGCTATCCCCGTCCACTCCCGGATGTTACGCAGCCAAGATTTTTTCCTCCGAATTTTCCCATCATAATTAGTTGCAGTAACTTGTACCTATCATGTCTCAATACATGTCCTAGGTAGGCAACTTTTCTTTGTTTGACTGTCTGCAAAAGTTCACGTTTCTGCTTTACTCGTCGGAGAACCTCAACATTGGTCACTTTTTGAGTGCAAGCAAGCATCCACCTGTATGCCCATATTTCAAACGCCTCTACACGTTTTCTGAGATCTTCTTTGATCGTTTCATTATCATTATATAGTATAAAAAAACTAAATCGAAATCGGTTCATCCGTTCGGGAGCTACGATGCCACAGACACACACACACATACATACGTCAAACTTATAAGACTCCGTCGTTTTTGCGTCGGGGGTTACAAACAGTCACTTTCCGCTGTCTGGCAATGTATGCTTAGATCTTTAAAACTACGCAACGGATTTTGATGCGGCTTTTTTAGAGTAATTCAAAAGGAAGGTATATGTATAATACATGCATAATATAGCCGTGCGAAGCCGGAGCGGGTCACTAGTCTCAAATAAATATCGCTGGACATTGTATACAGCGCCATCTAGCCTCAAGCTAAGCATCTAGGCTTGCGTTATGGTGACCATGCAACATATAGAATACCTAGGTAGGCTTTTTCTTGTTTGGTAACGAATAGGATCCGAAACTACTGGACCGATTTAGATGAAATTTGGTATGAGGACACATTGATTCATTGAGGATAACATAGGTTACTTTTTAATCCGATATTCCCACGGGATCGGGAGTTATGTGGGTGACATCGCGGAGTGCTCAAGTTTGTTGTAAAATCACAACAAATTTTACTTTAAATAGTAATATAATAAAATAATAATAGGAATACATCATTAAAAATAGAAAAAGACCTAGATATTTAACATTAAAAATACAAATAAATGAAGTGACCAGTTAGTCAATTAACCCACCCCTTATCATACCCGACGTAAAGGTTCCCATAATGCTAGAAGCATTATGGGAACATAAGCATCTGGCGCAGAGGTTAGCCATTCAGCGTGGCAATGCTTCTAGCATTATGAGAACCTTTACGCCGGGTACGATTAGGGGTGGGTTATTTGACTAACTGGTCATTTCATTTATTTGTATTTTTAATAATAAATAAATAATAAATAAATAAATATTACAGGACATTCCACACATCGCCATCTAGCCCCAAGGTAAGTAACTAGACTTGTGTTATGGGTGCTAGGCAACGAGGTTACTTTTCGTTTTGTATATATATACTTATAATACATAGAAACAACCAGACCACGTACAAATATCTGAGGCGAGAATCGAACCCGCAACCCTGTGTTTGGCAGTCCCGGCGTGGTAACCATTGTGCCAACTGGGTCGTCAAAAATCTATACTTAATATTATAAAGCTGAAGAGTTTGTTTGTTTGTTTGTTTGAACGCGCTAATCTCAGGAACTACTGGTTCGAATTGAAAAAATATTTTTGTCTTGGATAGTCCATTTATCGAGGAAGGCCATAGGCTACTTTTTATCCCGATATTCTTACGGGATCGGGACTTACGCGGGTGAAACCGCGAAGCGCAGCTAGTGTTAAATATAATTTTAGTTTTAAATCGATAAAAACCGTCTTTGTTATTCGAATTGTCGTGGCCAGTTGCACGGCAGTCAAAACGTATTGTCGAATAGAGTAATAAATAGTTTTGCACCTATCTCGATTTCTCGCGGATCGTGAGCGATCTAACTCGGGATACGTCGCGCCTCTAAGGTATGGACACCTTGCTATTGTGGCCACCACGATTTTGTGTTTAGATTGTTTTCAACTACGTAGGTACGGTCGGCTGCATAATTGCAGACCCACCTTAGAGCTCCAAAACAGCTGCTATAAGAATGTTTTCAACACAAGCAAGATTTTAGACACCTGCTTTAGTTGAAGTTTCAAGTCTTCTAACTCATCAATTAATCAAACAAAAATTATTAGAATGAAAACATTCCAATACTAGTAATTTTTGAACTCTACCGGGGGCTGCAATTATGCAGCCAACTGTACAGTCGTAATTGCATATCACGAGTTAGACAACTTTAAACTTCAACTTAACCAGGTGCCTAAAATCTGCCTTTTATTGAGAACATTCTTATAACTACCGTTTTGGAGCTCTAAGGTGGGTCTGAAATTATGCCGCCGACCGTACATCGAGCGGGGTTGGCTTAGTGGTAGATACCTCGACTTTCATTCTGAAGGTCGTGGGTTCGAATTCCGGCCGACCAATGGATTTTTCTTAAGAAAAAATTATGTACGCTAATTGACATTGCTCTTACGGTAAAGGAAAACATCGAGATGTAACCCGCGGCTTAGTTGGCTCCAGAAGTATTGACAAGTTCTCTCCTCTGGACATGGTCGACTAAGCTGAGAGGGTAGTAGGTGCTGGGCAAGCCTACACCATCCTCACGCAAAAAGGACACAATTAAAAAGGGTCTAATTGCGGAAAACAGCCCGTTCAAGTACAAATACATTCGATTGTCGATTGTTCGATTGAGTTGGGGCTGAAAAGTCTTAGATTGGAGACCACGTACCGGAAAGCGCAGCGCGGGACGGCCTCCGACTAGATGGACGGACGACTTAACTAAGGTCGCGGGAAGTCGTTGGACGCAGTGAGCATGCAATCCATCGCTCTGGAAGTCTTTGGGGGAGGCCTATGTTCAGCAGTGGACGTCCTGTGGCTGATATGATGAGGGACATTTGAAATACCAATTAGCTGAACCCCACTTGACCAGAGCTCACTCGCACATCTATGTTTATTTTCTTGTTTAACAATGAAAGAATTATTTCTTGCCCTTGCTAATTACTTTTTTAATTAACATAAAAAAACACTTTCTTCATTATTTTAAACTGTCGAAGACGCCATTGTTTTTGCTTGGAAGACGCATTCAATGATGCTTTATTATCAATTCCCAGTAAAACCAACAGCAGTTTGTCCACAAAATGTGTGGTGATTAAAATCTTGGCCACCGCGTTTCGTGTTGTAACCAAACACACAAACATTCGAATTAATTCTGCAAAAACAGTATTTGCAATATATTTTTAATGGAAGAATAAGGTACCTGCAGGGAAGAAGGGACACCAAAAGGTTTTAAAAACGTTATTAGTGAAAAAATTCATAACAAGGAAATAAACAAATGAATAGTTTTTCAAATTGACAATAAAGCAAATATTTATCTAATGACCTGTTTATCCATTTTTAGGGTTCCGTACATCAAAAGGTAAAAGAGGAACCTTATCCGTGTCCGTGTGTCTGTCCGTATGTCACCACCAATTTCCTCAGGAACGGTTGGACCTAGCAAGTTGAAATTTATATCAGACTAGCTTTTGCCCGCGACTTCGTCCGCATAAAAGTCGAAAATGGACCAAGGAATCACGTTGTCCCATACAAACGTTGCCCCCCTTTTTCACCCCCTTAGGAGTAAAATTTTGATAAATCCTTTCTTATCAGATGCCTACGTCACAGAAAGACCACACCCTCCAAATTTCAGGTCTCTACGATCAGCGGTTTAGGCTGTGCGTTGATCAGTCAGTCAGTCAGGACAAAGAATTTTATATGAATAGAAGATATTAGGTATATTATCCCTATAAGGTGTATAAAAATCAAGGTACTGAGTCAACACCATAAAAAATATGGGTAAATTAATTACGAATTATTTAGTTTTTAATTAAGGTCGCAGGTGGCCCTTTTCACCCGCAGGTACCTTATTATTGTTTAGTTATTGTTAACCTATTAGCTACTATTTCGATTATATTTTATCTTTACCCTCCGAATTGCAGACTATCTTGCATCTCACTTCTTTCTATGCAGTGAGACAGAGACGACTGAAAGCCTCATAAAAAGCTGACTTTACTTTTTTTACTTGTTCCAACAAAGTTCGTTACTAGAGAACATAAATTTCGTTTTATAACTAATAAATGACATATTTGTTAAAGTAAATAGTAAGGTGCTAAAGTAGTGAAGATGATGGACCAAACTTCAAACGCAAAATAACTGTCGCCAATTTTTTTTTGAAGGTACTTATGTTCCTTTTTTTTTTAAATATGCTTATTTTTTTTTCTTTTTTTATCGGATGTTGGAACGAAGTTCCTTATGGCGCGTTGCGAAAGGGAAAAAATTAAGACCAAAAGTTGTAACGACAACAACACTTAAGGTACCGACGCTCTCTCCATACAAACGTAGTCGACTGTTTCTTCCCTAGATAATGACACTAGCACAAATATTTTTGTTGCATAAAACCTATAACTGCCACGACTATGCCCCTATTGTCTTGATTTTCTTCATTTTCTAATTATCATATAAAGTAAGAGTTAAAAAAGGCTAAATATTTTTATAAATAAGACATAGGGGCATAATCATGGCAGTTATAAGTCTTATGCTGCAAAAGAAATGGAGAGAGCGCCGGTACCTTTCCTCTTAACAATAATTTTCCGTGCAATAATTAACAACTTTAGTTTTATATGTAAAAGGCATTTTGCTTTTGGCTCCTATTTGCGCATTAAATATCAGGACATAATGGTGGAGAAATCTATTAAAATTGAATGAGCAACAATGTTGCTTAGCAATTTCGCTGTAAACTTAACATACTTTTTATCACAGTTGCTCATAAAGTGGATCTTATTCAACGGCTTTTAGGCTCATAATCCAACATATTATGCACGCGTGCGTTTTACATTGCCAACCTAGCGCTGTAAAGTTATCCCGATAGGTTATCTTACTGCTAATTACATACTGTTTTGATGAATAAAAAAGGTAGGTACCAAAGAGTTTTTTAGCTAGCAAAAATGGTTGCCTCTAAAGTCGGTTTACGAACGAAAATTTTACGTGATAATGACTTTTGTTGTTTATTTTTTGTTTTTTCTTTACTTAAAAATATTGTTTTTCTGTACCATTGTATTTTGTTCTTAACCCCCGACGCAAAAACAAATGGAAAAAACCCTAAAAAATATTGTATGTCAGACGAGGCTGTATAGGTTAAAAGTCTTTAGCCTGGCCTTTCCGGAGCATAATTAACAAAAAAATATTGCCTTAAAAAATGTAAACATAGACTTATCACAAATATTTTGTTAATTATTATTTTGTTTTCTTTTCAAGTCTTTTCTTTTATTCGCAACTGTGATAAAAAACGTCGTACGATATACGTGTGGAATTGATCTTTGCATCTTGGCTTCTTTAACATCATAAACGTCATGTCAAACGTAACGTCATTAACCCCCTCTATGCAAAGATCAATTTACCACACTTATATCGTAATGTACTATTACGTTACTTATTTGTTTTATGTTATCTCCTACCATCCCAGGAAGGAAACAGTCGACTACGTTTGTAAGGAGAGAGCACCGGTACCTTTTCCTCTTAAGTATGGGGCCCATAAAACATGCTACGGAACCCTTCTAGCGCGAGTCCAACTCGCACTTGGCCGATTTTTAATTAAAACTTCATTATCAAACATAAATACTTTTTATTTAGACATACAACTTTTCTTATGCCTTAAAATCTCAATCGGAGTCATATACAACGTTTCCTTACAATTATCGCACTTATACTCTTTAGCATTAGGTTTATTTTCCCTTGTCGGTTTAGTTTCGGCTTCCTTTTTAACTTCTTTTTCGGAACAAGTGAAATATTTGTGTTGTAGCCGTTCTATGGGTGACAGACAGACAGTTATGTCGCAGTTTGGACAGGTATATGGTTGGGAATATGTTTCTTCGTAGATTTTGTAGCTCCATTCGGTGTCGACAACGCTGGAATAAAAATATCTTGTATATATTATATCACTAGCCCTTTTAATATAGGGAATAATATATAATATATATATTATTCCCTATATTCCCTAAGGATCGGGACATAAGTCCCGATCCTTAGGGAATATCGGGATAAAAAGTAGCCTATATGTTAATCCAGGCCTTCAGCTATCTACATACCGAATTTCATTGCAATCGGTTCAGTAGTTTTTGCGTGAAGGAGTAACAAACACACACACACACACAAACTTTAACATTTATAATATTAGTAGGACTAGCTGCGCCCCGCGGTTTCACCAGCGTTCTACTTTCTTTAATTTTTTTAAGCATAGCTTTTATCGCAAGCTTTGAGCGCGGCGACCGAATCAAGATATTCCGTTACGAAAATAAAACCTAACACCCCCCACTCCGCCTACCATGTAGCTCGGCCGAGCGTTCGCTTAACGTGTATGTATATGGTACGACTGTACGAAGCTCGTACGATGCAATAGCTTTACCGCGACAGTCCCTGAGTGCCACACGTTTTTTTTTCTCATAAGAACCATCTCCTGACAATAACAAACACAACAAAAAAATGAATAGCTAAATCGGTACAGCCGTTCATGCGTGATGCCTAGACCAAGGAAAATAGGGATGCATTTTTATATACATATAAATTATTCTTTTTTTTAAGAAAGAAAGAAAACAGGTTTATTTGTAACGAAACTACAGGACCGATTTTGATGAAACTTGGTATGAGAATGATTCATTGACAGTAACATATGCTGGATCGGGAGTTACGCGGGTGAATCCGCGAGGTGATGATAGTAACTAATAATAATTATGATGCTTGAAATATATATTTATTTATATGTTAAAGTTGCTTACCAATTAAAAATAATATTATCAGTTACAAAAACTCCACCCTTCTTCTCACTGGCACGGCATTCGAAACCTTCTTCAAATGGGTTAGGGTCTATTGTTGGATGCACATCATCACTCCCACAGTAAATTACCTTCAAATCGCCGGGTAACAATCTAAAATAATAAAAAATATTTAATAGAAAAATATTGTAAACCTTGCTTTGCAACATTCATTTCTAATCCTACTAATATTATAAATGTGAATGTTTGTGTGTGTGTATGTGTATGTTTGTTACTCCTTCACGCAAAAACTACTGGACCGATTGCGATGAAACTCGCTATATAGATAGCTGGAGACCTGGGTTAACACATAGGCTACTTTTTATCCCGGGATCGAGACTTACGCGGGTGAAACCGCGGGGCGCAGCTAGTACTTAATATAAAATCCGGCCAATTGTGAGTTTGATTCGCGCAACAAGGGTTCCGCACTATATTTTTGGGAGCCCCTCATTTTTAGGGTTCCGTTGCTCAAAAGGTAAAAAAGGAACCCTTAGTTAGGTATATCACTTTTTCCATTGTTCACCTGTTTTTAGTATTTATAGTGGAAACAGAAATACATAATCTGTACAGAATTTAACTGTCTAGATATCACGGTTTATGAGATACAGCCTTGTGATAGACAAACAGACAGACAACGAACGGACAGCTAAAAAAAAATGAAATTAGTTTTCTTAAAATGTCTACTATATTTTCAAAATATAGTATAAAAAACCTTAAAAATATGTAGCATGGCTTATTAACTTTCTTGAACACTTTTCTATTAAGTTTGAAGAAAACAAATCCCACAAAGAAACGGAAATGTCATTAAATTAAATTGACATCGTTGCAGATTGTATATGCACGCATTTGTAACTCGGGAGTCAAAACATGTTTTCCCTCCTTGTGCTACAATCTAATCTTTATAATGAGTGAAGACCCAGTTGGCACAATGGTCACCATGCCGGACTGCCAAACCTAGGGTTGCGGGTTCGATTCCCGCCTCAGACAAGTATTTATGCTTATATATTTGTCTGTGGTCTGGTTGTTTCTATGTATTATAAGTATATATTTACAAAAGAAAAGTATATACGTAGTATATCCGTTGTCTAGCACCCATAACACAAGTCTAGTTACTTAGCTTGGGGCTAGATGGCGATGTGTGGAATGTCCTGCAATATTTATTTATTTATTTAAATCGCGAAAATCAAATAAAAGACATCCTTTACCTCTTTATTGCGTAATATACTCGAGAGTTCATAAAAGCTGATATATCACAGGAAAGTTCGTATTGCAATTCGTCGTAGTTTTTACTGAATTTCTGTTTCGATAATTCGTTTTCAACTGATTTGTTTGGATTTGCGTCTGGGGAAAAAACAACATTTTTCTTATTAGTTATCAGAAATTAAAGTAAGTAATCAACAAAACCATTTTTGAAGAAAATATTAGAAATTAGAAAGGCAAAAACGAAAAAACCAGACAAATAACATTGCCACAAATTACATATTTACTAAAAATTAAATATATTCAAAAGCAAAACTTAAAATTAAATTACAAAATATTCAATATTTACTCAAAAAATAAAAGTAACTCAAAACTACTAAGTACACAGAGCTTTTCGAATGAATATAACCTCAAAATTTTTCAAAAATCGTAGAACAAAAGATGGTTATTAGGGTGCACAGAAGTATTCTATCCATCATCTGGTCATAGCATAAGCCTAATTCCTTAGCGTGAGGCTAGATGGCGCTGTGTAATATCCTGCGATATTTATCTATTTACTCGCTTATAGTTTTATATACTAAAACTTTCCTTTAGAACCACTCTATTCACGGGTGAAAACAGCATGAAAATCGGTGGAGTAGTTTTTGAGTTTATAGCGAACAGATAGACAGACAGACGCGGCAAATGACTTTGTTTTATAATATGTAGTGATTTACCTGCAAGACGTCTATTAATTAATGCGTCCCATCTTTGTCTGAGTTTAGTTGCTTTGAGCAATAAGTTCATACCATCCTCAGGGTATGGGAACTCACATAACAGCCAAGAATCACATACTATTCTGTTGGATAAAATATATTACATTACTAGTTGCGCCCCGCGGTTTCACCCGCGTAAGTCCCGATCCCGTAGGGATATCGGGATTAAAAGTAGCCTATGTGTTAATCTAGATCTTAAGCTATCTAGATATCGAGTTTCATCGCAATCGGTCCAGTAGTTTCTGCGTGAAGGAGTAACAAACATACACACACACATACAAACACACACAAACTTTCACATTTATAATATTAGTAGGAAGTAGGATTAATATAAAATATACTGGTACTTGTATATGGACTGTTTTCCGCCATTGGACCCTTTTTAATTGGGTCCTTTTTGCGTGAGGATGGAGTAGGCTTGCCCAGCACCTACTACCCTCCCATCTCCAGAGGAGAGAATTTGTCAATACTTCTGGAGCCAACTAAGCCGCGGGTTTCATTACGATGTTTTCTTTCACCGTAAGAGCAATGTCAATTAGCGTACATAAATGTTTCTTAAGAAAAATGTATTGGTGCACGGCCGGCCGGGATTCGAACCCACAACCTTCAGAGTGAAAGTCGAGGTATCTACCACTAAGCCAACACCGCTCTATATATTAGATAATTCATATATTAGGTAAATAACTGTATGCAAAATAGTATGAAGCAAAATTATTAAAGTAAAATCTCACCTACTAAATCCAATATTAGTATCAATCGAATGAGCTAATAACATCAAAGTTTGTGCAGCCGGCATTCTCATTGAGTTCACTATGTAGGGTTTTGTTGTTTCTAGAAGAGATCTGAAATAAATCAATTGAATAGAATAGATATTTATTAGAAGAGCAATAAAAATAAAAACTTGAGAGGTGTCAAGTGACACCCGGATGAAACGAAGTTCCTTTCGATTCATTAGTGAAGGAATTGTATTTTTTTTTAAATTATAATATTTTTTTATTAACAAATGTAATGTAATATAAACTTAAACAGTAGGGTTGCTTTCCGGCTTACAAGTATAGCAAAAAGTGTCGTTACAACTTTTGGTCTTAATTTTATCCGTCTAGCCCCCTTTTGCAACGCGCGATAAGGAACTTCGTACCAATAAAATTACAAAAAATGGGTTCGTGTACGTCCGTCTGTCTGTATGTCCGTCCGTCTGATATTTATTTTGCGGGCAGCTTCAACCTGTTTATTTTGTGTTACGCAGCTTAAACTTTTTACTTTTGGGTGACGAAGCTTCAACCTGTGACTTTTGTGTTAAATACAGTTATGCGCGCGCATCTTAAAATTTTCTCTCATCATTTTTCATAACGCGACTAAAGAAATATAACTTCAAATAATACAGGCATAATAAGCAAAGCCAGGATTGTAACGAATTAAAAAAAAATAGGACATATATCGTGTTTCATCATATATAGGATTCCGTACCCGAAGGGTAAAAACTGGACCCTATTACTAAGACTTCACTGTCCATCCGTCCGTCCGTCTGTCTGTCTGACACCAAGCTGTATCTCATGAACCGTGATAGCTAAACAGTTGAAATTTTCACAGATTATGTATAACAAAAAATACTAAAAACAGAAATGGGGCTCCCATACAACATGGTACGTCGTGCACGAGTTCGAGAACCCTTCGTGCGCGAGTCTGGCTCGCACTTGGCCAGTTTTCATACTTACAAATAACATAATATTTGATGGGCATGCGACAATGTCAATTTCCCCATATAGTGTGCGCATGAGTGCATATCTTGTTCAGTAAGTTGTAACGCTCTAGGATTCTTGCCGAAATATGATGTTGGATGTAGAAACACGAACGGCTTGCTCCATGTATGAAATAGTTGTTCTGATACAGACTGAAAAGATAAAAATAATATTGGGATTATTAAAATTTCAAGACCTATGGTTTTTATATTATTTTCCGTAAATATAGACTAATTTGAGATAGGTACCTACTAATTTGAATATTTTTTAAGATTTTCTCACTAGTTCTTTTTTAATAAATTATTGGATATTTCTAAACTTTTAAACGTGGTGACGTCACCAATGGCTTAATATTAAATAATTAATTTGTCTTTAATTATTAGTTATGTAAAAAAGTGTGTCCATATTTATTAGTTGGATGGCTATGCTTTTGATATTTTTATTACGGCACATGTCGATTTCGTCATAACGCCGATGGTGACGTCATTAGAGTGCAAGTGAAAGTCAATATGCTACTTACATCAACGTTTATTTTTGATTAAATGTAAAAGAAGTCTATTTCTCTAAATGGTGTTGTCCCAATTCAGTATTTCGCAGTTGTAACGATAAAATTAGATATGATGTAAAATTTAATAGTACATTACGATATAAGTGTGGTAAATTGATCTTTGTACAGAGGCGGTTTATGACGCGCGAGCGGCAGCGAGCGTGTTAAGAAGCCAAGATGCAAAGATCAATTCCACACGGATATCGTACGACGTTTTTTATCACAGTTGCGAATAAACCGACTTTAGAGACAACCATTTTTGCTAGCTAAAAAACTCTTTAGTACCTACCTTTTTTATACATCAAAACAGTGTAACCCAGATAAATTAAGAATTTTTCACCTACCTAACATGTAATTAGCAGTAAGATACGTATTTAACTTATCGGGATAACTTTATAGCACTAGTTGGCAATGTAAAACGCACGCGTGCATAATATGTTGGATTATGAGCCTAAAAGCCGTTGAATAAGATCCACTTTATGAGCAACTGTGATAAAAAATAACTTATAACACATTAAATCTACGTCTCAAGTTACAAGAGACATTAGGAAGAACTTGATGGTATGAAGCAGCAGGCTGATTTACAAACCATCGGAGGCTACAGAAACGAATAAAACTGAAAATGCAAGGATGGCAACACGTCAAAAGTCGCGAGAGTGAAAGAGTAGCAATATTTTTTTTCGTTTCGTGCCCTGCCCATGGTTTGTGAATCAGCCTGCAGGTGTTATACCCGGTACGCCGCGGCTCAACAATGTTTCGTTGGAACTTGTATATGAGCTAATCTTCAGAAAAATTTCGCTTGCGCGATCGGCTCAGTAGCACCACCTCTTGGTGGTGAGGCGAAGTGTCCCCACAGAGGCTTGGCTTAGTAGAGCGGTGTTGCCCTAGTGGTAGATACCTCGATTTTATCCGGTAGGTCATGGGTTTAAATCCTGGCCGGCCTAGCACTAATTAACATTGCTCTTACGGTGAAGTAAAACATTGTATTGAAACCTGTGGCTTAGTTAGCTTAGTTAGTTCTTTCCTCTGGACACGGTCGACTAAGCTGAGAGGTTATTATAAGTGCTGGGCAAGCTTACTCCATCCTCACGCAAAAAGGACCCAACAAGATGTCTAGTTGCGGAAAAAACACCACGTTCAAGTACATAAAACCACGCGGATACATAATTAGAATACTGTAAGTATGTATATGATAAAATAAGCAAAAAGTAAGTTAAATATACCTTGCAATGATTAAATTCATCTGCAACAGCTACCTGCGGATACAGCGCCCGGCATAACACAATCTAAAAATAAAAACATAAAGAATGATTATTTGATGAAATCAATAAACTAATATTAAGTTATTAATTAATAAACAAAAATGTAACTGTATGAAGCTAAATAACCACAAACTACCGAAATGCAGCTGTGAAATCTACACTAATAATATAATTTTTTTATAGTAATCCTCCAGGTTCAGACACTACTGGACCGATTCTCATGAAACTTGGTACATTAATGATGATACATTGATTTATTGATACGTTTTATGCTGATATTCCACAATAATTGCGAACTTAGTCAAACATTGATAATAATACTTCTATATAGGTATAAGATTTTTCCATTCTGTTACCGTCAGTCGTAGGCCTAAATTTGAAATTTTCACAAATTATTATTGAATGAACCGAATGAATGAACTATAAAATCACCTTCAACATAGCCAAATCCCGTCCACTCGATGCACTAGCCCCGGATATCAGTCATTGTATTCTATTCGCTTTATTATTAAGGCTAAATTTGAAAATTTCACAAATTATAATTGAATGAACCGAATGAATGCACGATAAAATCACCTTCAACATAGCCAAATCCCGTCCACTCGATGCACTAGCCCCGGATATCAATGATTGTATTCTATTCGCTTTATTATTAAGGCTAAATTTGAAAATTTCTCAAATTATAATTGAATGAACCGAATGAATGAACGATAAAATCACCTTCAACATAGCCAAATCCCGTCCACTCGATGCACTAGCCCCGGATATCAGTGATTGTATTCTATTAGCGTCATTTGTAAGCCTAAATTCAATGTCTCTTATGTCAAGTGAATTGTCTTCTTGGTCTTTCATTTCGTCGACTATTTCGTAGGAATCCATTTTGAGACGTTTCTTACGTTTCGATTCTTCGGCTGCCTTTTGTTTATATTGTCTGTAATAAAGAAAAAACAAAATACAAGTTGGCATTAGTACCTAAATACCCAATTAGCCGACCCAGTTGGCACAATGGTCTCCATGCCGGACTGCCAAACACAGGGTTGCGGGTTCGATTCCAGCCTCAGATAAGTATTCATGCTTAGATATTTGTCTGTGGTCTGGTTGTTTCTATGTATATAAGTATATATTTACAGAAGAAAAGTATATAAGTAGTATATCCGTTGTCTAGCACCCATAACACAAGTCTAGTTACTTAACTTGGGGCTAGATGGCGATGTGTGGAATGTCTTGTAATATTTATATTTATAATGTTATTGTTATAAAAGTTATTGAAATTTGCATGCATAAACCTAATTCTAACTTTATTGGAATTTCCGTATGTGATTCTTTATTCACATAAAGAAATTCAGTTTACCTTTGCAAATAACAACTTGTGATTCTTGTGACACCTAACTTTGTGATCTAAGAGTGATTATTTGCGAATAGGACCAAATGCGGATGAGTCCCAATATGAATAGGACCATTTTCCTAAATGGGACCAAATGCATCAAACTCGTAGTATGACGTCCCCAGTCGCGATAATAATATCATAATGGGCAATACTAGATTCGCATTTTTTTCTTAAATAATTCTGAAGCGATCGTTAGATTACTCACTCTAATTTGAACAATTACATTTACGAGAATTTGGCCTTTAGAAACCTAGACTAGAACTTTGTAAAAAGTACAAATACATTAAAAGTTTTTATACCTTCGCATATCTTTCAATTGTTTAAGCTGTCCGTGACGCACAGCCCTTTCTGCTGAAGACATTGACTCTGGTTCTATAGTTTCCATTAAATTGTTATCCTGCCGAATCAAACAAATTATAAGTTAATTAAATCCTTACCAATCATAATTACCAGATGTAGACAAACACCGTCTATACAAAATAGCGTACGAGCATTTAAGTAACCCCATCTGTTATAAATCTAACAAAATTAACAAAAAGTTTGAAAATTAGTCACGCAGATGGCGTTGTAATAAAGAATTAGAGAACTTTAATTAACTTTATTTTTACAAAGTTATTTAAAACAGCATAATATCGAACGTTTTACAAAATCAAAATAAAAAGGTCCAATATCTCGTCATTATTTATTAGAAGTTATTTTTCTCAGTTTGAAATTCATAGTTTACCTTTATTAATTTTTGAGCTAAACATTATGTTTGCCTCAAACAAGACAATATTATGAAACACATTCTAATATAGGTAAAGTATAAGGTAAAAATTGCGGCAGTGGCACCACCTGAATGTAAAGTATCAGTAGTAGTAAGTATGTATCATCATCTAGAAATGAGGCGTTTTTGGTATGACGGTAACACGACCTGAACATTATTTTAATTTAAAAAATATGAAACTAATTCTAAATAACGTAAAGTTTAAAGTAAAGGGAAAAATAACGGTGACGGCATCTAGAAATGCAGCGTTTTTTGTGACTTTTTTTGATCAAGGGTAGCAGTCTATCTCTGGTAATACATTGTCTATGATATTGTTTTAAAACTTAACCTGTAGTAAACTCCTCAGCTGAGCAGCCAGTTTGGTCAACTCGTAGAGCCTCTGTTCCTCGATCCCGCGCCGCTTGCACCACGCCTTCCCACCTCGGCTCTCTGCCTTTATTGTCAACCACGCACAGTATAGAGATAATAGGGTTAATGGGTCGCCGTGGTCTGATTCGTCGGGTTTCCGGGAGTTCTGGAAAGAATTATAGCATGGCAACACTGGAGCATTTACACGAATAGAAAAGAATATGATGAAATTTTCCAAAGATATAAGCATTTTAAGTCACGTGTTTTTTCATTTTCTTTATCAGACGACATTACACATATAGAAACTTCAAGAACGTAACATCCTTGAAAACAAGTAATTTTTGCCATTATTATTTATATTGTATGATATTTCATACAGCGCTGTCTAGCCCCCAAATGAGAGCGGTGTTGGCTTAGTGGTAGATACCTCGACTTTCATTCTGAAGGTCGTGGGTTCGAATCTCGGCCGGCCGTGCACCAATGTATTTTTCTTAAGACAAAAAAAATATGTGAGCTAATTGACATTGTTCTTACGGTGTGAAGGAAAACATCACGATGAAACCCGCGGCTTAGTTGGCTCCAGAAGTATTGACAAGTTCTCTCCTCTGGACAAGGTCGACTAGGCTGAGATGTTAGTAGGTGCTGGGCAAGCCTACTCCATCCTCACGCAAAAAGGACCCAATTAAAAAGGGTCTAATCGCAACAGGAAAACAGTCCGTTCAAGTACAGTAGGCAAATACAGTTGAGCTATCCATAAATTGGGTCAGAAATTACTGGAAGGGAACAGCTACTGCTTGGAGTCTTCAAGTCTAGAGTGAATAGGTACCTTCTAGGCGAGCATGCTACATTTTAGAAACAAAAATAAAGCTAATATACTATAGAACTATTTCTCACACTTAGCAGCACGGTACGGGCCTTTTATGCAAGCGCCGAGATGAGCAAGTGCAGTCAGTTGATTCATCAGCTCTATATTTTTTGTAATCGAAATGAAATCGGAGTGATATTGCAATGTAAGATAAGAATAGTTACCTCACATTCGAAATCCCGATGCGCTCTCGTAGTATATATGGATCTAATACCCAACGCAGCAGTGAGGGCAAGTGCTGAGTCACGTTTATGTGGAGGTAGTGTCGACGCACCGATGACGAGGGCCTTAGCTAAGGCAACTTCTACTGGCAAGTTGGATAGGGCTCGTCCTAAGGATGTTAGCTTCTCGTTTGATGTTAGGGCTCCCTGTAATATTAAAATGTAACTTGAATTAGTATCCCATGGGGATAGATCTTCTCGGTCAAACGACTGGACCGATTTAGATGAAAATCGACAAAGAATACTTTTCTTTTCGAAATTCTAGCGGGATTAGGATTACGCGGGTGAAACCGCAGCGTACCCCGCGAGTCTTATTCTCTCGCGGGGTGCAAATCCTGACTCATACTACAGTTCTATTCAAAAACTATTTAAGGGGGGGGGGGGGTCCATACGCCTACGACCTTGCTACACAGGTTACTAAATAGTTACTACTGCCACCGGTCGCCTTCGTTGGTGAAAATTGTTGATTGTTACGAATGTGTTTTGTTTTTCTCAAAAGTGCTGCGATGGAATTGTAGGTGAGATACTTACCGATATTTTTGTGTGACTTTGAGTCAAAAATTCCCTGTAGTATTGAAGCTATCCAAAATATAAGAATTAAAACTAATATAACTTTGAAATGACAAGGAATTTTCGTCTCAAATTACCGCATAATATTGGTAAAGATCTCACCTACAATTTTATTTCAGTACTTTTGAGAAAAACAAAACATGAATAACAATCAACAATTTTCACCAACGAAGGCGGCCGGTGCCGGACTTAGTAATATTAAATAACTTACATGTTGCTTCAACTCCAGTATAGCGTTTTCGACGCCCTCCTCAGGCGGTGCGTCTAGAAACGGAAACCTTCTGACATCGTTGACTCCAAGTGAACTCATAAGCAGAAGGAGAGAAGCGAGCGGTACTCGGGACACTTCCGGTGTGCTATACGGTTCCATGTCGGCGTATTGTTTGTCAGAGTATACGCGGTAACATACGCCAGGACCTGGGTAATTCACAACCTACCATTAATCTTCCATACATATAAAATTCTTTGTCCTGAATCACTGACTGACTGACTGACGGATCAACACAGCCTGAACCGCTGATCGTAGAGACCTGAAACTTGGAGGGTGTGTTTTTTGTATGACGTAGGCATCGGATAAGAAAGGATTTTCTGAAATTACACCCCTAAGGGGGTGAAAAAGGGGGGAAAGTTTGTATGGGACAACGTGATTCCTTGGTCCAATCTACTTCAAATTTTGCATAAACATTATTTAACAGATTTGATGGAACACGTGTTTCGTATTTTATTGAAATTTATCTCCTAACAGGGTTAAAGAGGGGTAGAAAGTTATTTTATAGGGATTTCCTTCGACTTGAACTCCTTAGTGCTTTTCATTTCAATTGAGTAAGACGAAATCGCGGACAAAAGCTAGTAAGATTATAAGATTTCTGACTTTGTTTGTTTTATTTGTTTATTTTTTGAATTGGATCTAGTTTAGTAATGACGAACTTGCATATGGATTAATTTACAATTGAATTGTATTTTAATGTAATTTAATCTGAAATAAATGAATATTATTATATATTATTGTCTGTTATACGTCCTGTATCACGGGGCTATGGAGCCCCGGACCTTTGGAAGGCATGCGTGGAGCCGAAGCCAACACGTAGAGGCCCTTTACAATAACAAGTTTAATAGCAAACAATGGGGTGGATTCTAAACCGGCGATTATCCCTGTCTACACTATAAAGTGCAACCAAGGACAACCTCCGGTTTGGATGAAAACTATTGATAATCTACAGGACAAAACTACTGGAGCTATTGTGATGGGATGGTAGTGGACTAGATACTGGGGAACTATGGATACTATGGCACCTGCCGTAACAATGTTCAATAAACACGTAAAAATGGCAGGCGGAAACTCGCCAACTCTCAGACTGGGCCACCCTAATAAGCCGAGTAAATTACAGCAAGGGGGCAACAGGAACGTGAGTGGCTGAAGGATGGAGAGGCCTCACTGGATTTTAAGTCATCGCTGGTAGTCCGAGCGAGCGGGGCAACTCATCACTGACGTTCAGCATCCATCCTTCGAGCATTTCTGCTATAGTGGCTCCACTCTGGACGGCCGGAGAAGGCAAGCCAGAGGGGGGGGGACCGCTTCCTCGTCAGGTTTCACTCCGACCAACCAACTAAGGCAAGCCGGAGATGAGGAACGGTGACTTCCCCCTGGAGAACTCGGGACCGCGGGGTCGTTACTCCCCGTCACCTCGCCTCAAGGTGCCCTGCGGGCTTATTATTTATTATTATTATTAAAGCTGAATCACTTCTTTTCCATCCAAAGGTTGCCTGAAAGAAATCGCTTTTAGCG
Source organism: Idaea straminata (assembly GCA_951213275.1). Taxonomy (NCBI): domain Eukaryota; kingdom Metazoa; phylum Arthropoda; class Insecta; order Lepidoptera; family Geometridae; genus Idaea; species Idaea straminata. The sequence continues at coordinate 11,281,568 of OX577861.1, forward strand.
ATAAGGCCGCCCATTTGTGCGACTTATACTTTCTAGCTATTACTTTACTTTGTGTTTATCGTGTTCTGTTTCTTCCTGTGTTGTACAAATAAAGTTATCTATCTATCTAATTTGGTAATTGGGATATATACGGTGTAACAAGGGGGTGCATCATCGGTTTCTGGGGGTTGGCGGCCCTCAGTGCCTATTGATTTAACCCCCCTGTATGTTTTGCAGATTCAAAAGTTATTTGGACTTTAGAGAAGTTTTAGTCATAATCTGATTTCTGCCTGAACTTCACAATTAAAACTTGTTTAAAAACTATTGCAATTAATAAATATAAGCAATTACAACTTGTTTAAAAAGTAGTTTGGCAATTACAATCAAACTAATTTTTAAACAAGTTCAATATTGGACCTTTTGTACCCCTACAACAATCAGTAGTGGTAGTAGTGGCTTTTCCAAAAATCTAATTATGCAGTTTTATAGTTTATGTCAAAATCGGGAAAGCGTTTTAGCATTAGGAAATGACCTTAGAAGCCCTTTAAAAAAATCACTCTGTATATCGCGCACGTTCATAAAAATCCTGATACACAATCTTACCAGTTCTTCCAGCACGACCTTTCCTTTGATCAGCGCTAGCTTTTGAAATCCAAAACTCTTTTAGCCTCTGCATTTTTGTGGTAGAATCGTAACTCATTTCTTTTACCTAAAACCATTTTAATAATATGAATAATAGTGTTTAAAAAAATAGGTCAGTAACAGTGGCGTAGCGTGGACCACAGTCGCCCGGGGCGGCGTCATAATTTACCGCCCTTTTGATGTCATAAAAATAATAATAATTGCAATTTTCCCCCATTTGACGTCATGAAAATAATAATAATTGCAATTTTCCCCCATTTGACGTCATAAAAATAATAATAATTGCAATTTTCCCCCATTTGACGTCATGAAAATAATAATGTTAGCATTTCGCCGCCCATTTGACTTAACAAATATTATAATTTTGACGTTGGTGAAAAAAAACGTAACGATATGAAAGAATTGCAAGTGGGTTAGAGCTAACTTCTTTAGGAACTAATTGTCTGACTGACCGCCTAATGGTGGTCCGCCCTTCCGACACCCCCCCCCCCTCGCTACGCTGCTTCAGTAAGCTGGTCAGTAATAGACCTATTAATTAAATCCGTTTTAATACATTTAAAGTAAATATAATCCTTTTAAACTAGTTTATAATATTTCATCTCACCTTGCCTGAATCAACGACGAATCTTATTCCGTCTATGGTAACAGATGTCTCTGCTATATTTGTTGATACTATACATTTTCTAACGCCCTCTGGCGGGTAATCGAATACCTAGAATTTAGGAAAAAGGTACATTTATATGGTTTTTTTTTACAATACATTAGCGTTTGACCACTATCACACCTGCCTGATGGTAGGTGACGATGCGGTCTAAGATGTGGCATGCTTTTCTAGAAGATACCTATTCACTCGCGACTTGAAGACCACCAAATTGTACACGTCAGGAAAGACAGACGCAGGCAACTGATTCCATTCCCTTGCTGTACGAATAAGGAATGACGATGCAAAAGTGAGGATCGATTTGAATGAAGATCGGCATAATGGTAGTTTAGGGGGATGAAGAAGAAAAATATACTTTGATCCCGAACTTACCGCGGTGTCGTGCCTTTGTGTGATGCAATAAATGATTTATCTATCTATTTAACCTTACGCGGGTGAAACTGTTGGGCCCAGCTAGTTACAATCCCTATCTTCTCTATGCATATAAAATTCTTTGTCCTGACTGACAGACGGATCAAGGCACAGCCTAAACCGCTGATCGTAGAGACCTGAAACTTGGAGGGTGGTGTTCTTTGTATGACGTAGGCATCTGATAAGAAAGAATTTTCCGAAATTCTACACCTATGGGGTGAAAAAAGGAGGGGCAAAGTTTGTATGGGACAACGTGATTCCTTGGCCAATTTTCGACTCCTACGCGGACGAAATCGCGGGCAAAAGCTAGTAATCTCTATAGAATACATAAAATTATCATGTCAAGGTTTTAGTTGCCAAATCACCTAAACGGCTAAAGCTATTTGTATGATTTTTTTTGTGAATATTCGTTAGGTCTGAGAATCGAACACTCTTCTTTTTTTTTCATTTTTCATCCTTTATATATTTTTTGTAAATGGTAAAACAACATTTGCTGGGACAGCTAGTAATGCATTGGCAAACGTCAAACTTAAAATGAGAGTAGCCGGGTGCTATCTCAAATAAGTAGAACTCAGCTATAAGTTACAGTGTTGCCACAGTAAAGTATGCTGACCCGCGGGGAAACCGCGGTGCGCTAGTAGAATAATATTAAAGTCTTACTTTATCCTGTTCAGCGAGTGACAGACCACTGTGTAAAGGCAAAATAATCCAGTTGTTAGTTTTATCCGCGTACTGTTGCGCCGCGTCGCATATAGCCGTTATCTCTTGTACTCCAGACATGAACACTAACAGATCGCCTCTCTCATCCTCTGTTAAATACAATCTTATATCTTTAAATGAGCAATTCTTGTGTATATATATATATATATATATATTATTGGAATCTCGGAATCGGCTCCAACGATTTTCATGAAATTTGGTATATAGGGGGTTTCGGGGGCGATAAATCGATCTAGCTAGGAATCATTTTTAGAAAATGTCATTTGATTCGTGTTTTATCGAAACTTACTTTTTTTATCTGAAAAATATGACTCTTAGTGACATCTATTGGCGAACTACTAATACTATTTTTTGTGAGCAATAAAGTTATTCCAGCAGATGGCGTTGTTAAGTAACACGAAGTCAATGAGTGTTTGCTTTGAGGTTAGACTAAGTAAAAAAAAATACCGATCAAAGCTCGGTCATCCAGGTACTATAAATTATAGGATAATATAACTATACTTATACAGGTGAATTTTTGACGTGGGCCTTCAGGGCTATATCCTAAACTATGAGAGATAGCTAAAAATGCTAAAAGGAGTTGCGTGCTCGATTTTGATAAAAACTAAAACTGCATTATTAGATTTTTGAAAAACTCATTACCTTAGATAGGAATCGAAACTGTTGATTTTTCAATTTAATAATCATCCTATATTTTTATACCAAAAGACATCAATTCTTGAAAACAAACATAGTACGGCAAATCATTAGACTTTTTCAAAAATCTAATAATGCAGTTTTAGATTTTGTCAAAATCGGGAACGCAACTCCTTTTAGAATTTTTCGCTATCTCTTATAGTTTAGGATAGAAGGCCCACGTAAAAAATTCAGTATAAAAGTACGCGTTCTTAAGTTATCAGTCTCGGCTCATGTATGCGCATGTTTATAAGGTAAGCCGTTGGACGCAGATGGCAAGCGACCGATCGCACTGGAAGTCTTTGGGGGAGGCCTGTGTTCAGCAGTGGACGTCCGTTGGCTGATTGAGGTGATTACTTACTCGGATATTTGCTATCGATCAACTGCATAATTTGAACATAGGGCTGCGGATCTAACTTGTCATCTCTGGTAGGTTTCTCATCTATAAACGGCGGTTTATAATTCAATTCAATTGGGTACAATCTTCCTGGTACCTGAAAATCATATTAATAGTGAACAAATATTTCTATAGGTTAAGTGACAAACTTTCATGTTGATATGCGATAATTTTTGAAGTTATTCATCTTAAGGCGCGTTAAGAAAAAATGACGAGTAAAATTTTAAGATGCGCGCGCCTATGTATGTTGAGAACTAGATTTTAAGTTAATTAAGTAACTATTATAATTTTATCATATAAGCGAACTGTTTTGTAAGTTCTTTTTGAGAAATAAAGATTCTAAAAGTCAAAAGTGGAATAGGTTGAAGCTGCAAGAGTGAAATTTTGAGATGCGCGCGCATCACTGTAACACTAATGTAAGAGGTTGAAGCTGCCCGCAAAATAAATATCAGACGGACGGACGGGCGAAAAAATATATGTTCATTCTACTAATACTATTAGAAGAGCGGTGTTGGCTTAGTGGTAGATACCTCGACTTTCATTCTGAAGGTCGTGGGTTCGAATCCCGGCGAGCTGTGCACCAATGTATTTTTCTTAAGAAAAATTTATGTGCGCTAATTGACATTGCTCTTACGGTGAAGGAAAACATCGTGATGAAACCCGCGGCTTAGTTGGCTACAGTAGTATTGACAAGTTCTCTCCTCTGGACATGGTCGACTAAGCTGACAGGGTAGTAGGTGCTGGGCAAGCCTACTCCATCCTCACGCAAAAAGGACCCAATTAAAAAGGGTCCAATGGCGGAAAACAGCATGTATACAAGTACAAGTAGTTATTTCATCATACTTACTTGAATAACCACAACAGATTCGGCAGAGAAATAATCTTCAAACAATTTAATATTGATAGTGGCAGACATTAATACCAATTTTATATCAGTACGGGAGTGAATGAGACACTTGAGGACTCCTAACAAAAAGTCACCCATAAGATGTCTTTCGTGGATTTCGTCCAAAATTATAACGTCATAATTTGGTAAGTTTTCTGAGGACATCTGAAATAGGAATTAAAACTTGAGAGGTGTCAAGGGACACCCGGATGGAACGAAGTTTCTTTCGATTAGGAATTTTAATAAAATCAAGAAGTGTCGTTACAACTTTTGGTCTTAATTTTTTCCGTCTAGCCCCCTTTCGCAACGCGCCATAAGGAACTTCGTTCCATTAATAAAGTAAATGCTACTTATCCTACTAAAGTACTGAAAAACTACTGAATCAATTGCAATGAAATTCGGTTAGTAGATAGATAGAGACCTGGATTAACATATAGGCTACTTTTTATGCAGATATTCCCACGGGATCGGGATTTACACGGGTGAAACCGCGGGGCGCAGCTAGTAATAAAAAAAATATCTAACTAATTCTTCTAGCTAGTGAATGTTTGTTACTCCTTCACGCAAAAAAAATAAGCCGATTGAGATGAAACTCGGTATTTAGATAGCTGGAGACCTGGATTAATACTAGTCTCCAGCTATCTGCGATGGCACAGATGTTATAATAAATGTGAACGTCTGTGTGTTTATTTGTAACCTCATCAAGCTAAAACTACTGACCAGATTCCGAGACCTTGATATCTAGATAGCTGGAATTATAGAATAGCATATAGGCTAATTTATATCTCGATATTCATAGAGGATCGGGATTTACGCGGATGGAAACGTGGTGGGTACTTCCCAGGGGAAGGGTTTTGGCATGAAGATGCCCACAAGTGCTTGTAGTCCTGATTGGTAAATATCCAAACTTAGATTAAATCTAGGACATAATTTAATGACCATCTAATGATAATGTCTATCTAGACCCTATAGTAAAAGTTTTCTAATTGTTGGAAAAAATTGCGCTATGAGAAATGTCAAGTATTATTAATCATTCTCATTTGCCTCCTGCTATTATGAAGAGAAAAACGAAATAAGGCAATGAAGAATGTTACTAGATATGCCAAATCAGTTGAAAGTTTGTTTTAGTAAAGCTTGTATGTATACAAATACACTAGTTTTTGTTGTAGTCAAAAATACCTATTAGTTTTGATTTTACAGGCGATTAAACTTACGTGACCGCATGTGACGTCAATTTACACCGCTCCGCTTAGTAATGCATCGAGTATGAGTCCTACTAATTGACGTATCGAAGTAATTCTTTCACTTGTATTTTTTATATTTGACAAAGAATATGGAGAGCTAATATTCAAAATTAGGTAACATTCTTCATTGATTTTATATGTAATTTTCCTAAAAATAAAGACTTATTTCGAAGTTCTTATATCTGACCTGTCTCAACAGAAGACCTTCAGTTATAAAACAAATCTTAGTATCAGATGTTTTACTCTTCTCAAATCTTATTTGGTAGCCGACTTTGCTTTCAAATTGAGTTAGCATTTCATAAGCCACTCGTTTTGATAGCGATACACAGGCGATTCTTCTTGGTTGAGTGCATGCTAAAAGAAAGGGGTCCGGACATTTAGTATGGGAGCTTGGCATAGTGTTTTTTTTTTGCGCGGTGCATTTCGAGACCCGTGCCAATTGATAGAGGGTATTACAGTAAACCAATAATGTCTTCACACCGAACCTATAAAGTGTCTCGGAAACGGGATATCTGGGTCTCGAAATGCACTGCGGCATATTAAGTTACTACAGGTAATATGCCAAAATGTCCAAAGGCTTTTTAACAGATTAAAATTGTACCTACCTCTTTGGAATGAGATCAGTGTCAGAAAATTTCAGTAAGTATAATAATTACTGGCAGATTTCATAGGGGAGCTTTTGAGAGTTTTTCACTTTCTTGTTCAGGGGGGAGTGATATAATTTAAAATTAGATTGGAGGTACCAGGGGAAAAAGAAACAAAAGACGAACAAAATAGAAACACAACTTTTTCAGTCGTCTTTTATTTCTTTCTTTGATTGCTTCTTATTTCTTTTTTCCCTGGACTAGAGAATCCTATAAAATTATACAGCTAAGCAGCTCCCTAGGGAAAGTATAGGAGGATTAGTCTTACATGTTCTTACCAATGTTTTGAAACCCAGCTTCATGCAAATACTGTGGTACTTGTGTAGATTTACCGCAACCAGTGTCGCCAGCTACTACCACCACTCTCTCATTTTGAACAGCAGATACAATTTCATTTCTGAAAAAAATAATGTTTAAATGGAGGTGTTATAAGTTTGTTTCCTATGTCTATTTGTGTTTATGGTCCATAATTAATTTTTTATTAGAAAACTGAATGGTCTGTGTGTGATCTTAGCTATATTTGGGTATCCTTAGCAAGGTCTATGGGTATTCAAAATTATGTAGAGGTTAGTACCTACTTTTTTCATTGTCGTTTGGGGGTTTTGAAATGTCTAACATTTTCTAAGTCTTAAAATTAAATAATGTTCATACACTTACCTGTACTTAGCAACTGGTAAATTCCTTTGAGCCTGCCTCAACTTTTTCAACTTATCAAACTTCTCTTTATTCTTAAAATCGATATACACAGAAACTATGTTTAGGAATGCTTCAAAAAGGTTTTTATCAAGTTTACGACCTTCACTTTCGTCTCTAACGATATCTACGTATTTTATACGCGTGTCGAAATTAATACAATCGAATTTACTGAAGTTACTACTTGATTTTGAATCACTTTTTACTTCAACAAGAGGTTTACCAACTTTCTTCAAAGTGGCTTCATACTTCTTCAAAAATACCCAAAAATCATCCAAATTGTTGGCAACAGTATTGCTTTCGTTGCTGTACAGGATAATTTTATTCAAATCTCGTTTATAATCAAGAAAACTAAATTCTTTGGAGCAGAAATTGGAGGAGGATGGGATGGGGCTAGTTCTTCTATGTTTCCGTCTATCTCTATCGGAGTAAGGTGAGCGTTTGCGTTTCAAATGCCTTGAGGAATCCGGACTTCTTCCCATTTTGAATTACTTTAGAAATAATTCTTGACCAGAGGCATTGATCAATATATTTATTTTGGATTGGATTTGTTATTCTTGTAGGTGTTGCCAGAGTCGTGTATAGTATAAGATAAGTAATAATTTTATTTTAAGGAATAGATACCTCAAAAATTAAAAAAACACGCAATAGACAATCCAACTAAAAAAGAAAATAAACCTGTAAATTAGAAATAAATGTATATTATTGTAAAAAAAAAGCGAGTAAAAAAATCCGTTACTTATAAAATTCCCGACGCTTTTTTGTAATAGTGTGGGTACCCTGGACGTGAAAAGCGCATGTATATGAGCTTTAGCTCATTAACCTTTTTTTTAAACATTTATAATAAATTTTAACTCTTTAAAGTTTTTTTAAAGTATTCCAGAAAAAGTTACAAAATATAGGTTGAAATGTCTTAACTGGCAACTCAATTCAAATGTCAAAATAATAGTGACATTTGTCATTTGAAAACTACTGCCAATGACAGTTCTTTCACTTAAATATAATATGGCATCGCACGTCTTGTGCATATGCCTTCCTCCCCCTTGTTTCTTTTTTTTTCTCTAAGCTTACGCTCTATTTTATTACTAACTTTGTAACGAAATATCAGCGTGGCGTTTTTGGGTCAACAAGAACAAGACACTACCCTCAGTAACATTTCAGAAACAAAACTCAAAACAGTCATATTTTTTTTTGGGGCACAAATAAAAAAATATATTCTCTATGGTAGTTTATCTGTTTTTGTCTTTGATTTGGTTCCGTCCCGTCCGCCATTGCGGTCCGCCATTTTGCTTGGTCGGAGAGTGAACTTAAAATTAAAACTGATGTATTTTGTTGTGTTTAACAAATATTTAGATTTGAATTAGTGCATAGAAATACTAATGGCTTGTTTAAATACGTTAAAGTTAGAAATAAAGACCCTAGAGCAAGTGTTTCCAAAAAACCATGAACGGTTTCAGATAATGTCAGCTAGTGTCGACGAACTGACCTGCAGATTCGTTGGCAGAAATGGAAAGAAATACGAAATACACGCAAATATTACGGTAAGTTAACCAATTGAAATGATTCCCTATCGTCAGAGTAAGTGATAATGTGAATGTGTATTATTGATTAACTGTTTATCGGGACAAAGGGTCGTTGTTTATGAGGGCAGGGCTGTCAACAATGGTTTGCGGAAGTTGAATACATTTCCTTGCTGTGTATAGCACGTTTTCATGTTTTCTAAGTATGAATCTACGAACATACTATGAGTACTACTGTTGTACTGCTAAATTTGAAGTAAGAATGGCTTGAAACTGGGAGTTACTCTCGAACATTGATCGCGGGATGCCGTGACGAATTTATCGATCATTGCAGTCCCATCTTGACACTCGACTGCATTCGTGAACCATTAAATACAGCTATTCTACAGTGTAACATCTGTTTTGTTTGCATAACGGTATACTGGCTCGCTTTTTTGGGACAAAGGCTCTTAGTCATCCTTCCTACCTACCTACTTTTTATTGTCAATTATTATTGTTGGAACCAACAAGAGATAAAACTACAAAGAATTTTTACCATAGTAAAATTTTGACATGACATAAGGCAAAGTTATGCCGAATAACTTCTGAACAAAGTTTATATTTAGGTACTTGACTGCTGAATTCTTTAGAGTTTTGTTAAAAGTTTTCCTTGGGTGCTTGTATTTGTAAATGTATTCTACATTTTTAGTTTCACATAAAAGTTAGATAGGTAAGTAAGTACCTAAATATAACTTTATCAACACGCACAGAACATAGTGCCTACATAAATTTGGGTACCTACTTATAGTTTATTTATGTAAGTATTGAGCTATGTAATAAACTTTGTTGTTTATTATGTAGGTACCTATTACTCTGTAGGGCCAATATACCTATGATTGATAAACAGAAGTTACTTATCAGTTTATTTACATAAATACATTGTAAAGTTTCTTAACTATGTCTATACATAACACTGATTATAGTATATCATGAGAATGGTCTTACCATAACTTTAATCAAATTTAAGTAAAAATATTTTAAGCGCTAATTAACATTACTCTTAGTGAAGTTCTTGGTGAAGGGAAACATTGTGATGAAACGCTGTACTTAGTAGCGGTGTTGGCATAGTGGTAGATACGCTGACTTTCATTCTGAAGGTCTTGAGTTCACTTTCATAAATTCAGACTAGGCATTAATGGGTTTTCCTTATGGAAAATTTATACCTGCCAATTGACATTGCCCAAATTGTACACGTCAGGAAAGACAGACACAGGCAACTGAGTCCATTCCCTTGCTGAAGATTGAAGAAGCAATAGTAGCTTGATAAGGATTGAAGAAGCAAATGGTTTGGAGTGGTTGTCTGGGATTTCCACGAATCAGAGTTCCATATCAGTTTGCCTGGTTGTATGCCGAAATAAATATACTGATTGCAGTAACATCAACAAAAAACTTGTTACTCGACCACACTTCTAAGCCTTCATTTTATTCATTCAGACACTTAAAATTAACATTCTTTGAATGCAAATTCTAATGAATATTTTTCAGTTAATTATGAATAAACAGTTAATATCAATATTATTCATGAACTTATGAATAATAATTGTAAATAAATAGTCATTTACATTAATCAATGTAAACTCAACAGCCTACAATGAATAAATTGTGGTGTAAATTAATGTGACCTGTGGTTTTGGCCTGCACAGTTTATATTCTACCAGCTGCAGCCTGCGTCTCGTAGGAATATCGGGATAAAAAGTAGCCTATGTGTTAAGGTCTCCAGCTATCGAAATACCGAGTTTCAACGCAATCGGTCCAGTAGTTTAGCGTGACTAAGAAACATACATACACACACAAACTGGTCACATTTATAATATTATTACGATGATACATCTTTATATATAAAAATTGGAAGACTGACTAGTATATCAACGCACAGCTCATGGCCATGGACGTATTTGACTGAAAGGCACACATGAAGCCATTATGAGTATTATGACGTAGCCATCTGCTTAGGATTTTTGAAATTCAAGTATCTACGCAGACAAAGTGAACGCATGAAAGTTTAAATAGAAAGTAAACTAAGCTGCGCCCCGCGATTTTACCATCGTAAGTCCGGGATTTGGATAATACTTAACCTCATGTTCTATTAGGACGTAAAAATGTCTGACAGACAGTATTACTTTTACATCTATATCTTCTATAATATAAAAATAAATAGCTGTATGTGTTGATACGCACAAATCTCGAGAACAGCAGCACCAATTTCGCTAGTTTTGTTGTTTGTTATTGTCAGGAAAAGGTTCTTATGATAGAAAAAAATAAGAAAATTGCGTAGAAAATTATAACGCGGTGAAACCGCGGGGCGCATCTAGTTTATAATATTATTCAATAAGGATAAGGTTTTCTGGGGGTCCATCTATCTTCATGCCCAGTTTTATTGTAATTGGGTTTGTTCATTATAAGACTAAGCATCCAAAAAATAAACAAATAAACTTTCACATCTGAATAAATATTTAATTTTTTTGTAATAAAAATTCCGAAACTATTGGACCGATTTTGATGAAACTTGAAATGAGGATACATTGGTTCAATTGCAGTAGCATGGTCTACTTTTTATCCCAATATTCCCACAGGATATTCCCTTACGCGTGTAAAACAGCATAGCACTGCTAGTTATAATATTAGACCACATTGACTAGATTCATTCGAAAGCCTTGTGCAATTGTAATCAATAGCTTTATTGACTTTATGCCGCTTTGGTTACAAATTCTAAACAAACATACATTTTCATAGTGGTACTTTGAACGAACAAACATTATTCTGACTAAGGTACACACATAGGTTTTATTGGTTTATTGCGTTTAGAAACACAAACATATTTCATTTCTCATAGACTATGATTCTTGACTGACTGAATATTTTATAAATCTGCGTACTGCACTCACAACTAAGTGTCATGTTATTGACATGGTAGGTGACCATAGCAACGTGGTCATGTTACGGGAACGTGAGCTATTGACAAGTTTTCTTGTGTTTTAATGTTTTTATTTATTTAAAAAAAAAAACATAAAAAAACGTGTGGCTTTACCGCGGCAGTCCCCGAGTGCCACACGTTTTTTATATGGAATTTTTAAACGAAAATAAAACCTAACACCCTCCACTCCGCCTACCATGTAGCTTGGCCGAGCATTCAATTGACGTATATGTATATCATGATGCAATCATCATGCGAGCTTCGTACAGTCGTACCATAATATACATATACGTCAAGCGAACGCTCGGCCGAGCTACATGGTAGGCGGAGTGGGGGGTGTTAGGTTTTATTTTCGTTGCGGAATTTCTTGATACGGTCGATAAAAGCTATGCAATAGCTTAAAATCCTAAACAACTAAGGCATTTCAGATAGTACTAACCCAAATGCAAGGAAAGGTTTTCGCGAATATTCTTTATTACCTCATATCTTCCAAACCACTTGATAGATATCTTTAATTACGGTAAGTATCAATAGATTCGAAAAATATAATATGGGGGTTTTCATAATTAAAAATAGAAATACTTAAGTTTATTCATGCCAGCAAAAAGACACACACACGCAAAATAACCAAAAAATAATAAAAGGTGAACAAAATAATTAAAGGTGAACTGGTTTTTTTTTCAAATATGTACTAAGTTTAGTAAAATTTTGTACAGGAGACATACCCGACCACACCGCCAGTATGGTTCGCAGACAGTGAGGATCCTATTGTGACAAATGCTGTGCAGATTCTGAGCAACACTGTCGGAAGGGACAATCATGTTATAAATCAGGTATGTATGTAGCACCTACTGTCAACAAAACACACAGACAAACTTCAAGGTTGCAAATTCAATTCCTGCCTCAAAAAAAATATTTATATTTGATTCTAGTCTGGGTGTTCCTGCATGTATATGAAGTATTTAGTTACAAACGGATTTTGATGCGATTTTTTAATAGATAGAGTGATTCAAGAGCAATGTTTTTTTTATCTAATACAAAACTACCACGCGTCCGAAGTCGCGGGCAGTAGCTAGTACACAAAGTACACATTTAAGTGAGAGGTTAAAAATCATCATAAAATCTACAAGGACTCAATTAGTCAGGTCCTTATCACAAGGATGTACAAACAGGCTCTGCAAGTAACATTTATATTACGGAATGCCAGCATTAAATGATTTATTTTAACAATGATTGTACATTTGTGTAAATTTACGCACATTTATGTAAATTCTTTGAGTAATTTCATAATTTTTAAACTCCATTATAGTACATTACGATATAAGTGTAGTAAATTGATCTTTGCATAGAGGCGGTTTATGACGCGCGAGCGGCAGCGAGTGTGCTAAGAAGCCAAGATGCGAAGATCAATTCCACACGTATATCGTACGACGTTTTTTATCACAGTTGCGAATAAAAGAAAAGACTTGAAAAGAAAAAAAAATAATTAACAAAATATTTGTGATAAGTCTATGTTTACATTTTTTTAAAGCACGCTTTACTGCACAATTTATGCTTGCCAAGCTTAATAGGATCAGGCTACTAAGAAATAGTTTCGGTAAATTCAAACCCTATGCGAACGAAGTCGCGGATGAAATCTTTACGCGTTGTAACTGTACCTATACATAGGCTTACCATACGTCCCGGTTTCACTGGGACGTATGGTAAGCCTTAATAGCTGTGTTTTTTGTTCTTCATAATTTTGATTGCACTTTGAAAATAAAAAAACACAAATAAGGCGAAAAACAAAACGAAAATAAGCCTACCTATACATATTCTACATCAATATCAAAAATATCAAACCAACCCCTAGCAACATAAATTGCAATCAACAGTCAGCTGTTCCCAAAGGGATCATAAACCCGACACAAATCCAGCGCCCTCTCTCTACATAACTTTTGACCTGATTATGTTAAAAACAATATATGGTTAATTTGCTTTTTGAGGGTTGGGGCTTGTTTTTTTAGGATAAGACTTCTACACTAAATTTTGTTCTACGACTTTTGGAATTTCGAATATTTTTAGGGTTCGGTAAACCGTACCCAAAGGGTAAAAATGGGACCCTTTTACTAAGACTCCTTTGTAAGTCTGTTGGTCTGTTACCAGGCTGTATCTTATCTGATGAATCGTGATAGATAGACAGTTTAAATTTTCACAGATGATGTATTTTTGTTGTCGCTCTAACAAAAAAATACAAAAATCCAAAAACACATTAGTGGGGCTCCCATACAACATTGTATGGAAGACTCCGTCTGTCTGACAGTCTGTTACCAGGCTGTATCTTGTCTGATGAATCGTGATAGCTAGACAGTTTAAATTTTCACAGATTATGTATTTCTGTTGCCGCTCTAACAAAAAAATACTAAAAACAGAAAAAAACGAGCTTCGTACAGTCGTACCATATACATACACGTTAAGCGAACGCTCGGCCGAGCTACATGGTAGGCGGAGTGTTAGGTTTTATTTTCGTTACGGAATTTCTTGATTCGGTCGCCGCGCTCAAAGCCTTGCAATAGCCTAAAATTAAGTGGGGCTTCCATACAACATGGTACGGGCGAGTCGGGCTCGCACTTGGCCGGTTCTTCTCTTTAAAAACCCAATTAGTACATGCAGTTATTGTTCCAGGTGGGTATATTGCTGAGGGAGCTGTGCAAGTTACACGGTGTACCGGAACCGCCGGATCTCGATTCGCTGTCGTTACCCGTGCACCCCGCACCACAACAAAGGTACTATTTCTACTCGTAGTTTACACTATCAGTGGTTCCTAACCTTTTAAACTGGTCACCCCTATGAATTCAGGCTGCTGACACAACGAAACTAATTTACCAACACCCCTAAACATTAAGACCCTGCTTTAGTTTGAAACATTCTAATAATAGTACTTGTACTTAAGTACAAGTACTATTATTAGAATGTTTCTCTGTTTTCCGCAACTAGACCTCTTTAGCTGGGTCCTTTTTGCGTATCCACACGCAGAGTAGACTTTCCCAGCATCCAGCATCTATATTATCCTCTCAGCTTAGTCGACCTTATCCAAAGGAAATGACTTGTCTATAGGTCTATAGTTGTTTTCTGTTGTCTGGAGCCAACTAAGTCGCCGATTTTATAACAATGTTTTTTTCATAAGAAAAATACTATAATGCACGGCTGGCCGAGATTCGAACCTACGATCTTCGAAATAAAAGTCGAGGTATCTACCACTAGACCCTAAGCCAGCCAACACCGCTGTTCTAATAATAATAACCGTGAGCCTAAATTGACTTATTGAATATTAAAAATTGCAAATTATTTGTGGGTAGGTTAGTTCTTAAAATCACCTTCACTAGTCATGATAGCTAGATATGATACCCCTATACCATTGCAGCGTCAATTTATGAAAGCTTTATTATCTGTATTCAGCTTGTACAGCTGCTTGTACTTGTATACAGGCTGTTTTCCGCCATTGGACTCTTTTTAATTGGGTCCTTTTTGCGTGAGGATGGAGTAGGTTTGCCCAGCACCTACTACCCTCTCAGCTAAGTGGACCATGTCCAGAGGAGAGAACTTGTCAATACTTCTGGAGCCAACTAAGCCGCGGGTTTCATCACGATGTTTTCCTTCACTGTAACAGCAATGTCAATTAGCGCACATATACTGTATTCAGCTTATTACCCCTTCAGAATAGCAGTTTTACCCCCTCGGGGGTAATTACCCCCAGTTTAGGAACCATGGCTTTATATTTCAATTACCTAAGATTTAATTTTATTGCTTGTACAGATTACCAAGTGTGACGTCAAATGGTGCCGAATCAGGCACCGAGGAGGATGAAGAAATGGCCGCGGAGGAAGATGAATCTGAGGGTGAAGACGACTTGCCACTTGAAATGGTTGACGATGCTGGACGAAGCAACAAGGTATGGTAGTCTTAAATATTGTAGGATGTTTCGTACAGTGCCATCTTGCCCTGAACTTAGCGAAGTTTTTATTACGAAGGTAATCAGATATCTATCAACATATTGTTATGTATTTATAAATAAATATTGCAGGACATTACACACATCGCCATCCAGCCCCAAGCTAAGTAACTAGACTCGTGTTATGGGAGCTAGACAATGAATATACTACTAATAATTATACTTTTGTAAATATATAATTATAATACATAGAAACAATCAGACCACAGACAAATATCTAAGCATAAATACTTGTCTGCGGCGGGAATCGAATCCGCATCCCTGTGTATTTACTTCTTTGGCTTTCCTCTAAAACAGTTCAGTGAAACTTATAAACTACTTTCTCCTTACATTCCAGGACGATATGGAAACAGAACACTTAGCAACCTTAGAGCGGCTCCGACAGAATCAAAGGCAGGACTATCTATCGGGCAGTGTCTCCGGCAGCCTCCAGGCCACAGACAGGCTTATGAAGGAACTCCGGGACATTTACCGATCGCATTCGTTCAAGAACAATATGTATTCCATTGGTAAGTAATACTTAGTATGACAAAGTTACAAAGTCATTACGAGGGCGGCACTGAAAATTTCGGGAATCAAGGAAGTGACACAACATTACTATTTAAAAATGTATTTATTGCTTTTCGAAGTATTCTCCGCAAAATTTGACACATTTTTTCATACGATGGAACCAATCATTAAAGCAACCATTCCATTCGGAAGTTGGGGTCTCCAAAATGGCCGTTTTGTAGGCGTCCACAGCTTCTTCAGGTGATGAAAATCTCTGACCACGCAATTTATTCTTTATTTTAGGGAAAGTATAGAAATCATTAGGGCTTAGGTCGGGGCTGTACGGCGGATGGTCTCATAATTCTATGTTTTCTTGCTCTAAAAACTCTTTTGTTCTGTTCGCGGTGTGAGAACTCGCATTGTCGTGATGGAGGATGATGCGGCGGCTGCAGTTCTCTTTACGGAGTTCAGAAACGACCTGTGGCAAACAAATGCTAGCATACCATTCTGCATTAACCGTTCTTTGTCCCTCAAGAGGAATAGTCACAACATGGCCGGTTTTGGAGACAAACGTGGCCACCATTTTTTTTGCAACACTCCGTGAACGAACAATTTTTGTTGGCTTTAACTCATTTTCGAACACCCAAACTCGTGACTGGTTTTTTGTTTCGGGTTCGTACGTGTATATCCAGGATTCGTCACCTGATACGATGTTGTATACAGCATTTGAGGATCCTGCGTGAAATCTTTCGAGAGTTCTGACGCACCAAGTAACGCGAGCCACTTTTTGCTCTTCACAGAGCGAATGCGGTATCCATCGGGAAAACAACTTTTTTACACCTAATTGTTCATGCAAGATTATTTGTATTTGACTCATGCCAATGTCTAAAGTTGCCTGAATTTCGCGGTATCAGCTTACGCACAGCATCAACGTTTTCTTGGGTGAGTGCAGTTTTTGGACGGCCTTGACGGGGATCATCACTGAGCTTGACACGTCCACGTTGAAATTCAGCAAACCAGCGATAAATTGTGGTTTTGGATGGGGCTTCATCACCAAATGCAGAAATCATCAGGTCAACACACTGTTTTTGTGATAAACCACTTCGAAAGTCATAATAAATCATCGCTCTTGAATTTTCTCGAGTCAATTCCATTTTCTCAACGACTAAACAAGTTTGACAAAACCTTGTGACAAGACCGAGATTCTTTTTTTAAATAAATAAATGGTATTCGATTCTTAAAACCAAGGAGTTTTCAATTAAAAAGATTTAAATATGACAGGAACAGTGGAAATATTCCATTCCCGATACTTTTAGTGCAGCCTATGTATTTTACGGGGCTTAAGGGCCGGCGTTCACTGCTGGCATGGCACGGTAGGTTGTGCTGCGGCATCCCGCGGCGGCATCAATCAGTTTTGGTTGACGGGACTGCGCCCAATTAACTGAAATGACCGCTGCACAAGTTTCAACCTTATTTCAATTATATATTCTTAATTAATCTCTTAATCTTATAAAGGGAAGACGCTGGCTTTTTAAACACGAGTTCTCTTAGTTTAAAAGTCAGAGTTCCACCTACTGAGACTGTAACTTTAACAATAAATATATTATTTATATATTTATTTAATTAGCTTAGCAATCATAATTCCTTGACACAAAGTCACATATACGTCTCGCGGGATGCAGGCAGATAATGCCGCGGCATCCCGCGTCATGCCGCGGCATCGTGATATCGAAAAAAAGTTAGATTAGTTTATAAACTCATTGAAATAAGATTCAAAATACTTTGATTAGTAATCAAATCCTTTGCCATGACACGCCGTGCTGTGCCAGCAGTAAGCGCCGGCCCTAACTAGGTTAAATAATAGTTTTTTTTAGGGTTCTGTACCCAAAGGGTAAAAACGGGACCCTATTTATTACTAAGACTTCATCTGTGAAAATTTCAACTCTAACTATCATGGTTCATAAGATACAGCCTGGTGACATACAGACAAATAGACAGACGGACATCGAAGTCTTAGTAATAGGGTCCTATTTTTATCCTTTAGGTAACAGAACCATAAAAATTAAAAAGCCACATTACTTATATTAAAATAATTAATAATTCTCACCCACTAAACAAATAAATACTATGTCACCGTCACTTCCAATAAGGTAAAAGAGGCCAAACACAAGCCTATTAATTTCACATTAAAAAAAATATTTTCTTTCCACAGAGTTAGTAAACGATTCTCTATACGAATGGAACATCAGACTCCGATCAGTCGACCCGGACAGTCCACTGCACAATGACCTGCTACTCCTCAAAGAGAAGGAAGGCAAAGATTCAATTCTACTAAACATTATGTTCAAAGAAACTTATCCGTTCGAACCGCCTTTCGTACGTGTCGTCTATCCTATTATATCAGGTAAGAAACTACATATTATTTTAATAGCAAACAAATTCAAATATACCTTTAATAGTACATTGTTACCCTAGGTGTGAAAGTCACTCATTAAGTCCCGAGACGGAGTTTGGCGCCCGAGCGTAGCGAGGGCGCTAATAGTTCGAGGGACTTAATGAGTCTTTCACCCGAGGTAAACACTGTGCTTTTCATTACGAATAATACATAAAATTCTTCCTAATAACGAGAGTGAATGAGAGACTCCATACTACCTGATCCTCTTCCAAGGTTGAGACCAAAGAGGTTATATAATGTATAACCTCTTTGGTCTCAACCTTGTAGTGTTTTGCATAGCAAGGAGGTTAGGTTTTTGAAGTTCCTAATGCGTAATGATACTGATACTGGCTACAAGCACATTGCACACGTCGTGCGAAGATATAGTTTGACATGACAGCTGTCAGTGAAAGCGATTCTCCCTAGGGCTGAAAGTTTTTCTTTCTACACGCTCTTCAGGCACCTTTACACCTACTTTCGGAGTATGAGTAATGAAAAAAATATTGTTATTCTGACGTATGTGACAATGGCTACAGAAAAAAACGTTTGATTTTCTTGGTGAGCGTTCTGAAGAAACATCCTGACTTAGTTTTTAAGATGGATGCAAGTAGTAATTAATTTAATTTTATACTAATTTTATTATTTAATTTATTTGTAATGTTTAGTTTTTAATTTAATTTCTAGGCGGGCTTTTTTTTTTGTCGTAAATTTAATTTTTTGTGTTTATTATTGTTATTATTTTTAGTTTTTCATGTTGTGTAATTTGATTTGATGTTTTTATTGACATTTGTGTTTTAGATTGGAATAATTCTGTACTTTAATAACAAAAAAGTAGTAATTAGTTTTTATGATAATGTGACTTGAAGGAATAAAGTTTTGTCTTCAAAAATTTATTACTGCGTCTCGCGTAATTTTCGTGGAAATATCAAGAAAAGAAATAGCCTAAAACCTTACTCAAGAATTAGGCCATATTTTTTTTAAATATAAGTAATAATATTCTAATTCCTTAAATTGACATTATCATCTTTTTTATAAGTGAACAGATATAAATAAACTAAATATTACCTCAGGCTTATTATGCAGTTTTCACTGCTGTTTTTTACAGCAGTGAAAACTGCATAGTTCCTTATCAATTAAGCTGTTTTTGAGATGAGCGATAACTACAGGTCTCGTAAAACTTTGCAATATTTATTACTTACTAGCTGCGCCCCGCGGTTTCACCCGCGTAAGTCCCGATCCCGTATTTTAGGGTTTTTCAGGAAATTATTCGATTTTTTCTCGCCTTTTAAACCTTCCCTAGACCTCCACGAACATTTCAAGACTAAGATAAGATAAATCCGTTCAGCCGTTCTCGAGTTTTAGTGAGACTAACGAACAGCAATTGATTTTTATATATATAGATATATTTACACCTCTAAAACTCCCTATATAGTTAAATTATATTTTATTTTTTGTATTATATACATATTTGTTATTTTTTCTCATTATGAATAGTTTTCCTAAATATTATTATGTGAATGTTTAAGTATTTAGTTTATAATATCTTTTTTCATAGGTATTTATTATTATATGTGTTTCTTACACCACACGACCTAGTTAAGCTAAACAGACCTTCTCCATCCTAAGGTTGCCTGGAAGAAATCGCTTTAAGCGATGAGGTCGCCTGTTTGTACAATTTCGTAGTTAATAAGCTTTCTCATCCTTTTTGTTATTTTCAATGTTTTGTACAAATAAAGTGTTTATCTATCTATAATAATATTCCAGGCGGCTACGTTCTCGTGGGCGGCGCGATATGCATGGAACTGCTCACGAAGCAAGGCTGGTCTTCCGCCTACACAGTGGAAGCCGTCATCATGCAGATAGCGGCGACACTCGTCAAGGGCAAGGCTCGCATACAGTTCGGCGCTACTAAAGTCGTATCACAAACACAATACAGTCTGGCGCGCGCGCAACAGAGCTTCAAATGTCTTGTGCAAATACATGAAAAGAATGGTGAGTATTTTATCATGGATGAAACGTAAGTTAACGTAACTTGATTATCTTATTTTTACCATCTCCCTTCAGTCGTCGGAGAACCAGACGAACTGCAGGCTGATTCACAAACCAACTGAAAAGACAAGGATGGCAACACCTCAAAAGTCACGGGAGTGAAAGAACAGCAAAATCGTTTCGGTTTCTTTCCTACGGTTTGTGAATCAGCACCCTGATCTGTGGGACCGATTCATGGTGGAAATCCCTGCCGCATTAAACATTTTGTCATTTGAGAGAAATGACAAAATGTTTAATGCGGCAGGGAGGAAATGGTCTCAGTTGCCTGAGTCTGTTATTCCACATGTGTGCAATTTAGGAATCTTCAAGTCACGATTAAACGAGTTATATATCTTAGACCAAATTGTCACCTTATTATCAGATGAGTTAGCGGTCAAATGCTGACCGTATCGAGACCAGTTCTGACACGACATCTGAGCGTTAACGAAAACACTCAAAAAGATCTGATATCACTTTATCACTGATAAATTTTGACACGTTCTGGACAATAAGATTTTGTTACCAGAAATTTATTTTATATTCTTTTAAACTGGAGTGTTTAAGAATATAAAATAAATTTATGGAGTCGTTAATAATACATTATATAAATTAAAAAAAAATGTATTGTTGACCGATTACTTGTAGAAAACTCAACCAATATTTTATATATTTAGCTTAAACATAAGTTGCTATATTTTTATTATGTAGGTCATAAAATGCTTCATCCTTAAGTCAAATCAAATATATCATAATCTGGCATATAATTGTATAATACATTGTTTCAGGCTGGTTCACACCGCCCAAAGAAGATGGCTAATGGCGATCTCCTCAACTAATGTTAAAATTAAGACTAACGTGCTAAAATAACGCCCAATATTACCAACGTTAAAATGAAAAGTGGCTGTTAATATAGCGTGGTTTACTTCTCTCCATTGATTGGTTTGTTTGGTTGAACGGTTCGTTTGATCACAGTTTAGTATGTGTTATTGTGCTAAGTATGACTGATGGACATTATTATGTGAACGGAATTTCGAGTATTGCATGTGTACTTTATTAATTGCAGATTTTATACTTTAATAAGTTAAGTTGCGAGTTAAGTGATTAATTAGTTACTATTCCGCATAAATTTGATACTATTTACCAACCAAGCAATTTAATTTAAGTTACTAATTGGCTGAACAATTTGACGCTAGTTGCCCATTTTCTGAGCAATTTGACGGTAGTTGCCCATTTCCTGAGCAATTTGACGTTAGTTGCCCATTTGCTGAGCGACTTGACGCTGGTTTCTCGCTAATTAGCTGAAAAACTTGACGCTATGCCCATTGGCTGAGCAAGTTGAAGCTAGTTTCTCGCTTATTGGCTGAGAAAGATGCTAGTTGCTAATGGCAGAGCAATTTGATGCTTATTGCCCATTGGCTGGGCAATTTTGACGATAATTGCCCATTGGTCGAGCAATTGTTATATCACTAAACTCGCAACTTATCTTATTGAAATGTAAATCGGCCTTGCTATAAATGTTCAAGGTTAAGTTCGGGCGTTATGAAGACTACAAGACTTTATAGAAAATGTTTAAAATGTGTAAACGTTTTTTGTAATTATTAATTTTCGTCTCATTACAAGTTATCCCTTAGAATGTTACTGAAGTGTAAATTCATTGCATTTCTATTTAGTTGTCGGAAATAAAACGAAAACCTGTGATTATGACGCTGTTTTGTTATTTACCATGGACAAACGGGGAAGTTAGAGCTACATTAGAGTCGCGTGGGTGCCGTGCCACATGATTAAATATGCTATAGAATGTCAAGTTACATATTGCGGATCGATTCGATTGCATTGATGAGGCGCCATTGATATCACTAAAAATTTAGGTAAAGCCAATGTAAAATATTCTTATACAAAATAAGTATATTATTAATGCGAAATTTCCCTTCACTGGGAGTCTTTTCTCAAAATAATAAGAGTAGTTCACGGGACAAAAAAAGGCAATTTTCTCTTATTTTGTTCTATAGAACTACATACTTGCCTGTCCATCCGGGTTTACTCATTGATATAAATTGGGAATCAAGTTTTCCAAAAAAGTTCCATACAATATTTGTCAATATTTGATTGGTGATTATCAAAGTTTGATAATCACCAAGAAGTCTTGTTATTTTGTTCTATAGAACAATTTGAGAAAAATAGGTACTAAATGTTCTATGGAACAATTGAGAATGTTTTTTTCTTTTTTTGTCCCATTGACGTCAGTTCTATAGAACAAATGGGAAATACTCGTTTGCCCTTCACTGGGAGTCATTCCTCAAAATAATAACATATTAGACGGTGGGTGGCAGTCGGTTTATGCTGAAGCAATCGAGCTGGAAGGGATGCCTTTTATATGCACACGAATTGAACCGTAGTACGTATTATAGGGGAATATTATGTGCCCTGGGCCCTATTTAAATAAAGTTACAAGTCGACACATTCGTCGAAAAAGTGGTATAATTCGGTTGTTTCTAGTTGTGACGATTAGGTATGTAATATGTTGGAAATGGTAGCTGATAGGTTAGCAATAATAGTATAATATGTTTTTGCATTCAAATATAAATTGCAAATATTTTATTTTTGCAATTTTCCAGTTGTTTACAAGCTGTGATTACAAGACATGAAACGTGAACGTCACAATCTAAATTTTCAAGCAATGAGCTGTCGAAAGTATAAACGATGACGTCACCGGTTGTTTTTGTAAAATTCAAAATATAATAAAGAAAATATATATTTGAGTTTTTTGGCGGGAACGAGTTAACAACATGTCGTGCTGCAGTTTTATTTTCATGAAACTTAGAAGTAACCCGAGTTGAATTGTATAATTCTGGTGGAATGTTATTCAATTTAGTTCTGTGAAAGTGCACAAGTGTAGTGAAAGTAAAAATCAGTGTCAAACATACAGTTTTCTCGTTGCCTCCAAATCTCCTATTAAGGTCATGGTAAACTTGCCACCGCTTTACTATAGCCCCTGACTTGACGGACTATGACGACTTTGACTGTATTGAAACACTTTAGGCCCGATTTATGAAAAATCGGGTCATAATTTGATGCAAAATATAACTTGACACTGGCTAAATGCACACGTGCGAAGCCATAATAAAAGAAAAAAAAAACAATTTTTTGAATTAAGTAATCGACACTATAAAAATTCGATAACTAATGAATACATAGATAGACAAATAAAGCATTTTATTTTTGTTCCCAAAACACAGGTTGTAAGAGGTATTTATTGAACATTTGCAACTTTTTAACAGTGCCTATTCGAAAACTTGCAGCAACTTGTACAGTATTTGAAAAATATATCGAAGTAAATTAAAACTGTAATTTTTATTAAATAAGACCCCTGGACCCATACATTTTATATGAAACTCAATTTTCCATACATTTTAAACGGTACGTATGCGTTGCGTCGGCCTAATGTAGATCTAAAGGCTCATTCACACATCCGTTTTACCGGTACGATTTATCGGATAAGTTTTTATTCGGTGATTGCGTATGTAGCATTGGTTCAATAAACAAGCCGATAAGTTAGATTAATCGATGGATCCGTTATAAATGGTCCTACAAATAAAGTGTGAATATTATCTTCCAGTAGATTAAGAATAATATATTACATACATTTTAGGTCATACATCGTATGACCAGCCGCAACCTGCCTGTAAAGGCGTTTTTGTTGGAAAAAAAACCGGAGTATACCGGTTTTTATCCCTTAAATTGCAACAAAACGATATGTCAGTGATGTCAATCGCTTGAATAGTTTGTAGTCTTCGCTTCAGATGTTTTATATTTTCTTAAGAAGGATAAATTTACCATTTATAATGAAGTATAAGTCTAGTTCATAATTAATTAATTACTACAAATAAAGAACACAGAAATCGATCAATTTTAAGGGGAGACAAGTGTCTTAAGTTAAGAAACTTCTTAATTGCCCCTTGGTAGTTGGCACCACCATTTGTTAAGCCACTAAATTAATGATCTAAAATGTTTCTTGACCAGTAAAATCCATTTAGTAAGCATTCCAGTTCTACTATCATTGCTCTTTTGATATGTAATTTTCTTTAAAGACGTATCCTGTTAAAACTAGTTAAAACCGGTCCTGTAAATACGGATTTGTGTGAATGAGCCCTAACTGAATTCTATTACTAGTTTATTGTCTCCCATTAGAATATATTATTGTAAATTATACATCCCAATATGTTAATTACCTAATTGCCATATCTTTGATTGGAATAAATCTTTAGAAAAATGTCTTTTGTTTCCTCAAAGTTTAGAATTAAGGTTATGTTTTGTGTTTTCCATGAACGCTTTTAGTCCTGCGATTTGGTTTTCGCTTCCTGGTTGATTTATTCTTATGCACACGTCTTTTTTGTTCATTTTTTCTAACCAACTTTTTAGTTTCGGATACCTGTAACGAGGTCAAATTGCAATTATTGATTGATGTAACAATTATTAATCGGTGGTGAATAATGGTGATACTTAAATGACAAATATTGTTTATGCTCGGTAGAAGACGGACTCTATGGTTACGATTGTCTCTGGTAAAGAGAATGAATAATGTTTTTTGATTTAATTGCTCGAAATTTTACTACTCTCAAAGATGCTGCAGCCATGTACGGTCGGCTGCATAATTGCAGACCTACCGTAGTGCTCTAAAACGGCATTTTAAAAATGTTTTCAACACAAGCAAGGTTCTAAACACCTGCAGTCTTCTAACTCATCAATTTATCAAACAAAAATTTGTTTTCTCCCTGGATAATTACACTAGACCAAATTTTTATATTTTTGTTGCATAAAACTTATAACTGCCATGACCTATTAATTAATAATTAGATAATTAAAAAAAAACTAGGGCGCATAGTCATGGCAGTTATAGGTTTTATGACACAAAAATATTTGTGCTAGTGTCATTATCCAGGGAGGAAACAGTCGACTACGTTGGTATGGAGAGAGCGCCGGTGGGTACCGAGTTACCAAGGTAGGTAAGGTAGTTACCAAGGTATTAAATGCCTTACGATTAAGGTGAAAGGGTTTTCACCTTAATCGTAAGGCATTTAATACCTTTTAACTTCGAAGCTCGTTTAAGGTGCTAAACTCTAGCCCTGCAGTGTCCCCTGGGTGGTGACCGTGCAGGGCTATGATTAGGTAACTCCTACGGACGCGAGCTTTAGATCGTTAAGTGGTAAAGCCGCAAATTCTTACCTCTTTTCATCAACAGGATTCAACCCATGTAACGTCGATATAGTACTAAGAATACTCAAGTCAGCAATCGTCGTATCATCACCAACGAAGTAAATGTTCTCAGAAAGATAACTTTCAAGCGTCCCATACGCGTCTTCTATATTTTTTATCATATATTTTGTCAGTTCAGGTAATCTTGCAGCGTAAGTTGGGTACTGTAAAATGTAATGTTAGGAATAATTAATAAGTACATAGTAATCTACTATATAAAAATAAGTCGGGTTTTCCTTCCTGACGCTATAACTCCAGAACGCACGAACCGATTTCCACGGTTTTGTATTCGTTGGAAAGGTCTCGGGCTCCGTGAGGTTAGTAACTAGCCCCAAGCTAAGTAACTAGACTTGTGTTATGGGTGTTAGACAACGGAAGTACATAGTAATTATTAAAATAAAAATTGCAGGACATTCCACACGTCGCCATCTAGGCCCAAGCTAAGTAACTAGACTTGTGTTATGGGTGCTAGACAACGGATATACTACTTATATACTTTTCTTTTGTAAATATATGCTTATAATGCATAGAAACAACCAGACCACACAGAAATATTTAGGTATAAATACTAGTCTGAGGCGGGAATCGAACCCGCAACCCTGTGTTTGACAGTCCGGCATGGTGACCATTGTGCCAATAACAACTAATTCTTACCTATATTAAAAGCATAAATTGTTAGTCATAAAATAAAGAGGAAAGAGATTGTTTGTTTGCATTGAATAAGCTCCGAAACTACTGAATCTATTTTGATGAAACTTGGTATGAGTATGCATTGATTCATTTGGACTGTTATAGGCTAATTTTTATCCCGATATTTCCACACGATCGGTAGTAACACCAGCACAAGTAAGACCATAAAATAAAATGAGAAAATAGTACAAAATGTATTTTCTATTTCACTTTCCTTAAAAACTAAATCCTCTTACCATAACAGCTCTTAATCTCGGAAAAAGGACGCCGCAATCGAAAAATAATCTCTGGAGAATTAGCGCTCGTTTTGTCTTGTCTGAAGGGTAGAGGGCGCTGTGTTGCGGTTTGGAATATTTTTCCATGAGGTAAATTATTATTGCGTGACTGAAAAGTAAATTGGTAGGTTTAGATAGATCTTTATTGTAAACACCATTTTTAAATTACCTACATATAATATAACGACAATTTGACGACCCAGTTGGCACAATGGTCACCATGCCGGACTGCCAAACACGGTTGCAGGTTCGATTCCCGCCTCAGACAAGTATTTATGCTTAGATATTTGTCTGTGGTCTGGTTGTTTCTATGTATTATAAGTATATATTTACAAAAGTGCGTTCGACTCGCACTTGGCCGTTTTTTATAAATAATATAAATAAATAAATATTGCAGGACATTCTACACCTCGCCATCTAGCCCCAAGCTAAGTAACTAGACTTGTGTTATGGGCGCTAGACAACGGATATACTACTTAAATAAGTACTTTTCTTTTGTAAATATATACCTACTTATAACACATAGAAACAACCAGACCACTGACGAATATCTAAACACAAATACTTGTCTGAGGCGGAAATCGACCCCGCAATCCTGTGTTTGGCAATCCGGCATGGTGACCATTGTGCCAATTGGGTCGTCTTTTTTTGTAAACATAGTGCCTTGTGCTAAAAATGTCAAGTTCTTACCTATCACCCAATGAAAATTTGCCTTCTACGTAGAAAGGAATCGTCCGCATTGGATTTTTCTGTGGAGAAAGTGTTTTGAGGTATTACGAGTTTTCAAGATCTACCAGTAGAATCTGCCCTTATCTATCAACTAGCAGCGCTTCGGGGTTTCACCCGCGTAATTCCCGATCGTGGGAATATCGGGATAAAAAGTCTTTGTTACTCCCAATGAATAAGTGTATCCTCATACCACGATTCATCAAAATCAGTCCAGTGCTTTCGGAGCCTATTCATTACACACAAAATAATCTTTCCTCTTTATTATAATAACTAGCTTTTGCCCGCGACTTCGTCCGCGTTTTTTAAGACGATTTCAAGTGGTCTATGTACAATTGTATTAAGCATCCAAAGATATAAATTTTTTTGATTTGATTAGAAGTCGAAAGAATGTTTATGCAAAATTTGTAGTAGATTGGACCAAGGAATCACATTGTCCCAAACTAACTTTGCCCCCCTTTTTCACGGATAGAATTTCAGAAAATCCTTTCTTATTGGATGCCTACGTGATACAAAGAACACACACTCCAAGTTCAGGTCTCTACGATCAGCGGTTTAGGCTGTGCGTGGATCCGTCAGTCAGTCATTCAAAAACAAAGCATTTTATATGTATAGAAGATATTAGTATAGAAATAGTTTTATTAACCTTTGCAAACTCCGGTGCATCTTGTTCTCTTAACACAGGGTTCAGGGTTCTATATTCCACATCGAGGCCAAGGAGATCGATGACCATCATCACAGCCCGCGATGGAGGGCTCTCTTCTTTCATGTACAGTATAGGCTTTGAAGACATTTCTGCGGACTGGTGAGTTTCAGATTAATAGGTGTAGATTATGTCGCCAAAGTAAAATGCATGTCCATTTCAGATTTTAACCATGGCAGCGTTGGTCGCTGCGTAGCGTAGTGCACCCGCAATTAGCGGGTCTAGTCGCGAATTCAATTCTAGCCGCGGGTAATAAATAAAAATTAGAGATTTATCTTAAAAAAAAATATACTTACTTAGATGTACCGCCAAAAAACTACCTATCCTATCCGCGGTAAAAAGTAGCGCACAGCGTCACCCCCTTATTCCCCTTATTCCAAAACGAGGTATATGGATAGTCCGAGATGAACTACGCCCCCGATAACGATGTACGGTCGGCGGCATAATTACAGACCCACCGTAGAGCTCCAAAACGGCTGTTATAAGAATGTTTTCAACACGTGCAAGATTCTAGGCACCTGGCTTTAGTTGAAGTTTAAAGTCTTGTAACTCATCAATTAATCAAACAAAAATTATTAGAATGCAAACATTCCAATAATAGTAATTTTAGAACTCTACCGAGAGCTGCAATTATGCAGCCGACTGTACCTACACTAATATAGGTGGAATTAGCCTTTTCTTTGACAAGTTTCAAGTTTAAGGAGAAAGGGTACCGGCGCTTTTTTCATACAAAAGTAGTCGACTATTACCTCCCTGGATAATGACACTAGCTCAAATATTAAAACCTATAACTGCCATGACTATGCCCCTATGTTTAGGTTTTTTTTTATTTTCTAATTATCATAGAAATTAATATTTAAAAAACAAAAATAAAGCAAAACATAGGGGCATGGTAGTTATAAGTTTTAGGCAACAAAAATATTTGCTCTAGTGTCATTATCCAGGGAGAAAACAGTCGACTACGTTTGTATGGAGAGAGCCCCCGGTAACTTTTCCTCTTAAGACATCATCCCCCTTATTCCAAAACGAGGTTTAAGGATAGTCCAAGATATGGATTTAAACCTTAGATTTAGACACAGATTTACTCGTGAACTATATTCTAAACACTATCCCTATAGATTATATAGGGAACTATAGTCTAAACACTATCCATAAAGATTAATAGGGATAGTGCTTAGACTATATACTATAGAGTAAATCAGTATCTAAATATAATGTTTTAATCCACATCTCGGAATATCCTCAAACCTCGTTTTGGAATAAGGGGGCATAATCATATTTTCAACACATTAATTATAAAACAAACAACAAACTTAGGTACCTTTACGTTTTCGCTTCTTTATAAATCACACACAGCTTTTAGGTTATTTAATACTAAAATTTTACTCGATTGTAATTTGTTAATACATTTATATTAAAGAAAAATAGATCTAAACTAAATTATCTTTAAAGTACAAAGTACAGTTTTAATTCCAAGTAGATAATTATGATACGCTCGAACGCTCAGTCTCGGGTCAACAAAAACGAGAGTTGTTTATGGTAAGTAGTGATTACGTCATTCACTTGTTTTGCTACCTAGTTCAATGATTTGTCACTAGATGGCAGTATCTATCGGAAAACTTAACCCTTCTACGCATCGGGTAGAGATAGATCTTCTATATATTTTATAATAAATAGTTATAAAATCCTTTGTCCTGACTGACTGACGGATCAACGCACAGCTTAAACCACTGATCGTAGAGAACTGAAACTTGGAGGGTGTGTTCTTTGTCTGACGTAGGTATTCCGGTTTTCCGGAATTCTACAAAAAGGGGGGCATAGTTTGTATGGGACAACGTGATTCCTTGGTTCATTTTCGACTTCTACGCGGACGAAGTCGCGGGTAAAAGCTAGTAGATAAATAAATAAGCAATATTGCAGGATATATATATTCGACACATCGCCATCTAGCCCCAAGCTAAGTAACTAGACTTGTGTTATGAATGCTAGACAAATATCTAAGCATATTACTTGTCTGAGGTGGGAATCAAACCAGCAACCCTGTGTTTGGGAGGCCGGCATGGTGACCATTGTGCCAACTAGGTCGTCAAAGTATAGATAGATAAACGCTTATTTTGCACAACACACAAAATATAGTAAATTATTAATATTAAAGTAAAAAAGCTAAAAGTAATAGTTGCACAAATGAAACCTTATCGCTAAAGAGAAATTTCAGTCTAAAAAATATAAGTAAGTACTTACCTACTAGACATAGGTACCTCCGCGATGAATTGAGAACAACCCATTTTTTGAAGTCGGTTAAAAATGCGGGTTAAACCGCGGGGTGCCGTTAGTTTTGAATTTGGAATAATTCTTATATTTTATAACCAAAATATTCTAATTCCTTACCATTTCAAATTTCGAATTCTACATCCCTTGAGGTCGTGTCCTAAAAGTGCAACCAGTTTTAAATAAAATCGAGAACAACCCATTTTTCAAACTCAGTTAAAAACACACATCTCCCCAGGAATATATAGAGACACTAGTAGCGCTCAGCGGTTTCACCCGCGTAAGTCCCGATCCCGTAGGAATATCGGGATAAAAAATAATAAAATAAATAAATAATAAATATTGCAGGACATTCCACACATCGCCATCTAGCCCCAAGCTAAGTAACTATACTTGTGTTATGGGTGCTAGACAACTGATATACTACTCTTTTGTAAATATATACTTATAATACATAGAAACAACCAGACCACAGACAAATATCTAAGCATAAATACATGTCTGAGGCGGGATTTGAACCCGCAACCCTGAGTTTGGCAGTCCGGCATGGTGACCATTATGCCAACAGGGTCGTCAAAAAAGTAATAGCCTTCCTCGACAAATGGACTCTCCAACACAAAAATAATTTTTCAATTCGAACCAGTAGTTCATGAGATTAGCGTGTTCAAACAAACAAATTCTTCAACTTTATAATATTAGTATAGATTGGTGGGGCGTGCATTTTTAGGCGGAACCCTAAATATTTTCATATTGCAAAAGAGAGCTGTCCGAGCTATCTACAAAATGGGCCCCAGGGAATCACTTAGAGAACAATTTAAAGAGATAAATATATTAACGCTCTATTCACAATATATTTACGAAAACTTGCTATACGTTCACAAAAATCCAGAAATTTTTCGTAAAAATAGCGATATTCATAATTTCAACTTAAGAAATAAGAATGAACTGGCCGTGCCCGGTAGTAGGCTCCGGAAAATAAACAGGTCGTTTAATAGTACATGTGTGCTCTATTATAATAAATCACCCAAAGATGTATATGACATGTCCATTACCAGGTTCAAAACTTTTATAAAGCACTAGCAAACCCGGCGAACTCCGTTTCGCCACCAGATGGCTTCGTTTTTTCTTTAATTTTCTTTGCTATAAACCTCACGGAGCCCGCGACCTTTCCAACGAATGCAAAACCGTGGAAATCGGTTCGTGCGTTCTGGAGTTATAGCGTCAGGAAGGAAAACCCGACTTATTTTTATATAGTAGATAAATTGTGCAGTAAGGCGTACTATGATAATTCGTCTTACCTTAATGATAACAACCCATGGACGTGACTTTAGTTGCTCCATTTCAAATAATACTTTCAAATATTTGTAATATTGACCTTTGTGAGCGTGATCACTTAAAAAAAACCCCATGAGTTTCTTGTGCCTTCTTCTCATTGGTGGGCGCGTTCCGAAGGCACACATCCTAACTTAGTTTTTAAGACGATTTCAAGTGGTCTATGTACAATTGTATTAAGTATCCAAAGAAATAAAAAAATTTGATTTGATTTGATTTGCACGCCCCACCTCAAAAGGTAAAAAAAGGAACCCTTATAAAATCACTTTCTTGTCCGTACCTATGGTGTGTCACCACCGATTTTTTTACGCTGAAAAATCTCTTACTGAGCAAATTCAAATGTTCTATTGCATAAAGTAGCATTGTCATAACTTGCTTAAAACTAAGTAAGGGTAACACCACCAGCGAAGTTCGGGCGCAGTTAGCTTAAGTTAATAGCTAAGCACAATGCACATGTGTGGCTTGGGAAGGTAACACATGTGCTTATGTATGGTTATGTAATATGTCCAATAAGAAGAAGCCACAAGAAACTCATGGGGGTGAAACTTACCCACTTACTGCATCTGAACTTTGCTTATCTATTCTGTGACAGGATTTACTTTGTACTCCGACTTTGCCATGCTAGCTATATACTTACATAATAAATGCGAATGAATATTGGGTCTGAATATTGTAGGTATATTGTCAGGTCTCATATTTGAACTTGTATGCCTATTGTAACATCTATTGTACAGTCGGAATACCAATTAGCTGAACCCCACGTGACCCAAAGCTCACTTGCACATCTGTAATAACTATAATCTGTATTTTTACCTATTTTTTTATATTGTATACC
The DNA here is from genome assembly GCA_951213275.1 of Idaea straminata. Taxonomy (NCBI): domain Eukaryota; kingdom Metazoa; phylum Arthropoda; class Insecta; order Lepidoptera; family Geometridae; genus Idaea; species Idaea straminata. The sequence goes on from OX577861.1 coordinate 11,314,017, forward strand.
TACCTATAGTATTATCCTATCCTACTAATATTATAAACTAGTAGCGCTCCGCGGTTTCACCCGCGTAACTCCGATCCCGTGGGAATATCAGGATAAAAAGTAGCCTATAGCCTTCCTCGATAAATGGACTATCCAACACAAAAATAATATTTCAATTCGAACCAGTAGTTCCTGAGATTAGCGCGTTCAAACAAACAAACTCTTCAGCTTTATAATATAAGTATAGATGTGAAAGTTTGTGTGTGTGTGTATGTTTGTTACTCCTTCACGCAAAAACTACTGGACCGGTTGCAATGAAATTTAATATCTAGATGGCTGGAGATCTGGATTAACATATAGGCTACTTTTTATCCCGATATTCCTACGGGATCGGGACTTACGCGGGTGAAACCGCGGGGCGCAGCTAGTATAGTATATTGTTTAAAATAAATAGAATCAGTTAACATTACTTTACAACCGTACAGATGTGCGAGTGAGCTCTGAGTGAGACGTGGGGTTCAGCTAATTCGAATCCGACTGTACCTACTATATTAATGCAAATAAATTGAACGAAATGAAATGGATCGATTTTATCAATGTCAAGAGTGAATCTTGGAAATTATATAAGGCCCATATCACGGGGCTATGGAGCCCCGGGCCAAGTGAGGACCGTGGAGCCGAATCCTATACATATAGAGGCCATAACGACAAGATTAATAACAAAGTATGATGTGGACACCATACTGGCGATTATCTATCCCTGTCTGCACTATAAAATGCAGGCAGGGACATCCTCCGATTTGAATAGGATACTGGGGAACTATGGGTAGGTACTTACTATAGCGCCTGCCGTAACAATTTCCAACAAATACTAAGGCCAGTATAAGTATTTTAAATGTATTTTAGGATTATCTTACTATTTCGGGATCGTGAGGCAATTTGTTATAAGCACGCGAGTGAAACCACAGGGATATACGTAGTTACTTAACTTTTTTAATAAAAGATTGGGTCGTTTGTACGTTTTTTATTAGATTTTTTTTTAAATATTTTAGACTAGAATTTGATCATTTCAGTACTTAAAATTTAATTCTGAATTGAAACCAATAAAGTTTTTGAGTTTTTGAGGTTTAAAGAAACCAATAAAGAATTGAAACCAACAAACAAAAACAAAACAAATATTGCAGGACATTCCACACATCGCCATCTAGCCCCAAGATAAGTAACTAGACTTGTATTATAGTATTAAAAAGTATTAGACCGTCTTATAAATTAAAGAGTTGTACAATCACAACAAATCTGTACTTCCAAAGCACTTCCTGTGATTGGCTAAATTCCGACTTTGGGTGTGCTGAAGAAGAAGAAATAAGTAAGTTTTACAAAGTCAAGTAAGTATTTTGGGTTCTTCAAGACACGAGCGTTTAAGTATCGACTTGACTTAGACCGCATCGTCACTTAACATCGGGTGAGATAGTGGTAGTGGCAAACAATACACCAAATGCTCAATAATAATATTTTTATTTTTATCTAACCCCTACTGCGGGGCAAAGGTCTCCCTGATCTTCATAATGATAATATTAAAATAAGATTATGAATGCGTGGTCTGATAATTAAATTGACAGCAGAATAACGAGACAAAATTCAAGAAAAACAGTCATATTTTAATAAGCAGCCATAAAGAAAACCAATTGTCATTTTTATCTTATCAGAGTTAATAAGGCACATTAGTAAATAAGTAAGAAACCGATTCAGCATAATGAGTTCGCCTGATCGCCTCCGCTAACATCACTGAAATGTCAATCGTTTCTAATTTAGGGCATAATTTCATGTTCCTCTCCTGCGGAATCGTATTCGTCACAACAAGTTTCTCCAAACAGGAACCATTTATCTTCTCAATAGCATCACCGGCGAAGATTCCGTGAGTGCAAATTGCATAGATTTTGCTCGCTCCTTTCTCTCTTAGCGACTCAGCTCCTTTGACGATAGTGTCACATGTATCAGCTAAATCGTCGACCATTATCGCTATTCTGTTCCTCACATCGCCTACTAGGACTGTAGAATCACCGTCGTTAGCTCGCTGTCTTTCCTTATGAATGATAGCGAAGTCTATATCCAATCTGTCAGCGATAGCAGTCATGCGTTTAACACCACCTGCATCTGGTGATACCATTACACAACTCTTCCAATCAGGAATGGAGTCTTTGATCCATTTCGTAATTGCTGGCTCCGCGTATAAATTGTCAACAGGGATGTTGAAGAATCCTTGAATTTGAGACGCGTGTAAGTCAATGGTTATGACGTGATCTGCTCCAGCTACAGAAACTAGATTTGCTAGAAGTTTAGCAGTTATAGGAGCACGGCTTTTCTCTTTCTTATCTTGCCTGGAGTAAGGGAAACACGGTATGACAGCGGTGACTCGTGAAGCTGAAGCTATTTTGCAAGCATTTATCATGATAAAAAGTTCCATGAGGTTATCATTGATTTCACCGCAGCCACTCTGAACAATGTAAACATCCTCACCTCGAACTGATTCTCCGATTTCGACATTAGTTTCTTTGTTGCTGAACGTCTTAGTTGTTGCTTTCCCTAAACTAAGACCGAGTCTTCCGACGATTAACTGCGCGATGTCTTTGTGAGAACTTCCCGTGAAAACTTTAATGTTCGGCATCCTGGCGTTTGGATTTAGAAAGTTTGTTTCTTTTTCTTCGGAATTGTCTTGGTTTTCGTGAACTTTCATTAGAATTATTTGCGGAGTGAGGGTTTGTTGTCTCCTCGAAGTTCAGTAGCGTAATAAGTTGTTTAGTGTTTGTTTTATACGTCGCTATCTAAGTTCATGTCGAGGTCAGTTAAAGTAAATAATCTGTTTATATCCCCCAGTGGAACTATACCGTCATTTATCTTAACAGCGAGTTCCTACTGACGTTTAAATTTGGACAGCAATTATTTGTTTGTATGACAATTATGTAATTTTAATCTAAATTACATTATTGACCCACCATATTTATACATACTATGAATATCCTACGACTCGCTGACTCTTAAAAACTTAATTAAGTTTAAAATATATTTATTTATTGCGATTATATTTGGGTATTTGCTGCTATACCTACCTAGTGGTTTGAAAAATAGGTACTATTACTCTTCTGTATAATACCTATGCCATTCTATACTTGCCTATCAAAGAGCGGTGTCGGCTAAGTGGTAGATACCTAGACTTTCATTCTGACGGTCGTGGGTTCAAATCCCGGCCAGCCTTGCACCAATGAATTTTTCTTAAGAAAAATGTATAATTGACATTGCTCTTACGGTGAAGGAAAACATCGTAATAAAACCCGCCGCATACTAGGCTCCAGCAGTATTGATAAGTTCTCTCCTCTGGATATGGTTGACTAAACTGAGAGGGTAGTATGTGCTGGGTAAGCCTACTCCATCGTCACGCAAAATGGACCTAATTAAAAAGAGTCGAATTGCGGTAATCAGCCCGTATACAAGTACAAGTAGGATCGTTATTTTATAAATAAACGATATATGCAGATAAAAGAAATATGTAATAATTAATGTAACTAATTTATATTTAAAACGAACACAAAGTTAATGTGTGTTGCTATACGATATTTTATTTACATTTTGCTTGTGATAAGGGGGTCGTACAGACCTAAGTAAATCATTGCATCATTAACTCAGTTATTTAGTAGGTATTTCATAATAACACTTTGGTAGGATAATAATCTATACTAATATTATAAAGCTGAAGAGTTTGTTTGTTTGTTTGTTTGAACGCGCTTATCTCAGGAACTACTGGTTCGAATTGAAAAATTCGTTTTGTGTTGGATAGGCCATTTATCGAGGAAGGCTATAGGCTACTTTTTATATATTTATAAAGTACTAGCAGCACTACGCAGTTTCACCCGCGTAACTCCCGATCCCGTGGGAATATCAGGATAAAAAGTAGCCTATAGCCTTCCTCGATAAATGGACTATCTAACACAAAAATATTTTTTCAATTCGAACCAGTAGTTCCTGAGATTAGCGCGTTCAAACAAACAAACAAACTCTTCAGTATAGATATCATATAATTCTGTGCTATATTTAAAAAAATCCTAGATACTTACTCGATTACCAATAATACCTATCATCATCCGAGCGATGTTCGAATAATATCTATGTTTATCATTATGTCTATTCATTATCATCATCAAATCAGCCACAGGATCCACTGCTGAACATAGGCCTCTCCCAAAGATATTAAGAGCGATCGATCGCATGCTCTCTTCGTCTAACGACTTCCTGCAACCTTAATTAAGTCGTCCGTACATCTAATCTGATTCCGTCCCGCGCTTCGTTTTCCGGTATGTGGTCCCCAATCTAAGACTGTCCGGCCCCAACGACCATCAGTTAGACGCGCCACATGCCCCGCTCTTTGGCACTTCACCTTGCAAATCCTTAATTTCTATTTTATTAGATATTTTATCTCTATGGTAATAATAAAAAATATTTTTTGTCTATTAATTTTACTCAAGAAAATTAAATAATATTTCGTTGTTCTCGTTAAAATCGCACAAATGTATCGAAGTCTTTACATTCCTCTTGTGATCATAGTTATTAAACTCGTCATCTAATCCGTAGACATCGATCTCATCTATCTGATTCGACCATGTATTATCAATCCCATTACAAAATGCTTCGAAATCTCCTACTAAAGTTATATTCAATTCTTCAGCTGTAGCTTTAAACTGAATTGTTTTATTTCTATCCATAAAAAGAGTCCCGTCTGCTGTGCAATCTGTGATATTTTCTCTTTTCATTATTCTCGTGTTGTTAGTTCTGTAGCAGCTCAGTGCAATCTTTAATGAAAGATTGGATTCTGAACGTGTTTTCTCAGCCGTTAGCATGACATCCTAAAATAAAGCAATATTTGAACGTCGATTTTTCTCTATGATATTAACTCTATTAAGGTGAAAGGGTACCACGCTCTCACCATACAAACGTAGTTGACTGTTTCCTCCTTGGATAATGACACTAGCACAAATATATTTATGCCTTACAATCTATAACTGCCATGACTAAACCCCTATGTGTTGGTTTTATTATTTTCTAATTATTATAGAAATTAAGATTAAAACATCCAAAGAAAAAATAGGGGGATGGTCATGGCAGTTATAAGTTTTATGCATCAAAAATATTTGCTCTAGTGTCATTATCCAGGGAGAAAACGCCGACTACTTTTGTATGGAGAGAACCCCACCCTTTCTTCTTAAATCTATACTTCGTTGAATTTTGAAGATAAATTGCTCGCACTTTACGCGCTTTATTTGTTTGTAAGATTTATTGCTGGAAAATTTTGTGTAAGCTGCACCCCGCGAATGCACGAATGAATAAGTCGCGTCCCCATGATAATTTCGGGATAAAAGCCTATTTGTTTTTCGAGGGGTTTTTGACTTTTTCTCTTCTAATCATCCAAATCTGTCTAGCTGTTTTAAAAATAACAAAATAACGCGCACAAACTTTGGTATTTATAATTATTATGGCTATTTCATATATTTAGATAATACTAGCTACGCCCGCGGCTTCACCTGCGTAGCATTTTTCTTATTTTTTTATAAGAACTAGCTCCTGATAATAACAAACACAACAAAAAAAGAATTTCAGCTGTTCTCGATATTTGCGCTAAGCAACACATTCAGCGATTCATTTTTATATTATAGAATATGTAAATATATCTCTTACCTTTTGCATAACAATAATAGAACCTCCTAATAAAAAGGTCGCAAAGTCAAACTCGGTAGTTGCCACTGTCACAGCTTCAAGTTCTTTACCCTCTATTTCCAAACCACTCCACAACTCAAACCAGATACCTGGTGGCTTCCAAAAGTGTACCACACTTTGTCTCGGGTGTAGATTTGGCACAATTATCAGACTGTCACCTACACTGAACTGTGACGTCATATGTTCCAATGCCGCTACCTCAGGAAATTGGTAAAACATGGGTCTTAACAATGGACCTTCTTGTAGAGTTGTATAGAAGTATGGTGCCAAACTCATTCTGGTTCTTAACGCATTAATCATAAGGGTTCTGAAAGTAGCTGAGAAAGCGTCCGGTTCTCTGGAAGACTCCCTTGAGTAAATCTTAATCATGGGCATATAAGTTGCTGCTAAATACCACTTTAAGCATAAACTGGAGTGCTTTTCCACGTCAAAGTTGTCCGTATCCCCACAGATAGGAGTAGACCAAAGCCAATGACCAGAAATGCCTCCCAAAGCGGCTTGTATCAACTCCCTATTCAAATTAGTCCATGACGTATCAATATTTTGCCTATTAACATAGATATTGTTATCCATCCATTGACTCGAAGCCCATGTAGGTACAGATTTTACTCTTTGAATAGCTTCGGCAAAGTAGTTTCCGTACCGGTTTGCATTGTAAAAATACCTTTCGCCATTAATCGTAGCATTCCATTGTGGTGTAGAGAGAAAAGCGTTTTCAAAGTACTGCAAAGGAAATGTTTTTAAAAATAATCATAACGTGATTTATCGTGAGAAGGTTGTAAAATATTGTTCGATATCGTTTCTTTTGAGACTGCTTGTAAAACGAGTTTTCTTTCAAATAAGTAGGTATTTTCTTTTAAAGAAAATAATTCAATTATTGTCTCATTGCACTTTGAGAATATGCTACCAGAAATTACGCAATAAAGTGACATAATATCTTACTGCGATCCAGAGTGCCTTGTAATCGTATATAAATGGCTCTTTTAAAATTGATTTTGCGTAAAATTATGACTTATACAAAATGGTAAACAGTGTTTTTTTGGATTAACATAGTTTTTATAATATAAAGATCAGAAGAAATACTTATACCTACTAATATACTGAAATTATAAGATTTTTTTTTAATAAGACAACACTAATATTATCAGTTCTTAGGTAATAATAGTGTGGTCATATTTTGAAAACGATTATCCTAAATTCTGGATAAATAAGGGTGATTTTCCCAAATTAAGTTTGGCAAAAAAAGCATCCAAAAAATAAGTTTAAAAAACTAAAACCCGACTACGGAAAAATTACGCTCTAGAAAAGTGCGTAAAAACGAAAAATAAAAACTGAAAATTAAGCCGTTTCATTTAATACATTTAAATTATTTTTATTTTTTAATTCAAGACTATGTCCTCTAGAGGGCGCCACATTTAACTTATAGTGACGTCACATAACCTATAACCAGCGGACCATTGAAATGCTTCTAATGATACCTCATTTGTTGAATTATAGTAATGAGTTTTGAATTTAGGTGGGAACAGATGAACATACATACATACAGGTCCAAAACATAACGTTTCCTTTTGGCTTCGCCGTAGTCGGGTAAAAAAGAGATCTTTTAGAGAGAACACACTGTTAAATTCTATAATTTATACTTACTTCACTGAAATAAGCCAGATACGCATGTGTTTCATTGACACTCTTGTCAGTCTCATCAATAGGCCAAGTATTTTCTAAAACAATACCATCATATCCTGCTGTATAATTCCACAAAAGGTCCACAAGTTCACCACTTTCACTACCATAAACTGGATATAAAACAGTTTTTTCATTAACCAACCCTTTATAAAAGGCACTTGAATTTGAATCTTGTAGAAATAAATGAGCAAATTCTTTGAAATCGTGTAAACATTTTGGATCTTCTGGTAAAGGAGTTGTTGTTATGTTTTCTTGTTCGGTGAAATTTTCGTTTACGAAGAGGTTTTCGTAGAAAATCTGGAATGGGATAAGATTCATGAGAAACCCTGCTTTGTTCAGGAAAAGATAATCTTGTAACCACAAGTCTGAATTATTTATCAAAGGCTGTTTTTCTGAGAATTAATTCTGACAAATTCTAATGCCTTAATTCTGTAGCCCACAGAATTGAAACAAATTATCAACAAACATAGTCAGCTACTGGCTTTTGTATATTTATGTAGGTATCTACTTTGTGTGATTTCCATTTATAATTTCAAAAACAAACGCTATTTTTCTATCTTGTATTTCCCCAAGCTTTTTTACAATAATGTACATTTATTTCTAACTAGCTAGCTACCCGCGGTTTTACCCGTGTAAGTCCCGATCCTGTGGGAATATCGGGATAAAAAGTTAATCCAGGTCTCCAGCTATCTAGATACCCATTTTCATCGCAATCGGTCCAGTAGTTTTTGCGTGAAGGAGTAACAAACATACACACACACACAAACTTTCACATTTATAATATTAGTAGGATTTACACTATTCTTAATCAAAATTTATAAATTTATATTATATATTTAGTAGGATTTTCTATAAAAAAGGAAACCGTATAAGATGACTCGCTACTACTAAAATTACAATATCATCAATCCTTTCCCATAAACAACCCAAAGGTAACTATAACAAGACATTACCACATATTTGAAAACGCTACTAAGCAGATTAATTAATCAATGCTTTGTCAAGTTTTCGTCGTAAATCGTAAAATGTCACCTTAGTTTTTTTCATTAAAAACTAAAAAATAAAATAAATATTGCAGGACATTCCACACATTGCCATCTAGCCCCAAGCTAAGTAAATAGACTTGTTATATGGGTGCTAGACAACGGATACACTACTTATATACTTTTCTTTTGAATACATAGAAACATCCAGACCACAGACAAATATCTAAGCATAAATAATTGCCTGAGGCGGAAATCGAACCAGCCTGTGTTTGGCAGTCTAGAATAGTGACCATTGTGCCAACTGGGTCGACTAACACTACTATTGATTAAGTTAAAAGAGTGATTGTAACTAATGATCCGCTGAGTAATGGTTAAGAGTACAACGAATACGGATCCCAGAAACTTGTGACTTGTAGACATTTCACAGGATTAAATGAAATAACTAGTAGATACCTATAAAATTACATTGCTAAGCCGTAATAGGTGTCAAGATTCCAGAATACTCGAGCTAGCTTCTAGAAACTATTCTAAATAAAATACGCTCACGTTAACTAATAGTAGGGGAGCCCGGTACGCTAAATTTGCAGTTACTAAAGCGTCATGGGGACCGATTAGATTGTGAAGATTTGGGCCTAAAACGAAAAATAATTTATGTGCATTTTGCCATTTTAGTGAGGAGGAGAGCGTGTGCTAATTTTCAAAAATGTTAAAAAAAATCATTCACATAAAAATACTCGAGCGCATCAGATATTCACGGTGTTTACCCGCTTTGTTTTTCTAACAACCGAGAGATATTATTCTGACGAGTAAGTAGGGGAGGATGGCTGTAGAAAAGGGTAGAAAAAATAAAAAAAGTTATTCGAGCGTGTCAGATATTCGAAGGGAATATTTAGAAAACTCAAAAAAGTGTCCTATTAAAATATCTGACGATTTGGATGTGGCCAAAAGTCATGGTAGATTTTTAAAAATGTAAAAAAAAAAGTGACCTTGAAATACTCGAGCGCATCAGATTTTTACACAAACGGTTTAACTTGATGTTCTAGTCGTGCCAAATGATAATCTGACAAATATATGAAGGAATATTCTTAATCTGAAAATTTGAAAGAAAAAAATTAGGAAAACGGTTGACCCTAAAGGCCATCCCTGCAACTTCCCGCTATACCATATCTACGCACCTAAAATTGCACTCAAATATATGCTTCTTTCATTTTTGAGCTCTCCGAGCTCATAAAGATAGCTGTCTTATGCTTTTGAACTCAAAAGTCTGATGAAAGTTTAATAAAACATTATTTTTCGAAATTTCAAACTGCAATAACTTTTGAATGGATGAAAGGATTCTCACGCGAGAGTGACACGAGAGTGAAATATAAAGAAAGAGTGAGAAGGAAACAGAGGCGCGGAGTTTCAATCCAGTTGTCAGCAGCTGTACGCACCACACTTTATTTATGGTTTAAGCTACATCGCCCCATGAAAATCGTCAGATTATTGTTATTCTGTAATTCTTACAGGATTTCCTTCAAAATAAAAAAAAAATTAATCGCGCTCGAGTATTTCACAGTGACGTTTTTTTTTTACAATTTTGCCACTCACCTATTTCCTTATGCCACGCTAAAATCATCAGATTATTGAAATATATGCTGTTCTGTATGTATTTCACTTACCTGGCCTTAATCTGACGCGCTCGAGTTTTTCTGAGAATCGATTTTTTTTTACTAATCTGACGGGCTGTCCTCGGAGCACGCCCTTATATGAAGGGTTTATATATGGTAGGAGTACATTACAAGGAATAAGGTTTCTCCTCATATAGTTTTCTGTCGCGCTCGAGTAACTCTTCAAATCCCCTCTTGGGCTCCCCTACTATAACGTAATATGTTCCATGAAATTCCTTTTCTACGTTACTAGGGAATTTGAGTTACCGACCACATAACTCTCTTAAATACTCTTATCTTTTACACAAAACATTAATCCATATAAAAAGAAATAACTCATTTATTTTCTTATTACTGTCCGATATCAGTGTTTCTTTTTTTTTGTGTAATACATAAAGTTTTATCAGATCACTTAAAAGTTATACTTTTGTGTAATCCTACTAATATTATAAATGTGAAAGTTTGTGTGTGCGTGTGTGTGTGTGTGTATGTGTGTATGTGTGTGTGTTTGTTACTCCTTCACGCAAAATCTACTGGACCGGTTACGATGAAACTAGGTATCTAGATAGCTGGAGACATGGATTAACACATAGGCTACTTTTTATCCCGATATTCCCACGGGATCGGAACCTACGCGGGTGAAACCGCGGGGCGCAGCTAGTAATAAAATTTGCAAGCCTAGAAAGCGATTGACATCAATAACATCATATTTTGTCGCTATTATGAAAACGCTTAAGAGGAAAGGGTACCGACGCTCTCTCCATACAAACGTAGTCGACTGTTTTCTCCCTGAATAATGACACTATAGCAAATATTTTTGTTGCATAAAACTTATAACTGCCATTACCATACCCTGATGTTTTGTCCTTTTTTATTTTTTAACTTATATGAAAGATTAACAAACTTAGAAGAAAGGATAAACTTACATGAGGAGATATATGAGTTACGAAACGCTTGCCAGCATTACGTAATTCGCTTGCTCCCTGTACTATTACAGAATCCAGATCGTTTTCACAATCATTTGTAAAAGCGATAGGCGTGACGCAATGACTGTCGACTGACATATTCAATCTCGAAGCCTCTTGAATGAAGGTGTTCATATTGGGAGTTTCTTCTGATGATTCGCTAGAGAACAAATAATAAATATACAATAAAGTTATAAAAATCAGTAACCTTACCAGGAGTTGTTTAGGCATCAAATGTACCTAGACGTGCCGACTAGAATCGATCAATACGTACAGTCGGCTGCATAATTGCAGCCCCCGGTAGAGTTCTAAAAATACTATCATTGGCATGTTTTAATTCTAATAATTTTTGTTCGATAAATTGATGAGTTAGAAGACTTTAAACTTCAACTAAAGCTGGTGTCTAGAATCTTTCTAGTGTTTAAAACATTCTTATAACAGCCGTTATGGAGCTCTACGGTGGGTCTGCAATTATGCAGCCGACCGTACAAAACCGCAAGATTATTAGATAGCAATGTATTTCTTTGGATAAATTAATGTTTTGCAGATTCCTCGGTAGATACATTATGAATTGAGGCACCTGGTTTCTAATAACTAATTTTCCTACTTATAAGCTTATTTCCGTTTATTGGTCGTGGTCCGATCACCGGAGTTCTATCAATCGAACCATGGTTAAGTCAAACTGTTCGCACTTCTATTATTAGAACGTTCTACAAGGATTAAAAAAATGGGCCGATCCAAATACAAGCTATCTGTCTCAGTTCACAAAGTTTTAAACATTCGTGTGATATGCTCAATTAACTAGGTACGTTTGTCGAGTGCGTGAACAACTTGTGGTAAGGCCCCAGTTGAAGAGCGGTGTTGGCTTAGTGGTAGATACCTCGATTTTCATTCTGATGGTCGTGGGTTCGAATCCCGGCCGGCTGTGCACCAATGCATTTTTGTTAAGAAAAAATTATGTGCGGTAATTGACATTGCTCTTACGGTGAAGGAAAACATCGTGATGAAACCCGCGGCCCTAGAAGTATTGACAAGTTCTCTCCTCTGGAAATGGTCGACTAGGCTGATAGGGTAGTAGGTGCTGGGCAAGCCTACTTCATCTTCAAGCAAAAAAACCCAATTAGAATGGGTCTAATTGCGGAAAACAGCCCGTTCAAGTACAATTACAAGGCCCCAGTTGCACCCGCATAGCGCGCGAGCTATCGGATTAGTATTTTCTTTGCGTGGGAAATAAGAAACATACACACAAGCTTTAGCTTTATTTTATTAGTATTTCAAAAAATCCCATCTTAGTAAATAAAAGGAACCCCATGCGAAATGGAGGCTCCTAGTGCTACCTTTCTGCTGATCAAACTACTTTGTCCAAAAGGAATAAATTTCTTCATAGTCAAACTACTCAATATACTTGCCTGAGGCGGGAATCGAACCCGCAACCCTGTGTTTTGCAGTCCGGCATGGTGACCATTGTGCCAAATGGGTCATCTACTTTGTTATTTGTGTCGTAAACAAGGAATTATTCTGTTTATATGAAATTAAGAGAACCCTCTCTGAATTTATTTGTCACGTTTTAAACCCGTCGGAGGAAGGCCTCCAACGTTACGTTAATTACTTGAGGATTGCACGTTTCCCATATAAATTGCGGTATTGAGTTTCAAGTTTATTCATAATACCTATGTGCATTTTATTTATTTAGTAGCTGTTCCGGAAAACATTGTTTTGTTATATAAAATAAAAAAATGATGTCGTTCAATGCTCAACCCCAACGAATATTTACGAAAAAATTTCATACAATATACAGCCTAACACCGCGACACGATTTGACATCAATATTTATACGATACTAACGTCACTCAATTGTTTTGCCTTCCCAGAACCTCTCCACTAAAACTTGACCTCTATGTTTTGGTTTTAAAGTTCAAATTGACTTTTAAGTATTATTACAAATCGTTTGTATGGGAATTGGGAGTATAGAAAAGTGTTGTTTTGAACCATTCTCGTACTTTAAGGAATATTCTAAAAAAGGGGCCACTTGACACTTCTTAAACCTAGACTCACTTTGCTGACCTTGGTAAAAACAAAAATTAAATACGTTTAAGACCTTAAATATGATTAACTGTCAAAGTGTTGAACTGATTAAATATTGTCAACGTTTTGGCAAGTATTTTATTCGTATTCAATATCAAATTACATTCATTTTATAATTGAAAACATATTAAAAACTTAAATAATTCACTTTTTATAGTTAGGTATAGTTTTGTTATAATTGAAATATAATCAAATCAATAAAAATAGTTCAATTCTGTTTGATTTTGTTTCTTCACCTTTTTCATATAATTTTCATTGATTTTGAATTTAATATTTAACATTGATTTTGATTGAGGGTGAAGTAAAACCAAATTCTGAATTTTGATTTAAAATAATCCATTGTTACAAATTGATTGGTTAACATTACAAATACAAAGGTCAATGATATTACATCAAATTAGCTACTTTTTTTAAAAATAAATGAATGCTACTTACTACATGACATTGTACAAAGCGCCATTTAGCTTCAAGTTGAACAACTAGGCTTGTGATATGGTACCCAGACAGCGAATATAATATACATATATAATTTTTTTTGTTGTCTACTTATTATACCTACGGAACAACCAGATGACAACAAATATATTATGTTTACAGGAATAAATATCTGTACATAAATATTTATTTGACAGCGGCAATCGAACCCGCAATCTATACGCATTCGGGAGTTCTCCCACTGCTCTACATAAGTCGTCAAAGTATTTTTCCTCTATTACCAAAAAAAATTGAATGATATTTAGTAAGTATGTAAATACGTAGGTATAGATAACCGAACCCCTGGAATAACAAATAGTAGGAAATAACAGAAGAATATTGTGTATCAAACTGGTACTACAAAAGCATTTTACGGAGCCCAAATCAGGCAATTTTCTACACGGAAATACGTGTTGTGTTCTTCAATTTTGTCTGATAACATTTTCAGTGCTCTTTTAGATTCGAACGACTATGCCAAAAAGAGGAAAATATTCATTCTAGTAAATAGGAACATTGTTCAAATTACATTGCAATATCATTTCGATTGCATTTCAATTTCAAAAAAATTAAATTATGTGTGGCACTTGGGGACTGCCGCGTTAAAGCTATTGTATTGCAATATCATTTCGATTGCATTTCAATTTCAAAAAAAAAAATTATGTGTGGCACTTGGGGACAGCCGCGTTAAAGCTATTGTATTGCAATATCATTTCGATTGCATTTCAATTTAAAAAAAAAAAATATGTGTGGCACTTGGGGACAGCCGCGTTAAAGCTATTGTATTGCAATATCATTTCGATTGCATGTCAATTTAAAAAAAAAAAATTATGTGTGGCACTCTGGGACTGCCGCGTTAAAGCTATTGTATCGTGCGAATTTTGTACAGTCGTACCATATACATACACGTTAAGCGAACGCTTGGCCGAGCTACATAGTAGGCGTAGTGGGGGGGTGTTAGGTTTTATCTTGATTCGGTCGCCGCGCTCAAAGCCTGCGATAAAATGCAATAGCTTAAAAAAATATTCTGAAGAATACCAAAAACTGACTTTGAAGGTATTTTGAGCTACTTTAAGGGTATTTTTTGCAATCGAAATATAATCGGAATGATATTGCAATGTAATTTACGAGAATTGGCCTTTAGAGCAATTTACTCGGATCTCGAACTTATTTTATTTAAAGAATGCTTTGTCTTTGTCTTTTAAGTGACATTATTGACAGCGTCTGACAATGTATTGTTTAATTGGCGTTTCTCGTGTCTCTGCTTCAAGTCTGGAATTTTCTTTCCACGGTTAGTGAGTTGGTATTTTACAACCGATCCGGACAAAACTTCGTAATACAAGTTTAAACGATTTTATAGATTTCTTTTGGTCGGGGATTATTTATTGTACTTCTCCCTAAAAGGTAAAAACGGGGTAAAGAATATCTCAACCTTGTAAGATCCATTTTAATTTAAATTAAATACGGAAAAGTTATTCGGTTTGTATAATTTTAATGGTTGCATATTTGTTCTAAAAAGTTTGATTTACAATGATTGAAAAATCACAATGAGTTCCAATTGTGCTTGCTTAAACCCTTATTTATTCGAAATATTTTAGTAGTGAAAATAATAATTTATGTGTAAAATAAATTATTGCAATTAAACTTCAAATTCATATTGATGCGAGCTTCGTTACCTTCGTACCCTTGAGATATAGAAATTAACTCATAAAGAACAGCATTTTTAAGTTCAAAGACAACCCAATTAAGTATTTATCAAAACAATTATTTATAAACAATATTATTTGAAATTAGTAGATATTTGTGAATTTCGGAATTGTTGAGCGTAAACTATTTGAAGTGATAAATATAAATTAGTAAACTTTTGTAAATTGAATTTGTTTTGTTAAATCTATTTGTCAGATAACTGGAGCTTGAAAATTGTTTGGACTCGTGTTTATTTTGGGATATTAAAACAAGTTAGAGAAATTGAAAATAAACTCACTGGTCTCCTAATAGGTATTCGTCCTTCAGAATAAAAGTTGTAGATTCGGCCTCTATATAGGTGCCCATTGGTCTCCCGGTAGAGGATACCAGTAAATATTTTAAAACCTACTTTAAATGTTGAACGCTATTATCATACGTACCGTATTCAGTATTTCCCTTTTCATTGAGTGCGTAAACAACTAGCGGTAAGGCATCACTTACAAGTGCCTGTTAACTACCAGAATTCAGAATTTTTATCCTCATAGCTTTCATCACCACTTTCACATAATATTACCACTTACATACATTTCAAATTAACTTACTAGACCAAAAAGGATATTCCCTATCCTATCGGATAGGCGTCCCATACATTACTTTGTTCATTATAAGATTGAGCTGAACCGTGTCGGAGACTGCGTTCCTAATTTTTCTTTTCCACGTGTGACATTTTGTAATATGTTATTATCGGGACAAATTATTTTTTATGAAACTTTTAATTTTACACATTCTTAATTTCCCGAATACCTCATTTTCCTAATTATAGACAGTGCGAATCGCGATGAGATCTAAAACTTCAACCATACATCAAAACATTGACTACATCTTTTTACAGCATAGGTACACCTCTATTTAATTGTATAAGTATAGATTTGTGTATAAAATTTACCTGCAAAAATGACTTCCCAACATCCAATATTCCAATTTATTCTCATAATTCATCAGCTTCATCACATCTTTCATTATATCGACAGGTTTAGGTCCGACGAATAAATGGAATTTCAATCCGTAATTATTAATACTCCTAATAACAATTCTATGATCTGTCCGAAACGATATCTCTGTTGGTTGAGGAACATCGATCAAAACTCCATGATATGAGTCATTGCCCTTCGCAAATATTAAAGGTATTGTATTTAAATCTCCTTTACGGTTATAAATGACTTTAGTCATTCCTTCTCTTA
Organism: Idaea straminata; assembly: GCA_951213275.1. Taxonomy (NCBI): domain Eukaryota; kingdom Metazoa; phylum Arthropoda; class Insecta; order Lepidoptera; family Geometridae; genus Idaea; species Idaea straminata. The sequence continues at coordinate 11,330,525 of OX577861.1, forward strand.
TAGGTATTTCTCCAAACCCATACAAACTTCCTTCTGTAAGTTTAAAAGCTATTTCCCAAATATCCTCAGACGCTATCAAAGGTCCTCTTAAAGTATCAAATATAATGTGACCAGATGAATTCACTACGATATTCAACTCCGGCGCTTCTATTATGTATTCGTAATCTTTCTCAAAAATCCTTCTGCCTGTTAAGGATTCATTTCTCGAATCATAATATGTAAGAGTCAAATGCGTTGATGAAACTTCGTCAACAGAGAGTCGTAAACTTGTCAAACTATCTTGAGAATTAAAAGGTACTGTTGCTCTACGAGGCTTCAGAACTATATCCTCGGTCCAAATCCGATCACTTATAAAAGAAAATCTTGAAGGGTATCTGTGGAAGCACTGGTCAGAACTAAAATCGTAACAGCAATCAGAATGGCATTCGCTTTCAGTTACATTTCCAAGACCACAGGGAAGTCTTGAGGATCTAGAGACGAGACAGGAGCCTAAAGAGAAGCCATCTGGTGCCTCCAAGTCAGCTGATGTAAAGTAGTAGAACTGGTATAGAAGTATTGGAGAAACTACTGCTACTAATATAATAGCAAATGATGTTTTTATTGGCTTGTTTAATAGGAGTTGCCGATACCATTTGATACCTGAAATTGAAAAATTTCTAAGTTAGAAAAGTTAAATTAGAATAAATAAAATATAGTATTTGCTCCGAAAATATTTATTTGTTCTATTTCGAATGCTCAAGAGTTTACTCTTAAAATAACTTAAACTTGCTCTAATCTATTCTCTAATCGAATATCTAAGATGTGGCAACACCATCATTTTTAGCGAACCCCTAGGTATATAATGTTTTTGTCACATTTTGGAAATTCCCCAAATCATCATCATGTGAGCGATGTTCCCGGTTGCATCCCTCTCGGGAGCCCGGGGTCCGCTTTTCTACTTTGACGCCTCCACTTCGCACGATCTTCGGCATCGTGGTTGGTAAGGCCATTTGCACGCATATTACCCTTTACGATGTCAAGCCAGCACTTCTAGGGTCTACCTAGTCTACCACGACCCGACGGAGGCGCTATGGCAAGACATTTGTTCCCCACGTAACTTGCCGGTTTTCGCAAGACGTGACCGTACCAGCGTAGGCAACTTTCTGGCAATTTATCTGCAATGTCTCGGACATAACGGCTGCCACAGATGCGAGAGTTCCTGACGCGATCCTTTCGCGGCACTCCACACATCCAGCGCAAAATCTTCATCTCCGTGACACGCAGCTCCTGCTTATGTCACTCAAGCACCGGCCACGCCTCACTACCATACAAAAGGACAGGTCTAGGGATGCTTTTTGGAAATTCCCCAAATACCTAAGATAATGTAAAATAGTAAATAAAAGCTTTCAAAAAGTGGTATTTTCTCTTTTTTTTATTTTCAGTTGTCAGGTTTCTGTTATAAACACTGAAATTCACTGACCATCTGTAATAAAGCCTTTGCCTGTACAAAGATCGGTACGACATAAATCCGTTGATCTTATTCAAGTCACATCTTAACCGTTCCGGGTGGATTATCTGAAACCCATTTTACTGTACTGCTTACGATATTGGCAAGGCTACAAGCTTGTAAATAAATAATGGTATGTCATGTGGAAAAAACAACGACGTGGTTATAAAATACTAATAGAGCTCCGCGGTTTCACCCACATAAATCCCGATCCCGTGGGAATATCGGGACAATAAGTAACATAAATAACATTCCAATGAATCAATTGCCTAATACCAAGTTTCATCAAAATCGTTTCAGTAGTTATGTCAGTTAAGTTTTTGCTTAGCGTCAAGAGTGTGATCACGTAGTTCTATAAATTGAAAGAGAATTATTACTTCTGTTACAATGATAATTTGGTTAAAACACTTGTTTGTTTACTGTAATAGGCTCAAAACTCAAAAACAAATGATATTAGAATCGTGGGCATCCACCACATGAGCGTCGACAAGCGTCGACCACTGTAATTTTAACCATTGTACATTTTGACGATGGAGCGTATTAATTTGAAAGGGTACCGGCGCTCTCTCCATACAAACGTAGTCCTTCGACTGTTTCCTCCCTGGATAATGACACTAGCACAAATATTTTTGTGCCATAAAACCTATAACTGCCATAACTATGCCCCTATGTTTTAGTTTTTTTCATTTTCGAATTATCATAGAAATTAAGATAAAAATATAAAATAAAAAACCAAAACATGGGGGCATGGTCATGGCAGTTATACATATTAAGTTTTATGCTGCAAAAATATTTGCTCTAGGGAGAAAACAGTCGACTACGTTTATATGGAAAGACTCCCCAGTACTCTTTCCTCTTAATACAAGTAGGAATTATTAGACTTTTACTCAGAAGTACAGCGACGTGTTGGCTTGCAAAAAGCTGGAAGAAATCGCTTTCAGCGATAAGGCCGCCCATTTGTGCAACTTATACTTTCTAGCTATTACTTTACTTTGTGTTTATCGTGTTCTGTTTCTTTCTGTGTTGTACAAATAAAGTTATCTATCTATCTATCTAAAGCTTGCGAAAGACGGTCAAAACGAAAACAACAGACGATCAAAAGGCCTCCTTTCGAGATAAGCGTTTAGATAAAATTGATGTTACTGATATGATTGATCGAGGCTATGATTGAACTATGTAATATAAATAAAATAAATAAATATTTCAGTACAATTCACACAGCGCCATCTGGCCCGAGGTTAAGCAACTAGGCTTGTGTTATGGGTGCATATAATGAATAAAATACACATAATTATAGTTTTTTTTTTCTCTAAGTATATACTTAGTATATACATACAGACACCCAGACCAGAAATAAAAATATATATATCACAAATACTTGTTTGAGGCGGGAATCGAACTCGCAACCTTCTGAGCCGCAAGCGGGCCAGCATTATAGCCAGCAGACAACTAAGGGACTAACCGTACAGTTTAATTTATTTCAAAGTCTGAAATAGGACGTTAACAAGCATATACAGGGTTATTGTTAATTGTACTAGCAAGCCGTTGAAGGCTTGCTTACTACTTCTGTGGACATAAACAAACAACTTATGTTCTACGACTTTTGTATTCGTACATTTTGAGGTTAGGTTTACCTGAGAATCAGCTGTTCCATACACGGAGAGGTCATTAACCTTAAAATTTTACTTATGTTTTAAGTTTTATCTACTCTTCTTAATCTGAATGACCTTTGTTTTAAAAAATCTGGTGTTTGTTCGAATTTACATAACCTCAAAAATTTTCATAATTTTTTCGAATTTCCAAAAGTTGTAGAACAAAAGTTATTTGTTAAGGTGCACAAAAGAACCCCTAACTTGCTAGTATAATTAACAATAACCCTGTATATGCTTGTTAACGTCCTATTTCAGACTTTGTAATAAATTAAACTGTAAGGTTAGTCCCTTAGATGTTTACATAGTAGAACCTTTTGAGTAGGGATATTAAACTAAGTCTGGATCGGAAATTAATATAGTTGAAAGCTCCGTTACACGACCAAATTATCTATACATATAAAATGACTAGCAGCGCTCCGCGGTTTCACCCGCGTAACTCCCGATCCCGTGGGAATATCGGGATAAAAATTAGCCTATAGCCTTTCTCGATAAATGGACTATCCAACACAAAAATAATTTTACAATTCGAACCAGTAGTTCCTGAGATTAGCGCGTTCAAACAAACAAACAAACAAACTCTTCAGCTTTATAATATTAGTATAGATTTGTCCTTGTCCCAAAGGACAAGGACAAATCTATATCTGTGCGTTGATCCGTCAGTTACTGACTGGACAAATCCAGTCAGTAACTGACGGATCAACGCACAGCCTAAACCGAGACCTGAAACTTGGAGGGTGTGTTCTTTGTATCACGTAAGCATCCTATAAGAAAGGATTTTCCGAAATTCTACACCTAAGGGGATGAAAGGGAGGGCTAAGTTTGTATGGGACAACGTGATTCCTTGGTCCATTTTCGACTTCTACGCGGCCGAAGTCGCGGGCAAAAGCTAGTGTTTTAATATAATCGACTTACTTAATCGTTTTGGTTAATTTATTCCTTACTTAAAATATCCGTGCAGTTGTCTAGATAATTACAATTGTTTAATGTTAAACTACCTTTAAGCCTTCTTTGTGCCTTTAAGTTAAACTTAAGTGATGTATTATCATACCTAAGGACCACTTACATCAAAATTAAGAATAATAGATCCGATAAAAACACGATTTAAACAATTTCGCTTGGTCAAAAACTTCTTAGAAAAGAGATAATTATTTAATCGTTTTTTCGGTTCATAATATTATAGGTAAATAGTATATCTAAAAAATGAATAAAATAATAGGTTCATTGATATTTTGTTCAGATAAAATTATAAAAGTTAGAATTCTAAATTATAATAATTATAATGTTTCACAATACAACAATAAATGTAAATTATCAAGGGTTAGGTAGGTACTTATATTATAGGAAGAGAGAGCAAAAAGTCTTGATGGAAGCCAATAAAAAATATGAATTAACTACTCTACTCTACGGGTACTCAGAAAAAGTAGTAGAACAAAAATACTTTATAGTTTTTTAATCCTACTAATATTATAAATGTGAAAGTGTTTGTTAGTATGTTTGTAATTCCTTCACGCACAAACTACTGGACCGATTGCGATACCACGCGGGTGAAACCACGGAGCGCAGCTAGTATCTTAATAAAACAGAGCTTCAATCGAGGTTCAAATTCTAATTAATCTAGATTCAAATATTCCCCCGCAAGTCGCCTTTATACCTACTCTTTCTCTTAAAATGTCTTACATAAGTAAGTTAAAAGTGAGTGAATGACCTAAGTCTACAAGATTATTTTGTAGGTATAGGACATACCTATATGACTATTTTTTTCAAATTCAGAATCAATTTACTGATGCTTTCCTCAATTTCGTAGACTTCGCATCAGTGAAACACAAATATTTATAGCAAATATTGATGACATTTACATTAACCAATGTTGATAGAATGCTAATAAAAATTATTTTCATTACTCATACTCCGAAAGTAGGTCTAAAGATGCCTAAAGAGCGTGTAGAAAGAAAAACTTTCAGCCCTAGGGAAAATCGCTTTCACTGACAGCTGTCATGTCAAATTATGGCTTCGCGCGGCTTGTGCAATGAGCTTGTAGCCAGTATCAGTATCATTACGCATTAGGAACTTCAAAAACCTAACCTCCTTGCTTTAGGTAACCCCAAAGAATAACAATTATGGCTTCGCACGACTCATCCATACTGCCAGAGTTTAGTACATAATAGGTTTTTTCTCAGTAATCGAATTCAAGTAGATATATTTAGTTCAAGATATCTAATTTAATAACGAGCGATTGAAGAGGTATCTGTCTAAAGAGATTGCTCCGGAACAGGCCGGCTTTGTGAGAGGGAAGGGCACTCGGGAACAGATTCTTATCTTACGCCAGATCATCGAAAACGCGAGAGAATTCAATAAGCCCACGTACATCTGCTTTGTTGACTTCTCGAAAGCATTTGACTCAGTGAGATGGCCAGTTCTATGGAAGACCTTAATGGATATGGGAACGCCAAAACATCTTGTGCACCTACTAAGACGTCTATATGAAAGTGGCACAGCTTCCGTGCGCACAGATGACGTCTTGTCAAACAACTTCCACCCAAGTGCTGGAGTGCGCCAAGGATGCATTTTATCGCCATTTTTATTCAATGTGTACACCGAACTGATCATGCGCATTACTTTGGAGGACTGGCAGGATGGTGTAACAATTGGTGGATACACAATAGCCAATTTGCGTTACGCGGATGATACCACGCTGTTCGCGACGAGCGCGCAACATTTGGCGGAGTTGCTGTCACGGATGGAGCGAGTGAGTCTAGATTTTGGTTTAAAGATTAATCGCAGCAAAACCAGGGTAATGATTGTCGACCGTGCCAGCAATAATTTGCCGGAGGTGACACGTATTGCGAACTGTGACGTGGTCCAATCCTATATATACCTTGGGGCTCTAATCTCAAACAATGGCGGATGCATAGACGAGGTCAAACGGCGTATGGCTATTACCAGAACGGCAATGGAGAAGATGAAAAAATATGGACGAATCGTAACATAACGAAAACCACGAAAACCAGGCTCGTGAGGACACTCTTCTTTCCCATATTTCTGTACGCTGCTGAGACGTGGACTTTGCGGGAAGTGGAAAGGCATAAAATAGACGCTCTGGAGATGTGGTGCTGGAGAAGAATGCTTGGGGTTTCGTGGACCGAGTTTCGCACAAACGTCTCGATACTTCAAGAACTCGGTATCAAGCGGCGTCTATTTTCAGCAGTACAATCTCGCATCCTGACTTTCTTCGGCCACGTTTCCCGGCGTGATAATCTGTCCATTGAGCGCCTCGTTGTACAGGGAAAAATAGAAGGCACCAGAACGCGCGGGAGGTCACCCACACGATGGACTGACCAAGTCAAGGCTGCAGTGGGAGGTTCTTTGAACGAATGTAGCAGGATGACCTCCAGCAGGGAGAGATGACCTCCAGCAGGGAGAGATGGCGAGCAGTCGTGAAGCGCGCAACATCTACCCCCTCTACTACATGATGATCACGACCGCTCTGTCAAGAGTGTTACGAAAAAAGAAGAAGAATTTAATAAAATAAATGTAAAGATGAAAGTGGTCAAAGCGACGTATGACCATGCTGCGCTGCCACCCGCGCTCTGTCAAGATGTGGCTTTATTCGACTAAGTAGTCAGTGTCGTTCCTTGAGTAAAAAAAAATACTGGCGGGAAATACTTGCATTTTGAATTATTTTAATTAGTATTATCTTTTGTTATTTTATTATGTTTTTGTGAAAAGTTTAATCTGGTTTTTCATTTATGATTGTGTATTTTGTGTAAGTAACATTTTCTAGACAAACCGTGGTACAAAAACTGTAATTTAAATATACGGACTTCGCGTCATTACTCATTGTTGGATTAACTAATTCATAAGACGAAGGTAATTGAGTATTGAATACAAATAGCAAAAACAAAAACATCTACATAATGTATAACCTCTTTGGTCCCAACCTTGTAAGAGGATCAGGTAGTATGGAGTCTCTCATTCACTCTCGTTATTATGAGGAATTTTATGTTTTATTCGTAATGAAAAGCACAGTGTTTACCTCGGGTAAAAGACTCATTAAGTACCTCGAACTATTAGCGCCCTCGCTACGATCGAGCGCCAAACTCCGTCTCGGGACTCAATGAGTGACTTTCACACCTAGGGTAACAATGTACTATTTCGTTTCCATTTTGAATTTTGTTTTAGATGATTGATGCAAATCCAGCAACGCTGACGAATAAATCATCTATAAATACCTTTTTTGAATTTCCTTATTATAAAAATATCTTGTTGTCCCGGGACCTTGATTTTTATATACATATTAGGGACTTAAAGACTTATTTCAACTTGCTAAGTCCACCCGTTCCTGAGGAAATCGGTGATGACCTGATGACACACGGACAGACGGACAAGATAGTGATGTTATAGGGGTTCCTTTTTTACATTTTCAGGTACGGATTTCTAAAAATAACTACTTGCATGTACCCACCCCCAGACCATACCCAAAATAAAAGAAAAAATATAAACAACATTTTCAAGTTGGGAAAATAACTGGAATTTTCTAAGGTTTTCGCGACTTGAACTCATAATTATAATTATATTTAAATAAATAAATAAATATTGCAGAACATTCCACACATCGCCATCTAGCCCCAAACTAAGTAACTAGACTTGTGTTATGGGTGCTAGACAACGGATATACTACTTATAATATTCTTTTCTTTTGTAAATATATATTTATAATACATAGAAACAACCAGACCACAGACAAATATGTAAGCATAAATACATGTCTGAGGCGGGAATCGAATCCGCCACCCTGTGTTTGGTAGTCCGGCATGGTGACCATTGTGCCATCTGGGTCGTCGGAACGGAAATATTCGCCGTTTTTATTTTGTTTTAAACCTGACGTTTCGGGAACTTTGCAGAACCCATGGTCATGTTCAAATATAATTATAATAAAACTCAAATTAACCTAAGTTGGGGAATTAAGCTCATAAAATGGATCTTATTAAAAATTGTATCCCGGCGATTGAAACGCACTCGCGTTCCGATCGCGCGTCATAAACCGCCTCTATACAATAATCAATAATTTACCAAACTTGTATCGCAATGTACTATTTTATCACAGTTGCTCATAAAGTGGATCTTATTCAACGGCTTTTAGGCTCATAATCCATCATATTATGCACGCGTGCGTTTTATATTTGTTAACTAGTGCTGTAAAGTTATCCCGAAAAGGTAGGTACCAAAGAGTTTATAACTAGCAAAAATGGTTGTCTCTAAAGTCGGTTTACGAACGAAAATTTTACGTGATAATCACTTAGAAAACGATTAAAAATTGAGTTGTTTATTTTTTGTTTTTTCTTTTATTAAATATATTGTTTTTCCGTACCATTGTATTTTGTTCTTAACCCCCGACGCAAAAACAAATAGAAAAATCCCTAAAAAATAATGTATGTCACACGAGGATGTATAGGTTGAAAGTCTTTAGCCTGGCCTTTCCGGAGCATAATTAACAAAAAAATATTGCCTTAAAAAAATGTAAACATAGAGTTAACACAAATATTTTGTTAATTATTATTTTGTTTTCTTTTCAAGTCTTTTCTTTTATTCGCAACTGTGATAAAAAACGTCGTACGATATACGTGTGGAATTGATATTTGCATCTTGGCTTCATTAACACGCTCGCTGCCGCTCGCGCGTCATAAACCGCCTCTATGCAAAGATCAATTTACCACACTTATATCGTAATGTACTATTGTAACACACAGCAAAGTATTTAAGTAAGATTAAAATACTTACTCTTGTTTTCCTTATTGAATGTTAAATCGACATCTTCGAACTCCTCCTTGCTTTCATTTACGTGAGGTATCATTTTTCAATTGTTTGCTTACCTGAAAGCAATGGAAAATGTTAATAAACTACGGTACATCAACATTAACTTAACAAATAACTTTGTCTAGTAAACAAGGTTGATTTATAAAGGAATTTAATTCACTTGTTTAATATTTTAAAATTCTTAGCTTCAGGTGGCCAAAGGGCTAGCTGCTACATTGGCCAAACGATCGGCATTACCCTTTGGATGGACCTATCTAGGAAATTTATTTAGATTTTAAATAATAATTCATTATAATCATTATCTCAGCCTATAAACGTCCACTGCTGGACATAGGGCATCCGTATATGACGCCACAAACAGCGGTCCTGAGCCGCCTCCATCCACTGACTACCCGCAACCGCTACAATGTCGTCGGTCCACCGGGCAGCTGGTCTCCCAACACTCCGTTTCGCGTTGCTTCGCGGCCGCCACTCCAGAAGCTTTACTCCCCAGCAGTTGTCAGTTCTGCGAATTATATGACCTGCCCATTGCCACTTCAGCTTAGTAATCCTGAGAGCTATGTCGGTGACTTTGGTTCTTCTACGGATTTCCGTATTTCGGATTCTATCACGTAGAGAAATCCCGAGCATAGCTCTCTCCATAGCCCGCTGAGCGATTCTGAGCTTATGAACGAGGCCTATATAGTCAGCGACCACGTCTTGGATCCGAACGTTTATACTTGATAAAGATATCATTTTAAAAACTTTTCTAAATAACTGTCCCAAGAAAAGTTTTTTTTATTTTCTTCTATTATTAAAGTAAAGCATACAAAAAGTAGGTACTAATACCTAATTTTGATTAGTCATTTAAAAGTTTAATTTAATTCTTGATTAATGGCGACTATACAGTCTGTCCACATTGCGTTGATGTTCGGCCAATGTCCAGTGAATAGAGAAATTAACAAAGGAGAATGGTCGGTGACAAGAAGATTGATAGGTGACAAACAGACGCATCATAGGACGTTCACAAAATATAAAAGCAATACTAATGTCCGAAACCATACATTATTTCGTAGAACAGATAATTTTGACTTTGACCTGGATATGACGGGCCAGTTGGCACAATGGTCACCATGCCGGACTGCCAAACACAGGGTTGCGGGTTCGATTCCCGCCTCAGACAAGTATTTATGCTTAGAAATTTGTCTGTGGTCTGGTTGTTTCTATCTATTAAAAGTATATATTTACAAAAGAAAAATATATACGTAGTATATCCGTTGTCTAGCACCCATAACACAACTCTAGTTACTTAGCTTGGGGCTAGATGGCGATCTGTGGAATGTCCTACAATATTTATTTATTTTATATGGCTATAATCTAAGTATAGTATAAGAGGAAAGATTTTATATTGTTTTGTTTTTTTTTGTTTGTAACTAATAGGCTTTGACTACTGGGCAGATTATGATGGAACGATAAAATTAGATGGTATAATTTTACATTGGTTAATTGGGAATAATTTATGCTATTTAACCCGATATTACTACAGGATCAGTAATTATACCCTTTAACCTTACCCTTTAGGTCTGCAGCGCCCACAGGGGGGCATTATCGCCCACTTTGGGAAAGGCTGGTCTACACTAATATTGTAAAAAGAAAAGATTTTTTTGTTTTTTGTTTGGTTTGTTTGCTTGTAACGAATAAGCTTCGAAACTACTGGACAGATTTGAAAAATTGTTTGACCAATAGAAAGCTACGTAAATAATAAAGAAGGAATTTAATAGGATAGGGTTTTAACCAGGCTTTTTCTCCATACATACGTAGTCGACTGTTGCCTCCCTGGATAATGACACTAGAGCAAATGTTTTTGCAGGATAAAATTTTCTAGATTTATAATTTTGTTTTGATATTATAAAGCTGAAGTTTGTTTGTTTGTTTGAACGCGATAATCTCAAGAACTACTGGTTCGAATTGAAAAAATATTTTTGTGTAGGATAGTCCATTTAAAATGACAATAATAGTAATATTCGAACTCTACCGGGGGCTGCAATTATGCAGCCTACTGTACCTATTCATTAGTAAAAACGTTCTAAGAAAAATACACTCACAAACTTTTCTATTTAAAATATTGGTATTATAGATGAGTTCAATTCAAAAGAGCTTTTAATTTTCATCTCTGTTCTGTGAAAAGAAAATGTCAAAGATATTATAAAAATGAGATTAAAATGTACTAACCACAATTAAAATAAAAATTGAATTTTTAACAACAATAGTTAACAATTGATTCCCATCAATTGAAATGGAATTTTGATAGATAAAGGTTCAATCAAAGGAATATTTTTTGGGTGAGTACCTAAGTAATATGATTTTACTAGCAGCGCTCCGCGGTTTCACCCGTTCCGATTTCGTGGGAATATCAAAATTAAAAGCTTTCCTCGATAAATGAACTATCCTACACAAAAATATTTTTTCAATTCGAACCAGTAGTTCTTGAGATTAGCGCGTTCAAACAAACAAACAAACAAACAAACTTCAGCTTTATGTTACAAAACAAAATTATAATCTAGAAAATTTTATCCTGCAAAAACATTTGCTCTAGTGTCATTATCCAGGGAGGAAACAGTCGACTACATTTGCATGGAGAAAGTGCCGGTACCCTTTCCTCTTAATTATTTTTATAACAAGCTGAAAGGTTTTATATTCGAGATATTAATTTACACGAGAAAAAATAGGTCTTTAAACTTTTTGAACAAGGATGCGTCATTTTGTGCTGATGTTTAGCCGAATGATGGCTTTTATTTGTTATATTTGAAAACTTACGAATCTTTACGAATTTATTAAAACGATTAAATGTCAGCGCTGTCCTTCTCGGGTCAATAGCTTTCAAGTTCAATTATTTAGATGAGGGCGGATAAAAAGTGATAAATGAAATTAAATTTAGCGGTTATTAAATATTTTTTTATGACTGTTCAATAAGTTTTGGTTATTCTGCATGAAATAACTAATACTTCGAAAGCTTTAGTGATATCAAGCAAAAAAATAACAAATAATGAACCAGTTTAAAAAAAATAAAACTTCTAAAATATGCACCTGATGTTACACTCAGTCCTTTGCTGACTGTATTTAATTTATTTTTAGCTTTTAATTTTAGCTAAATGTATTTAACGGATATTTTAAAATTAAATTCTATTTCAATAAAAACAAGGTTGATATTATTTAATAAGTTTCACATTTTGACAGTTGGTCAATCATATTTAAGGTTTTAAATAAATTTATTTTTGTTGTGCAAGTCAATGTAAGGCGAGTTGCATGACATTGTGCCTAATCAAATTTACCTGAATTCTAGCTAAATACATTTAACGGGTAATCTAAAATGAAATTTTATTTTAACACAAAATTGATATTATTAATTCAGGTTCACACTTTAACAGCTGGTTAATCATTTTTAAGGTCTTAAACGCTATTAATTTTTGCCGTGCAATTCAACGGATATGAGATGTAAATAATTGCACACGTTTAACTCAATCATCACACTGTTTTATTGTTTTTTGACGGCACAAGTCCCATACAATTAATAACAAGACAATTAATATCTTATCAGCTCAGTTACATTTTTTTACTACCTATCATCAACGTGCATCTCTAAGGAAGCAGTTTAAGTAGTTTTGCTCTATTGTTTCCTAAAATTGCTTATTTTCTTGTAACATGCAAATAACGTGGTATGAATGGTATAAATAAGCATTTGACAGGCGCTATTGGAACAGTGTGCTAGTTAAAGATGAAGTCTTTGTTTTATTTGTTGTCTTTAGTCTGTTTAACAGCGTTCTTTGGCTTTAAACAAGCTGAAAGTCTTCCGGAGATCGACAGGAACTCTTTGAAAATGTTTGAAGGAAAAGTACGTAAATGTTATTATTAATTTGTTATTTTTTTATTAATAGCGTCGCCTTGCGGTTTCGTGGGAAAAGAGATAAATAATAGCCGCAGAGCACATTATCCTAATGCCGCAGTTTTTTGTTCGCTTCTCCATTCAAACGTAGTCGACTGTTTCCTCCCTGGATAAACTAAAGTAAATATTTTTGTATCATAAAACCTATAATTGTCATGACCATGCCCCTATGTTTTTTTTAATATTCGAGTTAATAAAGGAAGTAAGAGTCTTAAACTAAAAAATATATAAATATAAGACACAGGGGCATGGTCATAGCAGTTTTAGGTTTTATGCTACTAAAATATTTGCTCTAGTGTCATAATCCAGGGAGAAAACAGTCGACTACGTTTGTATGAAGAAGCGACCTACTATATAACTACTAAAATACTTGAAAATTATCTTCAGGACAAACCGGAAATAAGAACCGAAACACCTGACTACGATTTCGAAGAAACGACTCCATTCCAAGAGTCTGAAGATCAGAGAAAGAAGAGAGAAGCTAAAGGGGCAGGAGGAATGCCCACAAGAAAAGGATAATGAAAAAACTCAGCTTAAATTAAGGGTGACCAGAGACTACAGAATTCGGTACTTGACAGTTGAAACAATAAAATATGTTGGAAATGGTAGCTATGTGTCATCTTTTTATTTACTGGATTTTACTGGAAAAAATACAAATCTTCTTGATAACTTCAAAGTACGCCGTGACGTCAACTGCTTTATGCAACAATTCAAATAACTGAAGAAATATGTATTATTTTCGGAAAAAGATAATTGCAAAAGATAATTGTAAAAATATTTTTTGAAAAAAACTGCCAAGAAGCCAATTCCAATCGCAGATATGAAATCTGTAGTCGGCTTGGACCCAATTGATGACTCATTTTACTCTATTAATAATGTAGTTACCTAGAACTTTAAATAAAGTACTTTCCAGAAATTTCTTTCCGATGGGATTTGCACGCTTTGCCATAACTCTTGCAACTGAGATACGGAGCTGTATTTACTTAATTAGATATTGAATATATATGTGTGCAAGCAAATAAGTTGTTTTGTTACTACTTACATCCTAGGTTTCCTCCTAATCCAACCTAAGTGCTTTTCTGTACAAATATATTATGCTATGATATTCAGGGCCTTTTTACTAACTTCTTCAACGCCTACTTGTATTAGATGGAGTATGCTTGCCCAGAACCTATATCACTCTCTCAGCTTAATCAGTTTAGAACCAACTAAATCGCGGGTTTCATCACTATATTTTCCTTCACCATTGGAGCAATGTTAAGAAAAGTTTATAAGTAGTATATCCGTTGTCTAGCACCCATAACACAACTCTAGTTACTTAGCTTGGGGCTAGATGGCGATGTGTGGAATGTCCTACAATATTTATTCATTTATTACAATTACAATTTAACATACAATTAAACATACAATTAAACATACAATCAAATATACAATTAAACATACAATTAAACATACAATTAAACATACAATTAAATATACAATTAAACATACAATTAAACATACAATTCAACATACAATTAAACATACAATTCAACATACAATTCAACATACAATTCAACATACAATTCAACATACAATTCATCATACAATTAAACATACAATTAAACATACAATTCAACATACAATTAAACATACAATTCATCATACAATTCAACATACAATTCAACATACAATTAAACATACAATTCAACATACAATTCACCATACAATTCAACATACAATTCAACATACAATTAAACATACAATTCATCATACCATTAAACATACAATTAAACATACAATTCATCATACAATTAAATTACTGGTGCTGTATAAGTTATTAACCACACGACCTACCAGTTAGGCTAAACAGACCTTCTCCATCCTAAGGTTGCCTGGAAGAAATCGCTTTAAGCGATAAGGTCGCCTGTTAGTACAATTTCGTAGTTAATAAGCTTTCTCATCCTTTTTGTTATTTTCAATGTTTTTTGTGTTGTACAAATAAAGTGTTTATCTGTCTATCTATTTATATTAGAAGTAAAGGCCGAAAATTTGGCAAAAGCTGCTCATCCGTTTGTAGATTACTTTTTACGTGGTCACTTTCACCCCTCTCTTTTTGTTGGTCTCTATAGCCTAAAACCTAAAGCCTAAAACGTAGGCTGCCAAAGGCCCTTTAAAACCCACTTTTGATTGTATTCGTTTTCAAAAGAGATAAATTCCATATCCTTTTAAAAATGCGTTTCGATGTTTTAATTAAAGAGTTACAATGGATCTTTACAGTGATTTTTTGTGGGGTTCTTAAAAATCTACTTTGCGAATCAATGAATCAAATGAACATAAAAGTGTAAAAAGATCCATGGATTACCAACAAGGGTTCACTACGTCATACCGAAACATGTTTGCACTTGTTACATTTTGAAAATGAAAATGAAAATGAAAAATAATTTATTCAAAAGCGAACATTGCCAAAAAACACAAGGTGTGGGAGCCCCTCTGTTAAGTTCATAGAACTTGTGTTAGAGGAGTCCCCTCTTTGCCGTAGCCCACAGTATGCACAGCAATGCATTTACAATATTATTATCTTAATATTAATTATATCTAATAGTAACCTTAATTCTTAACCTAACTCACAGATTTAAGTAAAACAGGGAATTAAATTCCTTACACAAATACGTTGTTGATAAAAAAATGTGACAATCATAGGTAAGTTGGTAGGCACATTTACATTTTATTTTAATAAGGTAGGTAGTTGTAAATGTAAATATAAGTAGGTAAATGTAAAATGGACAAACAAGGAAGAGTATTGTGTTTTCGAATTATGAGTTTAAATGTGATTTAAGTGTACTTATACAAGTTTTAATAAGTACGGAAAAAAATAAAATATCGCAAAAAAATAATTGTTAGTGGGTAAGTACGGGTCATCGTTGGTTGGCCGTATCTATAGACGGAGTTCATGTTACGCCAGTACTGTTTACGTGTATAAGATTTTAGTATATAGAGGAAGTTTTCGGATGCTTACGTGTTAAGTTAGCGTGTAACTTATATGTCTTAATTTTTTTTATTTTTTTTTTTTTATTTTTTTTTTTTATTTTAGTATCTCTTCGGTCTGTTCATACGAAAGTGATTTTAACCACTCTGTAAGTTTAGTTTTACATCGGTGGTTACTCAAAGTGTGTAACTTCAATTTACTGTTAATTTCATTGTACATTTTTATTGATTTGTTTTTAAACTGGTTAGAGGCAAATACGGTTTTGATAGAAGGTCTAGATATAAGGGGAGGTCGTTGATTACGCTTGTTAGTCGTTTTTGAGTCTATTGTAGTCGTTTTATGAATTTTGAGGATACATTTGAGAATATACAATTGCCTAACAGTTAAAACATTTGCTTCAGTATATAGTTTATTGGTGCTAAATATTTTACGTTTTCGCAACATTACCTTTAATATAAGTCTTTGTGCCCGTTCAAGGCTTAAGAATTTGGTTTTGAGAGCCCCACCCCAGATCGGTAAGTAGTACAGAAGTATTGATTGCACAAGAGTAATGTAAATGTAGGTTAAAAGTTGTGTATCAGCTATGTTTCGTAGGTATTTCAAGACCCATATCAATCGCCTGGCTCTATTCGACACTAGTTCTAAGTGTGGGTACCAAGTTAGATTCTGGTCAACCATGACTCCTAGGTACTTTGTGGTACTGACCCTCTCAAGGTTCGTACAGTCACAATTATTTAGATTGGTTTCATCGCAAAAATGAGCAGTTAAAGTTTTTTTAGGGTCAGGTTGTTGTGCGTTTCTTATGGAAAATGTGATATAATTTGTTTTTTCAGTGTTAAGAGAAAGCAGATTTTCGTTTAGCCAAGAAATAACTTTACGAAGTCCTTTTTCTGCAGTATTGTATACTTCTTCCCAAGTTCTACCATGAAACAGAATGGCTGTGTCGTCGGCATAACAAACTACTTTCCCGTTTACGAGTTTTATGTTAGTTAAATCATTTATGTAAGCAAGGAAGAGGGTAGGACCGAGGACACTACCTTGAGGTACTCCATAATTAGAGGTCGATACATCGGTACTAACCACATCCTTGTCAAGTTTAACCCTCTGTCTACGGTCACGTAGGTAATCAGTGATCAGCGTAAGAAAGGTTCCTCTGACACCTAGTTTTTCAAGTTTTATTAAGAGGTTAGGAACGGATACGGTGTCAAAGGCTTTTCTTAGGTCGAGAAATATGCATAATGTTTTCTTTTTATCATCCAGTAGCCTAGTTATATTACTCGTCAGGTCTAATATTGCATCTTCGGTGCTGATCCCCTCACGAAACCCATACTGTGAACTAGATAGGATGTCATATTTGTCAAAAAAAATTACTAAGCGAACATTAATAATCTTTTCGAGAATCTTAGACAGAACGGTGAGAACGGATATAGGTCTGTAATTATTTAAGTCCTCTCTACTACCATTCTTGAAGATGGGATGTATAATTGAGCGCTTTAGTTCAAGAGGAAAGACGCCTTGTTGCAAGCACAACTTGCTCAGGTAGGTTATAATGGGAACTAGTGTGGATTTTGCCATTTTTATAAATTTAGTGGGAATGTTATCCCAGCCGGCCGCAGAGTGAGCCTTCAAATTACTAATGATTGAATCAATTTCATGGGGGACTGGTTCAACTACACCTATAGAGTTAACCTGTCTCGACAATGAAGCAAAATTCGTTGCACTCATAATGCTATTTCGATTGGTGATTTTTACGGCTAGAGTTTTTCCTATATTATTAAAGTGAGTGTTTATATGTATTGCCGACTCAGTAGGATTAGTTTTAAGATTTAGAAGTTCTTTATTATTATTGTCTTTTTTATTTGTATGGGTTAATGTTTTAATACATTTCCATAAGGTTTTATTGTCAGACTTAGAATTATTTAGCAGATCTCTTTCATATTGTATTTTTAATTTCTTAATAAGGTTTGTGCAATAATTACGATATCTTCGATATGTAATTATTAGAATCTCATTAGTTGGGTCATTACGAAGTTGTTTATACAGTTTATTTCTATTTTGTATACACTTCAGAGCACCAAGTGTTATCCACGGTTTAATAATTCGTTTACTGCATGGAACAGCAATAGTCACCGTGTGGTTTTGAATGCTGTCAGAGATAATTGCAATAAGCTTTTCACTTAATATATTAGGATCAGTTAATTCAAACAGTTCAGAAAAATTAGAGTTTTTAAGAGTTGTTAGTGCTTTATTAAAGTCTGTCGAAGTTCTGATCGGTTTTTTTGAAGTGAAATTAGAATTGCTATAAAAATAAATAAGTCCCATTTTGTGGTCAGTAATCGTAGTGTCTAAAATTGCAATGAAGGCTGTAAATTTTGAATAGTCAGTATTGGTTAAAATATGATCCAGGCAGCTATCTTTTCTGGTATCAAAACGATGTCCCGGAAACAGACTGTGCGAAGCTAGCATATCCAAGCATGTGTCACAATGTTTAGCATTTAGAGTATTGGACCCCTGCAAGATGTTGATATTGATATCTCCCAAAAGCGCAGTATTGGTTTTTAAATGTGGCGATTTTAGATACCTGTCTAGAGAGTCGATAAACTTTGTGGGGTCTTTTTCTGCTGGAGAACGATAGATGCAAATTAGTGTACTAACTGGAGTTTTTACTTCTAAGCATGAAGCTCGGAAAAGACTAATTTCTTTAACAGAGTGTTTGACAGAGTTTTTTATAAAAACTACAACACCATCGTTCTGGTTGACTTTTTTAGTTGTGCTGTAGGTAGTGTAATCTGGTTTTTGTGGCAAAGGTTTTTTTAGATCAATTCTACTCTCAGTTAGTACGACAACATCAATTTGGTGTTCTAGCATGCTAATATTAATTTCCAAGTCATCAATGTTAGTACGTTTATGCACACTTCTAATATTTTGTACTATCACTGACAACTTCGGAACATCTGATGGAAGATGATTTTTAATATCACTAATCGAACAACTCACAGATTTTGCATTATTAATATCGTCGACTATCCATTTTGGAGTATGTAAAGATACAGAGTGTAATATTTAGTAGTTGTGTTGTGTTTGTTATGAATAGTCATTATGTATGTAACTGTTTTCTCCGGATTTGTATTTCTCATTATTCGTGTCAAGCTATTATAAAATGTTACCTCTATGTATCTGTATAATTGTAGATCACTTTTACCAGTATATAAATAAGTAAGATTGCCTTTAGTGTTTTTTAGAGAAAAATGAAGTAAATGACGCAAATATATCGTTAATGAGTTAAGTAACCTATTAAATTGAATAATATCCACAAACCTACTCACATTTGTTTCATAAATATAAGTCCCAAATAAACATAGTCACATTTTCATTAATTGCTGGAATTGTGCTTCATTTGAGACAGTTATGATCGGTGTATTATCATCCTGGCGTAAATACACTTTGCTATAGCTGGTCCAGCAATATTTGTATTTGTTGGTAACTCTGAATTCTCTTGCTAGGAAGAATAGCCGGGACGCCTTAGGAGTTAAATGTTCTGATATAAATATGGGTGTGTCACCGTGTTTGTTGAGTCCAAGAAACCGAGCACTGAGCTTATTGTTTTTGTTTTTATTGTTGTACGTCTTTGCCGCTTTCAATAAGTCTGCTTTTATAAAAGTATTACTGAGCTCAACAATTAATGTGCTTCGTTCGGTATTTGGCTTTTTTGTACGGATTATGTCCTTGACGTCTGATCTCTCTATTTGTATATCAAGGTTTTTAGATAAGGTAGACACCATTTGCAGAAAATCTCTCTTATTTTCATCTCCCTTAAGGGGCACATTTTTTATTTCTATATTTGTTTTTCTTTCCATTTTTTGTACATCCTCAAGTTTGTGTTCTAAGAGTACAATCCGTTCATTGTCCTTTTTTGCTTGAATATCCATCTGTTCAATAATCTTTTTTAACTCTGAATTTTCTTCTGTAAGATGATTAACCGAAGCTTGTACTTGAATTGTGGTACTTTGCAGTTCTGACATCGTCGTTAAAATTTTATCTATTTGAGAATTTTGTGTCTCAAAAAGTTCTTTCATTTCTTTTTTCAGGTCTAAAACCACACTTTTAACTATGACGAATCACCTTAAGGCCAGGTGCTAATAAAGCTACCAAAATCGACCTTTGTTTTAAACAACTCTAAGTAATCAATTACTCTTTTTTTGTTATTTGGATATAAATAGATATTATAGTTTAATAACCATATTTTTGTTTATTGTGGTTGAAAACATGATATGAACAACTTCGTTCGATAAAAAATGTTAGAAAACAGAGAATTATTAGATCGTTTTTCGGGTTTTATTCAAAAATAGTTAACGTTTGTTCCTAAAAATGAATCAAATGATAGGTTTTGACCTCAATGAACTATATTTGTGGATAATAATAATAAAATGTTTTGCATATCGATCAAATATAACAGTTAGCACGCAGCACGCTACGTCTTTGAGAGCGGGGGCTAAGGTAATGTGAATACCTACACACAGTACTGGAAGAGCGCCTTAAGCTAAATTGAACTAAGCTTCGTTAAGGTGAAAGGGTACCCGCGCTCTCTCTGTCAAACGTAGTCGACTGTTTCCTCCCTGGATAATGACACTAGCATAAATATTTTGCTACCATAAAACCTATAACTGCCATGACTATGCCCCTATGTTTTGTTTTTTTTTTCATTTTCTTTTATCATAGAAATTAAGATTTTAAAAACAAAAAAATTGTCACGGCAGTTATAAGTTTTATGCAACAAAAATATTTGCTTTAGTATCATTATGGAGAGAGCCACCGGTACCCTTTCCTCTTAAGACAAATTATATTACTCTGATACTTAATTTCACTTAATGACATTTTCGCAACTTCCCCACTGTTCAACTAAATTGTTCAACTACAGAAAGTTGAGCAGAAAATAATTGGTTTATTTTGCCTATAGTTAATTGATGTTTCACCTACGTACGATCGGCTGCATAATTGCAGACCCTCCGTAGAGCTTTAAAACGGCTGTTATAAGAATGTTTTCAACACAAACAAGATTCTAGACACCTGCCTTAGTTGAAGTTTAAAGTCTTCTAACTCATCAATTTATCAAATAAAAATTATTAGAATCAAAACATTTCAATTATTATAGTAATTTTCAAACTCCACCGGGGGCTGCAATTATGTAGCCGACGTACCATGCGATCAAAGCTCGATTGAAAATCTTAATATTTCATCTCATTCATAGAGTACTAACTAGGTGGATTTTTAAAGTGGATTTAATTTGATATTTTCGCATTATTTTTTTCTGAACATGGTGAAATAAGAGGGTTTAGGCCAGACAAGCGGCCACCATCTTATGTATCCCAATGCCCTGAATACCATGGATTAAATTTGATGACGGTATATAAATCGTCTAGATTAGAAAGGCCTATTTACTTGTGGTCATAATTCGGCGTCTCATTCAGCGTATATTCATTATACTTCATGTCTCATGCAATGATGATCGTCTTGATTTATTGCGTAGGAAATCACAATAGCAAATTAGGACTTACTTCTTCTAGATATTTTCCCACTATTTAAGATCTATTTTCTATCAAAAACAATAATACAGCGTCTCTTAAAAGTTTTACTGTCACTGTTTTTATTTCACTTTTCTTTAAGACTTATAATTTGTCAAATATAATCACAACACTGAATAATTAGAATACAAGGGACATTTTGTTTTGTGTATTAATCGAGTGACGTTTTGTGAAGTACGCGATAAAATATATCTTCGATTTTAATCGTAAACGGAATAGATAAGATTGCTTTTAAAATTTCAATGTGATAATGACTGTTGGTAATTAAAACTATTGATAAGATTCTTTGATGATTACCTACTTATTTTCATTTTGGATTTATTTCTTTTTAGGGTTCCGTATCCAAAGGGTAAAAAATTACGCTTTAGAAACAAAATAAAAAAAACGCGATTGTAAAAAAGTTGAAAAATAAATATAATAAAAAGTGCGTAAAAACGAAAATTAAATAAATAAATAAATAATGCAAGACATTCCACACATTGCCATCTAGCCCCAAGGTAAGTAACTAGACTTGTGTTATGGGTGCTAGTCAACGGATATACTACTTATATACTTTTCTTTTGTAAATATATACTTGTAATACATAGAAACAACCAGACCACAGACAAATATCTAAGCATAAATACTTGTCTGAGGCGGGAATCGAACCCACAACCCTAGGTTTGGCAGTCCGGCATGGTGACCATTGTGCCAACTGGGTCGTCGACAAATAAAAACTGAACAGAAAAAAACAAGTGCAGGATTCAATCGATACACAAATAAAACGAATAATAAATTTAAAAGAATAAAACATAGCGACTTGAATAGTCGGGACCCATTATTGTCTTAGATAATGGGTCCCGACTACTCAAGTAGTATGTTTATTGTAATGTCACATAGCCTATATCCAGCTAACTAATAATACGCTACTAACGATACCTCATTTGTTGAATTATAGTAAGTAGTTTTGAAGTTACGTGGGAAAAAAATGACGGGTTGCACTCCGGGAGTGCCGGCAGAAGTGAAAACTTGATTAATAACGTTGAGCATGTTTGATATTTTGGAATGGTTAGGGAATAATTTTGCACCAATTGCTTTATCAGTATAAAACTACTATCATTTATGTGGTAGAATACAATATTCATTTATTGCGCTATCGTACACAAACATGACAATTTATATTACATTAAAAATTTAACACTTTAAAACTATAGCTGTCTACTCTCCATCCGTCTTACGCTTTTTTGATCAGGTCACGTGTCCTGACGCGAGTTTAAGATTTTATACCCATTACAGAAAAAGTGCTCAACGCCGCTAAAGAAGTTTTCACTTCAAAAAAGAAAAAAAAACCCCATGAGTTTCTTGTGTCTTCTTCTCATTGGTGGGCGCGTTCCGAAGGCACACATCCTAACTTAGTTTTTAAGACGTTTTCAAGTGGTCTATGTACAATTGTATTAAGCATCCAAAGAAATGAAAAAATTGAGTTGAGTTGAGATGAACATACATACATACAGGTCAAACACATAACCCTCCCTTTTAGCTCGGCCGTAGTCGGGTAAAAACAGTACCCTATTACTAAAACTTCACTGTCTGTCTGTTTGTCACCAGGCTCATGAACCGTGATAGATACACAGTCTTGCTGTCGGTATAACAACAAATACTAAAACAGAAAAAGAAAATATTTTTTGAGTATGTTTTTAAGCAATAAAACAGAATATAATGACCAGGTGAATAACGTGATTGTAAGTTCTTTACTATTTTTTACTTAGGTATAAGTTTTTGTATGAACCTTAGGTCGCCTGTTAGTACAATTTCGTATTTAATAAGCTTTCTCGTCCTTTTTGTTATTTTCAATGTTTTGTGTGTTGTACAAATAAAGTGTTTATGTATCTATCCATCTTATGCAAATAAAGATATATTTATTTATTAATGGTACGGAACCCTTCGTTCGCGATTTCGACTCGGACTTGGCCAGCTTTTATTATCTACGTTACTACCTGTAGTCATTCAGAGAATTTCCCCTTTACCTATCATGGATACATTCGCACATTTCATTTATATTCATATTACAAAATAATACTGCGCCCCGCGGTTTCACCCGTGTAAGTCCCGATCCCGCGGGAATGTCGGGGTCAATAGTATCCTATGTCCGCCCTCTTTCTCTCCAACCCTTAAACTATCACTATGCCGATTTAAATGCAAATCGGTCCATTCATTTCACCGTGAAGAGGGAAACAAATAAATAAGTAAATAAACTTTCGAATTTATATTATTAGTCAGGATATCTCAATCAATCTATCTATCTATCTTTCTATCTTTTTAAATTTACTGGCTTCAGAAGTAACTATCTTCGGCTCTACAACGTCGAAGTTCACAGACACGGCCCTTAGCTTGATTGAAAGTCAAAATTATTTAGAAAAAATAACCAATTGTTGTAAAGGTTTTTAGATAAATAAGAAATAATTTTAATTAATTTAATTTTAGTTATAACATCGATTTGGATAATTTAGTCTTAAGAGGAAAGGGTAACGGGGGCTTTCTCCATACAAACGTAGTCGACTGTTTTCTCAATGAATAATGACACTAGAGCAAATATTTTTATTGCATAAAACTTATAACTGCCATGACCATGCCCCTATCTTTTTTTTTAAATATACCCTTTCACCTCAAGTACCTGGATGACCGAACTTAGCTCGGATATTTACGTCTTTTTACGTCCTCGAAACTCTGCGCATACTAAAGGAGACTGGGACCTATAGGCTAGATTGTAGGAAGTTGAGAAATAGCTTCAAAAATTGCTAATTTTTTTCTATATTTTAAAAATCAGTCTAATTCACAATCAGAAACTGAAAACTTGAAAAAACTGCACTCGAAAAAGAAACATTGGCTGTATACACAAATCGTACGAAGCCATAACTACTTTCATACTGAGCACTAGCTCAGTGTTGTCAACTGAGTTCAATTTGCACATTATTTGTAACTTTGACTCCTGCATTGTCGTGTGCCCTCCCCAAAAACTTTATTATTATATATTTTATTTGACATTTTTTACCTACCTAACCTCGACTACATAGTTATATTTACCAGGTTATTGTATATTTAGTGTTTTCCCTACTGTTAAATCTTTTTTTAAACAATGTCGCAACTCCATTTTTTTTCTTTTTCTACATAAAAAAGATCCTTTTGAATTTTAACTTGTAGCAACACTGAACTCATTCGTTTGTTTCCGATCGAGCGATAAGTGTTTTGAGTTTTGTTTTCGTTTTATTTATTGACCACCTGCACCTGCACCTGGACTTCTGAACCTGAAAACCCTGACTCACCATAGCTACCACAGCGGAAACCGATATTCTTGCCTTCACGACTGACCTGGACTCGTCATTTTGGATTTTACCGCTGAAAAATCATAAAAATAGGTAGCTCATAACTTTACTCTCTGATTGCCAAATCCCGTAAAATTTTCAGGGTTAGTTTAATAATGTATTAGGTATTATTTGGCACCAGTTTCATCCTTCTACATCCAGGCCCCAGATCCTAAGAAACGATCCCCGTCTCCTTTCATGAAAATCGTTAGAGCCGTTTCCGAGATCCTGATTATATATATATAATCAGGATCTCGGAAACGGCTCTAACGATAAATACAAGAATTGCTCATCACTACATAGCATAAAAAAGTCGTTTCCACTGTCTGTCCCTGTCTGTCTTTAAAACTACGAGACGGATTTTGATGCGGTTTTTTTAATAGAGTGATTCAAGCGAAAGGTTTTTGGTACATAAAACAAAACTACCACGCGTACGAAGTCGCGGGCAACAGCTAGTTTAAATATATAGGATAAATAAATAAATGTATGCATTATGTAGGTACTTGTACTTGTATACAGGCCATTTTCCGCCATTGGACCCTTTTTAATTGGGTCCTTTTTGCGTGAGGATGGAGTAGGCTTGCCCAGCACCCACTACCCTCTCAGCTTAGTGGACTATGTCTAGAGGAGAGAACTTGTCAATACTTCTGGAGCCAACTAAGCCGCGGGTTTCATCACGATGTTTTCCTTTACCGTAAGAGCAATGTCAATTAGCGCACATACATTTTTCTTAAGAAAAATACATTGGTGCACGGACGGCCTGGATTCGAACTCACGACCTTCAGAATAAAAGTCGAGGTATCTACCACTAAGCCAACACTGCTCATGATGTAGGTAACAACTCTCTTAAGAAGACCGGTAGATATCGAATAGCGTGGTATCGATGAAATATTTATGACATTTACCATCTCCAAGACCTCAAGTTGCAAGAGATTCACATTTCTCAAGGTGACGCTATGCAATGTGACCGTCGTAGTTCCAGTTAAGTTAAAGGCACAGTCGGCTGCATAATTGCAGCCCTCGGTAGAGTTCGAAAATTACTATTATTAGAATTTTTCATTTTAATAATTTTTATTTCATAAATTGAATAGCAAACGTTGTTTTGCCATATCCAAATTTCCCGCTTTTCTGTTGAAATTTTTCAGGTATTTTATTTGCTATAAACCTCACGGAGCCCGAGACCTTTCCAACGAATGCAAAACCGTAGAAATCGGTTCGTGCGTTCTGGAGTTATAGCGTCAGGAAGGAAAACCCGACTTATTTTCATATAGTTGATGATGAGTTAGAAGACTTTACATTTCAACTAAAGCAGGTGTCTAGAATCTTGCTAGTGTTAAAAACATTCTTATAACAGCCGTTTTGGAGCTCTACAGTGGGTCTGCAATTATGCAGCCGACCGTACAGTCGGCAACAAAAATGCAAACCGTAGAGTTTTTTTTTAAAGCTTTTATTTAACTTGCAGTGTGTGTATGTATGTATGTATGGTTGTTCGGGGCAAATTTAGCAACTTATTATGTTTTTTTTTTAAATAATAAATCAGGGTTTGACCCCGCACGTTCCCAAGGCACACATCCTAACTTGACGCTTCAAAGTAATGCACTGCATGACTACTATTGAATAAAAAAAAAATTGAATTTTGACCACTATCTCACACGATGATAAAGCCTAGTTCATTAGGCTATCACCATATCAAGTTTCATGAAAATCGGTCCAGTAGTTTCGGAGCCTATTCAATGCAAACCATCAAATCTTTCCTCTATATAACATTAGTGTATAGACATTGATTTCCTACAAACACAGAATACATATACCTAATAACTACAAACTTAATCAGTCCAGTTTTCTCCTTTTGAGGTCAAATTTCCCAAAATAAACCAAATTTCCAAATCAAAAGTAAAATAGAGAACATTCCCTTAAAGTTTCAGTTTTAAAGACGAAGCCTTAGTATTTAATCAATTTCATTTTACAGCAAACTATTATGTTTATTATGAACCCAATTACGTAAATATTCAAAGTCGATTAAACAATTAGAAATTTGTCCTTTTGGTTATATTTAGAACTCTTACGACATCTAGCACCAAACTAACTACTTTCCAAAGTGGTTAAAGAAAGAAAAAGAACATTGAACCTAATATAACCGTTACCTTAAATTTGAACCTAATTTAACCTCTACCTATAAATATACAAGTATAAATAAAGCTATAGAATGAGTTAATGAATAAATTATTATAATTGGTAAATTAAATACTTAATTAAGTCAAAGTTAAAGACAAAATTATTTATTTACTTGGATTCATTTACATGGGTTCACATTGAAACGTCTTAAAAATTAAGTTAGGATGTGTGCCTTATTGTAATGTTTTTTTATTTTTTATTTCTGTTTTTTTTCATTCGTTTTGGTTCACGATGTTACTACACAGACGGAAAAAAACAAAGGCATGTAGGGATTCTGTCATTCGGAAGTTAAAAAGCTCAAATCTCAACGATAGTTTGCCGCTCCGTCATTCAGTGCTACGGTGCTACGATAAGCGCACGCTCGTAGCCACCCGCTACAGTTCGTAGCCTCAAAATATTTCGCGTAACTTTTAAAATAAACAACATAAAAAAATGTTTTAAACATTTAATAATTACTTTGATGTGTTATTCAATTTGATGAATGAACTTTGAAATTATAAGTGTTGAAAAAGTTTTTTTTTTATTTTATATTAAAAAGTGCTTTTGTTATAAATTAAAGGAAAACTTTTCTATTTACCCGACTGGACGGAAAGGGTTATTTCAAAGTGTTTCTAAATTATATTTCAAAAGCCTATCAATGGAAGAAAATGCACAATTTAATTTAAAGTCCTCCATTTTAATTCCTTACTAGTGTGATTAAATCATCAAAAAACATAGCCAAAAAAGGTATTTTCCCCGGAAGTTTTGATAGATAACATAAAACTTTCAACAAACTTCACATTAAATATTGTATAGAAAAAAAACCTTTAAAGTAATGTTTCAAAATACAGACCCAACTTTAACTAATAACGAGCCCCAGCTCTGGGACTACTTTAGTATGGAAGTCAGTGTAAATATAACGGACCCTGCTGACGCTGACGTTGCCGCTGCTGCTGACGTCATCTCCCCTGACGGACATGGCCTAGTGGTTGGAGTGTACAGTGCATTATTAGTGTTAGGTGCAGTGGGGAATGTTGCCGTGTTTACGGCTTTGATGCGGTCGAGGAGACGAAAGTCAAGAGTCATATTGTTGATGACCCATCTCGTTGTTGCTGATATGATCGTTACGTTCTTCGTTATTCCACTTGAGGTGGGTACTTACGCTCGTTCACAAACAGTATGAATGAACTTAATTGTACTTGTATAGGCTGTTTTCCGCCATTGGACCCTTTTTAATTGGGTCCTTTTTGCGTGGGGATGGAGTAGGCTTGCCCAGCACCTACAACCCTCTCAGCTTAGTCGACCATGTCCAGAGGAGAAGAACTTGTCAATACTTCTGGAGGCAACTAAGCCGCGGGTTTCATCACGATGTTTTCCTTCACCGTAAGAGCAATGTCAATTAGCACATAAATTTTTCTTAAGAAAAATACATTGGTGCACGGCCCGCCGGGATTCGAACCCACGACCTTCTGGATGGACCTTATGAATGAATGAATGTCATTTATTTGCAAGAAATATGGTATAAAGATGTCACCTAAAAATATTATAGTTCAACATATTTCACCAGAACTTTTCTTGGCATGCAAATATTATTAAAATTATGTAAATTATGTAAATTTGTGAAAGATTCTCACCGGGAGGCTAAGCTTCGTTTTCAGACTTGGTTGTTGAATGGTAAACCGCGCTCGGGTCAATTTTATGAGGAAATGTCTGAGAGTAGAAAATGTTTTAAGAAAAATCTAAAATTTTGTCAAAATAACCAAGAGCAAATTCGTTTAGATAATTTAGCTTCAAATCATAAAAGTAAAAATTTTAAACAATTCTGGAATCAATGTAAGAAGATGAATCCTAGGTCTAGCGTCCCGGTGAGTATACAGGGCAAGACGGATGAAGCTGAGATTGCGAATATGTTCTGTGAGCATTTTAAAGTTGAGTCTCCCATATCTGTAAAAAGTAGGGTGCCCCATGAGGCCGTTATGACTTGTGAAAAACCGATCCTTGTTTCTGCTAAGGATATATCTATAGTACTAAAGAACATGAGAGGAGGTAAGTCTCCGGGTCATGACGGGCTAAGTGTGGAGCATCTGAAGAATGCAGGTCCCCACCTTTGTCGAGTGTTGGCATTGTTGCTATCTCTGTGTTGTAGTCATGGGTACTTGCCGAGTGATCTCGTTAAAACTATTGTGGTTCCAATCATTAAAAATAAAACGGGAGATGTCAGCAATGCTAACAACTACAGACCGATTGCCTTAGCAACCATAGTGGCCAAGGTATTTGACGGTGTGTTGAATAACCAATTGTTAAAAGTCGTATCTCTGGATGACGCTCAATTTGGTTTTAGGCCGGGGCTGTCTACGGAGAGTGCAATTTTGGTTTTGAAGCACACTGTCAGGTATTATACGGATCGCAATACTCCAGTTTATGCTGCGTTTTTAGACCTCTCTAAGGCGTTTGATTTGGTGTCATATGACAAACTTTGGATGAAGCTGAGGGAGACAGGTGTGCCGGAAGGTGTCATCACAATGTTCAAATATTGGTATGACAACCAGTCTAATCACGTGAGGTGGGCAGGATCTCTTTCTGACGCCTATAAACTGGAGTGCGGAGTAAGGCAAGGTGGTCTGAGCTCTTGTACCTTATTTAATTTGTATATGGATCAGCTGATTCGTGGGCTCAACGGCACCAATATAGGCTGTTCAATAGATAATCAAATTGTTAATAACATTAGTTACGCTGATGATATGGTGTTGTTGAGCCCATCTATCAGCGCCTTAAGGAAACTGATAGGGGTTTGTGAGTCGTATGCCGAGGTGCATGGACTGAGATACAATGTTCAGAAGAGTGAGGTATTGGTTTTTCGGGCAGGACGAAAATGTCCTGAAAATATACCGCCCCTCACTTTAAATGGGATACCGCTGAAACGTGTGACTCAGTTCAGGTACCTTGGTCATGTGGTTGACGAAAACCTGTCAGACGTGTTGGATGTAGAACGGGAGCGCAGGGCCTTGACGGTGCGCAGCAATATGTTGGCCCGCAGGTTTGGTAAATGTTCGATGGCAGTAAAAGTAAGTCTATTCAAAGCCTACTGCCAATCGTTCTACACCTGCTCTTTGTGGGCCAACTACACGCTGCGCGCCGTGAAGACCTTGCAAGTCCAATATAACAATGCTTTCAGGTTGCTGATGGGGCTGCCTCGTTTTTGCAGTGCCTCATTGATGTTTGCAGAAGCTCATGTGGACGGCTATAACGCCATTATTAGAAAGAGAGCAGCATCAATGATGGCAAGGGTGAGAGGCAGCGCCAACAGATACCTGAAAGCAATTGTTGATAGTATTGATAGCCCAATATGGGGACATTGGTTGAAGGTCCACATAAAAATGTAATTATTATTTTATTTTATTTTTGTTACTAACATAGTTTGTAAGCTTTTTGTATACTAACACATGGACAAAGTCTGAAAATAAATACTTCTATTCTATTCTATTCTAAATATTGAAAGAATTCAATAATTAAGTATTTAAATAAAATAAAAAAACTACTATAAATAATGTCAAATTGATTTCAATAATATAAAATAATTTCGTTATTTCGATTGAATGTCACGCATGAGCCAAGTTTATTTTATTCATTTATTACAATGTCAGTCACTTAAAAGCTAAAACTTATGACCTAGTACAGTACTTAAGTTGCTCTTGGATAAGTGAACGCACTGCGCTATATGCGGCCCTATGATTAGTCAATTTTGTGCTGCTCTCTTCACTCTAGCGAAACAGCGGCTTATTTGCGGCTCTATGCGTTCGCGCGTACTATGCAATCTCATAGGGTTGGTTGTGAATACGGGTGTTATTGTTCTATTTATTTTACTAAGGCGCCATAGTATTCATAGTTTTCCAGTAGCCAGTCAACTATCATTTCGTCGCAGTAGCCCAAGTAGTTTTCTCCTGTAGTTTATCGAAAGTTCAATCCAAACCGGAGATTGTCCTTGCCTGCATTTTATAGTGCAGACAGATTTGGTGCCCACATTATACTTTGCACTTTGAACTTGTTATTCTAAAGGGCTTTTACGAGGTTTTTTTTTTTTTTTTTTTTTACGTGTTGGCTTCGGCTCCACGTATGCCTTCCAAAGGTCCGGGGCTCTATGCTATATTTGAAAATTAACAAACAATAATAATAATGTTTTTTGTTTAAATTGTGTTCAATAAAATTTCAAGAAGAAGAATTGTTAATAAGATCTTATTAAAAGAACTAAAATAAAATAATTGCAGTAGATTAACATCATAACTAACTTAAAACATAATCCTATCCAAAAGTCAGAATTTACTTTGATAAAACCGGACCACTTTCTAGTAATCTTATCAAGAATCATACCGTCTTTAATAAAAGGATCAAATTACATTCATAAAGCCTTCAATTCAGACTCCGATATCCAATTAGGTGTATTTTAAAATGAAGAATTTATATTTGATAATCATATCAGGTTGAATAACAATGGTTTATTGATAATCGAAACCTGCCCTCTCGAGATGTATCTATGCTCGTCTAGAAAGTACCTATTCATGCTAGATTTGAAGACTCTAAGGTTGTAGTTTTGAGAGAATAGCGACGAGGGCAGAGAATTCCTCTTTTTAGAAGTGCGCATGAGAAAGGCCTGACGCATCAAGCCTGAAGCTTGAAAGTTCGTGACACTGTTAACTTTATTTTGATACCAACCCTGGATGCGAATAGGGACGGATCTTGGACGATTTCAGGGTTAGTGTCATAAAATAAAGCTACTGTCATGACCTTTCAAATAACATAAACCTCAACTATATACCGACGCGAGCAGAGAGTTCCTCTTCTTAGAAGTGCGCAAGAGAAAGGCCTGACGCATTCAGCGTGAGGCTTGATAGTTCGTGACACTGTTATTTTTATTTTGACACCTACGCTGGATGCGAAAAGGCACGTATCTTGGACGATTTCAGGGTTAGTGTATTACAGTAAAATAAAGCTACTGTCATACATAACCATTCAAACGACATACATCTTAACTATACAATGTCTTTCAGCGAATGGGTTTTAATACGATAGGGGGTTGTTCTAGACGTCTAGGCGAACTACTTTTGTTTTACGACTTTTGGAAATTATTTCTGTTTTTAAATCTTAATTTTTGTGATAATTAAAAAATGAGAAAAACCAAAACATAGGGACATAGTCATGGCAGTTATAGGTTTTATGGCACAAAAATGTTTGCACTAGTGTCATTATCCAGGGAGGAAACAGTCAACTCTACGTTAGTATGGAGAGAGCACCGGTACCCTTTTACCTTAAGACACAGTTTTGTTTGACCTTCGAAGTATAATCATAAAAGTAGGTATTAAAGGAGCACGAATTACTTAATGTAAAATTTTCGTCAAAAAAATATTGGAAAAAAATTGATAAAGCTATCTTAATAATTTAAGCTTAACTTAATTTCAAAAGTTTAATTTTTTTTAAGTTAGGTACATAGTTTTAACTTTTATTAAAATATTTTATAACGCATACATCAAAAATAATTATCAGGTTTAAAACGAAGCGTAAAAAATTAATCAATAAAAAAGTTTATTTTAAATCCTAAGTACGATTACCTAGCTTGTCATTTACTTTATAACTAAGTCCTTGAAGTTTTAATTGCGTAATTTTTTTATTCATTAAAATAATTTAAAAGGAGTTTATATTACATTTTCACACTTCGATAGCTTCCAAATCATGTATTTTTAATGTTAAGTGTAACCTTTTAATGTTAAAAGGTGCTCAAAACGTAAATTACTTAAGTTTTAAACTATTCTTCAGAAATTATTTAAATATTTTAGAAGTAAAATAGAATTTAAAAAAAAAATTCAAGGCCATTCCACCCATCGCCATCTAGCCCCAAGCTAAGTAACTAGACTTGTGTTATGGGTGCTAGACAACGTTTATACTACTCATATACTTTTCTTTTGTAAATATTATACTTATAATACATAGAAACAGCCAGACCATAGACAAATATTTAAGCATATTTAATACTTATTATTTAGCAATATTAATACTTAGCTTTTGATTCTGTTTCAGTCCCTATTCTAGTAAATCGACTTGAAAATGTTGGTATAAGAGGAACTCCACTCCAACTACTCAGTGACTACTTAAATGACAGAACTCAAAGTGTTAAGATAGGTGATTGTGTCAGCCACGAGCTAAATATTACATACGGGGTACCACAGGGCAGTGTATTGGGTCCTACTTTGTTTTTAATATACTTGAATGGCCTGTGTAATATGAGTTTAAATGGTGGACACATATTTACGTATGCCGATGATACCGCTGTCGTGTTTACTGGTAAAACCTGGGACAATGCTCGCGACAACG
Source organism: Idaea straminata (assembly GCA_951213275.1). Taxonomy (NCBI): domain Eukaryota; kingdom Metazoa; phylum Arthropoda; class Insecta; order Lepidoptera; family Geometridae; genus Idaea; species Idaea straminata. The sequence goes on from OX577861.1 coordinate 11,363,807, forward strand.
CTGAAAAGGGTCTAGGCGAAATTGCTAGATGGTTAAATGGCAATCTTTTATCACTTAACACGGCAAAAACAAATTATATATGCTTTACAAAATATAATAGTCATCAACCAAATATAAATATTAAAATACATACATGTGGTGCCGATGTTTTTCAGAACTCGCATTGTAATTGTAATCTTATTAAGAATGTAAACAGTACTAAATATCTTGGTGTCATTGTAGATCAGCGGCTGTCATGGCATGCACACCTAGAGTTAATTATGAGTAGAATTAGGAAACTTATGTGGATTTTTAAGACGTTGAGTCATATTACTTCAAAATATCTACTGAACCAAATTTACATGTCATTGGTGCAATCAGTTATAAGTTATTGTATTCCTGTGTGGGGTGGAGCTACGAAAACTAAGTTCATAGAAATAGAAAGAGCTCAAAGGTCCTTAATAAAAGTCATGCATAATAAACCATATAGATTTTCAACGGAGACTCTCTACAGTATATCTGATCTTTTAACAGTTCGACAGCTCTATATCTTACACTCTTTGCTAAAATTACACAAGACCCTGAAGTTTTATATTGCAAAAACGACGGAAAACCGCAGTGGCTAGGATAACTACCTCCAAATCAGCTTACGCTCGGCGTCAGTACTTAGTACAAGCTGCCCACCTATATAATTTAATAAATTATGAGATTAATATTTATCCATTGACTGTTTTTGAATGCAAGAAGTTATTGATAATTTGGTTAAAGAGCAAAAATTATGAAGAAACCGAAATCTTACTACAAAGATTAAACTGAGCATGAAATTGATTGTTTAAAGTTGTATGCATGAATGAATTTTTTATTATTTATTATTTAATTATTTAAATATTTTATTGAAATATTTTTATAAGTATTCAATTAATTTTAAGTAAGTTATGGAACTTACTGTGTTATATTATAATATCATATTTATGTATTAATGCTAGATATAGAAGAGCGGGGTCATCTAACACAAGTATTTTTTTTACTTAAAAGGTGGCTCCCACAACTATGTTTGTATTTAAGTTCTATTGGTTACTGCAATAAATTATTTTATTTTATTTTATTTATTTATTTAATACAAATATTTAATACTTGTCTGAGGCGGGAATCGAACCCTGTGCTTGGCAGTCCGGCATGGTGACCATTGTGCCAACTAGGTCGTCAATAATAGGATAGGGTTTTCGATGGTTTTAATTTGACTTTTAATAATGTCTCTATTATTATTGAACTTTATACGAGGTCGTTAATTTTAGTGTGTTAGTAAGAGAATTAGTAGGCTGAAGTGGCAATGGGCGGGACATGTGGCTCGTAGAACTGATGGCCGTTGGGGCCGAAAAGTCTTAGATTGGAGACCACGTACCGGAAAGCGCAGCGCGGGACGACCTCCGACTAGATGGACGGACGACTTAATTAAGGTCGCGGGAAGTCGTTGGACGCAAAGAACATGCGACCGATCGCTCTGGAAGTCTTTGGGGGAGGCCTATGTTCAGCAGTGGACGTCCTGTGGCTGATATGATGATGATGATGAGTAAGAGAAATAGAAAATATTTTTATTCGAACAAACACACGACACAAATACACATGAAACAGCAAAATATTAATAACAAAGAAAAGAAAATATACAGAAAATAGGTAACAAGTAGTTATCTGAGAAGTGTACTAAATTTGAAATAAAAAATCATCTTATTTGAAATTTGGTAGATACATTACATACTGAGTAAAAAAAACTGTTTTTACATATGTAAATGTGATAAGGTACAAATCACTTCAATAAACCATTGATAGCATAATTTGAGTGTCAAAGACTCGCATGCAAAAAAGGGAGCATCGCCATCCTTTCAAATTCTGAATTTGTACAATTAGTGATTTGTTAGCAGTTGGTACAAAATTTGTATAGTAAATTATCAATTCGTAACAAATGTGACATAAGATGCTTCATCTATCATATTGGTACAATTTATTAATTTGTACAAATAAGCAATTTGTACAATTCGTGATTTGTTAGCAGTTCGTTCAAATGTTTGTGTTTGTGGGTAAAATTTATCCAGTAATCAAACTATTCTATTAAACTAAAAACTCTCTAACTTATTAAAATTTGCTACGAAGACTCACTGTTACTAGTTATCGTTTAATTCGAAGTATGACCTGAAGTATCCCTTTCCCACGCGTGCCGTGAAATGGCCGTTTTAACTATTTTTATAAAGCATAGAACGTCGTAAAGTTCACATTCTTCCACAGTTTAAACCTCGTGCAATCATTAGAATCAGCCTACGGTTTCACCCGCGTACCTAAATCCCGATCCCATGGAAATTTCTGACAAAAGTGACATTCGTTCAATTCTTAAACTTACAGGCTGTTTTCAGCAACTAGTCCTTTTTATTTGGGTCCTTCTTTGTCTGAAGCTTGCCCAGCAACTATAAGCCACCCATTTCAACTTAGACGACCATATCCAGAGGAAGAAACTCGTCAATACGTCTGGAGCAAACTAAGTCACCGCTTTTATCTTTGGTTTCCGTCACCGAAAGTCCGTCACATAAATTTCAATTACGTACTATGAACTATTGGCCTTTTAAATCTCTAGCATACTGTTGCCTTAAGCTATATAATCTCTTAACACGTCGCTTGGTACGTTACTCTATAACATCGATAATCGCCTTCCAAACTGCAGACTCAAATATTTACTCACATACAAGTTTGATTCTCTTCGTTTAGATTCGCAGAACCATTACAGAACAAACATAATCTCGATCGTACTTAGTAAAGTAGTTTGAAACTATGCAACTCTCGGGAATTTTCGTGTATAGTAAATTAAATTTTTATTTATTTATTTATAAGTTAAATTATAATTTATTTATAACATTGCTGAAATTATGTTCAAGTATGTTTACCAGTAAGAGGTAGGTATATTATATAAGTACACCACTTTCCTTAACAATCTGTACATATAAAATTCTTTGTCCTGACTGACTGACGGATCAAAGCACAGCCTAAACCGCTGATCGTAGAAACCTGATACTTGGAGGGTGTGTTCTTTGTATGACGTAGGCATCCGATAAGAAAGGATTTTCTGAAATTCTACCCCTTAGGGGGTGAAGAAGGGGGCCAAAGTTTGTGTGGGACAACGTGATTTCTTGGTAAATTTTCGACTTCTACGCGGACGAAATCACGGGCAAAAGCTAGGAACTCTATGTTTATGGTTCCTGGTTTAAATACTAACTCCTCAAAGCTTAAATATAGGGACTTATGGACCAATGTAAACACTTCAATTGCTCCAATTAATTTTCACCTTGTTGAGGATGATCACAAGGAAAAGAAAAAGAACCACATGAGTTTCTTGTGTCTTGTTCTCATTCATTGGTGGGCGCGTTCCAAAGACACACATCCTTAGTTTTTAAGAAGATCTTGGGCGTATTATTTTATCGGAATAAAGTGACTTTGACTTAATTTGTACCCAAATAATTTCCTATATTGAATTATTAAAATATACCTAAACGTTGAAATAAATGTGTGGTCAAAATTTAATTTGAAACTTTATTAAAATTTAATGCAAACCAAGGGTTAAGAAGTCATGTTTTTAACTTACGCTTGTAAACAAATAATTTTAAATTTTTAAAATCATGTTTTGTAGCCTTTTTTAAGAAAAAAAATTGTCATTTTGTGCTACGCGATTGTTGACGATTTACGTAAACTGGCCAAAATGTGTTCGGTTATCTGGGTTTGGCGTCGCCTTACGAAGTAAAATATTGTAAGTTAATGCAACTTCCGGTTTTCTCGCAGCTCGTCTTTCAAAATGTCGGTTCGTTAATTGAAGTAAGTGTAGGTGTAAGTAGAGCTCAGATTAGGGAACTCTCAAATGAGAAGTAAACATTTTACGTGAAATAATTTGTCATTACGAAAAAAAGTAAATAACTATAAAAAGTTTTGTAAGTTACATAAACGCTTTATCTGCACAATACATAAAACCTAGAAACAAATGGGCTTATCGCTAAAGACAATTTAATTCAGGCAGCATTTGGATGAAGAATGGTTATTCAAGCTTGTTTAGTAGGTTGTGAAATCTATACTTGATAATATAATATAAAGAGGTTTTTTCGTTTTTTTTTGCAACGAATAAACTCCGAAACTACAGGACCGATTTTAATGAAACTTGGTATGAGAATACATTATTCATTGGAAATAACATAGGTTTCATTTTATCCCGATATTCCCACGGGATCGGAGGTTACGCGGGTGTAACCGCGGAGCGCTGCTAATAGTAACTGATAAAGGTAAAATAATAACAGACGGACAAGAGAGTGATCTTATAAGGGTTCCTTTGTTTTACCTTTTGAGGTACGGATTCCTGAAAATAAACTAATAAGCTAACATAACGTCTAATAACTGTAAGCATTATTTGTTAGGTGTAATAATGCTACTGAATATCATTATCTATGATAGATGATATTTCCGATATGCGTTATCGACATTGGATTACATAGGAAGGAGTACACATTCACTTTTTTTCCTAGTTACGAAAGCATATTTTTTATTAATTACTAGCTGCGTCCCGCGGTTTATCTCGACAGGGGGACGGTTGGGAGTGAGGGATCCGTTAGGGGAACCGTATACGCAAAACTGTAGAATAAGGTAATTTCTACCCTATGTTGGGCCTTAGTGCTGAATAAATATTTTATTTATCTATCTATCACTTAAACCGTTGTGAATAAGTCACTCACAAGCTTTGAATTATTAAAATGTCATTTAGAAACTGGACATTGGCTTTTAGTCCTTAAGATGAAAGGGTACCGAGCGCTCTCTCCATAAAAACGTAGTCGATTGTTTCCTCCCTGAATAATGACACTAGAGCAAATTTTTTTGTTGCATAAAACTTATAACTGCCATGACCATGCCCTATGTCTTGGTTTTTTTTTTCATTTTATAATTATAATAGAAATTAAGATTTTAAAAACAAAAAAACTAAACTCTCTTTTTCTCTAGAGACACCCTTTTCTCTTAAAATTGAAAAAAAAAATCTACCCTAAACACACCTTTTCGTAATAAAATACCTAAAATAATTTAATTTATCTTTGATGAAAGAACAATAATATTAGAAAATGAAATACTTTTACTTACCAAAACTTTACTGCCCAGTGGTAAACTTAATTTGAAGTAGGCTTGAGTTTTTGAAAGCCTCTAAGTGTGAGGGTAACACTGAAACATACTTTTGAAGACTAACGTTTTTATCATCTAGGTACACAATGTGTTTTAACGAGGGTATTGTAAGACGTAAGGGGTTTAATTCTTTAACATTTGGAGATCGAAAGTTTTTTGATTTTTTAAATAATTTTCCACTTAGATCCGTTTTTCATAAAGATGATAAAGTTTAAAATTTAAATTTTATTTTATAATCTACTCATCTAGAACAATAAAAGGTTGTAATAAGCGATTCCACTCGCGTAACTCCCGATCCCAAGATAAAAAGTAGCTTATGTTAGTCCCAAAAGATTAATGTATCTTCTTACCAAGTTTCATCAAAATCGGTCCACTAGTTTCAGAGCTTATTCATTACAAACAAAAAAATATATAAAATCTTTCCTCTTTTAATATTAGTAGGTATAGATAATACTATATATTCGAAATAATTTAGGTACCTACAGTATTTACCTACGTATCTTGATGTGTTTGTGTAGCAAGATCTTTCAAGTTTCTAGTTCAACCTAAGTGAGAAGCTTTGTAATCTAAGTGTTTTAGATAGATTTGCCTGGTACACAAGTACTTTGATAATCAAATCTTAACACTGTTTGATCCTAAGTTTATGTGTTTCAAAATTGTTTATTTAAAACTCTGCGTCCCACGGTTTCACTCGCGTAAGTCCAGATCATGAAGGAAGGAAGTTCCTTACTTCATGGTCCAGATCCCGGAATATCGGGATCAAACTATGTCCTTCTCCATCCCCTAAATTACCATTTGCATCAACATCGATTTACCTACCACAGTTTAGGGGTGCGTTTCAATAATGTTTGTTTAATAAATTAATGAGTTTTATGAATGAGAATTAATAAATAAATCTTTAAAAAAATACAGACATTTTAGATACTTACATAATATAAAAAATAAAATATTTATAACGGAATAGAATAAAAATCTATATTTATTATACAAAATAATACACAATAACAAAACTACAAAATAATTTTCAATTTAATAAAAGTACAAAACTTTGACCCCAATTCATTTGCCAGTTTTACACGTTAGCATTTTATTCCCAAAAACTTTTATTTGGTTTTTAAGTAAATATGACAAAAAAAAGTAAAATTAATAAGTTGAAAGACTTTTAACTTCAACTAATAATATTAAGCAGGACCAATCTTGCTTCAGTTGAAACCATTTTAATAGTAATCTTTGAGCTCTACGGTAGCTTATTTTTTTGGTTTTATTACACACTGTATATCTAACCTTACCTACTTTATCCAGACTAAAAACAAATAAATCATAATTATCTTACGTTTCTACCTTAATACTATCTATCATATATGCTTTTCATTCTTCGTAATTTATACCGACATTTTAGGGGCGTAATCTAAGAGATAAAATATCTATAACGAAACAAATTAAACACCATAATAATAGGCATATTAAATCACTGTCAATTTCTTTAAAGAACAAAACCTTGACACCAATTCGTTTGACATATACACATTTAAATACTCCCATTAAATCTAAGATTTTTTTAGGTTTCAAGATTATCCTACTAATATTATAAATGTGAAAGTTTGTGTGTGCGTGTGTGTGTTTGTGTGTGTGTGTGTGTGTGTGTGTTTGTTACTCCTTCACGCAAAAATTACTGGACTGATCGCAATGAAATTCGGTATGTAGATAGCTGGAGGCCTGTATTAACACATAGGCTACTTTTTATCCCGATATTTCCACGAGATCGGGACTCACGCGGGTGAAACCGCGGGGCGCAGCTAGTTACAAATATAACCAAAATAAAATAAGAAAAACTAAAATTAATTGGTACACCAAATTGAAATGAGCCATTCAAAATTAATTTAATATTCTAAACAAGAGGTAGCCGTCGGCAATACCCGCGGCATTCTCCCCAAGAAGCTGGGAGCGTTTCCTTGCTGAATCGCCGCCAGCTTTAAGATCGCCAATAGTCTCAAAAATATGCACCGATAGCCTTATAAATATATAAAAAAATAAAATAACTCTTTATTCAGGCAAATTACACCCACTTACAGAAAATTTATGCTAATGTTTATATATTAAAAGATATAAAATAAACAAATCAAAAATGTCATAATGTTTGGTAATAAAGAAATATGCAAATTAAAATATCAAATTGTGGAATTATATAAAAAGTCATACTTATAGGTTTAAGATTATTTTTACTGGAATAATAGCTTTTTCATAAAAACTCGATATTAGTTTTCCATGGTCACAAGCATACTGGGACTTAAGTCTGAGAAGTTGATTCAAAGTTAAAGTCAGTTTTTTTTATTCCTTTGAAGGCTTAATACATATGTACAAAGATCACATAGAAACGTCATAAAAACTAAGTTAGGATGTGTGCCTTCGGAACGCGCCCACCAATGAGAAGAAGGCACAAGAAACTCAAGGTTTTTTTTAATGAATTTGTGAATTGATTAAATTTGTTACTTAACTATGGTAATATTTTAGTCATCCAGACGATGTGTCCCACTGCTGGATAAAATTTAAGCCGTTCTCCCGTTAGGAGTTCTCTCTATTCCTCTGTCCACATCTCTTTGGCTAAATGTTTAAGTGAAATTAGGTGTTCACCTCGCCTACATTCGTAAGCAAAAATCTTGTTGTGTTAATTGAGTGTCAAAATGTCAGTTAAAAGGCTGGTTATAAAGGTGTCAACTATTTAAAGCATATTGTTAAAAATACATTTTCATTACTCATACTCCGAAAGTAGGTCTAAAGATGCCTGAAGATCGTGTAGAAAGAAAAACTTTCAGCCCTAGGGAAAAACGCTTTCACTGACAGCTGTCATGTCAAATTATGGCTTCGCGCGGCTTGTGCAATGTGCTTGTAGCCAGTATCAGTATCATTACGCATTAGGAACTTTAAAAACCTAACCTCCTTGCTTTGGTTTTCACCAAAGAATAACAATTATGGCTTCACACGGCTCATGCATACTGCCAGAGGTAGTATGGAGTATGGACTCTCTAATTCACTCTCGTTATTATGAAGAATTTTATGTATTATTCGTAATGAAAAGCACAGGGTTTACCTCGGGTAAAAGACTCATTAAGTCCCTCGAACTATTAACTCCGTCTCGGGACTCAATGAGTTACTTTCACACCTAGGGTAACAATGTACTATTGATAAAGTACGAGATGTATAAAAATACGTGATTTAGATCCGGGAAAACTTTTAGGTACTTAATACCTACTTTGGAAATATTTTTGTAGAAAAACCTCTAAAAATTAAGTTACAAGACGTACGTAGGTGGTAGGTATTTTTGTGTCAAGCTGTCTTTTTTCTAAACTTATTATAAAACTTTTAAAGTTTAGTCTAAGTTCACATAGGAGTACTAAGTAATAAGATCGATTGAACGCTTAGATTTAATGTTTCCGAGAAATACCTACTTGTAAATTCATACAGGGTTATTGGAAACTATAGTAGCAAGCGGTTGAGGCCCAGTTCTGTGCACCTAAACAAACAATTTTTGTTCTACAACTTTTGAAAATCCGAACGTTTTTTTGAAAATTTTCAGGTTATGTTTACCTGAAAATCCGCTATTCCTTACACCGACAGGTCATTAACCTTAAGATTATATTTATTTATTAAATTTTATCTACTGTTCTAAGTCTGAATGAGCTTTGTTTTAAAAAAAAAGTTGATTTTGAAATTTACTTAGCTTCAAAATTATCAAAAAATAATTTGAATTTCCGAAATTCGTGGAACAATAGTTGTTTGTATATCAGAAGTGGCCCCTAAACCGCTTGCTAGTATAGTTACCAGTAACCCTGTACAAGAGTATCTACCTAAATAAATGACAATATCGTACAATATCGTATCTAACGTAAAAATCTACTTTCTTCAAAGCTTTTTCATAAAATGCGGGAGACTTTTAATCGAAAAGCCACAATGGACATGAGCAGTCACAGAAACCAATATTAAATGTACTATGAAATCTGTTGAATTACTTCTGAGACTAGGGATGCGAACGATATATTGATGTTTCAAAACGTTCAAAACATCGATGATCAAAACATAGATGATCAAAACATAGATGTTCAAAACATCGATGTTCAAAACATCGATGTTCAAAACATCGATGTTCAAAACATCGATGATACAAACATTGAAATTCATGAAAGATACATCGTTCATTAACGATTTTTTTATCACAGTTGCTCATAAAGTGGATCTTATTCAACGACTTTTAGGCTCATAATCCAACATATTATGCACGCGTGCGTTTTAGATTTGTTAACTAGTGCTGTTAAGTTATCCCGATAAGTTAAATACGTATCTTACTGCTAATTACATGTTAGGTAGGTGAAACATTCTTAATTTATCTAGGTTATACTGTTTTGATGTATAAAAAAGGTAGATACCAAAGAGTTTTTTAGCTAGCAAAAATGGTTGTCTCTAAAGTCGGTTTATGAACGAAAATTTTACGTGATAATGACTTAGAAAACGATTAAAAATTGAGTTGTTTATTTTTTGTTTTTCTTTACTTAAATATATTATTTTTCCGTACCATTGTATTTTGTTCTTAACCCCCGACGCAAAACAAATAGAAAAAACCCTAAAAAATATTGTATGTCAGACGAGGATGTATAGGTTAAAAGCCTTTAGCCTGGCCTTTCCGGAGCATATTTAACAAAAAAATCTGCCTTAAAAAAATGTAAACATAGACTTATCACAAATATTTTGTTAATTTTTATTTTGTTTTCTTTTCAAGTCTTTTATTTTATTCGCAACTGTGATAAAAAAACGTCGTACGATATACGTGTGGAATTGATCTTTGCATCTTGGCTTCTTATGACACGCTCGCTCCCGCTCGCGCGTCATAAACCGCCTCTATTGCAAAGATCAATTTACCACACTTATATCGTAATGTACTATTTTTCAATCATTTCTTTAATATCCATCTTAACGCCGTCTGTCGATGCTTTTTATAAACTTCATCGTTTTTAATGGTCACAGCATAGAGTTAATAAGTGCCTATACCTATATATGTATAGGTATAGGTATTAACTATATATAATATAGTGTATGCACTATACAGGTACTGATTTTACACTATACTGATTCTTTTAATTTGGGCCTTCAGGGCTATATCCTATAAGAGATAGCGAAAAATGCTAAAAGAATTTGCGTGCCCGATTTTGATAAAAACTTTAACTGTATCATTAGATTTATAGAAAAGTCATCACCTTAGCCGGGAATCGAACCTGTTAATTTTCCAAAAAAATAATCTATACATATAAAATGCTTTGTCCTGAACTACTGACTGACTGACTGACGGATCAACGCACAGCCTAAACCGCTGATCGTAAAGACCTGAAACTTGGAGGGTGTGTTCTTTGTGTGACGTAGGCACCGGATAAGAAAGGATTTTCCGAAATTCTACCCCTAAGGGGTGAAAAAGGGGGGCAAAGTTTGTATGGGACAACGTGATTCCTTGGTCCATATTCGACTTCTACGCGGACGAAGTCGCGGGCAAAAGCTAGTCACCTATATTTTTGTACCAATCGATAGTATTGCCGATAGAGATCGATTCCTGGAAAATAACATAGTATGGCAATTTAAAGGAAGTAGCTAATTTTAGTAAAATTCTGTAATTTTCATACAACTGTCCCTGAAAAAATGCAGTGAGGAGGTAGGTATAGCTGATGACGTAACAGACTGCTCCACAAACACAAAAACTTTTTTGTTTTTTTTTCGATTTTTAAGTGATGTAGAGAATTTAGAACATACTTATTTCAACATTTTGAAAAACATTTGAACCTTTTTATGTTCATACGCTATTATTTTGCCAGAGACGCCGCCATTTGCACTTTTTGTGTGAATTTAATTTAGCTATTTATTTCTTTTTTACCCGACTGCAAGGAAATGGTTTTATGTTTTTTTATATAAATAAATTATGAACTCGATTCTAGTTCCATTTCTTAGTTTTTACCCGACTACGGCGAAGCCAAAAGGGAGGGTTATGTGTTTAACCTGTAGGTATGTATGTATGTTCATCTGTTCCCACCTAGCTTCAAAACTACTTACTAAAAACTACTTACCTACTTACTAATTCAACAAATGAGGTATCATTAGAAGCGTTTCAATCGTCCGCTGGTTATAGGCTATGTGACGTCACTATAAGTTAAATGTGGCGCCCTCTACAGGACAGAGTCATGAATCTTCTATAATATAAAAATGAATCGCAAAATGTGTTGGTAAGCGCATAACTCAACAACGCCTGGACCAATTTGGCCAATTCTTTTTTTGTTGTGTTTGTTATTGTCCGGAGAAGGTTTTTATGAAAGAAAATATTAAGAAAGTTGTGCAGAAAATTATTACGCAGGTGAAACCGCGGGGCGCAGCTAGTTAAAAAATAAAAATAATTACAATGTATCGTGTGGGGTATCAAATGAAAGGGCTTAATTAGCAGATTTCAAATATTTATATATACAGCGTTATTGGTTTCCAATCCAAAACCGTGCAGGGGGTAGTTTTCTACATTAAAACGAACAACTTTTATTCTACGACTTTTGGAAATTAGAACATTTTTTTTGAATTTTTTGAGGTTATTTTTTACCCGTAAATTAGCTGTTACTAACACGGAGAGGTCATCAACCTAAAGATTATAATTATTTTTTGAGCTTTATCGATTGTTTTAACTATGAATGACCTTTAGAAAATCAGCTGATTTTCGAATTAATATAACCTCAAAAAATTCAAAAAAATGTTCGAATTTTCAAAAGTTGATCGTTTTGATGTAGAAAACTATCACCTGCACGGTTTTGGATTGGAAACCAATAACCCTGTATATTGCACTAGCTGTTGCTCACTGATTTGCTTGCATTCACTCGATAATTTTGTAATCGTTTTTTAACCCCCGACGCAAAAATGACGGGGTGTTATAAGTTTAACGTGTCTGTGTGTTTGTGTGTGTCCATCTGTGGCATCGTAAATCCCGAACGGATGAACCGATTTTGATTTAGTTTTTTTCTCAAGTAAATGATTTTTAATAGTCGATCATCAGCAAAACGTACATCGATTGAAAGCTACAATATTTTAACATCGATGTAACAGCCCTATCTGTGAAGGATATTATATTCATTGTATCTTTATAGCCTAGCAAATGTATTGTTACAAATAAATAAAAGAAATATAAATATTATTTTTTTGTTTCCAAGTATCCAGTTCAATACTATCCCATCACAATAAGCTGTAGATAAATGAACCGTATGCCGATGGAAGAATAAGACTATTTATATTCATACTACCCAGTTGTCACAATGGTCACCATGCCTGACTGCCAAACACAGGGTTGCGGGTTCGATTCCCGCCTCAGGCAAGTATTTATGTTTAAATATTTGTCTGTGGTCTGGTTGTTTCTATGTATTATAAGTAAATATTTACAAAAGAAAAGTATATAAGTAGTATATCCGTTGTCTAGCACCCATAACACAACTTAGCTTGGGGCTAGATGGCGATGTGTGGAATGTCCTGCAGTATTTATTTATTATTATTTATACTACCAGCGCTAAGCGGTTACGCCCGCGTAACACCCGATCCCATGTTACTATATGTTCCATGCCTATGTTCCTCCCAATGAATCAATATATCCTCAGGCAAGGTTTAATCAAAATCGGTCCAGTAGTTTCGGAGCCTATTCGTTACAAACAAACAAAATAAAATAAAAACTATTTACCCTTTTATTAAGTATTATAGAAGAAGTTTAGTATAGATTAGTATAGAGAGATCTAAAGTTAAGTTTAATTTTTAGAAACGGCAATAAAGGGGGTAATTAAATAAATTATTAGGAAAATCCTGTAGGTTTTAAAAGTTCTAAACCTGTACTAAATACACCCTACGTAAGTTACGCTAATACTCTTTGATGAATTAAACATCCAACTCCACAAAGTATATTTTTCCGCAATGTTCTTTGCTAGTTTGTTTTAATGAGACGCTTAACAAAATGTTTAGGGAACATCAAACTTTTTGGGGTCACATGTGCCGGAGCCTTTTTGAAGTTAGGAACGTGTAACGTTTTGCGGGATTCGTTATTAGTTGTTTTTCGGACAAGGGAATTATAATTTTGACGACCTTAGAAGACTGCAGAAGGCATTCTTCTATAGGGTTTTACAGAAACCGAAAATCTACCGATTTATTTCTGACCTATGTACAGTATGGATCATATGTAAATTATCAGTTTGCTACAATTATACTATTAACAAGTATTGGATTTACGACCTTCTTCTAATAGACGTTACACACAAACATAAATACTTGAATTAAAAGTACTCAGTGCGATTATTATTTTCAACATGTTAGCTATGTCTTTAGTTGGCCAAGTGGTATAAGCCGCCACCCGCTACACCAACCGACGTGGGTTCACAGGTTACGTTGTTATATTGTTCAAATAGTGCTACACATGATTGTAAACGTTACGGTGGGCAGAGACTTTTGACCCTTGATTGTACATTAAATACCTACACGCTTACAAAAGAATAGTAAATGAGTATTCTATCCACTTCCGTCCACGATAACACAAATTTAGTTGGTCAGCTTGGGGCTAGATAGCATTGTTATAATATTTATTTAGGATTTTAAGTTAACAAGCTTAATTTTCACTTCTATACAATGGTAAATATTCCATTTTAAATAACTTTTATATTTTACTAGCTGCGCCCTGCGGTTTCACCCGCGTAAGTCCAAATTCCGTGGGAATATCGGGATAAAAAGTAGCCTATGTGTTAATCTAGGTCTCCAGCTATCTAGATACCGAGTTTCATCGCAATCGGTCCAGTAGATTTTGAAAGAAAGAAAGAAAGAAACACATTTATTCGGTGCAGGCTTTTGCGTGAAGGAGTAACAAACACACACACACACGCACACACACACACACACGCACACACAAACTTTCACATTTATAATATTAGTAGGATTTTTTAATAGCAAATATTATGCTGAAACGGGCGTTTTACCTCACTAGATGCGCTTCGTTCTGTGATGCCACCGTGGGTAAATTGTGAAAAAGTCGTTTCACATTTTCATACAGCTGCCAGTTTTTCTTTGACAATTCAGATTCTACTTAGTGGATTGATTTAAATTATACCATAACCTTCCCAGTAAATAGAGCTATGTAACTGCGAAGACAAGATTGAATCGTTTCAGTATTTTTAATCGCATAGGTGTTAATAAAGGAAAAAACTTGAAAGGTGTCAAGGGACACCCGGATGGAACGAAGAAAGACGAAACGAAAATAACTGGCCTTCTTTCTATGAGAGAGAGAGAGAGAGCCGCACGGCTTACAACTATAGCAAAAAGTGTCGTTACAACTTTTGGTCTTAATTTTTTCCATCTAGCTCCCTTTCGCAATGCGCGATAAGGATCTTCGTTTCAAACACAGACAGACAAAGATACATTTTACTTGCTACCAAGTATACGATTTTTTATCCATTTTTGATTTTGTAAGTAATTTTTTTTTGTGAATTATAGAAGTTGGTGGCTTTCTGCATAACTACCTACGATCATTAATTTTTTCTCGTTCTAGTTCTTTTTGTCTGCGAATTTGTTAGCCAATTTGGCAACTCAAAAGGCATGCAGCTGTTATAATTAATCTCCAATACCAAAAGAATAAAGGCTTTATTTTCAAGGTTCGCCATATGATTGCCACTAATTCTATTGCTAAGAAATATGAGTCATGTTATAACAATACGTGTGTCTGAACTAACTTTTCGTGCTAAATCATTCACCGAAATTGTCAGATGATTGACGTGTAATTACTAAGGACTGAGGATTGTAAATGTACGTGTGCTCGGGGCATATAGACTTTTCCATGTTTATGTATTCTTTATAGGCTGAAAGTATAGTAACTTCAAAATTACATAGATAAACTATTTTTTTATTACCTTTAAAAAATTATCTGATTCCATCCTAAATCGACCCCAGATTTACTTTTTTTGTTTATGTTCAAGCATTTATTACGGTGACCGGACTAAAAATATTAAAGTTGAACTTTCACAATCAAAGTTCTCCAGCTTTAGAGCAATTCCTTTATAATTGACGACCCAGTTGGTACAATGGTTACCACGCCGGACTGCCAAGCACGGGGTTGTGGGTTCGATTCCCGCCTCAGACAAGTATTTATGCTTAGATATTTGTCTGTGGTCTAGTTGTTTCTATGTATTATAAGTATATATTTACAAAAGTTAAGTATTTATGTAGTATATCCGTTGTCTAGCACCCATAACACAAGTCTAGTTACTTAACTTGGGGCTAGATGGCGATGTGTGGAATGTCCTTTAATATTTAATAATATAATTAAATAAATAAATATTGCAGGATATTCCACACATCGCAGTCTAGCCCCAAACTAAGTTACTAGACCTGTGATAAGAGTGCTAGACAACTTATATACTTTTCTTTTGTAAATATATACTTATAATACATAGAAACAACCAGACCACAGACAAATATCTAAACATAAATACTTGTCTGAGGCGGAAATCGAACCCGCAACCCTGTGTTTAGCAGGCCGGCGTGGTGACCATGGTGCCAACTCGGTCAACTGGGTCAACTGGGTTATGAATATTAAATACAAAATTTGTATTTTTTTTGGAGAAAATATTCCAATTAGTTCAACTAGTAAACATAAAGTATGACAAGAAAAAAAAGCTTTTAAAAGACAATATTAGTGCATTGTCACGCATTTTACACATGTTTGCAAAATTTCAGCTCAAAAATAAAGAACTAATAATGTTTAAAAAACACCCTTTTAAATATAAATAAATTAGTTACAATAAATGGGGTACAGTTAGTCACATAACCCGCCCCTTATCGTTCCCGGCGTAAATGTTCCCATAATGCCAGAAACATTGCTACGCTGAGCAAAAAAGACTGACCCAAGTATGTGTTATATATTTAGATAGACCTAATTTAAACTGTAAAATTAGTTTTCCAATATTACATGATCACTCGCTAAGTGCAGACACACTTGAATGGCGATGGCTAACCCCTGCGCCAGAAACGAGCCGAAGCGGTAGTCACCTCCATTCCCCCTAATCATATCGGCCAACTCTTTAACAAATTTTTTGGCATCGTCTCCCCAGCACTCCAACGCCTCCACAGCAATAGGCACAAAAATATAATGGGGCACCAAGTCCACTAGAACTAATTGGAATATTTTTTTTGTTAAACATTAAGTTGAACTTATTGGAACAGTTCTGAATTCCATGATCATTATTTTATAAAGTTACCGAGGGATAAATAGTCGTTGAGCAACTTGTACTTCTACTTGTATATGTATACAGGCTGTTTTCCGCCATTGGACCCTTTTTGATTGGGTCCATTTTGCGTGAGGATGGAGTAGGCTTGCCCAGCACCTACTACCCTCTCGGCTTAGTCGACCATGTCCAGAGGAGAGAACTTGTCAATACTTCTGGAGCCAACTAAGCCGCGGGTTTCATCACGATGTTTTCCTTCACCGTAAGAGCAATGTCAATTAGCGCACATAAATTTTTCTTAAGAAAATACATTGGTGCACGGCCCGCCGGGATTCGAACCCACGACCTTCAGAATGAAAGTTGAGGTATCTACCACTAAGCCAACACCGCTCTTAGTAGTCGTTGAGCAAGCAATCGACGAGCGGTCGAGCCAGCCAGCCATGTAACTGACATGCCGTCTATCAGCTGTTAAGAGTAAAGGGTACCGGGAGCTCTCTCCATACAAACGTAGTCGACTGTTTTCTCCCTAGACAATGACACTAGCAAACATTTTTGTTGCATAAAAATTATTAACTGCCATGACAATGCCCCTATGTTTTGTTTTTTTTTTTGTTTTTTAAGTCTTAATTTCTATGATAATTAGAAAATGAAAAAAATCAAAACATAGGGACATTGTCATGGTAGTTATAGGTTTTATGGCACAAAAATATTTGTGCTATTGCTATTATCCAGGGAGGACACAGTCGACTACGTTTGTATGGAGAGAGCGACGGTACCCTTTCACTTTAAACCCCTTAATAGGTACAGAGTCGGTTGCATAATTGCAGACCCACCGTAGAGCTCCAAATCAGCTGTTATAAGAATGGTTTAACACTAACAAGATTCTAGGCACCTGGTTTAGTTGAAGTTTAAAGTATTTTAACTCATAAATTGATCAAACAAAAATAATTAGAATTAAAACATTCCAATAATAGTAATTTTAGACTTCTACGGTGGGTCTGCAATTATGTTGCCGACCGTACTTACCCAAGAAGGTCTTTCTAATTTCCCTACTCTACTGATTGAACGGCCCTGTATTAGTCACTTACCTACTCGAATCAAAAAAGATTTAACTGACATATACTTCTGACATACAACTGATATTCGTTATTACTTTGTACCTACTTTTACTTGTATACGGACTGTTTTTCGCAATTACACTTTTTTAATTGGGTCATTTTTGCGTGAGGATGAAGTAGGCTTGTACTTGTACTTGTATACAGGCTGTTTTCCGCCATTGGACCCTTTTTAATTGGGTCCTTTTTGCGTGAGGATGGAGTAGGCTTGCCCAGCACCTACTACCCTCTTAACTTAGTCAACCATGTTCAAAGGAGAGAACTTGTCAATACTTTTGGAGTCAACTAAGCCGCGGGATTCATCACGATGCTTTCCTTCACCGTAACAGCAATGTCAATTAACGCACATAATTTTTTTTTAAGAAAAATTCATCGGTCCACTGCCTTCCGGGATTTGAACTTCAAAATGAAAGTCGAGGTACTTATCTACAACTAAGCTAACACCGCTCTTTTTTATTTTATTTTTTATTACTTTATAATCTCAGTATCGTCTTATACGTATATAATCTGTGGTATCGTCAAAAATGGCTTCTCTGTACTCTTGAGAGTTCGAAAGTAGGCCAACAATTAATTTGTTCAATTTCCACCAGCTTAGTTTAATTAAATTAATTTCTTAATTAACTAAAATGTTTTAGTAAATGAAGATTAATTTTAATCAAAGACGTCATTATACTTAATTGAAAAAGTAAAAAAAGGTATTTTTTTCAACGGGCATTATGTTATAAATCGGTTTCATTTATCGTTCGTTGCCAAGGGACCAAAATAAGCTCGTTCAACCAGAAAAAACCTATTCCAAATAGGTTTCCGATAATTCGCACATTTTGTATGCCTACTTGCTATGGATATATACCTAACTACCCACATTCTATTAGTTACTCTCTAGGAGATTTTAGTAGTTTATAATTTCCTAAACATTAAAAATTAATAATTGAAAAATAACTTATTTGTACAAAACTGGAAAGAACATAGAACACAATATACCTACACAAATTAAAGGACCTATAAATTTATGCATCTAGACTTAGTCACTAAGCTTAAAAGATATTATAGGTAACTAGGATTCTGTACATAATTTCAAATAATAATAAAAAATCTGTATGTTTTAAACCTACCCATATAAGAACAGATTTTTGTTTATTTATGTAGAACTAAGGGCTCAAGATTTGTACCAATGCGGTCAGCAGCCCTAAGTTCTATAAAAACAAAAAATGTTTACAGACGAATTACTAATCTACTATCATTAAATTACCTATTACCGAAAATTTTCGACGAACTATCGAAAATATTTCGATATCTATTTATTTTATTAAAATATCTATTTTCGACAAACTGTCGAAACATTGTCGATGAACTATCGAAATATTTTCGACAAACTGTCGAGATATTTTCGACAAACTATCGAAATATTTTCGACAAACTATCGAAATATTTTCGACAAACTTTGTAATATAAAAATAAGAGATGGTACACGTCGGTGAAGTATACTCTCAACGCAGAAAAATTATGGTTCGATGAACTGGACACTTGATTTCGGTGTACACGTCATCGATAGAATGACCTTCGACAATGTTAAGAATATATATATATATAATTAAATGTATATAATAAGAGAATAAGAAACTATAAAAGCCACGAGTCTGTAACTAAGCATTAGTTATTATTAAGATTTATTAGGATGTGGGGTAACTAAGTTCACCATAATGCCCTCTATCGATTGGCATGGGTCTCAAAATGTACCGCAGTATTTTAAGTTACTATGCCAAAGTGTCCAAAAGCTTTTGATCGAAATTATCAATCGAAAAATTCGATTGAATTCAACTGAATTGTTCGCCGTTATGCCTTTTACTTTTGGAAAATCATAGGACAACACGTTTTGATAAATACCCCGTTTCCGAGACGCTTTTGAAGTTCTATGTGAAGACAATATTTGTTCACTGTAATGCCCTCTATCGATTGGCATGGATTTCGAAATGCACTGCGCAAAAAATAACACTATGCCAAACTCCCATACTAAACGTTCGGAAAATCAAAGTATGATGATAAAACAGTTTAATTTTATTTTCGATTCACATTGGTTTGCTCCGAGTCAACTTTTTAAAATTAATATTAATAAAGTCGAGTCTGGAGTATTTGCGTAGCGGTCGTTTCCTTTAAATTGTAGGAGACATTAACTTTATCAGGCTGTTTTTACGTCAAAAACACGTACCGTACTTCAGTTAATGGAGTCTCTTTGAGAACGAGATTTTTTGTATAATAAATCTGTTTAAACAAAGGTCATTGAGGTAAAATATTATGAAATTTATTGAAAAAATAAGTAGGTATCAGCATCAGATGTTATATTCAATATCCTAACTCATAATTAATATTATAAATCCAAATGTTTATTTATTTGTTCGATTGTTTGTTTGACTCGACCGATTTTGATGAAAATCGATATGGGGGTAGTTTATGGGACGGAAAAGAACATAGGATATTTGATCTTGAAATTTGAAGACTTTCGCGGGTGAAACCGCGGTGCGCAGCTAGTACAAAAATATTTCAATTTTCAAAATAAGTTTGTAGGTGACTTTGATTATTTAGAAGTAACATGAAAGCTTTCTCATCTCGATATTCGCACGAGATTGGAATTGATGGAGGTGAAATCTTTTATATTCTATACATATAAAATGCTCTGTCCTGACTGACTGATCAACGCACAGCCTAAACCGCTGATCGTAGAGACCTGAAACTTTATGTGACGTAGTCATCCGATGAGATAGGATTTTCCAAAATTTTACTCATAAGGGGGCAAAAAATAAAAAGGGGGGGGGGCAAGTTTGTATGGGACAACGTGATTCCTTGGTCCATTCTACTTCAAATTTTGCAAAACAATTCTTTAACAGAATTGATGGAGGTGAAATCTTTTATATTCTATTCATATAAAATGCTCTGTCCTGACTGACTGATCAACGCACAGCCTAAACCGCTGATCGTAGAGACCTGAAACTTTATGTGACGTAGTCATCCGATGAGATAGGATTTTCCAAAATTTTACACATAAGGGGGCAAAAAATAAAAAGGGGGGGGGGGGGCAAGTTTGTATGGGACAACGTGATTCCTTGGTCCATTCTACTTCAATTTTTGCAAAACAATTCCTTAACAGAATTGATGGAAAATTTAAAGGCATAGAAAGTTGTTTTGTAGGTGTTTTGCTTCGAAGTTTATTTAACATTTTATTTTGACTCATGTTTGAAAACTCAACAAAAAAATCCTATTAGATCCATTTTCGACTTCTACGCCGACGAAGTTAAGGGCAAAAGCTTATAGTTATAAGTTGAAAGTCTTAAATAGAATTTGGTATGGGAAAACTTTTTCATAAGGCGTTTTCTATACTTGTAATATCATAAAGAGGAAAGATTTGATTGTTTGTTTGTTTACATTGAATAGGCTCCGAAACTACAGAACCGATTTAAATGAAACTTGGTATGAGGAACATTCATTTATTGACAGTAAAATATACTTCTTTTTATCCCGATAATCCCACGGGATCGAGAGTTACGCGGGTGAAACCGCGGAGCGCTGACCGTCTGTAATTTACACTAATATTTTTAAGACAAAATATTTTTTTGTTTGTTACGAATAGGCTTCGAAAGTAATGGACCGATATTGATGACATCATATATAAAAATTAATCCCTATTTTCCTTTGTCATCGCATCACGCTTGAACGGCTAGACCGATTTCGATTTCAATTTCGATAGTGTTTCTTATTGACAAGGGATGGATGTTCTTAAGGTGAAAGGGTACCGGCGCTCCCTTCATACAAACGTAGTCGACTATTTCCTCCATGGATAATGACACTAGCACAAATATCTTTGTGCCATGAAACCTGTAACTGCCATGACTATGCCCATAATATGTTTTGGTTTTTTTTTCATTTTCTAATTAGGTATCATAGAATTTAAGATTTCAAAAACAACAAAAAAGACATAAACAAAATTATTGTCATTATCCAGGGAGAAAATAGTCGACTACGTTTGTATGGAGAGAGCCGCCAGGAAATTATAACAAGGGTGAAACCGCGGAATTATATTAAATTTCGAAAACAAAATCTTAGTAAATTCACTTTAAGTAAGTGCCTAACTGTGCTTACCATGCCTACTTTATGAAACACGATTCTTTCATTACAAAGTTCTAATTAACTTGGGAGTACTCACGTACCTTTATCACCTATTTCGTATTTTAATTCCTCAAGATATTTCTCGCTAATAACCTAACTATTCATAACCTATTCATTTAATGTGATTCTTAAATTCAACTATGATGGTACTTGACTGAGTGGCGTGATTGGTAGCGCACTTGAACGGTATTCAAGGGATGCAAGTTCGAGTCTCGTGTCAGTTGCAATTTTTGAAGACACATTTTTCCTTAAAAAATATATTCATAACCGATTTTAAAAAGAGTTGGTTCTCAATTCAATTGTATGTTTGTTTTTATGGCTGTTCTGACATACATACCTAATCTAAGTAATATTGTAGATCCAAATGTTTTTTATTGATTTATTTGTTTTTTCCTTCGACACGGTCAAACAACTGGACGATTTGGATGAGAATCGGCATAGTGGTAGTTTAAGGGATTCTTGCGGGATCGGAACTTACGCGGGGTGCAGCTAGTTATAGAGTAATTATACTAGCAAGCCGTTGAGGGCTACTTCTGTGCACCTGCACCTTAACAAACAACGTTAAACAACGACTTATGGAAATTTTGAGGTTTTGTAAATTCGAAAAACAGCTGATTTTATAAAACAAAAGTCATTCAGACTGAGAACAGTAGATACAATTTAAAAGATAAGAAATTAAGTTTAATGACCTTTCCGTGTAAGGTACAGGTGAATTTCAGGTAAACCTAACCTCAAAATTTTCAAAGATATAATCGAATTTCCAAAAGTTTGTTTGTTTAGGTGCACAGAAGTAGCCCTCAACGGCTTGCTAGTATAATTACCAATAACCCAGTTTTACAAAACAAAGCATTCTTAGTTACATCTTGTTTGTTTGAACGCGCTAATCTTAGGAACTACTCATTCGAATTGAAAAAATCTTTTTGTGTTGGATAGTTCATTTATCGAGGAAGGCTATAGGCTACTTTTTATTTTGATATTCTCACGGGATCGGGATTTAAGCGGGTCAAACCGCGGGGCGCTGCTAGTCATTTATAACTCGAGAACGGCTGGACCGATTGCGATGACAATTAGTATTTATACTAGCTGAAGTCTTAGAATACCGAATAAATATTACGATATTGTCACGTGATCGGGGCTTACGCGGGTGAAACCGCAGGACTGAGCTATAGTTTGGCAACTTCGTGCTGAACCGTCCTTGCGGCGTTACAGACGGTGGCGGGGACGGGGTACTGAAGATGTCAGCGGGTAGCGGGTGGTGTAGTGGGGAAGGGTAACGCGTACAACGCACGTCATCTTATGACAGTCACGGCCGCGCACTCGAAGCGGCAACACGTGTTGTCAAACCTATGACACTTTGAGTTCAACGCACACGAGATAACTATCTCAGGATGAGTCTGGCGACACGAACGACTAAGAATGTTGTTTATAAAGTGTGACGACCATGTCATAAAAGTGAAGACGAATATTATAAATCACATTATGTAATTAACGATGCATTGGACAGGTAGGTACATTGTTTATTTTTAATGTAATCAATTATTGGTTTGCTGACTGGGCAGACGTGACTCTTCACCACCAGCACCATCTGCTCAGGCTATCTACAATCAACATTGATTTAATTTAATTAAACATAATATTGTAAAAAATATGTCTTTTTATATTAATGTTGTTTTTTTTTAGATTTGTATTTCGTCTGAATGTAGATGACGATGATGACGATGACGACAATGAAGAAATTCAAACAGAGACAGAACATGGAAGTGATATGGATATTCATTTATAATCTTCTTTTGTTTATAGTAAAATACTCTAACAGAAATAAATACTTTACTTTACAATACAGACATTAGTCTAGTGTGAGGGCCGTAGATATTTCTATAATCTGTACTCGTAGTGGTAAATAAATATATTAAAAAATTTCTTTACCTTATCTTCACTACCAACAATATAAATTAATAAATAATGGAACTACTTTAAGTACCTTTTTATTTAATCTTACATTACGTCTAAAATTGTTTCAATATATCGCAAGATATATCCGGGCACACTTCTCCCGTGTGTATCGCGTGCTATTACCTCGACCCCGCCACCCCGCAAATACCGCAGGACGGTCGCGCACGACTTTGCCAAACTATAGTATTTAATATTAAATAAATAAATAAATAAAATAAAAATAGCCTTTATTCGCTGACCTTATTTAAACAATTTTACCTTAGGATTATAGTGTAAGTATCTTTTTAAATCTAATCTTAATAGGTATCTTCAGCAACCAGTTTTTTGGTCAGGTTGTCCTTGGACATAGGCCTCCCCCAGAATCTTCCACTTCTCTCTGTCTCGAGTTAAGTATTTAATATTACAAGTCTACAAATACATGCCTTGAACATTAAATGGTTTTCTGTGAAATAAACTTTCTCTCGGTTTCCAAAACGAATACAATTTTAAAAAAATATTTTTTTACGCCATATAAATTATTCGCTGGTTTTGCCCTTTGTTTTCGTACAAACATGACATTATTTCACACAAAGAACCCAATTTTAATGTACGAACATTACGGTCATTACCATGATGTTCCATACGTTGTTGTTAATAACATCATTTCATACTTAAATGACCATCATTCCGGGAAGTGTTGTATTCCAGTGAAATAGTGGCTACTAAGAGTAAAGGGTAACAACGCTCTTTCCATACAAACGTAGTCGACTGTTTCCTCCCTGGATAATGACACTAGAGCAAATGTTTTTGTTGCATAAAACTTTTAACTTCCATGACCATTCCATGGCCTCTATGTTTTTTTTTTGTTTATCTCTATGTTTTTTTTGTAAATCTTAATTTATATGATAATTAGAAAAGTCATGGCAATTATAGGTTTTATGCAACAAAAATATTTATATGTCATATTTATGTCATTATCCAGGGAGAAAACAGTCGACTACGTTTGTATGGAGAAAGCGCCGGTACCCTTTCCTCTTAAGAGGCAGAGTGGACCTAGGCGTGACTATAAGAACGCGTAAGTTTAGTAAATATACATGGTATACTAATTTAATAAAGAAGAAATACTTTTTTTGTTTGTAACAAATCGGCTCCGAAACCACTGGAGTTGAGGACTGATTTTGATGTAGCTTTGTATGACGATACATTGATTAAATGGAAATAAAATATTATGTTGTTGTTAAAATTTAATCCCACCACGTTCCAGTTGGCACAATGATCAGTATGCCGGTCTGCCAAACACAGGGTTGCGGGTTCGATTCCCGCCTCAGACAAATATTTATGTTTAAATATTTGTCTGTGATCTGGTTGTTTCTATGTATTATAAGTGTATATTTACAAAAGAAAAGTATATAAGTAGTATATCCATTGTCTAGCACCCATAACACAAGTCTAGTTACTTAGCTTAGGGCTAGATAGCGATGAGTGGAATGTCTTGCAATATTTATTTATTTAATCAGTAATCGAAATATTCATCAGATTGTAATCCGTAGTGCCATGGAACCACGGGTAATTCTAATTACCCGTAGACCCAGTAATCAACTATACGAGATTGCAAAACATTACGAAAGAAGTTGCGTATTCGATTTCGAAAAAAAACTAAAACAGCATTATTCGTTTTTTCAAAAGTTATTCAAGCCAGGAATCGAACCTGTTAATTATCCAAAAACAATAATCACCGTCTAACCTCTAATGTTATAAATCTACATTGTTGCTGATAGAGATCAATAATATTATTCCTGGATACTTGAAATACCTACTTTTTCTGCTGACTGATTGTACGGAGCTTGACACACAAGCTCCGAATTCTCCGACAAATCCTACTAATATTATAAATATGAAAGTTTGCGTGCGTGTGTGTGTGTATGTTTGTTACTCCTTCACGCAAAAACTACTGGAACGATTGCGATGAAACTCGGTATCGAGATAGCTGGATTAACACATAGGCTACTTTTCATCCCGATATTCCTACGGGATCGGAACTTATGCGGGTGAAACCGCGGGGCGCAGCTAGTATAATATATTTGACTTATTTACGTACTCTTACTACCTTCCTATGAATAGGTAAGTAGGTATGTGCGTAAGGTAAACAAAAATAAGACGAGAAAATCTCGTTGTTTTTAACCACGTTTTCTCCCTTCTGCAGAATACTGCCTCCTTAGACAAGATTACTTTCTATCAGCGATATCGTCAATCGACAGACTTTCTATTTAATTTTTTTGTATGAAATTGACACAAGCCAACGAAAAGTCACGTAGTCTTGCGTTGTAGAAAAAGAGGTGGATAAGTCCCATTTTAAGCTAATTTTATAGAATGTTTTATGTCAATTTCATACAATTAACTATATCGATTGGCGACATCGCTAATAGAAAGCAATCTTGTCTAAGGGGGCTGAAGGGGGCAGCGACACTTTGACTGTTGGTTAATTATACAACTCAACTAAGTTAAGCTAAAAATTTTGAATTTTGAGGTTATATAAATTCGATTTTTCAAAACAAAGGTCTTTCAGGCTAAGAACAGTAAATAAAACTTATAAAATTTCAAGGTTAATGACCTCTCCGTGTAAGGAACAGCTGATTTTCAGGTAAACCTATGCTGAAAATTTTCAAAAAAATGTTTGAATTTCCAAAAGTCGTACAACAAAAGCTGTTTGTTTAAATGCACAGAAGTAGCCCTCAACGGCTTGCTAATATAGTTACCAATAACCCTGTATTATTAATTGAAATATATCTTTTTGTTTACAGATTGGATGGCGAACAACAAATGCATGGTTAGCGGGAAACTTAGCATGCAAATTCTTTCTAGTACTTCGAGCTTTTGGACTGTACCTTTCGTCAAACGTTTTGGTCTGCATATCCCTTGACAGGTGAGTTACTTAATATGTTTAATATCAATCATTTGTGTGGATATCACAAATATAAATTAATTGTTACATTCAGGGGCAAATGAACTTTTAAACTTTTTAAACTCACACAATTTGTATTCGTAAAAATAAACTGTTTGAGTTGGCTAGTCCATATATCGATCTACTTTTTAACCAACGAAAAAATGGAGGAAGTTCTTAAGCCGACGCGTATTTTTATTTTTTATGAATAACATTTTACAGTGTAGTCCAATTTTTTTTTAAATATCTTAATAATAGTATTGCAAATCGAATATGAGTTTGAAGATCGAGCCGTATGCGAGGACTTCATTAACACGAGACAGGCAATTGCCATTTCCGCCGACGCATATACATATAGTGCTTTTCTGAAAATGATTCATGGAATAAAATAAGAAGGAACAGCGAGGTGTCCAGTTTGCGGACAAGGAGAATCAAATCCATGAAAGGAGCTTTTTTTGAATTTGGAAAATTACAGCGCTCCAGCAATGTTATATGAAACTGCGTACTAACGCTCCTGCAATAGATTTGACTTTCTTTGTCTGTAAATTCGACACTTCGTGGGTTCTTTTTTCGATAATAATGACCATAATGCCATGCATGTTTGAGAAAAAATAAATTATTTGCAAATATTATTACATTCTGAATAACTAGAGTCAATAATTATCTAAGGATAAAAGTTAGAAGTGGATAAACTTATCATTTTAAATATGCCTAGACAAGACATGCGTATATTGTAGCGTAGTGTCGCAAATACGCTTAGCTGGCACCAACCCTCGGCAATGTTGTAGTAGCGGATGGTAAACAAAGTTCCCAAATCCCTTAGTCATTTTCTACGAATACCCAAATGTAGAAATAATGTAGGGAGCTAGAGAGCACTAAGTAATTAAGTATCCAAAGTTGTGTCATATCAAAATTATTAAACGGAACTTCTTATGTTGTTTGAACATGATATATGCTTAGAACGTTTGTTGAAGTTTAAACCGCAGGTGCTGTTCAAATATTAGGTACATTATATAGGTACAATCGACGCTTAAAAGTCCACTGGCACCGTAACGTTTACAATCCTGTGCAGCACTATTTGAACATTATAACAACGTAACCTGTGTATCGAACCCACGTCGGTTATTTATTTATTATTTAATTATTAAAAGGACATTTACCATTTCTTACAAGTAATTGACGACCCAGTTGCCATGCCGGACTGCCAAACACAAGGTTGCGGGTTCGATTCCCACCTCAGACAAGTATTTATGCTTAGATGTTTGTCTGTGATCTGGTTGTTTCTATTTGTTATAAGTATATATTTACAAAAGAATATAAGTAGTATATCCGTTGTCTAGTACCATAACACAAGTTTAGTTACTTAGCTTGGGGCTAGATGGCGATGTGTGGAATGTACTGCAATATTTATTTAAAAAAACACTCTGAGTACTTTTAATTCAAGTATTGATGATTGTGTGTAACGTCTTTTAGAAGAATGTCGTAAGTCCAATACTTGTTAATAGTATTATTGTAGCAAACTGATAGTGGAGTTTTTATTGATTATACCTATTTATGTCTATATGTGTATTTCTACCGTATTACGTAGCAAATCAAACAATGCAACCGTTTCTTGTCGAGCTTCGTCTAGAATTCCAAAATGTACTGTTTACATTCGCTTTGCATTTCCTCATTCTGTACTTTGGAAAACGTAGATATATTTCAATGGTTAGTTGATAGGTAGCTAGATATATAATCTATAGCTTAGCTATGTCTAGATATTGTTAACCAGATTTAAAAATAATACGTAAGTATCTACCTAAATACGGTTTTTTACGTCTTATCGCATTTTTTATAGGTAGTACGTCCCAAAATTAACAATTTTTTTTATTTATTAAATATTTATTTATCAAAAAAATAGTACAGTCGACTCTCGTTAAATCCAACCTGCGATAATTCGAACCTCTCTATAATTCAAAGTTATCACGAGTTCCCTACAAATATCTTATTATTTCGAACTAAATCAATACATTTTAATGCACTTGGTAATTCGAACGGAACAATCATTGCTATATAATAAAACGACGCATTAATTCGAACTCATCGGCGTCCAACAATCGACAGTTCAAAGTTGCAGAGAGAAAGAGGTCGAATGAGGTCATACATTTTGCGACAAATTCAAACTTTCATCAACGTACACGAGCCTTTGTCTTTGTTATGATTAGTTTAACTAACACTTCCGCACGAATTGGTTTTTCCATTGTTATAGAATAGCAGTTAATAAATAATTATTGATCAATACTTAGTAATTCGAAGTTTTATTTATTTTCTCTCACAAATTTCGAACCATTTGATATTTCAAACATTCCATAATTCGAGTCCCTCAAGTATCGAATTAACGAGATTCGACTGTATTATAATAATATAATTACCTAATTAAATTTCACTAAGGTTGGTTCCTACGCCAACGACCTTGTTACTACCGGCACCGGTCACCTTCGTTGGTGAAAATTGTTAATTGTTACGAATGTGTTTAGTTTTTCTCAAATGTGCTGAGATTTAATAATTCTTTACCGATATTTTGGGGTAATTTGAGACGAAAATTTCAAAGATCTACTAGTGTTAATTATTAATTTTAGGAAGGATAGCTTCAAAACTATAGGGAATTTTTCGCGCAAAGTCACACCCAAAATGTCAATCTCACCTACTATTCCATCTCAGCACTTTTAAGAAAAACAAAACACATTCGTAACATTAACAATTTTCACCAACGAAGGCGACCGGTGCCGGTAGTAACTATTTAGTAACCTGTGTAGCAAGGAGCGTATGGACCCACCTTAAATTGAAAACTATTTCTTCATTTTAGAATTTTATACATTTTTTACTACTAAAGTTATTTAAAATGTATGTTTGCCAGGTTTTTTGTTTTCATCTCTTGAAAATGATGATTGTAATAGCATCGAAATATCGAGCTCTACAAATTAAAAAAAAACTTGGTAAATATCCTGTATTAAATAAACTATATGAGGAAAGGGTACAGGGGGCTCTCTCCATACAAACGTAGTCAACTGTTTTCTCCCTGGATAATGACACTAGAGCAAATATTTTCATTGCATAAAACTTATAACTGCCATTACCATGCCCCTATGTTTTTTTTTGTCTTTTAAATCTTTATTTCTATGATAATAAGAAATAGAAAAAAAACTAAAACATAGGGGTATTGTCATGGTAGTTAAAGGTTTTATGGCACAAAAATGTTTGCGCTAGTGTCATTATCCAGGGAGGAAACAGTCGACTACGTTTGTATGGAGAGAGCGCCGGTACCCTTTCACCTTCAGTACTATTAATTAAAGAATCTAATCTTACATTGCGGTGGCTGGCATCTACGATAAAGGCAACTAATTGCAAACGAAATTATCAAATCTAAATTAGATTTGCATAGGTAATTTATGATTTCATTTCGCACTGCGATTCATGATAAAGTGGTTGCTAATTATAACTAAATTATCAAAATTAATTTTGTATAAGTTTCTGCTTAAATTTTGTTAATTATTCCGCATATTAATGGCACTTAATCATAAAATGTACAATGTGTTTCAGCGAAGGCGTTTTAATACGAAATAGGGTTGTTCTATACGTCTAGGTGAACAAATTTTGTTCTACAACTATTTTTTCGATAATTCTGAGGCTATTTTAACTTGAAAATCAGCTGACTCATACAAAAACTTCGAACGAAATGTTCGAATTTCCGAAAGTCGTAGAACAGAAGTTGTTGACCTAGACGTCTACAACAACCCCCTTAGGTATTAAACCCCCTTTGCTGAAACAAATTGTTAAATAAATTAAATAAAAAAAAAAATCTAAAAAACCCCCTTTGCTGAAACAAATTGTTAAATAAATTAAATAAAAAAATAATCTAAAAAAAAGATTTGAATATACCTACCAACTCTTACTTACTCTTGCTACATACAAGCTAAATGTATTTAACGGATAATCTCAAATTCAATTCAATTTCAATAACTCCAAGGTTGATATAATTTAATCAGTTTGACACTTTGACAACCGATAAAATTATATCTTACTAGCTGCGCCCCGCGGTTTCACCCGCGTAAGTCCCGATCCCGTAGGAATTGACTCTAGAAAACGTTTGTATGGGAAATAGAAAAGGGCTGTTTTTAGGGTTTTCCCGGATATTATTCGATTTTTTCTCGCCTTTTAAACCTTCCCTAGACCTCCACGAAGATTTCAAGACTAAGATAAGATAAATCCGTTCAGCCGTTTCGAGTTTTAGTGAGACTAACGAACAGCAATTCATTTTTATATTTTTAGAGATATCATATTTGAGGCATAAAAATACACGTTCGTGTCTGAGGCACGAGCATAGTCTTTTTATGGTTTGAGGTCTTATATCTTTTTTTTTGTTGTGCAAGTCAACCTTAATAGACTGATGACTCTATAGTATTGTAGAGATTCCTTAAAACAAACACATACATACATAGTTACACATACACACAAAGCTACTCTGAGTAGGCATACTACTATATTCTCATCGTATTTAAGACAATTTATATTAAAATATCGTGTTCGCCAGTCACCATAGAGCACACTATAGACGAGCTGCTGAACATCGAAGCTCGTCATCTTCTTCTGCATAGGTAGCCAGAAATAGTGACTGTGGCTGAAATCGGTCGAGGAGACATCATCATCATCATCATTTAAATAAAATAAAATAATAAAAAATAAAAATAAAAACCTTTATTTCTCATACCCTTAAATAACATCTTTTAAATGTGGTTAAGTATTTTTGTTAGTAATTATGTAGTTAAGTATATGTATTTTATATTTATTGTTTACTAGCTGCGGCCCGCGGTTTCACCCGCGTAAGTCCCGACCCATTTATTTATGATTAGATATTTGTCTGTGGTCTGGTTGCTTCTATATATTATAAGTATATATTTACAAAAGAAAAGTATATAAGTATTATATCCGTTGTCTAGCACCCATAACACAAGTCTAAATACTTAGCTCGGGGCTAGATGTCGATGTGTGGAATGTCCTGCAATATTTATTATTTAATTATTATTAGTTGGGTCTTTTATAACCCACATTTAAACCTTAGAACATTCAATTCATGATAGATAAATAGATAAATAAATAATTTATTGCATCACACAAAGGCACATACCTACATAAATATAACTATCGTTACAGTAAAATTATCTAAAAAATAACAAAAGCCACTAAATAAATAGAAAGAAAAAAAACTAACTAAAGAAAGAAAACAACTTACTAAATGAAAACAAAAAACAAAGGTAATATTAAGCTAATGCAAAGGTAATATTAGCTAATACAGGGTTATTGATAATTATAGTAGCAAGCCGTTGAGGGCTACTTCTGTGGACCTTAACAAACAACTTTTGTTGTATCAAACTCGTGTTGACCCAGGATCTTGATGTTTAGAGACCTAATAGGGACTATAGACCTCAGTATATGGTATGAATTTCAACTTGCTAGGTAAGAAAATCAATGGTGACACACAGACAGACGGACAGACAGACAAGAAAGTGATCTTATAAGGTTCCTTTTTTTACCTTTTGAGGTGGGTACGGAACCCTAAACACAAAATAAACGCGATTACATCCGTAAAATTAGTTTCATTACAAGTCCAAAACCTTAGTAAATACTATGTCGATCTATAGATACGATTACCATTTAATTAATTTCCTAGAAAACTATTTCGTATATTACCTTACTACCAACTACCAAGCTCGAGAGATTTTCAGAGACTTAATTATTACGGAAACGAGAGATTCTTGGTCAGCTGTCAAGAAAAGGGAAAAGTATTAGCAATTTTGCACTCCGATTTCCTAAAAGAATTCTCACACAACAACTTTGTGGCCTTCAAATGCCTTAAATTAATGGAGTTAAGCATCACGAATTCCTTTCGTAAGTGGGGAATAAAAACTGGTGCAAAATCAAAGTCGAAGTCAAAATAAATAAATAATAATAACAAATAAATAAATATTGCAGGACATTCCACAGATCGCCATCTAGCCCCATCTACTTGTCTGAGGCGGGAATCGAACCCGCAACCCTGTGTTTGGCAGTCCTGTATGGTAACCATTGTGCCAACTGGGTCGTCAAAATGTCTTTAGTGATTCGAATGATTGGCATGAAATCATATTGAAAAGCCTTAAAAATCTAAGTTAAGTTGTGTGCCTTCGGTACGCCCCCACCGATGAGAAGTGGCACACAAAAACTCATGGGCATTAATTCTAATAAGTCGCTGAAATTTAAGGATTACTACCAGATTGTTAAGATTAGACGAGTTATGGAGCTTTCCAACTAGGTACTTACAAACAAGAAATTGTATACTTCCTACTATCCTATCCTACTAATCCTACTAATTAATATTATAAATGTGAATGTTTGTGTGTGTGTGTGTGTAATTGTGTATGTTTGTTACTCCTTCACGCAAAAACTACTGGACCGATTGCGATGAAACTCGGTATGTAGATAGCTGGAGACCTAGATAAACACATAGGCACATAGATTTTTATCCCGATATTCCCACGGGATTGGGACTTACGCGGGTGAAACTGCGGGGCGCAGCTAGTTCCTTATAATTTCATGCTCCCGATGGGGTTTGAACCCATGATCCATGCTTAATCGTAACGTTGCTCGGTGGTGTATTATACCTCACGGAGCTCAGTTGCTCAGAGCACCGCTACGATTTTTTGAATTAGTAGGTACCCCATAAACAGTAGACGATAGTCGTTATGACATTAGTAATTGTACTTTAGAGGTATGTAGAGTTGAGTTTCACACTTGTGTGGATGTTGTGGGAATTATAACTTGCACTTTATGGTGACGTGTAATGTCTTGGTGTTCTTAAATAATTAAATAAATGTAATTTAGGTAAGATTTTAAGCGAAGATCATGGGTTCCAACTTCAAACCCCATCCCCCATGAAATTACTAAGAATGTATAAAATTTCTTATTTTTAAGTACCTAGAAGGGATCGATCATGGGTTCGAACTCCGCAGAGAGCACGGAAATTTTGAGTATGTTTGAAATAACTTAATTTCCTGTAAGTTTAAAAATAACATTGTCGTATTTACAAATAAAAATATGAAAAGTGTGAAAAAGTTTTAAAAATAAAAACCTTTTACTCATCAATTCTTTGCAAAGAATATGTACTCCAGTAAGTTTATTTTTGTTTTGCTCGTTTAAATGCATTTTCCAAAGAATAAGACTTTCTTTGATTTCATTGTTTAATCGCAATTTACTACAGCTGAACAAAATTTTCATTCCATTTAATGTTTTTACTTAGCAATGAATGTACTGGACGGAGGCTAAGGTTACGGTTCTTTATTGAACGCCAAATTCCGGGATTTTAGGGACCGGGATTTCCCCCCGGGACTATTCCCTAGTGGATAATATATGGCTAAAGTAAATTTAATTAGTGGCACAACTAGATAATAGGTATCAAAATTTAACCCGCGATTTCGTTCGCGTAGAAGTAGAAATAATGTTTTTAGTAGATTGGACTAAGGAATCACGTTGTCCCATACAAAGTTTGCACCCCTTTTTCACCCCCTAAGGAGTTTAATTTTGGAAAATCCTTTCTTATCGGATGCCTACGCCACCCTCCAAGTTTCAGGTCTTTACGATCAGCGGTTTAGGCTGGGCGTTGATCCGTCAGTCAGTCATTCATGACAAAGAATTTTACATGTATAGATTAATTTTCATTTTCTTTAAATAAACTAAAATACCTGTATTTTGTATTATGCCGTTCTTGTTGGGGACCAAAACTAAGTACCTCATAAGTATTTGTCTAGGTTTTTGGCAAATAAATATTTATTAATAATTTAATGACAGATATTAATTAAATGCTATGCTAACTCAATTAACCTTCACCTCTACACAGCAATGTGTAAATAAAGGTGCAGTTCATTGCACTTATCAGTAAACATAGCAACGTAAACATACAAATCTATATATATAAAATTCAAAGTCCTCTGACTCTTATATTCAACACACAGCTGAAACCAATGATCGAATTAGTCTTTAATTTAGCACAAATAGATATTATGACGTAGGCTTCCACTCAGAAAAGATTTTGAAAAATTCAACTCCTACGCGAACGAAGCTAATCTTTAAATATGAAATTCAAAAGTCCTGACTATAATAATATATCAACTTACAGCTCAAATCACTAGATGGATAGCGGACATATTTGAGACACAGATAAATAGTAAATAAATATTGCAGGCCATCTAGCCCCAAGATAAGTAACTAGACTTGTGTTATGGTTGTTAGACAACGTGTTTCTTTTGTAAATATGGACTTATAAAACATAGAAACAACCAAACCACAGACAAATATCTAAGCATAAATACTTGTCTGAGACGGGAATCGAACCCGCAACCCTGTGTTTGGCAGTCCGGCATGGTGACCATTGTGCCAACTGGGTCGTCAAACTGGATCGATAGCTATGATCTTCGACCATGCTATGATGTATATACCTATATATTATGTAGATAGCATTATGACGTAGGCAATTTTAATATTTTACTTGAAAATATCAAAGATAAGTCCCGGGTAAAAACTAGTTTATTAAATCCATCTATGCACAGAATCTACACAATTTTCAACCGCATTTGTATTGTTGGAAATATACACAAACAGTTGAGCCTAATGAATTTCATTACCTAACTGCAATCACTATTCCATTCACGTCAGATATTTCATTCACCAATATCAAGCTTTGTAAATTTCATTTTCATAGACAGAGAAATTCAAATTAAATCTGATCGATTCATCTATTGCAACAACGATTTATTTTTTATCGGCCCACTGGGTTTTGTCCCACATAAAAAAAGTGAGTACCGGTCGTCCCAAACAATATGCTTTTATTTTATTCTTTTATTCTCGCTTCATCCAATTTTGTATTCCTTCTACGGCACATATTATAAAAAAAATGTTATTAGTTATATAGGTTTAAGCGGTGGCATCCGTTTTCAACCCCAAGTTACAACCCCAGGACATCATTTCAGCACAATCAACCAAACAAATAAAATTCTTTATTCTTTGGAATCATGCAGTTTGCATGACGTCACATTGAAACGTCTTAAAAATTAAGTTAGAATGTGTGACTTCGGAACGCACCCACCAATGAGAA
Organism: Idaea straminata; assembly: GCA_951213275.1. NCBI lineage: Eukaryota > Metazoa > Arthropoda > Insecta > Lepidoptera > Geometridae > Idaea > Idaea straminata. The sequence continues at coordinate 11,399,543 of OX577861.1, forward strand.
TAAGGCATAAGAAACTCATGAGGTTCTTTTTTTAGCCCGACGATCCATAGGGGGAATGCTGCCAGCTTGCTTGGAACTATGGGTCTGGCGGAACGACATGGAATTGTGTTTAATCTTCTATACATATATAATGATTTGTCCTGATTGACTGACTGACTGATTAACGGATCACCGCACAGCCTAAACCGCTGATCGTAAAGACCTGAAACTTGGAGAGTGTGTTCTTTGTGTGACGTAGGCATCCGATAAGAAAGGATTTCCTTGAGAAGAACTTTTAAGGGGGTAAAAAAGGGGGGCAAAGTTTGTATGAGACAACGTCATTCCTTGATCCAATCTACTTCAAATTTGGCAAAAACATTCTTTAATAGAATTGATGGAAGACGTGTTTCGTATTTTATTGAAATTCATCCCCTAACGGGTTCAAAAAGAGGTAGAAAGTTATTTTGTGGGTGATTTGCTTCGAACTTGATATCAATACTCCTTTTAAATTACCTACATTTTACAGACTGACAATATCATCATCATCATCATATCAGCCCATACACGTCCACTGCTGGACATAGGCCTAACCCATATTATTATGACAGCGGTCCTGAGCCGCCTTCATCCACCGACTACCCGCGACCGCTACAATGTCGTCGGTCCACCGGGAAATATAAAAACAATGTAACTGCCGAATGCCTATTTTGTTATTATAACTTACACTCAATAAATAGTATCTATGCGTGAATATGCTAGGTATTCTAAATAAACCAAAACCACATCGCGAAAGAAGTCGCGGGCAACAGCTAGTATAAAATAATATGTTTTTTTTTTGTTTCAGATTCTACGCCATCATCTATCCTCTAAGATTAGCAGTTGCTAGAGAGAGAAGCAAAGCAATGTTAACATTTGCTTGGGTTATAGCATTGCTGTGTAGTTTACCGCAGGTTTGTTAACTATTTTGTTTTACACCGATAAATAAAATTAACCTATTTAAGGCGCTCTTCCAGTACCGTGTGTAGGTATTCACATTACCTTAGCCTCCGCTCTCAAAGACGTAGCATGCTGCGTGCTAACTGTTATATTTGATCGATATGCAAAACATTTTAGCATTATTATCCACAAATATAATCCCTAGAGGTCAAAACCTATCATTTGATTCATTTTTTGAAACAAACGTTAACTATTTTTGAATAAAACCCGATAAACGATCTAATAATTCTCTATTTTCTAACATTTTTTTATCGAATACAACAATAAACAAAATTTGGTTATTAAACTACAATATCCATTTATATCCAAATAGCAAAAATAGAGTATTTGATTACTTAGAGTTGCTTAAAATAAAGGTCGATTTTGGTAGCTTTATTAGCACCTGGCCTTAAGCGGAGTATGCTTTTAAATAAAACAAAACCAGAATATAAATAAAACACGTGTAGCACTCGGGAACTGCCGCGGTTAAGTTATTGCATCGTGCGAGATTCGTACAGACGTATCATATACATACACGTTAAGCGAACGCTCGGTCGAGCTACATAGTAGGCGGAGGGGGGGTGTTAGGTTTTATTTTCGTTACAGAATTTCTCGATTAAGCTTGCGATAAAAGCTATGCAATAGCTTAATGTATGTACCTCTAAGTACGCACATAACTTCAGCACGACTACACTAAATTATATTAAGTATTTTTTTGTGTTCATCATTCTCAGGACAAGGTTTGTATAATTTTTTTTCATTCGTTGTTATTAAAAAAGTCGACCAACCGTCACCGTTTTTTGATGTTTTCAAATTTGGAGTATCACTATAGACATGGATCTGAAAGAGGATAGTTAGTTTCAGAGTGAGGCTACTTGGGCGAGTCTATTTTATGGCGGCCAATGTATTTCAATAGACTTTTATTCCTCAAACACTGAAATTTTCCCTAACATAAAAAATTGCTTATACCTACGGTTTATTCAAAAAATGGCTAAAGTCTTACCTTAATCTAAAAGATTAGATACACTATAAAAAACTTCTTTGTGCTCATGTTTAACTTACCACATGACGTCATAGTTATGTGACGTTACGTCTTATCATATTTCATGAAAATGGAGAGCCTGTCAAGGTGGTCTCCCAGACTACGGACTTCTATCAGAGAGTACTTCTATCGCCTGATAGTTTAGTAACTATGAAGGAATTAAAAACACTGTCGTAAAAATTCAATGACGCTTAACCGTAGCGGTGCTCTGAATCACTGAGCGTAGCTCCTTGGGGTTGAATTAGAAGAGAGCTTTTTTTACCTGACTGCAAAGAAAGGGTTATGGTTTTCGCGCCTATCTTTCTATATTTGTTTGTAATTTATTTAATCCCTAGTATTCCACTACTAGACAAAGGTCATTTTCTTCCTCACCTCATCCTTCATCAATCGCAGTCCTGGGCCACCTCCGGCCAAACGGACTCGAGGCGGGCGAGGTCGTTGACTTTGACGTCCGGAGGTGTCCAACTTATCACTGTCCATTTGTCCCCATACAAGATAAATGGCCCACCCAATCCCATTTCAGAATGATCAAGAAAAGCAGATGGTATTGTGTATCCTAGCTGGATGGTATTGCGTACTATACGATCAGTTTTACACCTGCAATGCTGGGTTATATCGCCCTATGGCATAATTTGAATTTCTACTGAACCTGGGCTGAGAATCGTATAGGCTTAATAACCTGTGAATAAAAATAAAAAAGCAAAACCTAAATCAAAATCGGTCACAGACACAAACACAGACACACACACACTCACACAGACACGTCAAACTTGACGACCCAGTTGGCACAATGGTTACCATGCCGGACTGCCAAACCTAGGGTTGGGGGTTCGATTCCCGCCTCAGACAAGTATTTATGCTTAGATATTTGTCTGTGGTCTGGTTGTTTCTATGTATTACAAGTATATATTTACAAAAGAAAAGTATATAAGTAGTATATCCGTTGTCTAGCACCCATAACACAAGTCTAGTTACTTAACTTGGGGCTAGATGGCGATGTGTGGAATGTCTTGAAATATTTTTTTATTTATTTTATTTATTAAACTTATAACACCCTGCCGTTTTTGCGTTGGGGGTTAAAAATCATTTTATGTGTGATAAAATGATTTAGCATTTTTATTTTGTAACATTGATTCAACGATTTTAGAAGTCTGACGTCTGTATGGTCGATGATATCGTTCGTTCTTCCGGAATAAGTAGTATGCCGAAAATATGGGTGTTATAAAACCTAATGTGAGAATTTAATAATATAGAGAGGGTTATATTTAAGCATTTGATCGTTTCCGGGACTCGTGATGCTATTGTTGGGTAGATAGGTATTATGAAATAGAAATAGAAACATTTATTCGCAACAAAAACTCACAGTGAGCTTATCTATACATATAATAAATCTGTAGACATCAAAAAATCTGTAATTGTAAGATATCCAGAAAAAAAATACACAGGTCGCCGTAAAATCGTTAGCTGAACACGATAGGGTAGTTTTTAGAATTTTTGTCTGTTTGTCTGTTTGTCTGTTTGTCTGTCTGTTTGTTTGTTTGAACCAGGTAATCTCATAAACTACAGAACAGATTTTAACAAGGTCCACACAAATATGTTCAGGAAATATCAGATTAACATTTAGGGTATGTTTCAATTTGAGTTTAATACAATAATTAAGATATTTGATAAAAAAACATTTAAAAAATGTGAAATCGAAATATTTTTCCGTGGTAAAACGTAATCGAACGTCAGATGGGAACAGTACCCTTACCACGGGTTTTTTACGTATTCGATTAAACATACTATATTGAGTATTTACTATGAAACTTCCTAAAAATCAACTTACTAGATCCACCCGTCTCTGAGAATATCGGTAGTGACACACCGACAGACAAACGGACAAAAGAGTGATCGAAAAAGGGTTTCTTTTTTTCGAGTTCTTCAAAAAGTCATGGTAGGAGTGCAGTACATGCCTCCGCTCAAGATGACAGCTGTCATAAAACCAAATAGTTTGCATTTAATACTACCTACGTGAAACTGAAAATGAGGTTAGTACAAAGAGGTACTACTACATAATATTACCGATCTCCTTTACCGAAGACCTCCGATGTTACACTTCTATCGCGCTTTTCTCCTGCTATAGTTTGAATTATGAGTTCGAGTTTTGGCGGGAACGAGTTAACAACATGTCGTGCTGCAGTTTTATTTTCATGAAACTTAGTTGTAACCCGAGTTGAATTGTATAATTCTGGTGGAATATTATTCAATTTAGTTCTGTGAAAGTGCACAAGTGTAGTGAAAGTAAAAATCAGTGTCAAACATGAAGTTTTCTCGTTGCCTCCAAATCTCCTATTACGGTTATGGTAAACTTGCCACCGCTTTACTATAGCCCCTGACTTGACGGACTATGACGACTTTGACTGTTTTGAAACACTTTAGGCCCGATTTATGAAAAATCGGGTCATAATTTGATGCAAAATATAACTTGACACTGGCTAAATGCACACGTGCGAAGCCATAATAAAAGAAAAAAAAAAAAAATTATGAGTTCAAGTAGCGGAAACCTAAGATAGTAAAAACAAAAAAGAATTATCCAAATCGCTCCAAGAGTTTACGAGTAATCAGCGAACATACATAAAAATATATATATATACGTGACGAATTGAGAACCTCCACCTTTTTTGATGTGGGTTAAAAAATATACAGGTAATAGTCATTTGTAAAAATTATTTTTTTCCCAATGTTACGTAGCCCTGCCAGCTACCTAATAAAAAAAACTGGGTATTTTGGTCAAGAATTCAGAAAATTGGATTCATAGGACATCACGTTCCTCCAAATAGGTACCCCGTTTCCGAGACGCTTTAGATGTTTGGTGTGAAAGCATTTTTTGTTCAGCGTAATGCCTACTATCAATATGTAAGGATCTCAATGTGCATCGCGTTATTTTAAGTATTAGTATTTGTTCTGTCCAATTGCCTTTCTTTTTAATCATTAATATTATTATTTGATAATAAAAACAATGTTAAATATTATTTGCACCAAAATAGATTATTATTTGCATGATGTTGGTGTTATAAATACTATAATAACCTCTTATATTATTAATTGAAGAATATAAATCAAGACACAAAGGTAGTTGATAATTATTTTTTCTTTAATTTACAAAAATCCAAAGATAACTAGGAAGACAAAGTATGTTGAAAGTTTTGTGCGTATAGAAATTGGACTTAGTTTCAGCTTATCATATTGTTGTGTATTATGTTTTATTTGTGAAAAATTAACAAAAATAGTATATTGGTACCCAAGGTGTGAAAGTCACTCATTGAGCCCCGAGACGGAGTTTGGCGCCCGAGCGTAGCGAGGGCGCTAATACTTCGAGGGACTAAATGAGTGACTTTCACACCTTGGGTAAACAAAACAAACCCGGGGTAAACACTGTGCTTTTCATTACGAATAAACATAAAATTCTTTCTAATAACGAGAGTGAATGAGAGACTCCATACTACCTGATCCTCTTACAAGGTTGGGACCAAAGAGGTTAAACATTATGTAGATTTTTTGCTTTTGCTATTTGTTTTCAACATGTTTTCAATACTCAAATACGTCGGTACTAACCGAAGAGATTTTTATAAATTAGTTTATCCAACACTGAGTGATGACGCGAAGTCCGTAGATTTCAATTACAGTTTTTGTAACACGGTTTGTCTAGAAAAGGTTATTTACACAAAATACACAATCATAAATGAAAAACCAGATTAAACTTAACACAAAAACATAATAAAATAACAAAAGATAATACTAATTAAAATCATTCAAAATGCAAGCATTTCCCGCCAGTATTATTTACTCAAGAAACGACACTGACCGCACGGTCACATAAAGCCACATCTGCAACATCTTGACAGGGCGCCGGTAGAGGCGCAGCATGGTCATACGTCGCTTTGACCATTTTCATCTTTACATTTATTTTATTAAATAAGATATCTTGAACTAAATATATCTACCTGAATTCGATTACTAAGAAAAAACCTATTATGTACTCTCTGTCAGTACTCTGGCAGTATGAATTAGCCGTGCGAATCCATAATTGTTATTCTTTGGTGTTACCTAAATCAAGGAGGTTTGGTTTTTGAAGTCCCTAATGCGTAATGATACTGATACTGGCTACAAACACATTGCACAAGCCGCGCGAAGCCATAATTTAACATGACAGCTGTCAGTGAACGCGATTTTCCCTAGGGCCGAAAGTTTTTCTTTCTACACGCTCTTCAGGCATCTTTAGACCTACTTTCGGAGTATGAGTAAGCCTAGAATAAGAATTGCCTTTGCCAAATCAATTAAACATATAGTTTAAAAACAATGTAACTACCTATTTTGTTTTTATAACTTACACCGAATAATAAATTGTATCTATGCAGAAAAATGCTAGGTATTCTAAATAACCCAAAACCACATCGCGAACGAAGTCGCGGGCAACAGCTAGTAAACTATAAAAACAAAAAACTAAAGGCTATTGAAACTAGTATTTTATAAAAAGAAAAAAAATATGATGGGTAAAGCAAAAAGATTATTTAATTTCCCGGGTACTTTAAAATACTACTAGCGACCCGCCCCGGCTTCGCACGGCTAAATTATCCATGAATTAAATCTTCCTTTTGAATTACTCTATCTATTAAAAAAACTGCATCAAAATCCGTTGCGTAGTTTTAATGATCTAAGCATACATAGGGACAGACAGAGGAAAGTGACTTTGTTTTATACAATATAATGATATTAATGTTTTTTTTGAAGTGTCAACCTACACTCAGGGGAAATAAGGAAATAAATGAAATACCTTTCTTAATCCAATGCCCGCGATGGGATTTGAACTCACTTTCCCTGCTTAGCCGTAGTGGTGCTCTAAACTACTGAGCTACATAGGCTGGGGACACTGAATTTTAGATGCCCCTTGGCAGTGGCATAGAAAAAAAACAGGTTCCTAAAATATGGTAAACTATAAAATTGAAAATACTTCCTTAACATTAATGCACATGGCAGTGGTTCACGTAGCTCAGTGGTTTCGAACACTGGTAGAGCACCGAGCCACTAAGTCAGTCTTTATCTCTTTACTTTGCAATAGAATAGAATAGAATATAATTTATTGTTTTATCTGTGTACATAGGTAAAGGTCTTAAAAATACTAAAGTGCCAACAGATTACTCATTCCGAGCATACAATATTAAAACACAGGTAGAACTTATACTAAATTTGTAGGTACATACTTCGCCTGTAGGTATTTTTATGTTTAATCATCTTCGAAAAATTCAGCCATATTATAAAAAACTTTGTAAATTAACCGAGACACCATTTAGTTGTTTCTGGTGTAACGGTAAATGATTATATATTACATTCATTTACTTTAACTATCGGCTTACTCCTTCTCCTCTTACTTAGTAATTTATAAATTCTCTTACACACGGTGACCTTGCATACTGACAATTACACATAAGTACACATTCACATTAGTTAATAGACTAATTTTGTGCCTTCACTTATTCTTTTCATTCATCATATCACACATATACCTACTTCCGTCATAACTTATTTATTTTTTCTATTATTATTATAAGTTTGGTTATTTCTTCTTTACTATTAAATTTAAGTTTTACCAAATTTCCATGGGGTGGGACCAGGTGATCTGTATCACAGGTTTAGTGCCTATTTCAGACACCTACTTTCATCTTTCTTGTTTATCTTTAATTCTTGTGTTTTTTGTGATAAGAGGGAAGAAATAAAACTATTTATTTATTTATTGAACTTTAGATTACCTAAATTGTGAAGTCAAGAACTTTTGCTTACGTGGTAAATTCTACAGCATTTTCTTGAAATTTTAATGGTTTCGAACTTTTCAATTTTATGTGGTTTAGGTGTAAAAGTATTCTGTTTTCTGGCTACCGCAACACAAGCCTAGTTGCTTAGCTCGGAGCTAGATGACGCTGTGTATTGAAATTGCAATATTACTATTTTTATTAATTTACTTCCAGAGTCTAGTATTCCGCGTAATGAAGCACCCAACAGTACCAGAGTTCGAGCAGTGTGTCTCCTTCGATGCATTCTCCAATCAACAACAAGAACTAATATACAACGTGTTCTGCCTATGCGCGATGTACTTCTTACCATTGATGATCATCTCTGTCTGTTACCTGTGTATATTCTACGAGATATCGAAGAATTCTAAGCAAAGTTGTGGTAAGTATTTTTCTACTCTCTCTCTCTGAAGTCGGCCCCTCATGACTGAGGAACGTGGTCATCATTGGGTGGTCTGCATTTGGATCGGATGATCTGTCTCCAACGGCTTCTGTTTATCGCATCTCTTACAGTGTTATGAAACTTGACGGCTGATGAGTCCCTAATCTGATCCGATTTTCTACTAAATATATATAAATATTATATTTTTATTTAATTTTTTTTTTGTTGATTTTTCTACTAATATATAAAAAACGGTTGACGCCCGACGTCTCCCCAACGGACACCTGTAGATAATTTTTCACGCCTATCGTCTCCCATGGACAAAGTGGCACGATGATTGTTAATTTAAAATTAGATTGGCGGATTCTCGCGGACCCCTATGGGTGGGGTGACGTCGTGAGTTGACCTGTTCAGATTTTTTTAATCTCATCCGATCCCCTAGTCCAAGAAAAACAAAAATAAGAGGCTATTGAAAAAACGACCGGTATATTTACCATGTTCCTTTTGTTGACTTGATGCTGTTATTATAAATTATGCTTGATAATTTTCACGAGCCTGAAGTTATTCCGGGTAGACTCATACGGGATCGGTTATTTTTTGGTATTGTTTATTATTTTTCCTAATTTATACCATTTTAATGTTCCCAATTTATCCTTGATTATTAAAAGTATATGGAGTTTGTGTGAAGACATAATGCAAATAACATGCAATGCTGATAATTATGATGATGCATGCAATGTAATGCGGTTCAGACTGAAAATGTTCAGTATCCAACAATTTGTGTGATAAAGTTGAAATTAAAGGGAATTTAAAATTATATAAAGAAGTGAGAGAAAATAGGGCACTGGCTCGTAGGAACTTTTAAAATAAGCTGATATTCCAAAATGTAAATGAGCGACTGAATTAGGTACGACTGTAAACATTTCGTTACTTTCCTTTTTACATTTTTTAATTGCAAAATTTTTGTGGATTAATGTTCTCGTTAAGGTTGAAATTAACTTTAAGACTTTGTGAAAGCCATGTGGTCGAGCGTTAATGAAAATTCGCTACACCTTTTTTAATTTAATAATCGGAATACTGACTTGCCTTTTTAGGGGTTTTGTGAACCTCGGACATTAATGCTCATAATACCGTCGAGGAAACGGAGCGTTTTTTTCCTAAAAAAACTGCCAACACAGCCGCAGTGAGTTCGTAAAACATCATCTTACGCCTATTTGACAAAATTATGATGAATGTAGCTAATCCAGCCTCTTAGTTAGCAAGAACTTCCAACTTCTAACGAAGAGGTTGGATTATGACGCATTCATACGTTGAAGTTTTTGTGGATTGTTTCCGATGTTCACCTAATTGGCCATAGGGACGTTTTTTGACGACCCAGTTGGCACATTGGTCACCATTCCGGAATGCCTAACACAGGGTTGCGGGTTCGTATCCCGCCTCAGACAAGAATTTATGCTTAGATATTTGTCTGTGGCGGTATTACAAGTTTGTATTTACAAAGGAAAAGTATATAAGTAGTATATGCGTTGTCTAGCACCCATAACAAAAGTCTAATTACTTAGCTTATGGCTGGGTGGCGATGTGTAGAATTTCCTGCAATATTTATTTATTTAATTATATATTTTTATTTTAGGATTCCGTACCTAATGGGTTAAATCATCCCGATTTAACACATTAGATACCTATTGCTAAGACTTTACTGCCCGTCCGTCTCTCACTATCTCATTAACCGTGATAGCTAGAGAGTTGAAATTTTAACAGATTATGTATTTCTATTGCTGCTATATCAACAAATACATATATACTAAAAACAGAAAAAAATATTTGTTATTTTATATGACAAATATTTTTTAACGACAGGGTGTTATTAGTATATATGTATTTGTTGAAGCAAATATCGACAAATATTTTTGTATAAAAATAAAGTGGGGCTCCCAAACAACATGGTAAAAAAAAGACTGATCCAATTATGTTATTGCATCAATAGGTAGTTCGTACATGAACCTAACGACTTAATTTGATTCTATAGGCCTAAGTCAAATAATTCCGGAGTACATCGCTGGCCGCTCGCTATGAATTATGTCGATAAAATAGCAAAAAAAAGACTGACCCAATTATGTGTTATATATATTTAGATAGACCTAATTTAGACCTAAAAAACTGTAAAATTAGTTTTCTAATATTACATGATCACTCGCCAAGTGCAGACACACCATGGTACGGAACCCTTCGTGAGGGAGTCCGACTCGCACTTGGCCTGTTTTTTTTGCTATTTGTCCCAATAGCCGCCGGTGGTTGACAACGGGAACATAAATTGCCTACTCTTTGGGTAGATTTTAGATATTTCCACGTCAAATAATATTCACAGCATTTCATTTTTGCCGGTATAACTTCGAAAGAGAGAGTTCCATGCCGAGCTACTCAAATACAACAAACTTTTGCGAACTAATCATGCAAAATAAAGTTGTTTGTTTAGGACGCTTATTGAGGTTCATCTGAGATATAAGATCCGGCAGCTAATTTAGCAGCGTTGACTGGAAAATTGTGCCATAGGAAAAGTTCTGGTAACGGAACTTTTGGAAATGGACAGAGGGCAGATAGTGCGACGCCACTTTTTACCCATAGTAAAAGTTGTGCTGCTCAAAAATATTCTGAGCTTACTCTGCCTTACGACAAAATAAATATTTTAAGAGGAAAGGGTACCGGGGGCTCTCTCCATACAAACGTAGTCGACTGTTTTCTCCCTGGATAATGACACTAGAGCAAATATTTTTGTTGCATAAAACTTATAACTGCCATGATCATGCTATGTTTAGTTATTTTTTTTGATTTTTAAATTTGAATTTCTATGATAATTAGAAAATGAAAAATACCAATACATAGGGGCATAGTCATGACAGTCATAGGTTTTACGGCACAAAAACATTTGTGCTAGTGTCATTATCCAGAAACAGTCGACTACATTTGTATGTAGACAGCGCCGGTACCTTTGCACCTTAAGCAATAAATTAAACGTATTGAATAGTTACCGCGACAAGGGCTTCATGAAATTCCCAGATGATTTCTTTTTCTAACTTTATCGGTTCATATTTTCGAAATGTGACACTTTAGGACTTTTTGTAACGGAATAAATTTTATTTGTTTTATATCCTCTATCTAAGTAAATCAAAAGGATGACGGGTCTGTAAGATTTTTGTTCCAATGTCGTCTTTGAGTCACAAGCGTATAGGTATCTTCTAGCGAGCTACATCTTAGACCGCATCGTCACTTACCGCATTGTGTGAGATAGTGTTCAAAATTATTTTAATTATTTAAACTAGAATAAAAAAAATACAGTTTATTTATCAAAAATCTCAAAATAAATACAAATACAAGGAATAAACTACGAACTAAATACAAGATATAAACAAATAAAACTAAAAATTAAAACTAAACCTAAACCTACTCGAACAATCAGCTCGCGTATTTACCATCAAGAATTGGTAAATACGAGAGCTGAAACAATAGCTTTTAAAATAGTATCTATCTCTAAAAAGTGACCAAAAGTATTTTGTGAGCTAAAATAGACGGTGCAATAGAGACAGGACTATTGTATTAAACTATCGATCTTGGGTCCCCCGTATGGGCCGAATCTAATCTCGAAGTTTCATGGTAAATACTCAATGCTACGTTTGATTGTGTGCGTAAACAACTCTTAAGACTTGGTTTGAGGAAAACAACTGGAATGCTCAGTTGTAAGGCCAAATTCTATGCTTGATACTTAACAAATTGTCAACCAACATTAGTTAAGTTTGACATAGATTTTGTGACTTTTTAAACCAACTTTTGGTTGAACCGGTCTGCCACCAGAACCGTACTATGAACGTCGACCCTTATTAGTAATTATCCTTTTCTAACGATACTTAATCATTGTCAGTTTTCTTTTGTAATGAATGACTGCAATTTTTTTACGGAATAAGTAACTTGGCATAAGCGACTGACTAAGCAGGCACTTAATATTTTTTATAATTGTAGATCTAAACTAGACCGGTTAACTCATGTGACCTTAATAAAGTAATATCATTAAATGGATCTCTAAGAAAAAGCTGTCGAGTACCTTATGTAACTTCTTCTTCTCGTATAGTGGTGTGGCTCACCTATTGTTAGAGTTTTCAGATCGCCTTAAGGCCTCTAACTTGACCTAAAGACTGCTACTAGAGGTAGCAACTGGGACCAACAGCTTAACGTGCCTTCCGAAGCACGGAGGGGCTCACGAAAATACATTGAGATACACCTTTGGAATTGGTAGATTTCTAGTCATTATAATGGGCCTGTTTCATCGTTATGGATACCGACATACCAAAACTCCGTCGCAACTTAGCTACGTCGATGTCACCTCCATGTAAATCAAATGTATGGTATGGGTAGGTTATCTACCTTATAGGTATTCTTGGGATGAAGGTGGATAAATAAGTAGGTAATCCAAACACTTACTTCGTATGAAAATTTGAAATTTTAATTTCCTCAATATCCAAGAATACACAAAAATTGAAGGCGCTACAGAAGGATATCACTTTAACAATAACCAAGTGTATACAGATATGTAGCTTTACGATATTCTCCAATTAATTGTAAGTTGATAGTAAGAATATTTTTGGTTTTTGCTATTTCGAACTGACTTTTTTTTTTCTATAAATTATGGCTTCGCACGGCTTGTGCATTTAGCCAGTGTCAAGTTATATTTTGCATCAAATTACGACCCAATTTCCCATAAATCGGGCCGTCAAGTCAGGGGCTATAGTAAAGCGGTGGCAAGTTTACCTTAATAGGAGATTTGGAAGCAACGAGAAAACTTCATGTTTGACACTGATTTTTACTTTCACTACACTTTTGCACTTTCACAGAACTAAATTGAATAACATTTCACCAGAATTATACAATTCAACTCGGGTTACAACTAAGTTTCATAAAAATAAAACTGCAGCACGACATGTTGTTAACTCGTTCCTGCCAAAAACTCCCGAACTGACTTGACACCTCAAGTTGACTGGTTGTTGACTGGTTGCCTAGGAGACTAGTGAGAGGGAAAATATCGACTTGGAGGCTTGTCGATGTCGATATCGACAAGCTGGTGTGCGTACGGTAAATAAATATGAGAAGTGGGAAAGTAGCCCACAATGGTAATTGATACGCACGTATATACATGCTGAAGAATACCTCACAGTTAGACTGCCCGCGATGTACTGCAGCTTAGCCTATTTATTTAACATGGAGGTGACATCGAGGTAGGGAGCTAAGCTGTAAGAGATATCGCAGTGAGGTCCGTACTCGAGATGCTTTAAGCAGCGTCTTGAGCCACTTACGTAAGTAAGTGGCTTTTAAGGCCAATGCAACTGCACGCCTGTCGCAAGTAAGTGTGTGCCCCGGAGATGTTAGGGGCAGATAAGCACTTTGGCGATGCAGTTCGCGTTTGCGAGCTATTTGCTCTGCTATAAGCGCTGAGCACATTGAGGTGGTACTATGACATGTTTTTTTGCAATGTTTGAGATTAGAAATAGAAATAAAGAATATGTTATTCGAACAAACACACGACTTAAATACACATGAAACAATAAGAGACAGTTAAATATTAATAACAATGAAAAGAAAATACACAGAGAATCGCAATAAAAGCATTGGGTGAGATGAGGTCAAATGCAAGCCTACTTTGTGTAAAAAAAATAAAATAATAATAAGTATCTGAGAAGTCGTGTGCCACAGCATGTGCTGCAGATACGCACGCACATCAGCTGCTCTGGTCTTTCACCCGCACCCTGTGTGTGACTTTCCAGCTTGCATTAAACGGCACAAATAAAAACGGAGGTTCTATGCACCATGCCACATTGGTACCAGCCACATAGTGCATAAAATCTCGAACATTACAACAATTCCTGCCCCGGAACGCTCTCGGTAACGGATCAGTGCACGTTGACGATTCTCTTATGTTCCTTAATACGCTTCGTATCTGACACATGCTATTCCAATGAAAACCAAGAAAGACGTGTCCTAAAACATCTTTCTAAGCATTACACGTCTTCACTTACAAGTTCCTTACTTACACTTCCACTTACAACCTTAATAGGAGATTTGGAGGCAACGAGAAAACTGCATGTTTGACACTGATTTTTACTTTCACTACACTTGTGCACTTTCACAGAACTAAATTGAATAATATTCCACCAGAATTATACAATTCAACTCGGGTTACATCTAAGTTTCATGAAAATAAAACTGCAGCACGACATGTTGTTAACTCGTTCCCGGCAAAAACCCCTAAATATATTTGTATTCACCTAGCCCTTTTTAATATTATTATCTATCACCTACAACTACTACATTCTTATTACGTCACGTATCAGACACCTGATACATGCTATGTTTCAGAACACATGCTTCTAGGCTTACATTACACGTCTCCACCCGTAAAAGTTCATAATAATACGAAGTACTGACTACAAAGTAATAAATCCCGATGAATCTTGTTCTTAATCTTCGTTCAATATTTATATAGTAAGATCCCTCCTACCGCTAGACCTTCGTGCTTTTATAAAAGCTGAGAATTACTCAGCGGATGCCTCCAACAACAACGATGTGCAAATATGAAGTTCATACCATAGCGGCTTGGAGAGTTATGAGGTAGCACAGACAAAAATCAAACTGTTCATTTTGAAAAAAAAAATAAACAAAGCCAATGTTTTTGTACCAATAGATAATGTTGCTGACAGGTTAGATAGATAGATATATATATATTTCTTTATTAACCCATACATAACATTTTATTGGTCAAAAATCTCAAAATAAATACAAAATCAAGGAATTAACTACGAACTAAACACGAAATATAAACAAATACAATCTAAATATCTTCATTTGTCTTATCTTTATTTGGCCAACAACAAAATTAAAACTTAGACACAACTTAGGTATTTTTGATAAGACTAAAAATAACAGATATAAGCTATGTTATTTACGACACAGTAATAGTGTTGTAAAAGGTTCGATTCTTGGCTTTGCTACCTGATAACTCTCCAAACCACTATTATCTGTAATCCATAATTGCACATCGTTTATAACTGAGTAATTCTCAGCTTTTGTAAAATCACGAAGGTCAGGCGGTAGGGGGGATCTTTGCCTATTTGACTAGCTGCACCCCGCAGTTTCACCCGCGCAAGTTCCGATCCCGTGGGAATATCGGGATAAAAAGTAGCCTATGTGTTCAGGTCTCCAGCTATCTAGATACCGAGTTTCATTGCAGTCGGTCCAGTAGTTTTAGCGTGAAGGAGTAACAAACACACACACACACACGCACGCACACACAAACTTTCACATTTATAATATTAGTAGGATTCATCTAGCCCTCATATTGTTATCATCTATCACCTACTTCAGTTGGACTTATGTAACTACTTATTTAACGTTGCGTGGGTAGCAATCCATCACGAACCACTACGATTGGAGAAGTCACGTCTTAAGTTATTATGTGGGTACAGTTCTCTGTTTGGCTTATCTAACACTTTGAAGATTAATTGGGAACCTACTATTTGCTACTAGGAAATATTTTTTCGTTTTTTTTCCCGAAACTACTGGATCGATTTTGATGAAACTTGGTATGATGATACATTGATTAATTGAGAGTAACATAGGTCATTTTTAATCGCGATAATCCTACGGGATCTGGTGTTACACGGGTGAAACCGCGAAGCGCTGCTAGTGTAAGATACTAAGGTATAAAAAGTAAGGTTTTTTAAACTTTGCTTTACTATCCCATTGGACCATGTCTTGACACGATAGTTGAAATTGAAATTATAAATAAATAAGTAAACTAAAAAAAAAGGAAAAAAACCCGCCGTCAATTAGATCTCTTAATGTAAGTAAACAGTTTAAAACTGCATTGAATGGCTTTTTGCTGAAAAAGTGTATTTATGACATAAAGGATTTTTTATATTGACAAGTTATCTCCTCTGGAAATGGTCGACTAGGCTGAGAGGGTAATAGGTGCTAGGCAAGCCTACTCCATCCTCGCGCAAAAATACCCAATTAAAAAGGGTATATAGCGGAAAACAGTCTGTTCAAGTACAAGTACAAGGATTTTTAAAATAATAAATTATTGCATTAATTAATACTAATTAATAAATAAGTACCTACATAAAATATCAATCTGACATCAATATTAATTTATTTGACATTTAATTTTATTAGCCATTGATTTTATAATCAAATAGAGACCAATTTAATTTTTATATTATAGGTACTGTCTTTTGACATTATATTTTTCTCTTTCTCATTACTTGATCTTAATCAACACCAATATTGTAATAATAAATAATGTAAATAAATAAATATGAATATAATATATTGACTACTCTTTAGGAATCTATCACTTTATATTTTACTAGCGACCCGCCCCGGCTGTTCACTGCCATATTATGCATGTATTATATTACAGCACCTGGATGACCGAGCTTTGCTCGGTATTTTATATATTTTTTTACTTAGTCTAACCTCAAAGCAAACACTCATTGACTTCGTGTTACTTAACAACGCCATCTGCTGGAATAACTTTAATGCTCACAAAAAATAGTATTAGTAGTTCGCCAATAGATGTCAGGAAGAGTCATATCTTTCAGATAAAAAAAAGTAAGTTTCGATAAAACACGAATAAAATGATATTTTCTAAAAATGATTCCTAGCTAGATCAATTTATCGCCCCCGAAACCCCCTATATACCAAATTTCATGAAAATCGTTGGAGCCGATTCCGAGATTCGAATTATATATATATCTATACAAGAATTGCTCATTTAAAGATATAAGATATTAAACTTTCTCTTGAATCATTCTATCTAATAAAAAAACCGCATCAAAATCCGTTGCGTAGTTTTAAAGATCTATGCAGACAGCGGAAAGTGACTTTGTTTTATACTAAGTGTAATTTTCAGATAAATACCATCATTCGACTCACAGTAGAATCATGCTGCGTAGATCAGACCAGAGACCCTTGGCTCGAGCAAGGCGGAGAACTTTAAGGATGACCATCACCATTGTAACAGTCTTTGCTTGCTGTTGGCTACCCTATGCTACTATGACACTGTGGTAAGTCTATTATATCAAAATATCTCTCTAGTCTTTAAAAATTATGACATTTTTGCAGTAAGTATTTTAAAAGCATAGTAGTGGAAACATTTTATTTGCTTTTTGTTTTTATTAAAATTTCTTATTACTTTTAAGAGCAGTTTGTTTTCCTAAGAAATAAATAGATAAAAGTCGCAAATATTTATTAAAAACCAGTAGGTAAATTGAATTGTCGCACGATAGTCGAAGGCGTCACTAAAAAGTCGTTAGGGCTGTCGCGAATTGCGAATAATTATACACGTAGAATGAAATGTAAATAAAGAATAATAACTAGGCAAGAAGTAGAATTTGAGAAAATGGAACGTATTTTTTAGGCATAGAGAAAAGAGTTTTGTTGAGGGCGCTAATGGGCAAGGTGAAAAATGGCGATAGAGGTGGTGTGAGAATAAAACTTAGAATGTAAGAGAAAAACCAGTTTTAGGGAAAATAATAAAAGTGAAGAAGCAGATAAAATCTTCTGCAAGAAGCATGTCGCGAATTGCGAAATGCATAAGTGAAATGCAAAGTAATGTGGTAAGAAAGAGACGAAACCGATGATAATAAAGCCAGGGGGTAAGTGCTCTGTTCTACATGTATCTAGGTAGGTGTCAAAAGGTAACCTCAAAGAAGATAACGAATGATAATCTAAGAACTTGGTGGAAGCGGTTAATGGCATGGGGAGGCGAAGAGTGGCCATTTCAAGGCCTTAGGCCCAATATCCTAAAATACTGAAAGATCATCAGACTGGTGATAGAACTTAGAAGGAACGTAGTGATAAGATATGTTTTATAACCTATGTTTCTATATCTCAAAGGAACTTACAGACGGGGAAGGAATTATTTCCGTTTCCCTATCAAATAAGAACTTCTATAACTCAGGTAAAATGGATGTATTCGCAGGACTTTGCGACAAGGGCCGCCAAACGCTGACAATTTTTAGAGGCTTGGCAAACCTACACCACCTACACCATCTAGTACATGTCCTAGGAACTACAATAAATGAATCAATGTCATTTATTTGCAAGAAAATATGGTGCCACTTAAAAATATTATAGTTAAAATACATATTTCACCAGAAGTATATTTTAAAGCAAATATTTATTTGCAGCGCCCTGAATAACATGTATGATATCTTCTAGATGGGTTAGTAACAGACGGTCTAAAACGCAAGTCGTCTCATGCGGCAACTTGTCTAAATATCATGTGGACTAATTTGCAACTAGTCTTTAATGTAAAGTCGTCTATGAAGCAACTCGTCATAATTGTTTTTTGTCAACTGCTCTGTTATCAATACAACATAAATGCAATTTTGAGGTTTTGGCGGGAACGAGTTAACAACATGTCGTGCTGCAGTTTTATTTTCATGAAACTTAGGTGTAACCCGAGTTGAATTGTATAATTCTGGTGGAATGTTTTTCAATTTAGTTCTGTGAAAGTGCACAAGTGTAGTGAAAGTAAAAATCAGTGTCAAACATGCAGTTTTCTCGTTGCCTCCAAATCTCCTATTAAGGTTATGGTAAACTTGCCACCGCTTTACTATAGCCCCTGACTTGACGGACTATGACGACTTTGACTGTATTGAAACACTTTAGGCCCGATTTATGAAAAATCGGGTCATAATTTGATGCAAAATATAACTTGACACTGGCTAAATGCACACGTGCGAAGCCATAATAAAAGAAAAAAAAAATGCAATTTATCTAAAAAGATAGGTCGCCTATGAAGCAGCTCGCTACACCATCTAGTACATGTCCTAGGAACTACAATAAATGAATCAATGTCATTTATTTGCAAGAAAATATGGTGCCACTTAAAAATATTATAGTTAAAATACATATTTCACCAGAAGTATATTTTAAAGCAAATATTTATTTGCAGCGCCCTGAATAACATGTATGATATCTTCTAGATGGGTTAGTATCAGACGGTCTAAAACGCAAGTCGTCTCATGCGGCAACTTGTCTAAATATCATGTGGACTAATTTGCAACTAGTCTTTAATGTAAAGTCGTCTATGAAGCAACTCGTCATAATTGTTTTTTGTCAACTGCTCTGTTATCAATACAACATAAATGCAATTTGTCTAAAAAGATAGGTCGCCTATGAAGCAGCTCGTCTTTGTTATAATTTGCCTTAGGCCAATAAATTTATATATAACTAAGTGGGTTCATTTTTTTTACATAATATTATGATAGGTCGTTTCACCACTATCACTTCCTTTTATTTGGTCGAAGACTATCACACACCCGCCTGATGATAGGTGACGATGCGGCCTAAGATGTAACACGCCTTCTCACTACCTAGTACCTACCTATTCACTCGCGACTTGAAGATCCCCAAATTATACACATCAGGAAAGACAGACGCAGCCAACTTATTCCATTCCCTTGCAGTACGAATAAGGAATGACGAATTAAAACGCCAATCCAATCCAATTAACCGACTTCAAAAAAGAAGGAGGTTCTCAATTATTATTTGTCGCGTGTATATATATATTTATGTTTTTATGTATGTTCACCGATGCCTCGAAAAAGCCTGGACCGATTTGGAAAATTCTTTTTTTACTTACTGGATTCCATACAGATGAGAGTTTGGCACGAGTTTGAGGTAATACCCGTTGAGAAAGTAAATATTATTTGTTTTAAAATGTCGTGAACCTTAATAGGTCCTAATGGAAGCAAAGTATGAAAGAGTCATGAAGCTTTGGGAATAATCCATTAAAATAATTGTTTAAAACGGCACAATGGTCACCATGCCGGACTGCCAAATACAGGGTTGCTGGTTCGATTCCCGCCTCAGACAAATATTTATGCTTAGAAATTGGTCTGTGGTGTGGTTAATTCTATGTATTATATGTATATATTTACAAAAGAAAAGTCTATAAGTAGTATATTGGTTGTCTAGCACCCATAACACAAGTCTAGTTACTTAGCTTGGGGCTAGATGGCGATGTGTGAAATGTCCTGCAATATTTATTTATTTATATCCTACCCAACGCAATCCTTCAAGTCAATAACTAAACCAAAAATACAAAAAGAAATATACTTATAAGAAACTAAGTAAAATAATATATTGTTAAGTAAGTAGTTTGTAGAAAGGTAAAGACAAGGAAATATCAATATTTATAAAGGCTATAAGTCGTTTGTTCTTATATTAGTTATGTTTATGGTCCATTAACCCACGTTTCTCAAAGGAAATATTTATTTTGATAGAAAATAGCAAAGGGATTTAGAGATGAAACGGATAGTGGTTTGGCCGGATACCGGATACCGAATATTCGGCCATCCTCAAAGCCGAATATCCGGCTGAACAGAGTCCAGTCGAACATACCCGATCGCTTCACTTACACTCGTGTACTTGTACTTGTATACAGGCTGTTTTCCGCCATTGGACCCGTTTTAAATGGGTCCTTTTTGCGTGAGGTTGGAGTAGGCTTGCCCAGCACCTACTACCCTCTCAGCTTAGTCGATCATGTCCAGTGGAGAGAACTTGTCAATACTTCTGGAGCCAACTTAGCCGCAGGTTTCATCACGATGTTTTCCTTCACCGTAAGAGCAATGTAAATTAGAGCACATAATTTTTTCTTAAGAAAAATACGTTGGTGCAAGGCCTGCCGAGATTCGAACCCACGACTTTCAGAATGAAAGTAGAGTTATCTACCACTGAGCCAACACCGCACTTACACTCGTGTAACGAATCGCCTTGTTACTGTCTACTAACTGAAGTGATCGGGTAGATGGATGATTTTGGGCTCCGGACGCTAGTCTTGTATACAAAGTTAAGCGAAACCGTTCTGTTACCTTTTAACGCAGAAAAATTGGTGTTTATTCATCATAATTTACATTTAGTGCAGTTTGAGTATTCATTTTTTGTTCATTTATTAAAGACTAGCTGCGCCCCGCGGTTTCACCCGCTTAAGTCCCGATCCCGTGGGAAAATCGGGATAAAAAGTAGCCTATATGTTAATCCAGGTCTCCAGCTATCTACATATCGAGTTTCATCGCAATCGGTTCAGTGGTTTTTGCGTGAAGGAGTAACAAACATACACACACACACACAAACTTTCACATTTATAATATTAGTATAGAAGTAAGAAAGATTCATGATTCTCTATGTTAAATAAAGATTGAAGTACCTTCAATCTTTATGTCGTACGTATTTATTTGATATCCTGTATCCGGCTAGATACTAGTTTCCTATCTGGTATTCAGCCGGATAGGCCGGATATCGGATAGTTACCGGATATCCGTTTCATCTCTAAAAGGGACTGTATTTTGTAATCATATTGTTTTAAGGACATCTTGTTTTCTTTGTCTACATTGATAGTGTTGACATTTCATCTGTTCCGTGTCAAAGGTGAAAGGCTTTATTTTATTTTTATCACAGTTGCTCATAAAGTGGATCTTATTCTACGGCTTTTAGGCTCATAATCCAACATTTATGCACGCGTGCGTTTTACATTGCCAACCTAGTGCTATAAAGTTATCCCGATAAGTTAAATACGTAACATGTTAGGTAGGTGAAACATTCTTAATTTTTCTGGGTTATACTGTTTTGATGTATAAAAAAGGTAGCTACCAAAAAGTTTTTTAGCTAGTAAAAATGGTTGTCTCTAAAGTCGGTTTACGAACGAAAATTTTACGTGATAATGACTTAGAAAATGATTAAAAATTGAGTTGTTTATTATTTGTTTTTTTTTTTACTTAAATATATTGTTTTTCCGTGCCATTGTATTTTGTTTTTAACCCCCGACGCAAAAACAAATAGATAAAACCCTAAAAAATATTGTATGTCAGACGAGGCTGTATAGGTTTAGCCTGGCCTTTCCGGAGCATAATTAACAAAAAAATATTGCCTTAAAAAATGTAAACATAGACTTATCACGAATATTTTGTTAATTATTATTTTGTTTTCTTTTCAAGTCTTTTCTTTTATTCGCAACTGTGATAAAAAACGTCGTACGATATACGTGTGGAATTGATCTTTGCATCTTGGCTTCTCCAACACGCTCTACCGCCCGCGCGTCATAAACCGCCTCTATGCAAAGATCAATTTACCACACTTATATCGTAATGTACTATTAGCTTTGAGAAGCTGTTTTGATATTCGAAAAATATTCGAAAAAAAAGTGTTATTACATATTTTTTGTCTAATTATCGTACAACCATATTAGGTACATGTTAATTAGAGTGGTACTGACCAGTGGTAAATACTTTGAATTTTATTCCGAAGGTCGTGAGTCCCGGCCACGGCCGTGCGCACCAATGGATTTTTCTTACGCAATATTTATGTGCTCTTATTAAGGTGAAAGGGTACCGGGGGCTCTCTCCATACAAACAGTCGACTAGACTGTTTTCTCCCTGGATAATGACACTAGAACATATATATTTATTGCATAAAAATTTTAAATGCCATGACCATGCTATGTCTTTTTCATCATATCATATCAGCCACAGGACGTCCACTGCATTTATTTGTTCTAGTGTCATTATCCAGGGAGAAAACAGTCGACTACGTTTGTATGGAGAAAGCTCCCGGTACCGTTTCCAATTAAGTTATACCCTTGTACGAAGTGTACATTAAGTGGGTTTCAGATGCCTTTCAACCACTTTAAGATATTTTCAGTCAAAGTTAATGAATCCCTTTCTAATTAGTTATATTGTACCAGGCTTTAAGAACTATGTAGGAGGTACCCTTAGTATGAAAGCAAACAGTTCCATTCCACTTTCCCTTGTAGTATCCCTACCACGATTCGCACTCGATCAATCGTACAGTAGAAGTATTTTCTATGAACTTAATTTGGTAATCGGCCAATACGCTAACCGTCAGAAAGGTCTATCCGCACAGAACAGTGACGGCACTTGACCGACAGTTCCTTACCGTACCGTGCCGTGACGTGCTATTCGTACATGCCAGTGTCGATACCGACACGGCGCAGTGATTTTTAGTACTCTATCGCCAGGGTTACCATAACTTTCATGCGCGAGTTCAAATTCCACTTGGCCGGTTTTTTAAATTATATTATGTAAAAAAACGAGAGTTAATTTCCGATATTTTGACTGCAGCCGCAAAATTTCCTATATTTTGACTGCGGTTATAAGGAAAATGAATGTACCTAGGTGTCGATCGTCAAAAAAAAACGTGTTAAATTCGGGCAATACACTAACCAATTCAATTAACTTTTCGTCGTCTATCTTGAAACACTGCGACCGCGTCAGGCAAAATATGCGTCGGTGCAGCACTGACATCACTGAACGTCACTGTCACTGACCAGTACGCATAGCCTAGTAATTTTTTACTATATCATGCATGCATGTATGCAACAATATCATTTTTCTCTGACACTGATGGATACGTCACGGTACGGCACTGTGCCGGCACTGTGGCGTCACTGTGCTGTGCGGATCAGCTTTAAAACAGAATCTATCACGCCTTCTATTTCAGCTATATATCCAAAATAATATTTTTTCATACTAAACACTCTCTGTTTTGAGTTTTCATCTGTTTTGAGCTATCTATTACAGTTTTATATCTATATCTATCACAGAGGTCGTAAAACAACACAGAGGTCGTAAGTAAGAAGTCGCAGAAGATTGTGGTTCAATTCCAAAAAAATCTGGTCTGAGTGTTTCTGTTATATTAAGTATGTATTTACAAAAGAAAATTATGAAAGTATTGTATTTGTTTTCTAGCCACCATAGCACAAGCCTAGTTGCTTAGCCTGGGGCTATAGATAGCGTGGTGTGGGATGTTAATCAATATTTGTTTACCTCGGATAATAATATCTTATGGAGAATCAAAGTTTTGTAATACTTGTATTTGATTGCGTGCAGAATTTGTGGTAAGGGCTCTGTGTAAAATGTTACTTACATTTCATATACCTACGTAATACCACCAACTAATTAGTTGATTGGTAGGTACGACGTAGGTATTCAATATAATTTCATCTATCTTTATACCTGTAAAAACATTTTCAATGTTAATATTTTTTTAAATCCCTTTTTTCTTTGTCATGCCATCAGTTGTGAACCAATTTTGTATTTTTTTTGTTTTTGTAACGCTCGAATACTGAAACGCTACTTATTTACATTTATGTGTCATGTTTATATAGGATAGGAGCGTCTTCAATATTTAGGGGACCCCAAATATTTGAGAGTCGTTTGAGTATTCGGGCATTAGTGTCTGGAGAAGGTTCATGAGAAAGAAAAAAATGAAGAAAGTTGCGTGAAAAATAATTACGCGGGTGAAACCGTAGGGCGCAGTTATGTATAAAATTTAAAGCCCTCACTGATTGATGGACATGTGATGAGAATAGAGGAGACGCATGTGACTAGAAGAGTGATGAGTATGAATGTAGAGGGATGGAGAGGAAGAGGACGACATAAGAAAAGATGGATGGACTGCGTGAGACAAGACATGAGAGAGATGAATGTAAACGATGAGATGACGACTAATAAGAGTGAATGGAAGAAGACGACATACTGCGCCGACCCAATAAATTGGGATAAGGGCAGGAAGATGATGACTGATTGATCAACGCAAAGCTCAAATCAATGAACGGATTTGGCCTTTTGGCATTAAGATGACTGTTACAACGTAGGCATCCGTTAAGAGGAAAGGGTAACGAGCGCTGTCTCCATACAAACGTAGTCGACTGTTTTCTCCCTGGATAATGACACTACAGCAAATATTTTGTTGCATAAAACTTATAACTGCCTACTTTACTTAACTTTTTTCATTTTCTAATTATCATAGATATTAAGATTTAAAAAATAACAAAAAAAAAAAACAAGACATAGGGGCATAGTCATGGCATTATCCAGGGAGGAAACAGTCAACTACGTTTGTGTGAAGAGAGCGCCGGTACCCTTTCACCCTAAGATAAGATTTTAGAAAATTCATCCCCTACGCGGACTACATTTAGTAAAGTTAGTTAGTAAATTGTTTAATAACAATCTATACATATAATAAATCTGTAGACATCAAAAAATCTGTAATTGTAAGATATCCAGAAAAAAAATACACAGGTCGTCTTTAAATCGTTAGCTGAACACGATAGGGTGGTTTTTAGAATTTTTGTCTGTTTGTCTGTCTGTTTGTTTGTTTGAACCAGGTAATCTCATAAACTACAGAACAGATTTCGACAAGGTCCACACAAATATGTCCAGGAAATATCAGATTAACATTTAGGGTATGTTTCAATTTGAGTTTAATACAATAATTAAGATATTTGATAAAAAAACATTTAAAAAATGTGAAATCGAAACATTTTTCCGTGGTAAAACGTAATCGAACGTCAGAAGGGAACAGTACCCTTACCACGGGTTTTTTACGTATTCGATTAAACATAATATATTGAGTATTTACTATGAAACTTCCTAAAAATCAACTTACTAGGTCCACCCGTCTCTGAGAATATCGGTAGTGACACACTGACAGACAAACGGACAAGAGAGTGATCGAAAAAGTGTTTCTTTTTTTCGAGTTCTTCAAAAAGTCATGGTAGGGCTGCAGTACATGCCTCCGCTCAAGATGATAGCTGTCATAAAACCAAATAGTTTGCATTTAATACTACCTACGTGAAACTGAAAATGAGGTTAGTACAAAGAGGTACTACTACATAATATTACCGATCTCCTTTACCGAAGACCTTCGATGGTACACTTCTATCGCGCTTTTCTCCTGCTATAGTTTGAATTATGAGTTCAAGTAGCGGAAACCTTAAATAGTAAAAACAAAAAAAGAATTTTCCAAATCGCTCCAAGAGTTTACGAGTAATCAGCGAGCATACATAAAAAAATAAATATATACGTGACGAATTGAGAACCTCCTCCTTTTTTGATGTCGGTTAAAAAATATACAGGTAGTTATTTGTAAAAATCATTTTTTCCCAAAATTACGTAGGCCTGCCAGCTACCTAATAAAAAAACTGGGTATTTTGGTCAAGAATTTAGAAAATTGGAAAAGGGGTCCGGACATTCAGTATGGTAGCGTGGTTATATGTTATGTTATGTTTTTTGCGCTGTGATTTTAGACCCGATGAATAAATTATGCCCAACGCTTTATAGGTTTTGTTTGATGGCATTATTTGTCATTTTCGATAGGTATAGGACTCAAAGTGAACCGCAAACTTTTGAAAAATTATAGGTTATCATTTTTCTTTAAATATTCCATTTCCGAAACGTCTCGCTTCAGAAGTTGAATGTCCTTTTGTAGTTTGGCATAAAGGTTTTGGAATAATCGGTTTTGACATAAAAACCTAAACTAGGCATAACATAATTTTACACAATTATTTTTGGCATAAAGTCACCACGCACTCTTAGAAAATCAAGGAACATCACGTTTCTTCAAAAACCCTGTATCGAAAACGCTTTAGAGGGTTGGTGTTTTTATTATTTGTTTTTTTTTTCGATGCCCTCTATCGATAGGTATGAGTCTCAAAGAGCACCGTGCACTTTTGTGAAATCATAGGACATCACGTTCCTTCAAATACCCCGTTTCCGAGATGCTTTAGATGTTTGGTGTGAAAGCATTTTTTGTTCAACGTAATGCCTGCTATCAATATGTAAGGATCTCAATGTGCATCGCGTTATTTTAAGTATTAGTTTTTGTTCTGTCCAATGGCCTTTTTTTTTAATCATTAATATTATTATTTGATAATAAAAACAATGTATATTATTATTTGCACCAAAATAGATTATTATTTGCATGATGTTGGTGTAATAATACTATAGTAACCTCTTATATTCTTAATTGAAGAATATGAATCGAGTCACAAAGGTAGTTGATAATTATTTTTTCTTTAATTTACAAAAATCTAAAGATAACTAGGAAGACAAAGTATTTTGAAAAATTTGTGCGAATAGAAATTGGACTTGGTTTTAGCTTATCATATTGTTGTGTATTATGTTTTATTTGTGAAAAATTAACAAAAATAGTACATTGTTACCCAAGGTGTGAAAGTCACTCATTGAGTCCCGAGACGGAGGTTGGCGCCCGAGCGTAGCGAGGGCGCTAATACTTCGAGGGACTAAATGAGTGACTTTCACACCTTGGGTAAACAAAACAAACCCGAGGTAAACACTGTGCTTTTCATTACGAATAAACATAAAATTCTTCCTAATAACGAGAGTGAATGAGAGACTCCATACTACCTGATCCTCTTACAAGGTTGGGATCAAAGAGGTTATAGATTTTATAGATTTTTTTGTTTTTGCTGTTTGTTTTCAATATGTTTTCAATACTCAAATACGTCGGTACTTACCGAAGTGATTTTTATTAATTAGTTTATCCAACACTGAGTAATGACGCGAAGTCCGTAGATTTAAATTACAGTTTTTGTAACACGGTTTGTCTAGAAAATGTTATTTACACAAAATACACAATCATAAATGAAAAACCAGATTAAACTTAACACAAAAACATATTAAAATAACAAAAGATAATACTAATTAAAATCATTCAAAATGCAAGCATTTCCTGCCAGTATTTTTTTACTCAAGGAACAACACTGACCGCACGGTCGCATAAAGCCACATCTGCAACATCTTGACAGGGCGCCGGCAGAGGCGCAGCATGGTCATACGTCGCTTTGACCATTTTCACCTTTACATTATTTTATTAAATAAGATATCTTGAACTAAATATATCTACCTGAATTCGATTACTAAGAAAAAACCTATTATGTACTCTCTGTCAGTACTCTGGCAGTATGGATGAGCCGTGCGAAGCCATAATTTGACATGACAGCTGTCAGTGAAAGCGATTTTCCCTAGGGCTGAAAGTTTTTCTTTCTACACGCTCTTCAGGCATCTTTAGACCTACTTTCGGAGTATGAGTAAGTAAAGTGCCTTCGCCAAATCAATTAAAAATATAGTTTAAAAACAATGTAACTACCTATTTTGTTTTATAACTTACACCGAATGATAAATTGTATCTATGCCGAAAAATGCTAGGTATTCTATATAACCCAAAACCACATCGCAAACGAAGTCGCGGGCAACAGCTAGTACTATAATAAAATCGTTCGTGGATGAATTCTGTACATTGAAGATATTTTGAAAATTTCTACTAGAGGGCAGTCTATTATCGATACTGAACCAGAAAATGTAGTAAAAAACATTTTTGTCTGTCTGTCTGTCTTTATGTCTGTCTGTCTGTCTGTCTGTATCTTGGCCGCGCATCACGCCGAAACTACTGAAGGGATTCAAATGAAACTCGGTATGAATATAGCCCTTATACTGATGTAACATCATATCAACTTTTTATCCTGAAATTCAGCATGGTTTCAGTGATGGAGGTGATGAAAGTCAAATGTCTTGGCCGCGCATCACGTCGAAACTACTGAATGGATTGAATTGAAACTTGGTATGAACATAGCTCTTATACTGATGTAATATCATATCAACTTTTTATTCTGAAATTCAGCATAGTTTCAGTGGTGGGGGTGATATCAGGGAGTGAAAGTTAAATATCTTGGCCGCGCATCACGTCGAAACTACTGAATTGATTGAATTGAAATTTGGTGTGAACATAACCCTTATACTGATGTAACATCATATTAACTTTTTATCCTGAAATTCACCATGGTTTCCGTGGTGGGGGTGATGAAGTTAAATATCTTGGCCGCGGATCACCTCGAAACTACTGAATGGATTGAAATGAAACTCGGTATGAATATAGCCCTTATATTGGTGTAACATCATATCAACTTTTTATCCTGAAATTCAGCATGGTTTCAGTGGTGGGGGTGATGTTCTATAAACTTGCATTGCAATGCCGCCGTGTATAGCAAAATGCTCGATTTTCAACCGTCATCAATTGAATTCTCCAATAATGTAATGGATAAAGTACCTATAATGGAACACTCTGAACCACCTTTTCATCACAAAACTCCTGGATCATTGAAGATAAAATTTTGATATTTTGTAGTTTGTCTTGCAAGGATTAATACAATTTTCAGCAGAGAGGATCTGATGAGGATCTCAACGATTTTTCTTTTTAGAAGTACTTACCTACATATTTATTTTATTCTAAAAAAAATATCTCGATGGCAAACCTTTTTGCAATGTAGCAAAACTTCGTGCTGTATCTTAATACTTTCCTGTGTATATTTCATGTGATTTTGAAATTTGAAATTTGCAAGGGGTTCGGACATTCAGTAACTTGGCACTTGGCATGCATATTGTTTTTTTTCCCAGTGCATTTTTAAAACCAATTGATAGAGAATATTACGGCGAACAAATAAAGCTTCCATACCGGAAAGCGTCTCGGAAACGGGATATTTAACCAAACGTGTTGTCCTATGATTTTTCAAAAATGCGCGGTGCAATTACAATCCCATGCCATTCTATAGAGGGCATTATGGCAAACAAATAATGAATTTGCACCGAACCTGCAAAGCGTCTCGGAAACGGAATATTTATTATTTAAAGAAAATCAGCATGGTTTCAGTGGTGGGGGTATAGAAAGGTAAATATCTTGGCCGCGCATCACGTCGAAACTACTTAATGGATTGAAATGAAAATTGGTCTAAACATAGCCCTTATACTAATGTAACATCATATCAAGTTTCTATCCTGAAATTCAGCATGGTTTCAGTGGTGGGGGTGATTAAATATGATCTATAAACTTGCATTGCAACACCACCGTGTTTAGCTCGATTTTCAACCGTCATTAGTTAAATTCTCCATTAAAGTAATGAATAATGTATGATGAAACAGCCTGAACCACCTTTTCATCACAAAACTCCTGACCATTGAAGATAAAATTTGGAGATTTGAATTTTTTTAGTTTATCTTGCAAGGATTAATACAATTTTCAGAAGTGAGGATCTGATGAGTTAGATTATTATATTTAATTTATTTTTTATATTCTAAAATAAAATATTATCTCGATGGTAAAACTTCTTGCAATAAAGCAAAACTTCGTGCAGTATCTTGATACTGTCCCGTGTACCTATGTTTCATGTGTGCATTAGAAATTTGAAATTTGAAAGGCCTTAAGACACAATAAGTATTGTAACTTAAAATGCCGCGGTGCATTTCGAGACCCATACCTATCCAATAGAAAGAATTACGGCGATCAAATAATGCCTTCACATGGAACGTCTAAAGCGTCTCGGAAACGGAATATTTAAAAAAAACGCAGATCAAAAGTGCGCGTTTTACTTTAAGACCAATACTTATACATAGAAGGCATTACGGCGAACAAAAAAATGCCGAAAAACCGTTTCGGAAATAGGGTATTCAAAGAATGGTGGTGTTCTATGATTTTCCAAAAATGCTCGGTGCACTTCGAGACCCATACCCATCGATAGAGGGCATTACGACGTACAAATAATGCCTTCACGCTGGGCCCCTAAAGCGTCTTGGAAACAGGGTATTCAACGAAAGGTTGTGTCCTATGATTTTCCAAAAATGCTCGGTGCACTTCAAGACCCATACCTATCGATTGAGGGCATTCGGTCTCAAAGTTAACCGCGGACTTTTGGAAATACTCGATCACGATTGGTTTCTTTTAAAAAGTTCGTTTCCGAGACGCTTTAGCGGTTCGGTGTAAAAGCATTATTTGTTGCCCGTAATACCCTAAATCGATTGACGTGGGTCACAAAATGTACTGCGCAAATAATCACTATGCTAGGCTCCTATACTAAATGTCCGGACTACTTTGGGTAAAGGAGGATTGCAGAGAAACTCCGAGCAAAGAAAACGTCAATCTACCAAGGTGACATTGGTAATTTCTGCCACAGATCACTATATGATTTCTAATATGTAAACAATGGTTTACCGATTTTCAGTTTGCTTCAGGGCGGTGTATGGAGACATTCACTAAGTATTTCACGTTTCAAGAGACATTCACCAGACATCGAGAAAACTCATTCTCACTTCCCGAAATGAGAATTTCGTCTTCTTAAATGACATACTAAGTTGTCATCGTCTGGAGAGGAAAAAACGTAGACCTCCATTAATCGGGTAGTGGAGCCTGAGTGGAGCTAGACTTGGTGTGTCGATTATCCTGTTGCGGAATTTAATTGGCTTGGCCCAGAGTAGTCATTTTGCAGCAGAAAGTTTTTGACACCGAAATTTTATCTAGGTGTGGTGTTGGGGAACAAGTTTTTATCCCCAGGATACCACTGATATCAATAATTATTCTTTCGGTTTCAAGCACATTCAATTTCCAGTGAGCCTATTGCTACGCAATTGGCAATCAACAAGGTGCAAGGCCAGAGTTGCGCACCGCAGGCTTAAATCTCACCATAAGCTGCTTCAGACACAGTCAGCTGTACCTATTTGGCTCTATCGAGTGTTAGTGCCGCAGCTAACATGTTAGTAAATTGTTTCAACGACGAGGCGTCACCCACAATGTTGTGTACAAGAAAGCTTTGTAGTTGTCATAATATAAGGACACGCGTATTAAGTAAGTTAGGCAATCGCAAACGTTCTAAATAAAACAAAACCACCACGCGAACGAAGTCGCGGGCAACAGCTAGTAATATTATAAATTAAATTGAGAAGTCCGAAGCAAACAAATGAAATTATTCGTTTTGATTGCGTAATTGAATTGTTGAATACCTATTATTTCTAGAACTTGACGAGAGTTTTGTTGATTACTTTCAGGTACCTACTGAATACCTATAAAACATAAGAAAATAAACAACTTAATAAGGGGTATTTAAAACTTTGGCAATATATGTCTGAAATCTATGTTGATCTAATAATATCCAATGTCTATACATATAAAATGCTTTGTCCTGAATGACTGACTAACTGACTGACGGATCAACGCACAGCCTAAACCGCTGATCGTAGAGACCCGAAAATTGGAGGGTATGTTTTATGTTATAGGTATGTTATGGATTTTCCGAAATTTGACCCCAAAGGGGGTGAAAAAGGGAGGGCAAAGTGATTCCTTGGTCCAATCTACTTCAAATTTTGCATAAACATTCTTTAACAGAATTAATTGAACACGTGTTTCGTATTTTATTGAAATTCATCCCTTTACTGGGTTAAAAAGGGGTAGAAAGTTATTTTGGGGGTGATTTGCTTCAAAGTAATATCAATACTCCTTTTAAATTACCTACATTTTATTTTGACACACGTTTAAAAGTCATCCCAATTTTAACACAAAAATCCTATTACAACTATTTTCGCCTCCTGCGCGGACGAAGTCGCGGGCAAAAGCTATAGTCTATATATAAATGTAAGTAATTGTTTGGCAATTATGTTATACATTGGACCATAGAAAGAGTGTCCAAAAGAATGGATTTTGTCATTTTCCTATTGATTAGTCACTAAATTATTACGAATCAAATAATGTCGAAGTATGAAGTAAACGATTTTTTTGGACATCCTCCCTAGGGTCCAATTGGACTGTTAAATGTTGGTAGGTATTTACTTAATCAACGTTTTTATTATTTAATCGTTGTTTAGGTACATCGATTTAATACTCGACATCGAGTATTTTTCTATTTAATTTTCTTATAACCTTTAAGGTGAAAGGGTTCCGGCGCTGTCTGCATATAAACGTAGTCGACTTTTTCCTCCCTGGATAATGACACTAGAGCAAATCTTTTTGTGACCTAAAACTTATAACTGCCATGACTATGCCCTTTGTTTTGCTTTTTTTTCATTTTCTAAAAAAAAAATAGAGGTATGGTCATGACAGTTATAAGCTTTATGCAACAAAAATGTTTGCTCTAGTGTCATTATTAATTGAGAAAACAGTCGACTACGTTTGTATGGAGAAAGCCCCTGGTACCTCTTAAAAAGATCTTTTAACCTAATTTAATTAATACACCAATGTGAAATGTTCTAGTCTCAACTCTACCTTTGATAATAGGAATTATTTTCAGTAGGTCACTAAGTAAGAAAGGAGTCTGCTCGCATAATTCTTGACCCTTGTTATTACAGGCTTACTTAAGACCCAAATAACCCTTAGTAATTCTTTGTAATAAATAACAACGAACAATTAGATGTAAGGCTATGTGGACTATTTTACTTAGCTTAGCCTCTTCGAACATATGATATCTCTATGCTTAGCCCCCTGACAAGATTACCTTCCATGACCGATATCACAAATCAACAGATTTTATTTTTATTTTTTTCGTATGAAATTGACATACTTATTTAGCTCTGGGTAGTCATTCCATTCCGGTTTGTAAATTATATAATACTAGCTTTTGCCCGCGACTTCGTCCGCGTAGACGTCGAAAATGGTATTTTTAACAAACCACTTCCAAAATAACTTTCCTTTGTTAACCCCGTTAGGTGTTAAATTTCAATAAAATACGAAACACGTCTTCCATCAATTCTGTTAAAGAATGTTTTTGCAAAATTTGAAGAAGATTAGATAAAGGAATCATGTTGTCCCATACAAACTTTGCCCCCCTTTTTCACCCCTTAAGGTTAGAATTTCGAAAAATCCTTTCTTATCGGATGCCTTCGTCATACAAATAAAACACCTTCCAAGTTTCAGGTCTCTACAATCAGCAGTTTAGGCTGTGCGTTGATCCGTCAGTCAATCAGTCAGTAGTTCAGGACAAAGCATTTTATATGTATAGAAGACTAGCTGCGCCCCGCGGTTTCACCCGCGTAAGTCCCGATCCCGTAGGAATATCGGAATAAAAGTATCCTATGTGTTAATCCAGGTCTCCAGCTATCTAGATACCAAGTTTCATCGCAATCGATCTAGTAGTTTTTGCGTGAAGGAGTAACATACATACACACACACACACACACACAAACTTTCACATTTATAATATTAGTAGGATTATGTTCGTTATGTGCCAAAATCTCTTTGTAATCCTTTGTAACCGCAATAAAAAGTAGAATTTGCGGTCACTTGCTCCGCTGGTTTCCATTTTTTACTTCTTCACAGGCATTACAAAAAAGATAATTTGATACAAAATTTAATAATTTAAAGATATTTTGGCACATTAATAACATTCTATAAAATTAACAAACAGCGTACTTTTTTAAAGAAAATGAACAAAGTACGTAAATGAACAACTTAATTATAATACGAGGCAGAATACCCTACAAAATATTACTATTATTATACAACTCGCTGGCAGATTCTATTATTACATATGGTATCACTAGCTATGGCAGAACATTTAAGACTTACCTCGATAAAATCCAGAGTATCCAAATTAGAATATTAAAAAAAAATTGTTTCACCTTCGATCAAAGAACAGCATAAAGCGAGTGAATATGATCTCTTTAAGCACTGTAAAGTTCTCCCGATACATGCAAAATTTAATTACTATTTTCTTAAAGAACAATTTTTTAATGTAGATATCCAACAGAAAATTTGCCACAAAATTATCACACGAAAAATTATGAATAAAGAATTAAACATAACAACATCTAAAAATTCATATGGTAAGCGAACAACACACTATTTGATTCCTCGTCTAATGAATGATATTGACCCATCTTTAAGAAACAGTATCACTAGGAAAAATATTAAAGATAAATTAAAATTACACTTTTTAAACAGCCTCTAGCTAGCGCAACTGAATAGTTGTGGAACAAGTTTTGTCACTGACTGCATCATACGATCTAACTGATGAAACGGCCCGATTGCTGGATAGCGTTGTCTCTTTTCAGTATAGTGATAAAGACCATCGATCGATAGCTGACTGAGCGCGATTGATTTCTACCTTACTTATAGTATAGGAGCTAGCAACGTTTTCGAGAAAGAATTTTAGGTCAGCTGATTTTGTGATATGTTGTCTTTCTTGCACTTTCGGTTAGAATCTGGGCTATCTGGCTGGCGGTAGCGGTTGCGTTCTTTAGTGCGCATCCTACCTGTCCAGGTAATAATCCTGGATTTTAAAAACATTTTAGAAGGCGTAATTTTTAATTTTTTGTTTTTAAATAAGTCTACCTGACATACTTTTTTTATTGCCAGACATTTTTGACAATGCTAACTATGTGCCATACGCGATTTTTTTTTTTTTTTTTATAAAAATTTCAAAGTATTTTATAATGTCTGTAATTTTAATATTATGTTATTTAAAGATAAGAAAAACTTAAAATAAATTTGCCAGACATTAATTCGAATTCGAATTCGATTGTTAAGTCTTAAATTAAAATGAAAAAGTCATGAAAAGTATTGCAGTATAATGCTAGTAGTCCGAGAGAGTCAGTTGCAGAATAAGTCGAGAATGATACAGAGAACCATTACGAAAGTAAATTACTTTTCATTGTGCATATAATAAAAAATAAATAAAAATAATAATAATAATAATAGTTCTAGTCCGAGCAAGTTTGAAAAAAATTTAAGCTTTTATGCTTAAATTTAAAATTAGATTAAAGTTTAAAAAACAACACTTTTTATTTAAATTGTTCTGATTACTAATTAAAAATTATAAATATGTAATTAATATTAAGTTTTTCAAGTTGTTTCAGCCTATAGTGACGTCACAAAAAAAAGAGGCATCTGATATTCTGATATTTTAATTATACTTCTGGGAAATATGGATCATCTGAAAGCATCTTTGAAAATTTGGATAAATATGGGTGTTGGAAATCATCAGCGTTACATAAACATCAATGAATTACACCGAATTCTTGGTGACTCTTTATGCAAAGCTTTACCATGCTTCCACGCGATAACCGGATGTGATTACACGCCAGCTTTTTTTAGAAAAGGCAAAGTTAAGCCTTTTAAAATATTAGAAAATTCTAAAGAATACCAGTTAGCTTTTGATAATATAATTACGGATGACGAAGAAGTACTTGAAACTACGTTTGTAACCCTGGAGAAATTTATTTGTCAAATGTATGGAGTTAAAAATTGTTCCAATGTCAATGATGTTCGATTTCATTTGTTTTCAAGTACGTTTAAGTCAAAAAAATCAGATGAGAACTTCGACAAAAAATTTCGAAACTTTGACTCATCCAGTTTGCCACCCTGTAAAGCGGAATTGCAACAGCATTTATTGAGGGTTCGTTACGTGACGAAAATTTGGAGAAATGCTCACTCAAAACATCCAACATCTTTATCTCCAATGGCTTTCGGTTGGACCATTAACGGTGACAAAAATGATTTTGTCTGGTTTTTGGGAGATCAATTACCATCCTCAGTTGCAGATATTATTGTTCAAAGTAAGTGTGAAATGGAATATTTATCAATAATAACTAAAATGTTTTATAACGAACAAGAAGAATTACACTATTTATTTTTTTTCTGTTGCAGATGATAGAGTTTTAGAAGATAACGAAAATTCCCAAGAAGATGATATGAATGACACTGACAAAGACAGCGACGATGATGATGATGATGATGATGTTGTGACGTCACTATAGGCTGAAACAACTTGAAAAACTTAATATTAATTATTTATAATTTTTAATTAGTAATCAGAACAATTTAAATAAAAAGTGTTGTTTTTTAAATTTTAATCTAATTTTATATTCCTTTTTATGCTTAAATTTTTTTCAAACTTGCTCGGACTAGAACTATTATTATTTTCTGTTTTTCTTTTCTTTTTCTCAGCTTTAAGCCGGTTATCATGCGTATTACGGGCATATGCCAAGTAATACACATGTTAAATTATTGTTATTCTATATTTTGATCTGTGACACTAGTGTTATGAGGGGTTGTTGGGTTTTCTTCTATATCTAAAAACTTTCTTACTATACGACATGTGTTTAATATAGCTGCTTTCTGTAATTTTATATATATGTTATCTTTTATATCTAATAGTTTAAGGCTATGGTGTAGATGTTTTGGGATTACCCCGGTAGTTGACAGCACTATTGGTACTACGTAAACTTTATCCTGTCTCCAAATTCTACTAACTTCATATTTTAAGTCTGCATATTTGTGTATTTTTTCTGTTATGGTCTTTGTAATGTTGTGTGTGTTAGGAACGGCAATATCAATAAGGTAAGTAGTTTTATTTAGTTTATCTTGTAGTGTGATGTCTGGTCTATTGTAGTGAATTGTTCTGTCAGTTAGGATAGCTCGGTCGTAGTACATCTTGTGTGTTGAGTTTTCTAGGATGGTGTTAGGATTGTATTTGTAGTAGGGTGTGTGATTATCTGGTATAAGATTGTGCTTAATGGCTAATGTTTGATGAATAATGTTGGCTACCTGGTTGTGTCTATGAGTGTAATCTGTTTGTGTGAGATGGGGGCATGCTCCTGTTATGTGTTGAATGGTTTCAGAGTGAATGCGGCATTTTCGACACTTATCATCCGATGCAGTGGGGTCTTTTATTATAAATTTTCTGTAGTTTTTAGTGTTGATTATTTGGTCTTGAATTGCTATTATAAAACCTTCTGTTTCTGGGAATAATGAGCCTATCTTTAAAAACTTGTTTGATGCTTCTTTATCTATAAATGGTTGTTCGAGATCGTTGTGGTGTCGTCCATGCAGCACTTTTTTCCTCCATGCCTCCATTGTAGCCTGTTCTGGATTTGAGACTGTATTTGGTGGTTGGTTCTCTGCAGGGGTTTGATTGAGGTTTAACGGTGTGTAGTTGATATCATTTTGTTTAATGGCTTTGTGGAGGTCGCTGGTCTCAGATTTCAGATCAAAAAAGGTTTGAAGTCGGTGAATTTGTTTCTGCCAAAGAGTTTGTATGTTAATTAGGCCTCTACCTCCATTCTGCCTTTTAATAGTTAGTCTCTCTATTGCTGATTTTGGGTGATGGTTATTGTTCTTTGTAAGTATGCTTCGAGTGGCTCTTTCTAAAGAAATGATATTTGTTTTGCTCCATTTAATGACGCCAAATGAGTAAGTAAGTACTGGAACAGCATAGGTGTTAATTGCTTTTGTTAGATGTTTACCAGTTAGTCGGCTTTTGCATATGTTTGTTACTCTTCTCTTATATTCGTTTGTGAGGTTAATCCTAATTTGTTTATGTTCTAAACCTTTAAGTTGGTGATATCCCAAGTACTTATATACATCATTTGGTTCCATAGCGGTAATTATTTGGTTTTGAGGGTCGCTTTGGTCTAAAGAATAGTCACCGCTGCAGATTTTACCTTTTACTATGTGAAGTGTTCTGCATTTATCTAAACCAAATTGCATATTAATATCTCGGCTAAATTCAGATGTAACTGTTACTAATTTTTCCATTTCTTTATTAGTTTTTGCATATAACTTAATGTCATCCATATATACTAAGTGTGTTATTTTAATCTCAGTCGTATTGTGTTTTAAGGGAAATCCTGCTCGTTGACTATTCAATAGATGTGATAGGGGGTTGAGGGCCAAACAAAACCATAGGGGGCTCAAGGAGTCGCCTTGATAAATGCCTTTCTTTATTGCAATTTCTCTAGTAACAGTAGAGTTATTGCAACTATTGAGGTGTAAAGTAGTTTTCCAAAGAGGCATCATTACTTGCAGGAACTGAATTATGTAAGGATTAATTTTGTAAATTTTAAGGACTTCTATTAGCCAAGAATGTGGAATGCTGTCAAATGCCTTTTGATAATCTATGTAGGTACAGTGAAGATTTCGTTTTTTAGTTGCAGCTAGTTTATGTATGACGGAATCTATGATTAATTGCTCCTTGCACCCCATGTGGCCTCGTCGACACCCTTTCTGTTCTTCTGCTATTATATTATTAGTTTCTGTATGTGTTCTGATTTTGTGAGTGATGGCTGATGTGAGTATTTTGTAAATAGTAGGCAAACAGGTTATGGGTCGATATTGTGATGGTTGTGATGCATTTCTGGTTTTAGGTAACATGTATGTAATTCCTTTTGTGATGAATTGAGGTATATTTTGTTTCTGTAATATTATTTCTGTTAGGTTTTTAGCTAAGTATTTATGTATGACCTTTAATTTTTTATACCAAAAATTATGAATTTTATCTGCTCCTGGTGACTTCCAGTTGTGTAATTTATCTGTGATATTTTGTAAATCTTCTATTGTAATTTCTTTAAATTCCATTTCTTCTATTGCATCAAATCGATTTTTTTCATCTACTAACCATTCAGCTTCTTCATTGTGTGATACTTCAGTCTCCCAGATGTTTGACCAAAACTGTTCCAACTCTCCTTTGCTAGGGGTGTCATTACGTATCCTATTCGTATTGGTATTGTCTGTTGGTGAATTTTCTGTACGTGAGTTTAATTGCCTGTAAAACACCTTTTCGTTGTTTATAAACAGATTGTTGTCCTGTCTTCTCTGAAGTGATTTTTTGAATCTTCTTAGTCTGTGAGTCTTTAATGCCAATTTTTGTTTAAGTGTGTCCAGGTATTCTTCCGGAGTCCTATTGTTACTTTCGTGTCTAGTGTGTAATGTGATGTTTCTAAAAATAGCTGTTACCCTATCCACTACTTTTCTAGATCTATTGTTATTAGTTATATACTGTGTTAGTTTTCCTATATCTGAGCGTAATTTGTTAATGTCCCTTTCTAATCTAATCTGCCAGGCTGGTCTTGCGTCTTGTATGTTTCTTCTAGGTCTTTCTACATCTGTGATTTTATAGCCAAGTTCCTGTGATATTACAAAAGCTGTGCAATATATAAGTGTATGTATATCAGTTAATTGTGCGGATTCGGATACGTGTTGGTTAAGTATTATATTATTGAAAACGTTCAGTAGTTTTTGAAGTTTAATGCTATATTTTAACTTTGGTAATTTAGGTCGTGCGGTAGGATCCATTCCGGCATATTGTAGTAAACTAGTTTGTAACTTTTCATTTAGTTGTTCTATTGTAGAGTCAACATTGACCTCATCTGATGTTAGCGTTTCTAATTCATTTTCGATCAATAAGGTGTTTGTTAGTAGTGTATCAGTTTGCGTAGACATGTCTGACATAAGGTCGCGATTCTGTGTTGTTGGTGTAGCTGTAAGGCTTAGTGTGTGGTGCTGTGATATGCTTGGCTGTGTGGTTTGGGTATTTGAGATGTTTGAAAGGTTGTGTTGTTGAGATTCAGTACGATTTGTGGAATCATTCTCTAAATTAGACTCTACACTTTCTTCTTCTCTCAACGTAGCTCTAACTTCTTTCTGCAATCGGTTCAGTATTTCGGTACTCAGTAGTTTATTGCGAACAATTACTCTTCTCTGGTCAGAAACTCTCTGTTCAGTCACATTTATACCGGGGTATTTTTCCATGAATTTTTGATGTAGTATGGTTCTATAAGTTGTTAAATCTGTTTCTAATTTTGTGATGTAGTAATATGTGCGCATGATAAATGTATTAACTTCAGGTGACCATCTCATGCGCACTCTGGGCTTCCCAGCCTTCGTGGACGCAGGTAAAAAGGCCTCAGGGGCCTCCCGCGCAACAGCAAAGGTGGGATTTACGGAGTCCCTAGAATCTTCATCGGTCGGTACGGGTGTAGGTGTGGGTGCATAAGAAACGGTACTTGGGCTAAATGGTTCTATTGTAGAGGGGAAAGATGGTGGATCTAACTGTTGTTGATTGGCTGTCGTATCTTCGGGTGACCCGGTGGGAGCCCGCCTACTCAACTCCTCACCACCGACGGCTCGTCCACTGCAACACCCAGCGTCGGCTCCAAGTGTGCCCTGGCGATAACCCCCAGGTAGCGGCGTTAAACGTTTTTTCCTTTGTCTTGTCTCCATTTTAGTTTTGGGTTACCAGAGCCACGTTTGCCATCCAGTAAATAAAAGTATGTTGCCCGCCCCCCACGATGATCAGGTGTTCGATCAGGGCGTGTGGTTGGATTTTAGGGGGCCTATTATTATTATTATTATTTTTTTTATTATATGCACAATGAAAAGTAATTTACTTTCGTAATGGTTCTCTGTATCATTCTCGACTTATTCTGCAACTGACTCTCTCGGACTACTAGCATTATACTGCAATACTTTTCATGACTTTTTCATTTTAATTTAAGACTTAACAATCGAATTAATGTCTGGCAAATTTATTTTAAGTTTTTCTTATCTTTAAATAACATAATATTAAAATTACAGACATTATAAAATACTTGCCCATTACACCCTTGCCCATGCCACATACTTGCCCATGCCCACACATAAAAGACATTATAAAATAAGTGCCCTGCAAACAACACGGCGGGCGATGCAAGAGCCCGTTTAACCCGATACTATACCGAAGATATCCCGGACGTCAGCCTGTACGAGATAAGGACGGCTCTCAAACAGCTCAAAAACAATAAGGCACCGGGGGATGACGGAATAACGACAGAACTTCTGAAGGCGGGTGGAGCACCGGTACTTAAAGTCCTTCAGAGGCTGTTCAACTCCGTCATTCTCGAGGGACAAACGCCAGAGGCGTGGAACAGGAGCGTGGTGGTACTGTTCCATAAGAAGGGTGACAAAGCCCTTCTAAAGAACTATAGGCCCATCTCACTGTTGAGCCACGTCTATAAGCTGTTTTCGAGAGTTATCACCAACCGTCTTTCTCGAAGGTTTGACGACTTCCAGCCTCCCGAACAAGCCGGGTTCCGAAAAGGCTTTAGTACCGTAGACCACATTCATACACTCCGGCAGATTATACAGAAGACAGAGGAGTATAATCGGCCGTTATGTCTTGCGTTTGTGGACTACGAGAAAGCCTTTGATTCAGTCGAAACCTGGGCAGTGCTACAGTCCCTCCAGCGGTGCCAAATCGACTACCGGTATATCCAAGTGCTGAAGTGTTTGTATAGCAACGCCACTATGTCTATCCGGCTTCAGAACCAGAGCACAAATCCGATCCCATTGCAAAAAGGGGTGAGACAGGGAGACGTTATCTCTCCGAAACTGTTCACCTCTGCATAGGAGGATATATTTAAGCTCTTGGACTGGGACGGATATGGCATCAATATCAATGGCGATTACATCACTCACCTTCGGTTTGCCGACGATATAGTCATCATGGCAGAATCGCTGGAGGACCTCAGCAGGATGCTGAGAGACCTCAACACCGTCTCCGGACAGGTGGGTCTTAAAATGAACATGGGTAAGACAAAGATCATGTCGAACGCCCATGTCGTACCCATACCTGTTCACATCGGAGACGATGTTATCGAAGTTGTTGATCACTATATCTACCTAGGCCAAATGGTCCAACTAGGTAAATCCAACTTCGATAAAGAGGTCAGCCGACGAATCCAACTCGGTTGGGCAGCGTTCGGGAAGCTTCGCAATATCTTCTCGTCACAAATACCACAGAGCCTCAAGACGAAGGTTTTCAACCAATGTGTGTTACCAGTGATGACATACGGATCCGAGACGTGGTCGCTGACTATAGGCCTCGTTCAAAAGCTCAGAGTCGCTCAGCGGGCTATGGAGAGAGCTATGCTCGGAGTTTCTCTACGTGATAGAATCCGAAATACGGAAATCCGTAGAAGAACCAAAGTCACCGACATAGCCCTCAGGATTAGTAAGCTGAAGTGGCAATGGGCAGGTCATATAGCTCGCAGAACTGACA
Source organism: Idaea straminata (assembly GCA_951213275.1). Classification (NCBI taxonomy): domain Eukaryota; kingdom Metazoa; phylum Arthropoda; class Insecta; order Lepidoptera; family Geometridae; genus Idaea; species Idaea straminata. The sequence continues at coordinate 11,442,250 of OX577861.1, forward strand.
ACCGCTGGGGAGTAAAGGTTCTCGAGTGGCGGCCGCGATGCAACGCGAAACGGAGTGTTGGGAGACCAGCTGCCCGGTGGACCGACGACATTGTAGCGGTCGTGGGTAGTCGGTGGATGGAGGCGGCTCAGGACCGCTGTTTGTGGCGTCGTATGGGGGAGGCCTATGTCCAGCAGTGGACGTGCATGGGCTGACATGATGATGATGATGATGATAAAATACTTTGAAATTTTTATAAAAAAAAAAAAAAAAAATCGCGTATGGCACATAGTTAGCATTGTCAAAAATGTCTGGCAATAAAAAAAGTATGTCAGGTAGACTTATTTAAAAACAAAAAATTAAAAATTACGCCTTCTAAAATGTTTTTAAAATCCAGGATTATTACCTGGACAGGTAGGATGCGCACTAAAGAACGCAACCGCTACCGCCAGCCAGATAGCCCAGACTCTAACCGAAAGTGCAAGAAGGACGACATATCACAAAATCAGCTGACCTAAAATTCTTACTTTCCAAACGTTGCTAGCTCCCGTACTATTATTTATAATATCAATTGTTTATTTTATTGTATCGATTTAAAATATGTAAGTAGTCGCATTCTATTTGTTTTGTTTTTTATATCATTTATTTAAGTAACGAACTTAATCTATGTATGGCAAACCGGACAAATCTTTGTGATTTTTGGTTAGCTTATAATTTTCAAATATTGTAAAAATTTAATAAAAAATTAAAAAAAAAAAAAAAAAACGTAATACATGCTAAAAATGGGAAAGAGCGGAGCTAGCGACCGCAAATAAAACTTTTTGTAAGGAGTTACCAAAAAAAGGATTACAAAGAGTTTTTGGTCGCGTTCGACTTTATTTCAGCAGTTTCCAGTAAAAAAAGTTCAGAAAAAGAGATTCTATGTATAATTTTCAAACCAAGACAAAGTGAAATGAATGATGATGAAGGATGCTGTAATTTAGTTTTAATAATAAATAAATAATAAATGACTGACCAGCAATAGGCCGATGTTCTTTTGACGTATCTAACCTATGTAGGTATAGACTATAAACGGACTTCTACTCACCAAAACAACACTTATTCAACCCTAAATTGTTTAAGTAATTAAGTTACAAACAATGAATTGACAATTTCCCCAAACAATGACGCGAACAAATTATGCGAAGTTCGAGAGAAATTTATTAGGTCTCAAAAGAATTTGCGTAGTAATTAAAAAACTGCCAACCTCACAAAGAACAACTTGCATAATTTTAATACGCACAAAACCCTAATTGAGGCCAATCGATACGAAACGTTGAAGTGGATGAATGAAAATAAGCTCTGAGGAACAACTACTTTTTGTCACCGAGAAAATTGCGAAATTGTTTTGCATACTTCTTTGGAGGTACGAGGTGATATGTTCCTCTAAAAGAAAGATCTTCCACCGGGCAGGTGTTATACCCGGTAGGCCGCGGCCCAACGATGTTTTGTTGGAACTTGTATATGAGCTTATCTTCAGAAAAACTTTGCTTGCGCGATCTATCATCTCCGATCGGCTTAGTGACTCCATCGGTTGGTGGCAATGTGAAGTGTCGCCATACCCAAGAAGACGGTAAATGGACTGCACTAGTAGAGTCACGATCCTCAGCATTGAGGGAACGACGGAGGAGGAGGACTTAATTAAATTACAATCACTAACCTACTAGGCATACAATATTTTTCAGTTTAGATAGATAGATAGATAGATAAACACTTTATTTGTACAACACACAAAACATTGAAAATGACAAAAAAGACGAGAAAGCTTATTAACTACGAAATTGTACAAACAGGCGACCTTATCGCTTAAAGCGATTTCTTCCAGGCAACCTTAGGATGGAGAAGGTCTGTTTAGCTTAACTGGTAGGTCGTGTGGTGTAAGGAACACATAATATAATAATATTTAGCAATACTATTCGTAATGAGAATATACTAACAATTATTTACATAATAAGAAATAAGTAAATAAAAATAAAAGAAAAAATAAAAATATAATAATATTATACAAGCATTTCTAAGAGAAGAAACAAGAATATAAATATGAAAAGAAATAAGAGGCAAGAGTTATGTACCAATAGAGTGAAAGTAATGTTCAGTTACCATACTCTTGAAAATGGGTAGGGTTTTAGCAGAGCGGATAGGTTGGGGTAGAGAATTCCAGAGAATAACAGAACGAAAAGAAAAGGATTTGCTATAGAAAGTGGAATTGTGAAGCGGAGCTTGAAGGAGAAGGGTATCAATGGATCGGAGTTGTCTAGTATGAGCGTCACTAAGGAACTTAAAACGTTCTCTTAGATAAGGGGGAGAGGAAGGAAAAATATAACTTTGTAGAGGAAGCACAGAGTATGGACATCCCGGCGAAGGCGGATTGGCAGCCACTTGAGTTTATATCGAAATTCGGAAACATGGTCATATTTGCGTAACCCAAATATGAACCTTATACATACATTTTGAAGTCGCTCAAGTTTGTTAAGCTGCTCTTCGGTCAAATCGAGGTAACAGATGTCAGCGTAATCAAGTATTGGGAGCATAAGGGATTGAGCAAGACTAACCTTAGTGGCAGTAGGCAGAAAGTTCCGAAGTCTACGAAGTGAGCCCGCAGTCGCAAACACTTTTCGACTGAGTTCTGTCAGTTGAGGCTGCCAGCTCAGTTCCGTATCCATAGTGACACCAAGATTCTTGACAGTTTTGGAAAACGGTATGCGACTTCCATCAAACATGATCGGATTTACGTGTGCCCAATCTATTTTAGGTAGCAATCTGGAACTACCCAGAACAATGACCTGTGTTTTCAATGGGTTTACTGTCAAGCCAAATAATTTACTCCATTCACAAATTTTGGACAGGTCGTTGTTAATGGTAGCAATTCCATCATTAAGACTATCAGGAGAGACTTGCGTGTATATTTGAAGATCGTCTGCATAGAGGTGGTAGGAAGAAGTGAGATTAGCAGATATGGAATTGATGAAAACTGAAAAAAGAAGGGGAGAAAGGACGCCGCCCTGGGGTACACCCGCAGACACATCGCACCAGGATGAGTAGGTGTCTTCGACACGTATACGCTGCCGGCGACCACACAGGTAACTATGAAACCACTCAATCACCGTCGGAGATATGTTAAGAGAGCATAGAACACCAAGCAGTATGTCGTAGTCGACATTGTTGAATGCATTGCTGAAGTCAAGCAAGGACAATACAGTCAATTTACGTTCGTCCATGCCTTTCCGAATGTCATCGGTAATTTTGACAAGTGCAGAAGTTGTGCTATGCCCCGGACGAAAACCGGATTGGTAGGGATTGTACAGCATATTGCTAGCCAGGAATGTAGGTAACTGTTGGTGGACAAGGCGTTCAAGGATTTTGGATAAAAATGGCAAAATGGAAATAGGACGATACTCAGAAAAAGATTTGGGATTAGGTTTCTTAGGAAGGGGTATAATTTGTGCCTCTTTCCAGACAGCAGGGAAAGCACTTTGAGTAATGGATAACAGGAATTATTTCATCAATTATGGGCATAAGCATGTTGCGACTTATGCTGTCACTACCAACAGCCTTCGACGTTATGTATTTTATGCTCTCTCTAACACCACGAGCAGAAAATTGTTGGAAATTGAAGGATGGAAAGTCAGGAGCTGGTACAGAAGAAAGACGGCTCAGAGTTTCGGTTTTAGCAGAGCTTACAGGACTTGAACATGAAGAAAAATGTTGATTTAATTGATCTAAACTTAAATCTGCCGGAGTGTTTTGCTGATTTTGTTTACCAACTCCTAATGACTTTAGAAATCTCCAAACCTTTGCAGGATCACCGTCTTCAATTGAGCTATGAATATGCCGGCGTTGAGCATCCCTACACACTCTATTGCAGCGATTCCTGATTTGGGTGAAACGTTGTTTGTTGAGGTCAGTTGCATTTTGACGGAGCTTCGACTTAGCAACCGCCTTTTTATGAAGAAGTTCCTTGATATCATCATTCAGCCATGGTGCTGGGTGATGTTTCAGTTTAATAGGTTTTAGAGGAGCATGTTTGTCAAACAAGTTATGTATGATCCTATTAAACCGATGAACCTTCTCATCCATGTAGTTTAGATCGCAGACCTCACTCCAGTCAATATCCCGAGTGTCTCTGCGGAGTTCCCCTGGATTAATGCCACTAAAGTTGCGCTGAAAGATGAATTTAGGCTTCGCTTTTGGCGGCCGAACCTTGTAGGAGAGATAAATTAAATCATGGTAGGAAAATGAATCCGCCGAAAGTTGACCATGTTTAACAGCGTGGGATGGAGAAGAAACTAGAATTAAATCCAGCAGAGAAGGGGTACAATTTGGAAAGTGATGAGTGACGCTGAGAGGAAGTATAGTGAGGTTACAAGCTGCCACCACAGACTTAAGCTTGCACGCTCTGCTCAGATACTGGGTTTCAGTCTTTTGAAGGCAAGTGTTAAAATCTCCCATGATGATAGTGTGATTGTATTCTGAAACCCAGTTCTCCAGCAAACCCTCAAAAGAAGCGAATTGATATCCTTATCCGGATTGTAATAGGCTCCTATCAAAAGCTTGCCATTATTCATCAGTACTTCCAGGAACAGGTGTTCACCAGCGTTGGACGGACAAGGATGAGGGGAAACACTGATCACTTTATGTGGAATATGGGAACGCAAGTATATGGCTACACCTCCTCCACGACGATCATCACGATCGTTACGAATCAACTTGAAACCTGGCAAGGAATACGACGCTGACGGAACACAGTGACTTCTGCGTGAAGATTTTTATCATTGAAAGTTGCCAACATCTCAGGATAGCAAGATGGGATGCTCTGTGCATTTATGTGTACGATATTAAAGTTTTTAGGAACGTCAGAAAACTGAGCTTCAAGGTTATCGGAAAGAGAAAGAAGACTATGGTAACTATCATCACTATCGCTATCACTCGATGAGGTGCATGACAGGAAAGGGGCAAGAAATTCATCTTCACTAACTGGTTCAGACATTAATAACGGCTGAGTTTAAGTATCTATAGGTAAAAAGGTATACGTGTATATATATATGTTGGAGAATAAAGACTTCTTGCAAATAGAAGCTAAATCTCCAGGTAGTTTAGTTTGATGGTAATAGGTTTGGAACACAAATAACGAGTAAATAACATGATAAAAAGGTTCCAACATGAACCACTGACGTGGACGGTGTAGTGAACCACATTTCACCTTTTATTACTAAATCAACAACTATTTCGAATATTAGCAACAACTGTTAACTTCAACAAACTAGACAATAATACACTGTATCAAAAATATGGAATGGTCTTACTGTATGCATCGTCGAACCCAACCACCTTACCGACAGACGGCTGAGTAGCAAAATGATCCCAAATAGCTTGAGAGCTCGCTTTTATAGGCGGTAGTGGGGATCGGCAACGTCCACAGTCAAAGAACTTCCTTTATAATCTAAATAATTAATTAAGGGCTTAATAGTAATGAATACACTTTTAAAATTAATAAGAAATTATTTCAGTAACTTTGCTGGGAGTTAATGAATTTTTAACCCCTCCTTCCGGCAAAATATGCAACTGCAAATTTCCGCGAATCATAATTTCAAGGTCATTCGACTCGCGAATTTATTTTATTCGTAGTTTCAGGTTACAATTCAAATAAATACCCATAAAAAAAAATCTAGAACAGCTATCGCAGTTCTGAAAACGACAATGGCTTGCTGAATAATTTACCTATAGGCTGATGTCATTTATATTTGCTAATATTTAGGATCAAATGACATAAACAAAGGATGAATAAGTGTCATGTGAATAAATGTCAGCACTTTTTGGTATAGAACCTTTTTACAATAAAACTATTTCTATTTTCATTGGAACCAAATAGAAAGGTATAAATAAAGTCCATTTAGCACATTTACGTAATAATCTAACATAGTTCTTTGTAAAAATATGATATAGTTGGAAGTCGAAAATGTATCAAATAAAGAATGAAATTTGATACAATTGAAGGTTATGTCTTAGAGATGCGCTACGCGACCGCGACCCGTAGGTCAAACTATCGACTTTTTGTTTGCAAGCTATTTTATTGAATGTTTATAAATAAACATTATTTTATGCAGTATTTTGTTTTACTTACATATACATTTATAATTACTTACTTATATAAATAAAATTGAAGTATCAAGTTGATTTTCAAATATAGGTTTTATAGTGAATTTTTATCTGTATTTACGTATTATCTGAACCTAAACACGTTTTCTAAATTTTTAGGGTTCCGTACCCAAAGGGTAAAAACGGGACCCTACTAAGACTTCGCTGTCCATCCGTATGTCCGTCTGTCAGCAGGCTGTATGTCATGAACCATGGTGGCTAGAGAGTTGAAATTTTTAAATATGGGTTATTAGTGAATTTTGGTCTGTATTTACGTGTTATCTGCACCTAAACACGTTTTCTAAAAATTTCGGGTTCCATGGTCCCGTTTTTACCTTTTGGGTGCGGAACCCTAGAAACTGGGAAGGCGTGTTTAGGTTCGGATGATGCGTGGATACAGATAGAAATTCACTACTACCTAAACGGGACCTTATTACTAAGACTTTGCTGTCTATCCGTCCGTCTGTCTGTCACCAGGCTGTATCTCATAAACCATGATAGCTAGAGAGTTGTTCATAGTTTTTTCAAATTTTCACAGATGTATTTTTTGTTCTGTTTGTCCGGGCTAATTTTCAAAACGGCTCAACCGAATTTGGTGAAATCTTCGCTTACCTATCTTTTTAGAACATTTTGGTGGATATAATAGGCTACCGACTTTCATTTGGGAAATATTTAGGGTTACTGCTTAAAAACTATAGAAATTGCCTCAAGTACAAAATGAAAAAATTAACATACTAAAATACTTATTTATTATTTAGAAAACCAAAACACTTATCTCTAATACAATAAGGCAATAAAATAATAAAATATTAACCTAAAAAAAAACCTTTCACAAGAGCCATAAAGATGACGTCATCTGGCGCGTGCGCAGGTTCACAAAAACATAATTTACGACCACTTCAAAAGGTCTATTATGTAAACAAACAACTGATTTGTATAGCTTAGAGACTACTGATTTTGTTTCAAGTGTTATTTGAGTTGTGCGATGATTATTTTATTTCTAAAATATAGATTACAAAACTGTTTATGACTAATACAATAATATTACCCCTCATTGTAGGCTATAATTATATAAATAATCAAATTTATCAATTTGCAAAAACAAATTTCGTTTCTTTTTGACACAAGTTTTAGGAAAGCTTTATCTAATTTAGGATAACATACTGTGTAAAAAAATTCAGTAATTCTACACAAAATAGCTTTACAAAATGCCCATAGGATTTGTAACGTTACATACAAATTTATACAATGTATTTCTCAAATTAAGTTTCACAAATTTTGGACAAGCTTTTTCTCATTTAGGATGACATGATGATACTGTGTAAAATGTGCAACAATTCTACACAAAATAGCTTGAAAAAATGCCTATAGGTTTTGTAACGTTAGATACAATGCATTGTCCTCCATAGTACTAGTACGCTGGTCTGGCCACAATAAAATGCTTATATTTGATTTTTACAAATTTATCGCTGATTGACACAAAAAATTCATTTCCATCTTGATCATAGATGGCAAGCACTACCCCAAGAAGCGGCGAACGAGAGCGCGAACGCGAGCGCGACGCCCTCGTCCAGTCTTGATATCTGTATATGAAACAAATGTACAGTTTTTAGTATTTGTAGTCTTCACTTCTTGACTAAACTAGATGAAAAATAATTAAACTTACGGTTCCGCCTCATGAAGCGGCGAACGAGAGCGCGAACGCGAGCGCGACGCCCTCGTCCAGTCTTGATATCTGTATATGAAACAAATGTACAGTTTTTAGTATTTGTAGTCTTCACTTCTTGACTAAACTAAACACGTCGAGACACGATGCAACAAACTGCTGTAATGTGTGTCACGTGTGATGGATAAGTAATCAGTAATAAAACTTACGGTCTCGAGCCACCAGCAACCGGCGAGCGAGGAGATGGTGCACGGCTCTCATTTCTGTATATGAAATAAATGCAGTTTTTAGTACTTGTAGTCATTATTTCTTTACTAAACTACAGAAAAATTGATAAAACTTACAGCGGCGCCAACGGCGACGACCCTCTGACGGTCAGCGGAGAATACGACGGTGGCTCTGGTGACGACGCGGCGTCGTCGTCGTCGTCGTCATCGTCATCTTGACGACAATACACCGGTTCCACCTACAAAAAAGTCTATTAATAAATTTGTCCACAAAAAAAAAGTGTCATGTTGGTACCTCATCATCACTAATATATTCCATTTCTCCGTCGTATTCCTCGTCACTACTACGTAAAGTATTTATTTTTATTTTAAATCTAAAAATATAAATTATATTTATTGCTAGCAGACCTCTATTACCTCTTAATTGCAGCGCCATCTACCGGGTCCAATTGTGAATCTAAACCACTCATGGACTCACTCAAACACATAAAAAAAACATCAAAATCGGTCCAGCCGTTTAGAAGGAGTGCAGTGACATAAACATGTACAAGTACAGCGCCACCTACAGGGTCCAATTGTGAATCTAAACCACTCATGGACTCACTCAAACACATAAAAAAAAAACATCAAAATCGGTCCAGCCGTTTAGAAGGAGTACAGTGACATAAACATGTACAAGTACAGCGCCACCTACAGGGTCCAATTGTGAATCTAAACCATTCATGGACTCACTCAAACACATAAAAAAAAAACATCTAAATCGGTCCAGCCGTTTAGAAGGAGTACAGTGACATAAACATGTACAAGTACAGCGCCACCTACAGGGTCCAATTGTGAATCTAAACCATTCATGGACTCACTCAAACACATAAAAAAAAATCATCAAAATCGGTCCAGCCGTTTAGAAGGAGTACAGTGACATACACACGTATTATTTTATATATATATATATATATATATATATATATATATTTTATAAACTAATTTAGAAGTATATAGGTACTAAAACTAAAGTACGCAAAAATCTAAATAATATTAGGTACTTACCTTCATAAAGCGAAAATGTCGATAATATGTCGATAGGTCGATATTGAACATCGACTCTACCACATCACTAGGTTTTGACCCAGTGACACATATTGCATAGAGTATTTGTAACCTTATTGGCATACAGATAAAGCTCAGATTCCCATACTAAGATTTGAATTTACGTTTGAGTAACGGACAACGGTAAAACTGATTTTTTTCTTCAAATCATTTCTCTTGTTTTATTCATAAAATACACAATTACTTGCGTAAATAGTTATTGTAATACGAATAAACGGCCTTTTCAGTTATATTTTACCTAAATTATTACCGAAATCACATGAAAATGGCCAAAATGAAGTCACCGGTTTTGAGCTATAAATGCAAGAAAAATACAACGAAATTCACAAATCTTATTATGTAAATAGCTTTACCATATCTAAAACAATACGTAATACAAAAATAATGGCATAAATCACTGTATTTACCTTTTTTTTAGATTATTTTCACCACTTCACTTTCTTTCACAACGCACTTTCGTATTTGTCACTATCAACTTTGACACTGACAATTCTTTAATTTTTTTGCCCAACTGCCTGACGTTTTAGTGTTGCAATCATTAGGAAAAATATTGCACAATATTTTGGGCAAAAGTTGTTCAAACAAATGTAGACTCTAACACATTGAAAATACGGTTTACAAAAGTTTGAACGCGCCGAGCCGCCGGCGGCTCAACGCTTTTCGCCCCGATTTTGGTTCTACAAGCGCCGAGCCGCCGGCGGCTCAACGCTTTTGGGAGGGTACAATTAAAACATCAAACCGTTAGTAAAAGTAGTCGAATTGATTTGGTAAACAAGTCGCTGCCATAGTCAATCTAGCAACTTGAATAACGTTTCTCTAAAATTAGTGGTAAAGTGTAATTTAGTAAAGAAAAACCAATCATCAAAATTAATTTAAGATAAATAATTGTGTAAGTTTTCTATTTTTTTGAATAATCACTTTCATATATATATACCTTTTTTATTCTTTGCTTTGACTTGTGTATTATAAATTGAAATTAATCTCCTAAACGTAGTTATTTATGTTGGTGGATACGATATAGGTATGTATAGTTCTAACTATCCAGATTTTGTTTTCGCTTCCGGATCAATTTCCTTTCCTTAGTTGAGAAAATGCCACTTTCTTGACGTAAAAGAGTCAGGAATATTTATTGGTTGATTTCTGCACATTCAAATATATTTCAGATTTTGTAAATAGTTCATTTATTAATGAGACAGTTATAAGATAATCTCTTTGGCACGATGTTTCAAAGCATTTAACTAATAAGTTTTTAATGGAAACAGATCGAATTAATTCAGTGGGCGAGAAGGCTCACAGCTAAGCGACGCTCGCTGATCGTTTACGGTCGTGCGGGTTAAGCAACGCCTGGCTCGGTCATCACTTCGATGGGTAGCCAATTAGTAGTGTGGCAAAAATGTATTTTCGTGAGCCCCTCCGTGCTCTAGTAGCAGTCGTTAATTCAAGTTAGAGGCCTTAAGGCGATCTGAAAACTCTAACAATAGGTGAACCACACCACTAATATATGAGAAGAAGAAGAAGTGGGTCTTCTTCAATACTTATAGTATTTTAAGACCATGGGAATGGGATGCTACTTTATGATATTTTGCGAAAGCGATATTTTGGGAAAAAGATTTTTCGTAACCGGTTATGCGGGTGAAACCGTGGAGCGCTGTTAATCTATACATATAAAATGCTTTGTCCTGAACTACTGACTGACTGACTGACGGATCAACGCACAGCCTAAACCGCTGATCGTAGAGACCTGAAACTCGGAGGGTGTGTTCTTTGTGTCACGTAGGCACTGGTTAAGAAAGGATTTTCCGAAATTCTACCCCTAAGGGGGTGAAAAAGGGGGGCATAGTTTGTATGGGACAACGTGATTCCTTGGTCCACTTTCGACTTTTACGCGGACGAAGTCGCGGGCAAAAGCTAGTTTTAATTATAAAATGACAGGAGCTGTTCCACAAGGTTCGTTGGTATGTAGGTCGAGTCCAAGGTTCACTCACTTATTATGTCGCTGTTTCAAGTCAAACAGACACCACAAAATTTATGCAAATCATCCGAAATTCCTTCGTATAACATTTTCATAAAATCATAGACATTCTTTTGCTAAATCTCGCCGTCAATTACGGTAGGATTTACTTTAATTTCAGTCAGAATTTCGTCTTATTATTTTTTGCATGAGAATTTTATATTATAGGTACTAGTTTTTTCCCGCAACTTCCTTCGCGTAGAAGTCGAAAATGGACCAAGAAATCACGTTGACAAATTCTGCTCTCTTTTTTACCCTAAGGGGTAGAATTTTGGAAAATCGTTTCTGATCGGATGTCAACGTCATGTAAAGAACATAAGTTTCAGGTCTTTGCAATCAGCGGATCCTTCAGTCATTCAGAACAAAACATTTTATATGTATACATAGAAGCATTTCATATGTATACATAAAAGTATTTTATATGTATAGAAGATTACTTAAAAAATACAGAAATTACATGGCTTTAGATTTATTTCGTTATCTTTATCGTTTATTTTCGTACATAATATTAAGGGTGAATATTTTATACCTACGGGCCTTCAGGGCTATATTTATATCCTAAACTAGCTTTTGCCCGCGACTTCGTCCGCTCCAATGTCGGAAATTAAGAAATCACATTGTCCCATACAAACTTTGCCCCCCTTTTTAACCGCCTTAGGGGTAGAATTTCGGAAAATCCTTTCTTCTTGGATGCCTACGTCATACAAAGAACACACCCTCCAAGTTTCAGAGCTCTACGATCAGCGGTTTAAGCTGTGCGTTGATCCATCAGTCAGTCAGGACAAAGAATTTGTGTATAGAACTATAAGAGATAGCGAAAAATCCTAAAAGGGTTTGAGTGCCCGATTATGACAAAACTACAACTGCATCATAAGAGTTTTGTAAGCCAGCCAGGAATCATACCTGTTTATATAAAAAAAATACGGTTGCACTCCGGGAGTGCCGACAGAAGTGAAAACTTATAAAATTTGTTTCAAAGATTTTTAAATAAACAAAAAACCAAACACAAACGCGGGCGAATGCCGAGCTGTCAAAACCAAAATGACAGTTTTGGTCGCGCAAACCATAGACTATAGCGAGTCGACTGATGTCTTACGCTTTTTCGATCAGGTCACGTGTTAGCGAGTCGACTGATGTCTTACGCTTTTTCGATCAGGTCACGTGTCCTGACGCGAGTTTAAGATTTTATACCCATTACAGAAAAGTGCTCAACGCCGCTAAAGAAGTTTTCACTTCAAAAAAAACACCACAAAAGTATATTTATATCAATCGATTGGAGGCTCTAAGCGACGCTCGCTGACCGTAAACGATCAGCGAGCGTAGCTTAGCTGTGCTAGTATTACTTCGATGGGTCGCCAATTAGTAGTGTGGCAAAAATGTGTTTTGCGTGAGCCCCTCCGTGCTTCGAAAGGCACGTTTAGCCGTTGGTCCCGGATGCTACCTCCAGTAGCAGTCGTTAGATCAAGTTAGAGGCCTTAAGGCGATCTGAAAACTCTAACAATAGGTGAGCCACACCACTATGAGAAGAAGAAGAAGAAGAATCGATAGTGTTGCCGATGCAAATATACCGAAATAACTCATTTTTGTAATCCTTTCTGTCTCAAGTTAAAATTAACCATAGCACAAACAATAACAACACTTACAAACACACACTCACAATACACACACACACTTACAATAACTAAAATAGATATAAGCATTTATACTTACTTTCTGCCTAGGTACATGGTAGACCGCAAATCCGCAGTCCACGTATCAGCTCGAGTCCAGGACCTGTTCTTCCTGATGGCCGTCTCCAACTCCTGCATGGATCCACTCGTCTACGGCTCTTACACTGTTGACCCGAGAACAGTGTCGAAGACTTTCAGAAAGCTATTCTGTTTTCATAGAAGGGCGTCTGATTTACCATGTGAGTAAGTTATTTACAGTAATTTCAAAATGTCTAAAGTTTTGTTATCATTATAGACGATTCGGAAAATTGGCATGTCTTCTTCTCAGAATGACCTTTTCGCAAAATGTCCCTTTTTGTGGTTTATTAGTTTTGAATTATGTCGAGGGCTACGTTGTACCAGTGTCGAAAAACGCCAGATTAAAAAAAAAAGGTCATTCAGACTAAGAACAGTAGATAAAACTTAAAAAATAAGTAAAATTTGTAGGTTAATGACCTCTCCGTGTATGAAACAGCTGATTTTCAGGTAAAGCTAACCTCAATTTTTTTTTAAATATGTTCGAGTTTCCCAAAGTCGTAGAACAAAGGTGTTTGTTTAGGTGCACAGAAGTAGCCCTCAATGGCTTGCTAGTATAATTAGCAGTAACCCTGTATATTTATATTTTTAGAAACTATCAATATATAATATAAAAAGACATACATATTTAACATTATAAATACAAAAATTAAATACCAGTTAGTCAAATAACCCGCCCCTTATCGTACCCAGCGTAAAGGTTCCCATAATGCTAGAAGCATTGCCACGCTGAATGGCGATGGCTAACCCTGTATACATTATACATTATAACAGATGTTAGTTATACTAAGGTGTGTATAGTTTTACCATGAAAATTCCTTCAGACAGGTCTAATGATCCGGGCGCTAATTTTGTTTGATTCATCAAAGCTTTAGGCTGTATCCTAGCAGCGCTTTCTTTACACGCATAAATGAGTAAGGAAATACCTAATTCAAAATACAAATTATTTTGAATTATCTTCTAGAGTCTAGGGCAATCATTTGTTCCTAACTAATATTATAGGTAAATTCGAAAGTTTGTGTATTTATTTGTTTGATTCCTTTACTGGACCAATTTGGATGAAAATCAGCATACCTAGTTTAGAGGATGGGAAAGGACATAAGATACATTTAATCCCAAAATTCCCGCAGGATCTGGACTCACGTGAATGAAACTGCGAAGCGTAGCTAGTCTTTTCATAAAACCAAGGTTTGCTGATACATGCCTCTGTGTTAATTTTTATGTTTCCGGTTTTTGAGAGGTTTATTTTTCCTTTAATAATAAATTGTTAGAAAAAAAGGAAGAGAAGTATCAAACCTAGGTTTTATGAATAAAAGAAAAGGAAAAACATATTAAGAGGCTTTAGACAGGAAATAGGATTATGGAGAAAGCAACACTCGCTTACTATCTCAATTGTACGAGTAGGAACACAAAGAAACTCCGAGAGATCGATTATTATCATAAATATTCATTCTAAGAAAGAACGGAAGAAAGAACTTTGTTTTTATACGTATTAAGTTGATACTAAGTTACAAGACAAATATATTCGGAATATTTCTTACATTTTGTTAAGAGGATATGGTACCGGGGGCTCTCTCCATACAAACGTAGTCGACTATTTTGTCCCTGGATAATGACACTAGAGCAAATATTTTTGTTGCATAAAACTTATAACTTTTTTAACGTTTTTTTTATTTCTATGATAATTTGAAAATTAAAAAAACCAAAACATAGGGGTATAGTCATGGCAGTTATAGGTTTTATGGCACAAAAATATTTGTGCTAGTGTCATTATCCAGGGAGGAAACAGTCGACTACGTTTGTATGGAGAGAGCGCCGATACCCTTTTACCTTAAATGATTGTTCGAATTTGACGTGTCAAATAATAAAAATAGAACCAAGTCAATACTTTTACCTACTTCTATACGAACCGTTTTTTCACTTAAAAACCTCCATAATTAGGTCCTTTTTGCAACAGCACCTAACTACGCTCTCAGGCCGTTTTCAGAGAGAAAAACTTGTTAATACTGACCGTGTCAACGGATTCTGACCGAAGTGAAAGGTAGGTACTTACGTTTTAATGGTTAACAGCTCTTTCCTCCTCTAATTTTATCCGAATTCGGTGTTTTTCTTTTTTATGTAATTTTAATAAAAATTTAATACATCATAAATACAAACTTAAAATAAAATCAAATAGGTACAAAGAAAAAAAAAACCAAATTCAAATAAAATCTAAAAATTAAAACTAAACCTATTCGAACAAACCCCTCCCCAGCGTTGCCGGTGCAAAGCTGGACAATATGCAAGCAGCGTTACCCCGCTGAACCGCTATCGACAGCCTTTGCACCAGGAATGCCCCAATTAATTATACTAAATAAATAAATAAAATTTGATTACATAAAAATAACTAGACATTTTGTTAAAATTTAAATGAATTACTATTTTGAGTGAAAAAAAAATTAGATAGATAGATAGATTTAAAGTCACATGCCTAAATTTTTATTTAAAACAACTAAAAATGTAAGAATACAAACTATTCAAGCGATTGACATCAATATCAAAACATTTTATTGCAAATTCAGAGATGCAAATGGGTACGCCCCGGAACAAGTCACGCACCAATCGAGGATCGAGATCCTCGAGATACCAATCTACAATGTTGCTAATAGCAATTATTTCCTGGAAATAAACATGGCATGGTAAATGAATGGAAATAGCTTATTTTTATAGTTATACCTATACTTTTGTAGATCATCTTTCGGTGGTCTGGAAGGTATCGGAACTATTGAAACTGTCTGGATATTAACAAAATTATAGAAAGGCTCACAGCTAAGCGAAGCTCGCTGATCGTTTACGGTCGTGTGGGTTAAGCGACGCCTGGCGCGGTCATTACTTCGATAAGTGACCAATTAGTAGTGTGGCAAAAATGTATTTTCGTGAGCCCCTCCGTGCTTCGGAAGACACGTTAAGCAGTTGGTCCCGGTTGCTACCTATAGTAGCAGTCGTTAGGTCAAGTTAGATGCCTTAAGGCGATCTGAAAACTCTAACAATAGGTGAGCCACACCACTATACGAAAACAAAAAGAAGCAACATTATTGATTGGTACAAAAATGAAGGTGATTTCTTTTTTTGCTAAGTTAACAGATTAGATTCTTGACTTTGCTACCCGATAACTCTCCAAACCACTATACCCTGAAATTCATAATTGCACATCGTTCTTAACCGTGTTAATAACTAAAAAATTCTTAGCTTTTATAAAATCACGACAGTTCGATAGTAGGCGAGATCTTGGTCTATTAAGTTACTTGCTTTTATAAAATCACGAAAGTTCGATAGTAGGCGAGATCTTGGTCTATTAAGTTACTTGCAACTAACACCCCGGTGCCTTTAAAAGTGATCGACTCACTACTTCTTCGCATTATCAAATCGAAGGTTATACACACTTAAAACTTCTTTCGAAGCTATTTCGCAAGTTGTACCCCTTACCTTGGAAGAAGTTTAAATCGCAACTTTTACAGTTGAGTAGAGTGGGTACCTCCTCGAAGCGATATTATTAAATAAAGTAACATTAATATAACGGTTTATTGCTGTTGAAGTAAACCGATAACAAGCAAATTTTCGGATTTCTTCCAGATTATTCTCGAAGAGATTTCTAAATCGTAAAGTTATTCGTTCACCTGAACAGCTCAATAGAACTTAAGTGGTTCAGAATTCTACATAATAATTGCCAGACGTTTTGGAATAAATTCGACAAGTGATTTCGACTTCTATGCGATTAGGTTTCTAGCTATTTAAAATTATTATCTTATACTAGCTGCACCCCGCGGTTTCACCCGCGTTACTTCTCGCGATATCGGGATAAAAAGTAGCCTATGTGTTTATCCAGGTCTCCAGCTATCTACATACCGAGTTTTATCGCAACGGGTCCTGGAGTTTTGCGTGAAGGCGTAATCATCATACATACACACACAAACTTTTATATTTATAATATTAGTAGCATTATAAGTCCTCACATCTATACTGCGCTCCGCGGTATCACGAGTGTAAGTCCCGATCCCGTGGGAATATTGGATGGCATAAAAAGTAGCTAATGTGTCCAGCTATCTTTAAACCGAGTTTCATGGTGATCAGTTTAGTAGTTTTGCGTGAAGTATATAATAATAAATCTTTATTTTCTCCCAAAAACAAATAAAACTATATAAATATAGAAATATCAATTATTTGGGTAAGTATATACATAAACTAAGTAAATTTCCCAGCCATTATTTATATGTATTAATAAAATAAGTCCAAATTTAAATGGGAGACAGGAGCCCAAACTAGGTAAACCTGTGAAATGGGTCTCCTGGCCTCTCTTCTCTCATTGAACAATATTATTGACTTATTAGTAGATAGGTTTATAGAAGTTCAAGATAGGACATTGCTCGAATATTTACTAGTTACATCTATGAGTTACATTAAAACTGTAAGTTAATTTAAAATTTTAAAGAGAAAAAAAAAGGATGATTGCCACAATAGTATGTACCAAGTCTACGAACTATTTATCTAATTTTTACAAACAAATTCTCAGTTAGTTCTCAGTAGTAACAAATATACACACAAACTTTCACATTTATAATATTAGTAGGACTTATAGGGTGTTCAACAACTGTTTGTACCGGCACTATAGGTGCTAATGGTGCTATAGATACCTACCTCATGGGTTCGAATCCCGGCCGGCCGTGCACCAATGTATTTTTCTTAAGAAAAAATTATGTGCCCTAATTGACATTGCTCTTACGGTGAAGGAAAACATCGCGATGAAACCCGCGGCTTAGTTGGCTCCAGAAGTATTGACAAGTTCTCTCCTCTAGACATGGTCAACTAAGCTGATGCTTAGGTGCTGGGCAAGCCTACTCCATCCTCACGCAAAAAGGACCCAATTAAAAAGGGTCCCATGGCGGAAAACAGCCTGTATACAAGTACAAGTACCTACATCATGCCTTTTTATATTAGATTCTCACGACCTCTTTTGTTCCAGGTTTAAACCGACAAAGCACAAAGGCAAAAACTAAAGTAACTGTTACCAATATTGATTCAGAACATCAAAATAATAACGTAAGTAAACGTTTTTTTTTAAACTAATTATTTGATACTATAGTGTGTGTATTTTAATTTGACTAGATTGACATTCACATTAAGCGACTTAGAGCAAGAGTTGGCCTTAAATTTTAACGTTATTTTAGTCGATTTTTAAATAAAACAATTATTCGTAAATTATTATAGGTCGAGAGAAACAACGAAAAATAAATCTTACATAGAAAAATAAAACGTAGCCAGAATTTGCCAGTTGAAGGTCTAAAATGGGCCACTTCAGTTCGAACAGTTAAGGTGAAAGGGTACCTGCTCTCTCTCCATACAAACGTAGTCGACTGTTTCCTCCCCGGATAATAACACTAGCACAAAATTATTTTTTCATTTTCTAATTATCATAGAAATTAATATTTAGAAAACAAAACAAAATATAGGGGCTATGGCAGTTATAAGTTTTATGCAAAAAAAATATTTGCTATAGTGTCATTATCCAAGGAGAAAACACTCGCCTACGTTTGTATGAAGAGAGAGTCGGTACCCTTTCCTCTTAAGTTAGAGGGTTTTCTTCTTAAAAGCCCAAGATTACTAATATAATTTTATCATCCTATATCTCAAACCAATCAATTAACAAAATTAAAAAAAAAAACAATGAACATATCGGCCTATTTAGCATACATATATAGCTACTACGATGAAGGCGCCCAAAGCATCGGGCAAACGCTACTTTATAATATTTTTCTTACAATAGGCATTTTCATTTGGAACCTGTAGGCATTTTCATTTGTACTACCTACGAAAAGTCAAATGCTTATCTATAACATTACATATTCTAAATATCTCCTGAACTCCAATAATTGCCTCAAAACGTCTTTGCCTTTAACTAAGTGGAGTTATTTGCATTTGAATCTAAGGAAATCAAGCTTAAACGAGCCGATCAATTTCCTTAGGATTTCTGTAATGTCTGGAACGGAATTAAGGAGATCGGACGTTGAAATTTTCTTTTTGAATCAAATTCAAAATTATAAATAAACTTATTGGTGGTTTTTCCAAAATGATATTAGTTATTATATGATTAAGGATAGTCTGAGATGTGGATTTAAACCTTAGAATTAGACGCAGATTTACTCGAGAACTATAGTCTAATGTCTATAGATTATATAGGGATAAAGTTTAGACTATAGTTCACGAGTAATCCTAAAACGTCGTTTTGGAATAATGTGGATTATCCTTTTTTAAAAACGAAGTTTAAAAACAATTGAGCGTAAAACCACTTTTTTTTTCCCACAAATTTATACAAAGCTAAAGCTCTGTAGCTTCGGAACGCACCCTCTAATGAGAAGAAGCCAGAATATCATAGCTTAGTAGGAAGCTCACAGCTAAGCAACGCTCGCAGTTCATTTACGGTCGTGCGGGTTAAGCGACGCCTGGCACGGTCATTACTTCGATGGGTGGCCAATTAGTAGTGTGGCTAAAATGTGTTTTCTTGAGTTCCTCCGTGCCTCGGAAGGCACGTTTGGTTCCGGTTGCTACCTCTAGTAGCAGTCGTTAGGTCAAGTTAGAGGCTTTGAGGCGATCTGAAAACTCTAACAATATGTGAGCCCCACCACTATACGAGTAGAAAATAATAGCCTAGTAAGAATAGTAAATCCATGGTCTGATTCGAATATTTCTTAGGCTTGTGTGCTTTTCTGGTCAGCGGTGGCAATCAGTTGGCAATATTTTTTCCATTAACTTTTTTTAAACAAAGGACAATGGGCATTTTCGTATGGACGGTGTCCCACCTGTTGTATAGAGTCGAGTTATATGTCATTCGAAAGGTCATGACAGTAGCTTTATTTTATTGTATGACACTATCCCTGTAACTCGAATAGGGACGGATCTAGGACGTTTTCAATTTTGTGAAAAAAAAATATTTTTAGGTCGAGATGTACGTCAGTTGAAAGCTCTTGACAGTAGCATTATTTTATTGTAAGGCACTGATCCTGAAATAAGAACAGAGACGGATCTAGAACGTTTTTAATTATTGAAAATAAAAATAAAATGAGATCGAGATGTACTTATGTACGTACGTTCTCATTCGAAAAATACTGATAGTAGCTTTATTTTATTGTTAAGCTGCATTAGTTTAAAACAATATTGCTGTCCAGGTGTGTATAGTTCAAAAGGCAGTGTCAATAGCTTTATTGTATGACACCATTTATGAAATATGAACAGGGAAGGATCTTGAACGTTTTTAGTAAAAGCGCTGTCCAGATGTATTTAGTTTAAAAGGTTGTAATAATAGCTTTATTGTTTGACACCATTCCAGAGATACGAACTTTGACGGATCCAGAGCATAATTAATTTATTAAAAAAAATATTGGTTGTCTATAAAATCGGTTTACTGACGATAATTTTACGCGATAACATCATAATAAACATAAAAAAATTGAGATGTTTTTGCTTAGCTGTATTTTTTTTCTTTTAAGGATATTAATTTTTCTTTTTTTTTGTTTTCTTTTTTTTATATTTAATTCTTCTATTCGTCACTCATCACCATATGACAAGCCAGATGAGCGATATTATTATTAAACAATATAAAACAAACACGAGACGCTTGACGTTTACCGGAACATAACGGCGTCATGGTCTTATTTTTACCATGATGCATGACGTCACTCTTCTTGTGAATGCAAGTGTTCATCAATTTATTAGACGTTATCCGGTCAAAAAACTTTCTATATCTATTTCAGTTGATAGTGATTGAAATAAGATTTAACTATTTTCTATGATTTCTCATAGGTATCTTGTGAAAAATCTTAAGAAATTGTAGTTATTAATTGATTAACCATTCGGTTCTCACCGTTAGTATAACTATGACGCCAAAGCAACTAAATGAATTAATGCAATATAAACCCAGTTATATTTGGAGTATAAGAAATGTAATCCATGGAAAGAAAATGAGACTTAAAAAGTTTTTTATAGGGTCACAGGACTCGCAGGTTTGTCAAAATCAGCCTCCTTAAAAGAGCATTTTTTCCATTATTCGAGTGAGTTTAAATCCTCTTGTAGAACAGGAGATGTTAGTTAAAGAGAACTTTCTGGACTTCAGACGATGTTTTGTTTGAACTTGTGATGACGACAGCTGAATTATTTAGGGTGACATCGACTTGATGGCTATGCAAGGATTTTTTCAGGCAGGAATAGCATACAACAGCAAACCTATGGTATACATCATGCGTGGGTTGATCCTCTAATCGTAATACCGTTCGTTTTTTCTTATCCCACATTTTATTTGTTCTGACAGCGCTGTTTAAATTAAACATATTTTTGTCTACCACAAAGTTCTAATATTTTAGAGTTGCTGGTGTTTCTCTCCCTTATTTTTTTTTACGTAGGTTAAATGCTCAGAGTTGATTCTTAGTCAAATTAGTATTTAGCTAGTTCACTGTGTTGTTAGTAAAATCCTGGAAGCGTTTGATAAATCCTTCTTCAACACACTCAAAAGATTTCACCTGCCAGGTGAAACTTATATCATCGGCAAAAAGCTTTAGTGGTTTATGCTTGGGAGTATAGATTCAAAAATGAAGGTTACTTTCCTTTGGCAATCTACTAATACCTTCTAACCCCATTCTGGTAGCAAACATAGAACGTTCTAAATTGAAGGTTTCCTATTTACTAGGACAAAATTATTATTTTTTTTATTATTTTATTATTATTTTAGGTTATTATTATTTTTGGCAGTCAAGTTCCCTAATGAAAGCAAAGACTTTGGTAATAGCACTCATTTTTATCAGCACAAAGATTTTATTGTCTGATAAAACCTCCAACAACGAATATTGATCTAGTAGCGCGAAGATGGCACTACCATATCGGCAATAAGAAATCTCTAACACGAGTTTAACTCCAGCGATAATCGGTCAGATCAAGTAGGTAACATTTCTGATATTTGTAGACGCTTTCGTTTTGTAGTAGTTCGTTTCATAACTTGTACTGTTTCTAATCGACTCTCGCAACATCAGCCCAAGCCAATTATGGTCCCAAGACTAGTCATCATCATCTTTCTGCCCTTATCCTAATTTGTTTGGGGTCGGCGCAGTATGTCTTATTCTTCCATTTACATTTCCATTATCTCTATCATCTCATCGTTCACATTTATCTTTATCATGTCTTGTCTCACGCAGTCCATCCGTATTTTCTTAGGTTGTCCTCTTCCCCTCCACCCCTCTACATTCATACTCATCACTCTTCTAGT
Source organism: Idaea straminata (assembly GCA_951213275.1). Taxonomy (NCBI): domain Eukaryota; kingdom Metazoa; phylum Arthropoda; class Insecta; order Lepidoptera; family Geometridae; genus Idaea; species Idaea straminata. Next base: position 11,464,445 of record OX577861.1, read on the forward strand.
CGTATGCGTCTCTTCTCTTCTCAACACATGTCCATACCAACTCAAACGCTTCCCTTTTACTTTATTAGTAACCAATGCTACTTTTAGGCTTGCTCTAATATACACATTCCTTATTTTATCCATCCTCGTTACTTTACACATCCATCTCAACATTCTCATCTCCGCTACATGCAATCTTCTCTCATCCTTCTTCTTCCCGGCCCAGTATTCAGATCCATATGATATGATAATATCAATCCATATCCATATGATATGATAATATCAATCCATATCCATATGATATGATAATCTATAAAACCGTGATAAGACCTGTCGTCTTAACGACAGATCTTATCACGGTTTTATAGACTTTACCCTTCAGTTTAAGGGGCATCTGTGTCTCACAGGTGGTTGATGTGACCTGTCGCCATTTCAACCATCCAGAGTTAATCCGATGTAAACAACGTCCAAGACCAGTCGCCAGAAATAATCAAGAAAAAAACGGGTAGACTCTGTCCGGGACATAGCCTCAATGTAACTCATAAAACGTTTTATTTTACGTCAAATTAACACGATTCTTAACAGAAATAGCTTATTCATAGTCATTGTTAGAAGTTTAGATTAGCTGCGTTCTTTTTCTATGCACATTTATGACGTTACAACGTTCGATATATTTGATTTTTACAAGTAACCCCTACTGTTCAGACCGATTTGAAAGATTTATCACGTTAAAAAAGCTTGTTCTTGCGTCTTGACCTTATGCTCACGGCAAGGAACCAAGCATCAAAAATAATTGTTTACGCTCCGAGAGGCTAACGTCAAATAACAAGGCTGAGATGTATCTCAGCCTTTCAGATAACGTACATAGCAACGTCACAACACGTTTTTTTGTTTATAAACGTCCTTAATCCGTTGCTGTTCATACTTGACTTGAACGGACTGTTTTTCCGCAATTAGACCCTATTTAATTAAAAAGTCCTTTTTTGAGGGGATGGAGGATGTGAGGATGGAGTAGGCTTGCCTAGCACCTACTAACCTCTCAGCTTAATCGACCATTTCCAGAAGAAAGAACTTGTCAATGCTTCTGGAGCCAATTAAGCCGCGGGTTCCATCACGATGTTTTCCTTCACCGTAAGAGCAATGTCAATTAGCGCACATATTTTTTCCTAAGAAAAATACATTGGTGCACGATCGACCGGGATTCGAACCCACGACCTTCAGAATTAAAGTCGACCACTAATCTACCACTAAGCCAACACCGCTCTTCCTGTTCATATTTCGAGATATGAGTCACAAAATAAAGCTACTGTTACAACCTTTCAAACTGTATTATATATCTAGACAGCAATATATTTTTATTAAAAACTTCCTAAATCCGTTCCTGTTTGGATTTTAGAGTTAGTGCGTCACAATACAATGAAACAACTAACAGTATTTTTTAAATGACATACATCTCGATCTCAACTTTTAAATGTTTTTAAATATTAAAAACGTTCTAGATTCATCCCTGTTCTTATTTCAGGACCAGCGTCTTACAATAAAATAATGCTATTGTCAAGAGCTTTCAAATGACGTACAACTCGACCTAAAAAGAAAGTTTTTTTTCAGAAACTGAAAGCGTCCTAGATCCGTCCCTATCCGAGTTACAGGGTTGGTGTCATACAATAAAATAAAGCTACTGTCATGACCTTTTAAATGACATATAACTCGACTCTATACAACAGGTGGGACACTATGCCCATTGTCCTTTAAAATCCTAAACGTTTTTTAACAGTAAAATCATTGAAATAATATTTTGTTTTCATCAGTCTTATTTTTTTATGCAAATACTTTCTGAACTCGACCCAACCCGTGGCGGTTTTAGCACAAATAAAAAAGTCAATGGAGTTTGCGTCCGTTAATTGGCTCGTCCGAATACATTGACTTGCCAATATTGTGATAACTGACTCTCTGTTTGCCGATAATTTAGCGAACATTTACATTTGAGGGAAATCGGTCGATTCACCTGCAGGCAGTGTCATTCAGTCGATATGCGGTCAGGCTGGAATACCGCTATTCGCAAACCCGAAACCCGAATCATTTTGTCAGCTATTGTCGAATTTTTAGCTGATAATTTTCAAAACTATAGAGGAAATTGTACCGGGCGCTCTCTCCATACAAACGTAGTCGACTGTTTCCTCCTTGGTTAATGACAATAGAGTTAATATTTTTGTTGCATAGAACTTATATCTGCAATGACCATGCCTCTATGTTTTGTATTTTAAATCTTAATTTCTATGATAGAAAATAAAAAAAACTATGACATAAGGGCATAGTCATGGCAGTTATAGGTTTTATGCCACTAAAATATTTGCTATAATGTCATTATCCAGGGAGGATAGAGTCGGCTACGTTTGTATGGAGATAGCGCCGATACCCTTTCACCTTAACTACTCACCCACAACACAGGTTATCCTAGTGTGGGGACTAGAGTCTGTAACTAGATATAACCTGTAGTAATATTTTATGGTACCTACCTAGACATGTAAGATCATTTTTTTATTATTTTATTTTATTTATTTGGAAAACCAACAGCTTGACAAAAATAATAAGAAACGAAACAAGAAACAGAAAGCCAATTATAGGTTCTCACGAGTAGAAAATAGAATAGGTATAGATACAAAACAAGCAAGCAAAAACACAAATCACAATCCAGCAAGAATTAAAATATAGGTATATTCAATATAAATATAGAGACAATACTAAAACTGATAAACAAATACATAAATATGAAATAATAACAAAACACAATAAAAATTAGGAGCCTTGAAAGAAGATAAGACTAAGCTGCTAAGTGTTATGTACTTCACCTTTTGATGAATAAATATATTTTGTATTTGTCTTTAAGTATGTAGTATTTGCTACTATAGTAATTAGACGGCCTTCCATTTCTCTATAAAAAACATCATCAATCACTAAAGATTGTAATTACAGACAAGAGTGATCCGCCGGACGATACGCTTCGACGAGCCATCATCAAGGCCCAGTGTCAACTCTGATCCTACTCCTTGTTGCAGCGAGAGGTCTAGCGAAGATAGGACTTTGAAACAGGCACATAGCTGTGAGGTGTTTGTTTTACATGCGATACCTCAGAGGAATAGCCGATGAACGTGTTGCATATGATCAATGAATTAAAGTTATTGTTAATAAAGGTGAACAAATGTAAATGAGTGAATATAGTATTGTTAAATAAAGGCAAACATTATAAAATGAACAATGAACATTTTCATAAGCAGTTGTGAACATTAAATACCTACATATTATACTATAATAATTTATTGATAAGTGATGTTGAAAATCGTAAATGGGTCAACAATGTGTTTATGAAGTGAACATTCAACATAGGTTGTGTGCGAATAGAAACATGTAAATTGTGGTGAATATGCTAATAAAGTGAACAATTGATAGCAGTTGTAAATAAATACAGAGTAAGTATAATTAAGTGACGATGAACATGGGAATAGATGTTAAGTTAATTATTAATAATTATAAGTGTTTTGAGCATTGTAAATAAGTAAATAAATTAACAAACTATATTGATAGTAGTATTTAAATGTAAATAAGTGAACATTGTATTATTAAGCTTAGCTAAACATATCGATACTTCGAAATATTAATAATTGTGGTTGATATGACATTGAACATAATTAAACGTAAACGTACAGGGGTGACAGGATTAGGAACGAGTGGAAGAATGGAAGTGGCAGCCAATACTGACAAGTTGAAGAGTAATAGAATGGCGTGGTTCGGTCACATAATGTAGAAAGATGATACGCATGTCACCAGAAGAAAACAGAAATTGGAAGTCAATGGTCGCAGAGCGAGAGGAAGGCTAAATAAGAGGTAGAGATTGATGATATTGTGGTGGAAAGAGTTTAGTGAACGCGGACTTGACGGTTAATAGAGTGGACTTAAGACGATTATATATTTTTTATCACAGTTGCTCATAAAGTGGATCTTATTCAACCGCTTTTAGGCTCATAATCCAACATATTATGCACGCGTGCGTTTTACATTGCCAACCTAGTGCTATAAAGTTATCCCGATAAGTTAAATACGTATCTTACTGCTAATTACATGTTAGGTAGGTGAAACATTCTTAATTTATCTGGGTTATACTGTTTTGATGTATAAAAAAGGTAGGTACCAAAGAGTTTTTTAGCTAGCAAAAATGGTTGTCTCTAAAGTCGGTTTACGAACGAAAATTTTACGTGATAATGACTTAGAAAACGATTAAAAATTGAGTTGTTTATTTTTTGTTTTTTCTTTACTTAAATATATTGTTTTTCCGTACCATTGTATTTTGTTCTTAACCCCCGACGTAAAAACAAATAGAAAAAACCCTAAAAAATATTGTATGTCAGACGAGGCTGTATAGGTTAAAAGTCTTTAGCCTGGCCTTTCCGGAGCATAATTAACAAAAAAATATTGCCTTAAAAAATGTAAACACAGACTTATCACAAATATTTTGTTAATTATTATTTTGTTTTCTTTTTAAGTGTTTTCTTTTATTCGCAACTGTGATAAAAAACGTCGTACGATATACGTGTGGAATTGATATTTGCATCTTGGCTTCTTTAACACGCTCGCTGCCGCTCGCGCGTCATAAACCGCCTCTATGCAAAGATCAATTTACCACACTTATATCGTAATGTACTATTCCGACGCCACAAATTGGAAAAAGGAAAAGAATAAAACAATAGTGAATATCTTATCAAGAAAGAGACTAAAAGAGAATAGGTACTAGTTGTCGGTGCCTTCAGCCAAGTGTGATAGTGGTCAAACGCCGACCTATCATTTATAAATAACTTCTTGCGAGGAAGAGAATGATAAAGTGATAACAATATTTATCCCGCACAAGTGACAAAACAAATTGCTATACTCATACCACGCACAAGACAGTTCGTATTATATCAAAAAACTGGGACGGAAAGACAGCGTTATCATGAACAACGAAATTATATGTCGGACAATTGAACAACAGAAAATTAACGATGTTGTAAAAAATTTACTGCGTGAATCTTGTTTCAGTAGAATAAAGTTGTTTATAAAAATATATTAACACTAAAAATATACGAAAACTGAATTCCTGCTCGTATTTCTAACAAAAGAAAAAAGGTACTGATGCCCGTATTCTAAGTCGTGACTTAGTCAGTAATCTCTGACTGAGACTAGATTTAAACCTAAATGACGTCATTTGAGAAACGTCACATAAATCTAAACTTACGTAAGTATTTTTGTATTCCAGAACGTAACTTGGTTATCAATCTAGACTCAAGTATAGATTTCGACTTACGTAAAAACTGTCATTACCTGACATAGTCAATTTTCATTGTATTTATTTTCTTTGTGTATTTTCGACTATTTAAATTTAATAATGTCGATTTATTCAATTTTAGTCGGAAAAGCTTCTAGCAAAAGTACACAGGCTTCAACATAAAGTCGTGCGGAGGCGAGAAAAATAAGGTGGGAAATGAAATATCCTATCCCACTGAATTTTGTGAACCTGAAGCAGAAGCTCCCACTAGGACATGATCTGCAGTGGTCTGTGTGGAAGGCAGTCAGGGCCCAAGTAGGTTGTTGCACATTGGACGACATTTACGGGGCCACTCTCAACATAAGTATATATGGGACGCGCAAGATCCACATACAATGGAAGTCAATATATTCAAGATGAGCTTACGATTAAAGCAAGTAACAATAAAAATGTGAACAATGTATGAATTATGAATGAAATAAAAGTAAACTTTTATGCATTATAATATTTATTTTTACTATAAAACATCTCTTTAGGCAAGTACCAAGCTTCAAACAAATTAAACCATAAAAACACAACAAAATCATAAACACATTGAAGCTAATAATAACATCGCAGACAAATCTTCTGGTGGTAGAGATATCCTGGAGATACATTCCTGCTTCCAGCTCTCTGTAGGCCAACTGGATCTTGAATTCACAGTTTGTATTATGCCAGATCTCTATTTGTAATGTGGCATCTCGCTCTTCTGCTCCACATTCTATACTCTGGTGCTCATTGAACACTTGCAGACATTTTTAACCAAAATAGGATTCTATTCTTAATTAATTTGTAGAAAATTACACAAGTAGACGTGATAATTTCGTATTGTTTTTCTCCATTGATAGTCCGTTTCCTTAGCTCTTTTTACGGTTCAAGTGTCTTTCCGCGAGATGGCGGAAAGCATGAAACTTGGCATGCATGTAGCTTTGACATAGATAATAAGATATATATGTAGAAACAAGTCGTTTGGCGATTGTTTCCTCCCCTTTCCTCCCCATTTGTGTGCTGAGTTTTTTTGCATTTTTTATCAAAATGGTTAAAGCTATAACCAAAATGTCAATGAGGAATATGATCTTCATCAAATTCACTACAATAATTGTCTTAAAAAGTATGTTGATAAGACTTGTAATTTTCTTAAATGTGCTTACTATTCTTCCAATTAGGCCAGTAGAAACTGATACAAAAAATTTAAACATCGGAAAAGCGCATGTAATGTTATTAGACCTGCCAAGAGTAGTTTATACTTGAGTATGTATCTTTGAATACCTGGTACTACGAAATTCTGACACGTGTTTTAGTTTTTTTGGGAAAAACTACACCTTGGAAGCGTTTTTCAGATATCTTTATTATTATTTTGGGTGTTTGTATATTGCTACTCAAATTCATACCCTAGCACGTTTTTTTAAAGAAATATAATTATTATTCAGAACAATGTTTTAATCATTTGCCAAAATTCAATTTTAAATAATAGTAAACTATTTCTTTGTTTCTGAGAAAACTGTCAATCCTGCTGCTAGCACCACTTTAGAATCAAATTAAAGGTAATTTTATTATCCATACATGTATTTTCTATGACTTTTCTTCTGGGACAATTACTTCCGCCGGTACATGCCTTGGAAGATGATTCCACCCATAATTTCGTAGCACCAGGATTTTCAAGGATACAAACTCAGGTATAAACTACTATCGGAGGGTCCAACAACATAATAATATTATTAAAAAAATACATGCGCTTGTTCAATTTTCACATACTATTTGTTTCTACTTCGACATCTTATTATCGTAGACTTGGTGAGCTAACGCCCCGTACTATAACTGGTTTGATTGACTGGTAGAATGACATGACATAAAATGACATTGATGCCATACATTTCGTTCCAATTTACGAAATAGGTTTATAATAATAATCGGAAATATTAATGCAATATTATTATTTTTTTGTAAAGCTTACAACAAAATTATGTCTAATTTTAAATTATTTATTTAAATTCGTCAATCTTTTTACTTTTCTGATTTGTTTTGTGTCTAATACCAATTATAATTTTTTCGTAAAACGGAATAGTTTTATCAAATACAATAAAACCTTATATTAAACAGACTTGAACCATAGAGGTACCTAAGACACGTCTAGGATGAATTCGACCATAGTTCGACTCAAGATGCGTTCTAGAATAAGAAGACGACTTAGTTCACAATCTGAACTTAAAACTCGATTTACGTAAATCTAGTTTTAAGTCATGTTTTAGAATACGGGCCTGAGACTGTTATGAGATACTGTAGAAAGAAATAATAAAAACTAATTTTATTGAAACATACGATTCCTGGAATTTTATCAATTTTGCAAATTAAAACAGTAGTTGGAATAAAAATGTAAAAGCACGCAGCAGTTACTGTTTTAAAAAGAGATGTTTCTATATTTAATTGACTTGATGCTTAGTTTTATTTCAAATTGTTATTATATTTAATTAAATAAATTGCATTTTGGTCTCACTTGTTTTTTACAGATTTTTATACATAGTAACTTGATTGATCGTATTTTTTACAATTACTTACCTTTTTATTTGTTTGTTAAATTGTAATGTTAATTAAATTGAAACATAAATAATACAAATATAATGAGGAATACTAGATTCGCTTTAATTTATACTAGTTCAGATTCGCTCTCTAGATGGCGCGCTCTATAAACTTTTTTTCCTCTTTTTTTTTAAGAAAATAGTAGTGGCACGGAAAAGTAAAAATTCCCTTCACTCTACTAGTAGTGCCAAGCGGTAGTGCCTAAGAAAAGAAACGGACACTTTAATATAATTATATATATCTCAGTTCCATTGAGTCTTAAATAAACTTAATATTTATAATATTCTAACAAAGATAAAACATTTAACATCAAGCTCTGGTTAAGAAAATGCGGGTCAGATAAATGAAAATAAAACTAAAATGCTTAGGTACTTAAAATTTTGTCTTTGTCCCACTAGTTCGGTCGGACTGTTGTAACTATTTATTCCAGACGTTCTATTGGAGGAGACAACTGAATTAATGTCAAGAATATTTTATCCTAGTAGTTCGGTTGGCCAAGCTACTGCAATTTTTTAGTGTTAATGGTCCGGATTAAAACAAAACCAAAGCACATTTATCACTACAAATTAGTTATTTACTGATCATGGATCTCTTTCAGGCTTTTATTCAGTATGTTAATGTTTATTGCTGCCATCTATCGAGGCATTCTCGTTTTTTATTAAGTCTCATTGGGAAATGTCATTGTATTTGAAAACAAATTCTTTAATGGTTGTGGAGAAATACGTAACTTTTAAAAATATGTGTGTAATATAATAATTGTAAATTATGTACCTATTATAATATTGACACTTTTGACAGCAAAATTGCAAAATCTTACGTGTAACGCAAAATTGTAAAATCTTAATACAAAGATTTGAGATTGAGCAAAATTGGCAATTTAAAATTCGATTTTAGCTTTCTGTCAAAAGTGTAAACATGTTCGAAAATTGATGGAATATTTCGAACATCGAGATTTTGTAATTTTTCTGCATTTTATGTGTATTTTAAAATAAAACTAAACTTTCACATTCTTACAATAATTTATTGTTTTATTTAATAATGTAATACCTACGCATACAAAATAAGGGTAATATGGTGAGATTAAAAACAGGCATGCGCGTGCGCAAGTTTTATTTAATAAAACTTGCGCACGCGCATAATAATTTTCTATTTTCAACAACTTTAACATACGTATAGCTAATATACAGGGTTATTGATAATCGTATAAGAAAGCGATTGCGGTCGATACTTATGTGCACCCTAATAATCAACTTTTGTTATGCGACTCTTGGAAATAAAAAAAAAGATGTTATATATTATTTTTTAAATAGGTATTTATAACATATTCAGATATAAACATTCTAAAAAATATGTATAATATTTAAGTGACTGATTTTCGGTGTAAGTAAGAGCTAAAATTCGTAAACACACTTAAGTTCAAAATTATCGAAAATAATAATCGTATTTCTAAAAGTCGTAGAACAAAAGTTTATTGCACTGAAGTTTAGTGGCCCTTAACCGCATTCTTATAACTATGTTAACCAATAAATACTATGACTGTCTTTGTCCAGTATAAGTAAGTTCACATAGATCTCATGCAATACGAATGTTTTTCTATTGTCTTTGAGAAGCATAAAAACAAAAATACAAACTTACATTACGATCGTATTGCACGTTTCTTTACAAAATGTTGGTAATATCCCTACTAAGGGATTCGTCTTCCACCTTTACTGTAATGTTCACACCATTATTATCTAGACTCTTTTTAGCGGATCCGTCACTGACGAGAGGGTACCAGGGGCTCAAACTTATAACTGCCCATATGTTTCGTTTTTTTGTTTTTTAAATCTTAATTTCTATGCTAATTAGAAAATGAAGAAAAAAACAAAACATAGGGGCATAGTCATGACAGTTATAGGTTTTATGGCACAAATATATTTGTGCTAGTGTCATTATCCAGGAAGAAAACAGTCGACTACGTTTGTATGGAGAGAGCGTCGGTACCCTTTCACCTTAATATAACTTTGAGTACTTTTACCAAATCCATGTCAAAACACGCTCATACGCCATCACCGAATGCAAACATGTCCGATAAATCGGACCTCGAAAACGGACTGAGGGCCTATTCTCATAATATTGATTCAAATTACTGTGCAATATCATTTTGATTGCATTTCGATTACAAAAAAATACCCTTTTGATTTACTTGAAATATCAAATATAATTTATAGGTATTTTTAACCGACTTCAAAAAAGGAGGAGGTTCTCAACTACTTACTTGTACTTGTATACAGGCTGTTTTCCGCTATTGGAACCTTTTTAATTGGGTCCTTTTTGCGTGAGGATGGAGTAGGCACCTACTACCCTCTCAGCTTAGTTGACCATATCCAGAGGAGAGAACTTATCAATACTTCTGGAGAAAACTAAGCCGCGGGTTTCATCACGATATTTTCCTTCACCGTAAGAGCAATGTCAATTAGCGCACATAAATTTTTCTTAAGAAAAATACATTGGTGCACGGCCGGCCGGGATTCGACCCACGACCTTCAGAATGAAATTCGAGGTATCTATTCTCAATTCGTTGTATATATTTTTTTATTGATGTTCGCGCATATCTTTGAATCTTTTTTTGTAATCGAAATGCAATCGGAACGATATTGCAATGCTATTTGAACGATTTCATTTACGAGAATTGATCTTCTGCTGTGTGAATAAGCCCTCAGTTTTAAACAAATATTTATATACAATTTACTACTTAGCTAATTTAGAAAACAACATAAAAGGGTCCCTTATTTTTAAATCTACTGGGTCTTTGGCTCATTATATGCAATACTTTTGGTGGTATCTAGATGCGGTCTGAAATTCAAATATCGGCAGAATTTGTGACGTAGCTGGAGAAGTTCGTAAAACGTCTCATCTTACGTCAAGTTAACACAATTCTAAGGGATGTAACTAATCTAAACTTTCTATTAGAAGGTACGATAGCTTTAACTCTAGGTTAAATTCGCCACATCATGTTTTCTTTGTTCCTTTAGTTATTGCTTCAACCGTAGGTTGGATTAGCTATATTTTTTCTTACATCAGTACTGGATGTACAATTTGGTTTTTGAAAGTGATCAGTGACCATTCTTCTGACCGGTTTTGAAGACATAGTAATTATTTTAAAGACTTAGGAAGACCCTTGAAAATTATTACTATGAATACAAATCGTGTGAGTTTAAAAAGGTTTTTTAAAGGCAATAATACATCAAAAAATAAAATATCTTTAGTAAAAAATTTACCCACAAGAATAATAATAAATAGCTTTGTTCAAAATCTGGAACTTAACCTCCGAGGTTTGCATATATGAGCCTGTACACCGATAAATACTTAGGTATGTATTTTTTTTAATATTTTTTTTTCACTAAGATTAATATGTAGGTATAAATACAAATATTTTGTTCTGACTAGATTCATTTATGTAAATAAGTATTTTATTTTTGGCAACAGTTTGATTTTATGTAACTTAAAAATACTTTATGAAATATTTTATAAGACTAGCTACACCAGCATAGAAATAATAAACCTTTTGCAAAATAGTCACTATCTATACCCTCAGGTGTACAGTGTGTAATGAAACCCCTTTGATTCCTCTCAGGCATATATGAAGGTACCAAAAAAATATTGTATTTTTTTATAGTTAAGAAAATTACTCTAATAAAGTCAGAGTTTATGGAGTTTTTGAACAACACGATTATTTATCTAGAAGTCCGCTGCTAATAATGGTGGCCACATCTTTAATTTTTAGAGTATTATTTTCTAAATATATTTTTTAATGCAAAGATGTGTTTTTTTGCAATGGCCTGTGGGCCGATCGCCGTATTCAAATGCATCGCGTCTTAACTATGTTTGCGTCATAACTATCGATTTCGTGTTGCCGTAATTTCTTAAGACGCACACGTCACGCAAACGTTAACGTCGCGCGCTCGCCATATTGCCCTAATAGAACGTGAGCTACGCGTCTTTTGTTTCGCACAAAAACGGTATCGTGCTAAATTTTGAAGTAACGATTACGCGTAGCTTTATTTTACGGCAATACCGTTGACTAACGTGCATGTTGCGTATGCGTCAACTGAACGTGCACTCGACTAATGCGTCATTGAATTACGGCGATCGGGCCGCTGGTTGTATCACCTATAGAGGAATTACAGGGTTATCGTTACACACTGTAAAGCAAATAGAAAATAATATTAAAGAGGACTTCTATCAGGCATTGGAGAGACAGATCTTCTGGCCTGAAGCGCCTTGTTGTCGCAATACGTTCTGATGTCTTGGATTGGCTGCGTAAGGAAGACGGGCACATCGTCATCGCGTTTCTGGAAAAATAAAAAAAATAGGCTTAATAAAAAACTGACTAGTTCTAGATCCCTAAATAGATGCTTTTTTACATAATATCAGCGTTTGACCACTATCACACCTGCCTGATGGTAGGAGAAGATGTAACACGCTTTCCTAAAAGATACCTAATCACTAAGCGAAGCGACATCTCGCCCACAGAAAAACTGGTCTGCGGGTCAAACGTCCACTTTTAAAAATGTGTATGAGTATATTCGTCCGAACCAGTTTAGAGTAGCGGACCAGATGTCTCCTATTTAAAACTCAAAGGAATATTTCGACACAATTATTTAATTTTTAATAAAAAGATAAAAAAGTACTACTTGAAGACCTCAAAATTGTGCACAAATCAATCATCCATTGAGTGATTCGAAACCGTATTAGGAAAAAAAACCGATTGAATCCTTAAGGTTGGCGCAGCCCAATCATATGTCCAACACGGAATCGGGACTTAAGCAGGTGAACCCATGGGGCTGCTATTAGTTTAGTTAGTTAATTACTTTTGACCTTAAATTAACAACATTTATTTACAGTTTTGTTTTAGCTTTAGGAAAGATGACAGAAAAATCTTCTTTGTCCTTAGTAGCGGATAGATAAATAAATCTTTATTTCTATTAAATACAATGACTGAGACCTAAGAATAGGGAACTCAAATAAGCCTACAGCGGGGTTTCAGCGACTCGCTTTGGGATTTTAATGTGCTAATTTACAATGGGGAGTAAAGGTTCTCGAGTGGCGGCCGCGATGCAACGCGAAACGGAGTGTTGGGAGACCAGCTGCCCAGGGGCCGACGACATTGTAGCGGTCGTGGGTAGTCGGTGAATGGAGGCGGCTTAGGACCGCTGTTTGTGGTGTCATATGGGGGGGCCTATGTCCAGCAGTGGACGTGTATGGGCTGATATGATGATGATGAATTTACAATGGTAAAACTGATTATGCCATAAAGGTTTATTTTTACTATCAACTTTATTAGTGTGAAGTGTTAGTGTAAATGTAGAGGGGTGTATAGACACCATGAAGGAAGGAACAACTTCCTTCATGGTATACACACTCAAAAAGCAGGAAAGCGGACCCCGGGCTCCTGAGAGGGATGCAACCGGGAACAACGCTCGGATGATGATGACACTCACACACCCGTATCAGGAGTGTGTATCGGTTGTAAATATTAGTGAGTATAAGTGTCAAGTGTAAGTCCATAATACGTAAAGTGATATGTTTACCTGAAATAGAACTTCTCCTTCGAAGAACGTCAACTGATGCTTCCGGGTACGTAGTAGGAGGCCGACAAGCTTATCTGATATCACTGTGTAAATCTGGAAGAGATGATTTGATATTAGATTACCTACGTTTTATGAAGTTAGAAATCTATAAATATAAAATTCACAAATTGACTGACGATGGTTATATTAATGCACAGCTCAAAATAATGGATGAGGTTATAAATTTGGAACCAACTAAGCCGCGGGTTTCATCACGATGTTTTCCTTCTTCGTTAGAGCAATGTTCATTATTTTCCGTAAAAAAATCCATTAGAGCACGGCCGGCCAGGATTCGAACCTACGACCTTCGGAATGAAAGTCGAGTTATTCACCACGAGGTCAACACCGTTCTTAGCTAAAATAATTAGTTTCAACTAATTATTTACGATGTATTCCTATAACGATGTTTTCCTTGACCGTAAGAGCAATGTTAAAAGCACACATAAATGTTTCGTAAGAAAAATTCATCGGTACAACCGCCTGGGATTCGAATGCACGACCTTCGGAATGAAAGTCGAGGTATCTACCACTAAGCCAACACCACTCTAAGTAACCCGATATTTAAGTCATTGAAATTTCATCCTCTTACATGAAATGTCTTTGAAGTATGGCATATCCATCAATCTTCAAATTGAATAGGTGAGCAAGGAAAGTACCTTCCTTGATTGAATTACTTAACATTCCTTCTTTATAAGGATTTTTTTATAAGGCAATGCTTCTAAAATATGTTTTATAGGTACCTATCTATACTTAGATGTGTAATACGTTTACGTTTCCACTTAAGGCACAGAATAGATTAATAGTGGTTAAGAAGTTGATGTAATACCAGATACCCGTGAAAGTGAAAAAATAAATGTCATATCTCAATCATTTCAACATTTTTATCTGGTTTATTTATACCTACTAATTAACTCGCTGTCCCGGCAAACGTTATTTTACAAAATATATTTATATAAATAAAGGAAAAATAAAGGAAAAAAAATAGAATTGTGTTCCATTCTCAGACCTAACGAATATACACAAAAAAATGTCATACAAATCGGTTTAGCCGTTTAGGTGGAGATTAATAACTAATACCGTGACACGAGAATTTTATATATTAAGGATGTTTAGTGACATTCCAAAAAAAATTGATATTCATTATAACCCTCTAAGGTTGCCCTAAGGAAGATCGCTTTTAGCGGCATGGCCGCTTTGTATACCTTTATGTTTAGGTTTGATTATTTTTTTTTTGTGTGTGTCAAAGTAAATTTGCTGTTTAAAAGTAAATTCAATAAAAATTTAATTTCATTAATTTTTACGAAAACCGCATTAAATATTTTTTTCCGCATCCGGTATGAAATCTTTCAAATACGTAGCCTAAAATCCTAATGGGTTCTGACGAGTATACAAACGAGAATAATATTTTCTACAAAGGCAAAACTCTCCTTTTTTCTTTGTCCTAACAAAACATAGGTAATGGATTTTTTGCTTTATACATTATATCTAATATATAAAAATAAGTCGGGTTTTCCTTCCTGACGCTATAACTCCAGAACGCACGAACCGATTTCCACGGTTTTGCATTCGTTGGAAAGGTCTCGGGCTCCGTGAGGTTTATAGCAAAGAAAATTCAGGAAAATCTGGTGGCGAAACGGAGTTCGCCGGGTTTGCTAGTTATTGTTATAAAAAAAAAACAATGAAACCTACCATTAAAAGGCCCCCTTTCCGTAGCAAAACTATGATCCCGAAAGGTCTCCGGACATTTAGTATGGGAGCTTGGCATTGTGTTTTTGCCAATCGATACAGGACATTACAGAAGCATTACAGTGAACAGATATTGTCTTCACATTAAACCTCTAAAGCGTCTCGGAAACAGGATATTTAACAAAACGTGTTGTCCTATGATTTTCCAAAAATAAAGGGAATACCGGGGAAAAATTAATGCCTTCACACCGAACCCCTAAAGCGTCTCGGAAACGGGATATACAAAGAAACGTGATTCGTTCAACAACATGATTCAACAAATACCCGGCATTATTTGTTCACCGTAAAGCCCTCTATCGATAGGTATGAGTCTCGGTATGCACCGCGCATTTTTGCGTATTCATAGGACAACACGTTTGGTTAAATAACCCGTTTCCGAAACACTTTAGCGGTCTAGTAAAAAAACGTTATTTGTTCGCCATAATGTCCACTATCGATAGGTCTCAAAATGCACCGCGAACTTTTGGAAAAACCTAAAACAACAGCAACACGTTTGGTTAAATTTCCCGTTTTCGAAACGCTTTAGCAGTTTGGTGTGAAGGTATTATTTGTTCGCCATAATGCCCTCGATTGGCATGGGTCTCAAAATGCACCGCATTTTAAGTTACTATTCCAAAGTGTCCAAAGGCTTTTAACAAGACATGGCTCTTATCAAGATTGGTCCACGCATTTGGTTTTTAGAGAGCTATAAAAGAACAAAAAGACTTAAATACCTACACTGATAAACACATTACTACTCCTTTGCGTCGCGTAGTCAGGTAAAAAGAAAAGACACAAAAAATTACAAGACTATTAGACTACTATTAGCGGCTTGCGGATTCGCCCGCGTGTGTTCCAATCCCGTGCAAATATCGGGATAAAAAGAAGCCTGTTACTCACAAGGATTCAATGTATTCCAGTGTTGCCAGATGCTGCCTTTTTTTTCTCGTAACAAGATTGCTAAAACTCGTACTTTCAGTATATTCCAGTACAGAATCTAGTACCTACACGTATGTATACATTTATCAAAAATTCCAACAAATAAGTTACGCTCTGAATGTTGCGATTTCTAATAAAATTGACTAAACTTACTAAAACAATAAGTTAAGGGGAAATGAATCTAGTGATTTGCTGTGTCGATTGTTAGTGGCAAGGGCATTATTATTCATTTTTGCATAGGCTTTTTGCCGGCTGTCAACATTGTAAAATTTCATACATGTTTTTTCTCGATTCGCGTCTACGGGACTGCTACGAGTAAGTATCGTATGTTTTCATGCTTTCTCATACGTCCGGTAACCTTGACGTATCCTCATACCAAGTTTCATTAATATCGGTCGACTAGTTTCTGAGCCTGTTAGTACAACAACAAAACGAGCTTCGTACAGTCATACCATAATCGTTAAGCGAACGCTCGGCCGAGCTACATGGTAAGCGGAGTGGTTAAGTTTTATTTTCGTTACGGAATTTTTTGATTCGGTCGCCGCGACCAAAGCCCGCGATAAAAGCTATGCAATAGCTTAAAATTTTTCGAATCGAATGGTCTAGTCTAGCTATATACAGGTTGTTAATATAAAATAGTGGTTGAGCTAACTTGCAAGTGACTTCTATGCACTTTACCAATCAACTTCTGTTCTACGACTTTTCGGAAATTAGAAAAAAAATTGTCAAAGAAATGAAGCCTATTTATGAATTTAAAATCCTCATATTCATAACTTTGCTACAAATGTCTTGATTTCTTGACGAAGTTGCGGAAAAAAACTATGAAAATTCCAAAACTGCTCAAATAAATGTGCAAATACTAATCTTTCCACGACAAAATATAAACAAATACTTATTCATCACTCCGAAATTGCAACGGAAACGATTTCAAGAACAAAATAATCTCATAAAATAAGCTGTTTATTTATTTTTCAGTTCAAAAATATCGATCTATTTTTTCATTGAGATTACAGATTTGTTGTGGTGACGCGTTATTATTTTGTTTACGTTAAAATTTAAACCAGTTTATACCAAATTGTTGAAGGTAGGAAATTGGTCGTGGTTATATGAAAAATGAATCATAAAAATTTGTATTTTACAAACTCCCATTATTTTTACTTCTTTCTAGGATATTTTTTTAGTACCGATTTAAGGGTATGCTTTATAATAGCTAGAACTATTTTTAGCTTCATGTTACAATAGGATTTTCATTACTTTGAAAGAGAAAAAATATAGTTTTAATTACCCCAAAATAGCAGTTTATAACCCATAACTTAAATATAGGTACTTGTATATTCAATGTTAATAAAGTTATATAATTAGATATAATCATAAAAATTAATAGATAACAATACCCTAGTGCTGTACAAATAATATATTTCTATTCACCTGAAAGCTCTTAGTTTCGAGCGGGGAGTAAATATTTGTGCCTACTTTTACCCCCGTTAAATAGCAGTTCAACCCCCGCTAAGGAAAGGGAGTGATGGAAGACTATCTATTCGGAGGCCAGTAACCCTGCCAGGGTAATTACCCACACAGGTAAGTAACTGTGGCTGTAGGTAGAGGTATTTGAAAGTTCCTAGTTTCGAACGGAAGTAGGTAAATGTTTGTGACTACTTTTGCCCCAGCAAAATAGCAGTTAAACCCCGCGGGGGATAGAGAGCGATGGGAGACTCTAATTTCGGAGGCCAAGATCCACATTTAATCGCTGAGCCAGCGGAGTAAGTTGTAAGTACCCCGCAGGGGTAATTACCCTCAGGTTAGAACCCATCGCTGTAGAGGCATTCGAAACTAGGAGGGCGTAAGTACTCCGGGAGTAAAAGTAAAACTAAGCAAATAAAATAGCAGTTTTACGGGGTAATCTTAGGTTAGGTACTGTGACTGTAGAGGTATTCGAAAGCCCCAAGTTTTAAATAGGGAGATAAACATCAGACACCAAAATATTCATAAACCGAATTATTACAATATGTCAGTGTCTGCGTTTCATGAATGTTTATATAACCTTGCCTTGTACTGATCATGAGAACCAGCTGTACTCGGAAGAATGCGTGTGAAATTCCGAAGCTTACGTTTATTTAAAACAAACTCAGACTACAGATGTTTAATTGGTCGATAGCTTATCGACCGATATTATAAATTAATAGTAAACTTGTTTCAGGGTTCCGTACCCAAAGGGACCATTTTATGAGGAAAGGGTACCGGGTGCTCTCTCCATACAAACGTAGTCGACTGTTTTCTCCCTGAATACTGACACTATAGCAAATATTTTTGTTACATAAAACTTATAACTGCCATGACCATGTTTTTTTAAATATTAATTTCTATGATTATTAGAATATGAAAAAAAAAACAAGACATAGAGGTAAAGTCATGGCAGTTATAGATTTTAAGCAACAAAACTATTTGTGCTAGTGGCATTATCCAGGGAGGAAACTGTCGACTACGTTTGTATGGAGAGAGCGCCGGTACCCTTTCATCTTAAGACGTCTATCTGTCTGTCACCAGGTTGTTTCTCATGAACCGTGATAGCTACAGTTGAAATTTTTACAGATGATGTATTTCTGTTGCCGCTATAACAACAAATACTGAAAAACAGAATATAATGGTAGATACTAAACCCTTCGTGCAGGGGTCCGACTCGCACTTGGCCGGTTTTTTTTTCATTTACAATAAATAATAAAGACAATAAATAAAAATAATAAATACTGCAGGACATTCCACACATCGCCATCTAGCCCCAAGCTAAGTTACTAGACTTGTATTATGGGTGCTAGACAACTCATATACTACTTATATACTTTTTTTTGTAAATATATACTTATATATAGAATACATAGAAACAACCAGACCATAGACAAATATCTCAGCATAAATCCTTGTTTGAGGCGGGAATCGAACCCGCAACCCTGTGTTCGGCAGTTCGGCATGGTGACCATTGTGCCGACTGGGTCGTCAATGCCCATGCTCTAATGTTTCCCGCACTATTAATGATATGTTGGTGACCTTATTCAGTGTTGCTATTTGTTTCATAAATTCTCCGTAATAAATATTCAAAGAATTCCCTTCCCACTGCACAGAACGGAAATTTTTGTTGCATGTATCATTCTATTGTCATGATGCCAAGTATAGAGTCGTCACAAACCTACGTTGCTGATGAAATAAACTGTAACCAAATGTTTAGACGGAAAACTGGCGATGCGTTGAATTTTATAATTTAGTTATGATTTTCGTTAGTTCTTATTATAGAGTTCCGTACTCAAAGGGTAAAAACGGGACCATTTTCTGTCTATCTATCTGTCCCGAGGCTGTATCTCATAAACTGTGATAGCTAGACAGTTGAAATTTTCACAAATGATGTTTTCTGTTGCCGCTTGTTTGGGCGAATAGTCAAAGACGGTTTAGGGAACTGTGTTATATTATTAAATTATTAAGTTTTACATTGCGTATTAGCTAATGTTTTAGTAACAAGATGGTTGACAAGACGAAGAAAGAATGTGTATCTATCTATGACGTTACGTACGACATAGAATAGCAAGTATGAATGAAGGAGAAACGGAACGGCACGAACACCGCTATAACTACAAATACTAATACAAAAAAAAAGTGGGCCTCCCATACATCATACAACATGGCACCCTTTATGCGTGAGTTCAACTCGCACTTGATCGGTTTTTAAAATCCGTTAGCATCCATCATTTGCAAATTTCAAACGACTTATGTGACGTCTTATGACGTATTTATTATAAATATTAATTCTATAAACATTTTTTATGGTAAAAATTACAAAAAATAATACTACAAAAATCATAAAAAGGAAATATTATGTAAAAGCGTGTTCTTCCGGTTCATATTCCGCGATTCGACATTCCATATCATTTGTAACGCATGTTGTTAATCCATCTCCTTACAGTTATTATAACTATAAGGGTCTTGAGCGGTGTTGGCTTAGTGGTAGATACCTCGACTCTCATTCTGAAGGTCGTGGGTTCGAATCCCGGCCGACCGTGCATCAATGGATTTATCTTTAGAAAAATTTATGTGCGCTAATTGACATTGCTCTAACGGTGAAGGAAAACATCGTGATGAAACCCGCGGCTTAGTTGACTTCAGAATGAATTGTTAATCAAAATTTACCACCCACATAATAATTATCTTTGTTCATGTTTAAACTTTTTAAATACAGATAAATTTGGTGAGCTTTTGTCGAGGCCTACCGCACCGTTTCCAGTTATTATCTGGCTCGAAGGACCAAAATTTAGTATTCCTGCCTAGCTGATTGATTAACTGAGGTTTCTTAGAATCAAATGCAAAATGTACAGAGAAAAGATTTATGAATAAAATTACAATTGACAATCTTTCTGTCCTATATCTTATATCTTTAAATGAGCAATTCTTGTATATATATATATATATATATATAATTGAAATCTCGGAATCGGCTCCAACGATTTTCATGAAATTTGGAATCATTTTTAGAAAATGTCATTTTATTCGTGTTTTATCGAAACTTACTTTTTTTATCTGAAAAATATGACTTTTCCTGACTTCTATTGGCGAACTACTAATACTATTTTTTGTGAGCAATAAAGTTATTCCAGCAGATGGCGTTGTTAAGTAACACGAAGTCAATGAGTGTTTGCTTTGAGGTTAGACTAAGTAAAAAAAAAATACCGAGCAAAGCTCCAGGTACTGAAAGTTGGTGGGCGAGAGCAAGCCGCGCTCGCGCCGCACCTCGCGCCGTGGAAGATTTTAGAACCTGTTCGTCTTTGTCAATCCGGTGGTAGACATGCTAGGCCTCGACAACTTTATATTATTGCGGTTAGATAACAATAGGCAATAATTAAGCTCTTGTATAATTTGTTTGCGAAAATAAACGCTCATTAGCGTAAAAACTACGAACACCTGTCTGTAATACGTAATGTTTTTCTTAAAATAGTCGCAGACAATCGGTTCCGTTTCGTTTGTTGAGTCACCATTTGTATCTAAGTCTATAGTTCCAACCAGTAGCGTGGAGTGAAATTTGTTTAAAGGTAAGCCGACATCAATAGCAAAAAAGATTTAAAGTGCGTGTTAAGAGTAAAGGGTACCTGGTGCTCTCTCCATACAAACGTAGTCGACTGTTTTCTCCCTGAATACTGACACTAGACCAAATATTTTTGTTGCATAAAACTTATAACTGCATGCCCCTATGTTTTTTTTTGGGGCATAGTCATGGCAGTTATAGGTTTTATGGCACAAACATGTTGCATTATCCAGGGAGGAAACAATCGACTACGTTTGTATGGAGAGAGCGCCGGTAGCTTTTCACCCCTTTATTTTGCTAAACCATAGATTTAACACGGAAAAAGTCTAAAGTGCTCTTATGCCTAAATCCGTAAAGGAAAGTTGACAGGAATCAGGTTGCATGGACCCCTCGCTACTGGTACCTACTGTTCTGGTAACGGATCGCACCTGGGTAATTCCAAAAAACAGTAATCATACAGTTTATCTTCAGAGAATCGACGTCGAAGACAAATCAAGTACGACCGATTACACTGAGAAATGCCTGACCTGACTGATGTGTAGTATTAATAAAAGGTTCATCTCTAATTTCTCCTTTAGGGGTCGCTTTTCCGAAAATACTTTCTTAATACGTCCTAAAAGGAACCCCCATGCGAAGTTTAAAACTCGTAGCTTCTGTAGTTTTAAATTATTTTCTCGATGAGTCTTTCTAAAGAGAAAAGATTTTTTTGGTTTTTATTCCAGGTTCCGAAACTACAAAACCGATTTTTATAGAATTTCGTAGGTAGGCTAATAAAAATGTATCAACTAACATTTACCCAAACACATAAAAGCTTTCTGTAAGATTAAAAGGTAATTTTATTTTATTTGTATTAGATGGCTAGAAACGGTCCCTAATCTGCTGCCCTAGGTTCAAGCCTACTCAATCACTAGTAGGTATTCATGTCTAGAATGGAAAAATTCTTCAAAATAACTTCATCTCAGCTACATATTCTACTAAAAGCTTTTGAAGATATTTCGGCCGTGACACTAAGAGGCTCAATTTATTATTGTTCCGCCTTATTTTTGTCTCAAACATCGAGTATGTACGAGTGGCTTTTACATAGTTTTGGTAATTTAGGATTGGTTAAAGTTATAGTAAATATATACTTATACATTTAGAAACATGCATGCTTGAAATCATATTAAATTGTCTTGAAAATTAAGTTAGAATGTGTGCCTTCGGAACACGTTCACAAATGAGAAGAAAGCACAAGTAACTCATGAGTTTTTAAGCTATTGCATAGCTTTTATTGCGGGCTTTGAGCGCGGTGACCGAATCAAGAAATTCCGCTAGAAAATAAAAAATAACACCCCCCACTCCGCCTAACATTATTATGTGTATGTTATGATATCTATGTTTAAATATTTCGTTTATAATATCTATTTTACGTAGGTATTTCTTATTATATGTGTTTCTTAAAGTGTGTCTTCAATAAAGTGTTTATCTATCTATCTATCTAACATGTAGTTTTCTTTTTTCTATGATTATGCTCATTTTTTGCATTAATTCGTAAGTATATCATTCGCAAACATCATAAAACTAAGTTCGATTCCGCGTGACTTCGGATCGCGCCCTACCAACAATAAAAATAAGTCACTAGAAACTCATGCTCATATTATAGTAGTTTCTTTTTATTATGTAGAGTTCTAAGAAGGAAAGATATGAAAAACAAAAAGTTCTACGAGTAAAATCTACGAGTAAACTTACCGAGAATAGTTCACCGAAAGATATAACTTTTGAAGCGCCCTTCAGTTCTGGAGGTAACAAACTTTTCCGCGGAGTTTTTCCATATTCGTTTATGATTTCACACAATTCCTTCATCTCTGTACACACTCTGGCTTGGGCTTCTGCTCCTCTGAACTCTGTCATCGAACCGGGGATAGGCCTGGAGAAAAAAAAACCTTTTAGACTTTGCTCTTTGCGCATTTAATAGTAACATAACATTAAGCATTCGCTGTTTTTAAATTTACTCGAACCACACTTCGAACATTTGTCTTCCATTGACGATCCAGTTGGCAGAATGGTCACCATGCCTGACTGCTAAATACAGGGTTGCGGGTTCGATTCCCTCCTTAGGCAAGTATTTATGCTTAGATATTTGTCTGTGGTCTGGTTGTTTCTATGTATTATAAGTATATATTTACAAAATAAAAGTATATAAGTAGTATATCCGTTGTCCAGCACTCATAACACAAGTGTAGTTACTTGGCGATGTATAGAATGTCCTGCAATATTTATTTATTTATTATTATTTATCCCCTTATTCTCGGTAGCCCCTCCATTGATTCAGCTTATGCTCATGTTTGAATTTAAAAAAGTCTATTGACTTCCAATAGTAACTCGTTTTCCAAATTTATACGCTACATGTCTACTATAATATTATAAAGCTGAAGAGTTTGTTTGTTTGAACGCACTAATCTCAGGAACTTCTGGTTCGAATTGAAAAATTATTTTGTGTTGGATAGTCCATTTATCGAGGAAGGCTACTTTTCATTTTGATATTCCCGCGGGATGGAAACTTACGCGGGTGAAACCACGGGGTGCAGCTAGTATTATATAAAGGCTATATAAGCTAACTGCGCGTATTAAGGGTCACTAAAGGGGTTTTTAAGAACCTTGATATTAGTCACAAAATAACAAGAAAATAAATTAATTAATTGTACTTCAGATTGACAATAATGCAAATATTTATTTAAGAGGAAAGGGTACCGAGCGCTCTCTCTATACAAACGTAGTCGACAGTTTTCTCCCAGGATAGTGACACTAGAGCAAATATTGTTGTTGCATAAAACATATAACTTCCATGACAATGCCCGTATGTTTTGTTTTTTTTTATATATTTTTTGTTTTTCATATGGAGATCGTTAGGGGAACGGTTAATCGTGCACCGAAAAAGGTAAAGAGAGTTCGTTCGCGACAGGTTCAATTTTTTTAAGTGAACCGCCTCAAAAGTAACAACGTTGGAGCATTTCAGGTGGGTATCCCGGTAGATTTAGCGGTCACAAAGCCTCACATACCGCAGGGTTAATGGAAGTGCAGTAATTACATTTTGCCTTCGACGTTAATAGTATATTGCGATACAAGTGTGGTAATTTGATCATTGCATAGAGGCGGTTTATGACGCGCGAGAGGAACGCGAGCGCGTTTACAAACTTATAACGTTTTTTTATCACAGTTGTGAATAAAAGAAAAGACTTGTTTAAATAATAAAAAGTTAACAAAATATTTATGTAGGTAACTATGTTTACTATTTTTTTATACAATATAATTTTGTAAATTATACTCCCATGGCAAGGCAGGCAAAATACTTTTAACCTATACAGCCTCGTCTGACAATCAATATTTTTTAAGGTTTTTTTTTTCATTTGTTTTTGCGTTGGGGGTTAACAACAGAATATAATGGTACGAAAAAAAATATATTTATGTAAAAAAAAGAAACTAATTTTTTAATCATTTTTAAAATATTATCACGTAAAATTGTCGTAAACCGACTCTATAGAAAACCATTTTAGTCCATTGGTCTCGAAATTTACCGCGCAAAAAAAACACTCAGTATGCCAAGCTCCCATACTAAATGTCCGGACCCCTTTGACTACTACAGTATTCAATAAATTCTCACACAAAAGAACCTTTTTACAGAATTTTAATTAAACGAACTTTTACGAGTCAATGTCAAAGGACAGATTTCGACAATGAAAAATATGAAAAATCCTTTTAAAAAACATGTATTTGTATTCGAACAGATACGAGCACATTTTGCAAAGCTAGAAATTAAGTTATTTATTTACGATCTAGTTCATTCGAAAGGGTTATGTCTGAGTACCTAGCTCTACACATTTCAAGACAAATAATTCTTCTTTTTCTTGACTTGAATATTGAAATAAATCAAGGTAAATAATATACTATGAAAGAGACTTTGAAAATCCGAGGTTTAAGGTTTAGTTCCACAACAAAAAATAAATAAACTTCGAACAAAATTACCTACTTGTTTGCAAGGAGGTTAGGTTTTTGAAGTCGCTATACGATGATGAACAAAATGAAAAAAATACGTGACTTTAAATGCTTATATCTTTTGTCCATATCTAGTTCAGGAAATACTATCAATTTCATTGTAATCTAGAAAAAGGGAGAATTTTACCTTAATTTTACCTATGCTTTTGACAAAATTATTAAGGACCTTAACAATTGTCAAAGTGTGAAATTAATTGAATTCGTGAAAAATTTAAGATGTTAAAAACTTTTTAAACTCACACGATTTGTATTCATAGTAATTATTTTCCAGGGTCATAATCGCGTATTTTTATTTTTAACCCCCGACGCAAAAACGACGGTGTGTTGTAAGTTTGACGTGTCTCTCTCTCTCTCTCTGTGTGTGTGTGTGGCATCGTAACTCCCGAACGGATGAACCGATTTTGATATAGTTTTTTTTTGTTTGTTATATGTCTTAACTGTTCATCACGACTATATTACAATAGTTATAGTCGCGAGGAGACTCTTACGGTCGAGGTAAGAGAAATAAAAATACGCGATTAAGACCAGGGAAAATGATAACTATTAATTTAAGATGTTTCTCTGATTAAGGCAGTGTTATTCTTCATTTCCTACAGAACTTTTCATCGACGAAATAAAATTAAACTAAATGTATTTCGTCCATTTTAAATCAATCCAGAGTTTATCCGATTTTTTTTTCATGCAAGTCAAGGTAAGAGCGGTTTGCATGTTATTAAACTTCAGCTAAATTGAAGCCAAATGTATTTAACAGATAATATCTATACATATAAAATCCTTTGTCCTGGCTGACTGACGGATCAACGCACAGCCTAAACCGCTGATCGTAGAGACTTGAAACTTGGAGGGTGGGTTCTTTATATGACGTAAGAAAATCGTAACTTAATACAATTTCGGAAAATCCTTTCTTATTACCCGATAAGAAAGGATTTTCCGAAATTTTACTCCTATAGGGGTGAAAAAGGGGGTAAAGTTTGTAAGGGATAACAAGATTCTTGGTCCATTTTCGACTTTTACGTGGATGAAGTTGCGCTTCTGCCCGCAACTTCATCCGCGTAAAAGTCGAAAGTTTAAAATAAAATTATATTTTAATAAACAAGGTTGATCTTATTTAATCAGTTTGACACTTTCGACAGTTACCTTATCTTTAAGGTCTTAAAACCATTTATTTTTTGCTATGAAATCAACCTTAGCGTAGTTTTAGGATTCCGTACCCAAAGGGTAAAATCGAAACCCATTTACAAGACTCCACTATCCGTCTGTATGTCTGTCACCAGGCTGTATCTCATGAACCGTGATAGCTAGACAATTTAAATTTTTACAGATGATGTGTTTCTGTTGCCGCTATAACAAAAAACTCTTATTTTCAAACTGACACGATTTGTATTCGTAATAATTATTTCCATTTAAGACCCGGGAAAATAATTACTACGAAACTCTTTGTACGTGAGTCCGACTGGCGCTTGACCGGTTTTGTTAACTTACTTGCCATATTCGTCCTTTGAAAACGTTGGTTTGTGATTCTTATCGAAGTGTCCACTGAACGCTGTCACTTTTTGTAAATCGCTGTGTGATTGTGCTTTTGTGTCGAACGCTGAAATGAGATCGGTCAGTGATGAACTCTGAAACAAAATATACAAATTACAATCGACCAATAGATAATCATGAATAATAATACCTATGATTTTTTATATATTTTTTTTTTTAAGAAAAAATGCGTCTTCAAAAATTGCAACTGAGACGAGACTCGAACTCGCATCCCTTGAATACCGTTCAAGTGTGCTTACCAATTACGCCACTCAGTCAAGTACCATCATAGTTAATATGAATTTTCATTACATATAACTCGAATGTTAACCATCTAGTAAACGTATCCGAGAAGAGATGGCACATTTTCAAGACGCATTTTTCCTTAAAAAATAATAATAATACCTATGTTTTAATATTGTATGTTCGAAATGAGTAATCTGTTGAACCAGTTGGCACAGTGGTCACCATGCCGGACTGCCAAACACAGGGTTGCGGGTTCGATTTCCGCCTCAGACAAGTATTAATGCTTAGATATGCTTAGAGCGGTATTGGCTTAGTGGTAGATACCTCGACTTTCATTCTGAAGGTCGTGGGTTCGAATCCCGGCCGGCTGTGCACCAATGTATTTTTCTTAAGAAAAAATTATGTGCGCTAATTTGACATTGCTCTTACGGTGAAGGAAAACATCGTGATAAAACCCGCGGCTTAGTTGGCTCCAGAAGTATTGACAAGTTCTCTCCTCTGGAAATGATCGACTAAGCTAAGAGGGTAGTAGGTGCTGGGCAAGCCTACTCCATCCTCACGCAAAAAAGGACCCAATTAAAAAGGGTCTAATTGCAGAAAAACAGTCCGTACAAGTATGCTTAGATATTTGTCTATGGTCTGGTGGTTTCTATGTATTATAAGTACATATTTACAAAAGAAAGGTATATAAGTAGTATTAAATATCCGTAAGTAGCTCCGTCGCGAACAATATTATAACGATCGATTTTTAAATCTTAAGTCTGCTTTTGCCACACAAATAATAAAACATACATTTAGTTTCTGCACTAAACACGATTGCAAAAATGTCTTCACATTCAGCGACTCCATTATAATACAGCTTTAGGTTTCGCTATCTAATGGACTTGGCATCGTTCAGGTGACAGTTACATAAATAAAACATTATACAGGGTTATTGGTAATTAAAGGTACAGTCGGCTGCATCCTCAGCCCTCGGTAGAGTTCGAAAATTACTATTGGAATGTTTACATTCTAATAATCTTTGTTTGATTAATTGATGAGGCAGAAGACTTTAAACTTCAACTAAAGCAGGTGCCTAGAATCTTGCTTGTGTTGGAAAAATTCTTATAACAGCCGTTTTGGAGCTCTAAGGTGGGTCTGCAATTGTGCAACCGACCGTATCTATAAGAAAGCGGTTAAGCGCTACTACAATCAACTTTTGTTCTACGACTTGTAAAAATTCAAACTGAGGTTATGAGAATAGGCAGCCTGTCTAGAGCGGAGCTCGGAACAAGGTAGCTGAGCGGTGTTTTACCAATAGAATAATGCACAGTGAACAGGCAATACCTATTTATTTTTAGGGTTCCGTATCTCGAAAGGAAAAGAAAGAACCCTTATAGGATCACTTTGTTGTCCGTCCGACCGTCTGTCTGTCTGTCAAGACCCTTTTTCTGAGGAACGCGTGGAGGTATCAAGCTGGAATTTATACCAAATATTAAAGTCTACTGTTCCTTAGAGTTGTGAAAAAATCAAACTTCTAAGCCAACGTAATCAAAAGATACAGCTGTTTATGCCGCAATTTTTTAAGATTTATCGACTGTTCTAAGTCTGAATTAACTCTACTTAAAAAAAAAGCAGTTGATTTCCAAATATACATAATCTCAAAATTTTCTAATTTGAAAACGTCGTACAACAAAAGTTGATTGGTTAGGTGCACAGAAATAGCTCTCAACCACTTTCTTAAATAATTACCAATAACCCTGTATAGGTATAGAGATAGACGGACAGACAATAGACGCAATTTACGTCTTTTAATATAGATAGATGTAGGTATATTCAATGGCGAAACATTGTTGCTACTCGATTTATTTTACAAAAGAAAATTTAAGTGTTATATCGTTTATAATACGACGGGGTATAAAAAAAGCTATTTAATGTGAATGTTAAAAAAGCGGTGATGGTTTAGTGGTTACTTTCATTTCGAAGGTCGTGGGTTCGAATCCCATTCGGTCGTGTAACAATGGATTTTAAGGGTATTTTAAAGAACCATGTCTAAAACAAAGAACTCGGATTTGGAGCCAAAAAAGCCGCGGCTCTTCACGATGTTTTCCATCACCGTAAAAGCATGCAATGTTCGCCAACGAGTGTGGATATTGATCATTGCATCTCGGCATTTTGAACACGCTCACGTTCCGCTCACGCGTCATAAACCGCCTCTATGCAATGATCAATTTACCACACTTATATCGTAATGTACTATAATATAATTAGTACACAAGAAACAAACAAAATAGATAGGTACCTAAACATTATAAAATTATTACTATGAAAGTCTAACCCCTGTTACGTTTATTAGTATTATTTTACTTACCTAAATTCAATTTGCTTGTGAATTTTAATTTAGGCACGCGATAATCTTCTAGATTACGATTTAAAGCGCGAATTAGTTAGAGTAAGAGCCAGTCGAGAGAATTACAAAACTTTTAATTTTTAACATCGTCGTTTGTAAAACTTTAGCGTACGTTTTAAAACTTCCTTATTACTATAGTTTTAATTTAAATCTTTTGTTGCCAGTAAAGTTCTTAACACAAGATTAAATGACGGAAAAGATACCCTTTGTGTTGAGCGACTCATGTAAAAAAATGAAATATAAATCCTTTAACAAATAATAAGTTTTATAAATCTGAAAGTTTGTTTATTTATTTGTATTTTCCCTCTTTAAGAAAAACGGACTGGACCGATTTCGAAAAAAAGCATTGTAAATCTTAAAATTTTTCCAAAGTAATTAGTTACCAAAGTAGTCCTGAACAGCTGAACCGATTTTTATGAATTTTTTAATGTTTATTCGTAATATCTGAAAATCCACCAACATCTATTGTTTTTCCTTTTTTTGTATCAGGCGAAACAACACAGGTTTTTTTAAAAGCTTTTATTTAACTTGCAGTGTATGTATGTATGTTTGTATGTATGTTTGTATGTATGTTTGTATGTATGTTTGTATGTATGTTTGTATGTATGTTTGTATGTATGTTTGTATGTATGTTTGTATGTATGTTTGTATGTATGTTTGTATGTATGTTTGTATGTATGTTTGTATGTATGTTTGTATGTATGTTTGTATGTATGTTTGTATGTATGTTTGTATGTATGTTTGTATGTATGTTTGTATGTATGTTTGTATGTATGTTTGTATGTATGTTTGTATGTATGTTTGTATGTATGTTTGTATGTATGTTTGTATGTATGTTTGTATGTATGTTTGTATGTATGTTTGTATGTATGTTTGTATGTATGTTTGTATGTATGTTTGTATGTATGTTTTAATGTATGTTTGTTCGGGTGAAATCTTGAAACTTATTTCAATATTTGTTTGTTACCTCTACACGATCAACCCGACTGGACTAGGCAGGATTGATTTCAATAAAAATCGGTATAGTGGTAGTTTGTTCCCGCAGGATCAGGACTAACGCTTGCCAAACCGCGGGGCGCAGCTAGTCAGAAATAAACGCGGCAAAAACCAAGTAGGTATACGTGGTATTCCTACTATACTATAGTAAGTAGGTACTACAGTTACAGTAAGCAGGTATCTATAGCATAAGAGACTGTAGATGCCTGCCTAACTGTAGAAATGTACAGTCGGCTGCATAATTGCAGCCCCCGGTAGACTTCGAAAATGAGTATTAATGAAAAGATTGCATTCTAATAATTTTTGTTTGATAAATTGATGAGTTAGAAGACTTTAAACTTCAACTAAAGCAGGTCTCTAGAATCTTGCTTGTGTTAAAAACATTTTTATAGCAGCCGTTTTAGAGCTCTACGGTGGGTTTGCAATTATGCATCCAACCGTACTATAATACTTTTGGCTTGTTAAATGGCTTTTACATCGAATCTAGACGATATATACAGCGTCAGCAACTCTTTAATACATGCTATTTAGAACGCTGTAGTTTTTTGGAATATGTATTAAGCCCTAAACTGCGTTACGCGGGCGCACGGGCGGTTTCTATACAAAATTGCCCGTGCGGGCGCCCCTGTCACGGGGCATTTTGTGCGAAACCGCCCGTGCGCCCGGGTAACGCAGTTTCAAGCCTTAGATGGAGTAGATTTGACCAGCATCTATACCATCCTCTCAGCTTAGTCGATCGTATCCAAAGAAAAAATTTCGTCAATACGTCTGGAGCCAACTAAGCCGCGGATGTTATCACGATATTTTCCTTCACCGTAAAAGCAATGTCAATTAGCGCACATAAACCCATTGGTGCGCAGTCGGTCAGAATTCGAACCCACGACCTTCGGAATGAAACTCGAGGTATCTACCAATACAATAGGCACAAATTTTCGCGGTATACACGCAACAAATAACCGTAGTAGGTATGTATGTATGTATACGGGCTTTTTTCCGCAACTAGACTCTTTTTAATCGGGTCCTTTTTACGTGAGGATGGAGTAGGCTTGCCCAGCACCTACTACCCTCTCAGCTTAGTCGACCGTGTCCAGAGGAGAGAACTTGTCAATACTTCTGGAGCCTACTAAGCCGCGGGTTTCATTACGATGTTTTCCTTCACCGTAAGAGCAATGTCAATTAGCGCACATAATTTTTTCTTATGAAAAATCCATTGGTGCACGGCCGGCTGAGATTCGAATCGTAGTAGGTACGTATGACGACGATATAGTTACGCAATCAGAATAAAATTTGTTAAAAAAAAATCAAACGTCATCTTGAATTAAAACACTATTAATCACCCCAAATCCTTGGCCGAATTCAACTAAATTTAAATAAATGGCTAGACACAAAAATGCAACTTTCATTCAGTATATTTTTATTTGGCACTGTTTTATTGTGTTTCTGGCATTTATTACTGAATATCGGACGACATGTTGGATTTTATTAGAGTTCCGTACCCCAACAGGTAAAACGGCAAGAGTTTCTTGTGCCTTCTTCTCATTGGTGGGCGCGTTCCGAAGGCACACATCCTAACTTAGTTTTTAAGACGATTTCAAGTGGTCTATGTACAATTGTATTAAGCATCCAAAGAAACAAAAAAAATTGATTTGATTTGAATCCTTAATATGATCATTCCGTCTGCATTCCGAATGTCAGTTTGTCTATCAAAAAAGTTTTGACGTGATAAATTGATGGAACACCTGCATTCACAAAAAAGATGACGTCATGCGTCCCGTTCCGGGAACGCGTCATGTTATTGACTAGGTAACCATGGCAACGTATTATCGTTGCTGTTGCCACATGATTAAATAAGAACCAGGATTGTAAGGTTTCATACAACGCTCTGTGATAAATACACTACTACAAGCTTGACGCGCGTGTGTGCGTGTCTAGACTTGTGTTATGATGACGAGTGACAAATAGAAGACTTATTTAAAGGAAAAATATATATAAAGGGGAAAAAAGGGAAAAAAATTATAGAGATAAAACTAACTAAATTTTTCATCGTTTTCTTATGACGTTATCACTTAAAATTATTATCCGTAAACCGCCTTTACAGCGTCTGGAATATCTTAGATGTTCGGTATGAAAAAAGTTATGAATTTGGAAAATATAATAATCACTACATAGTATAAAACAAAGTAGCTTCTCGCTGCCTGTTCTTAAGTTTGCTTAGACCTTTAAAACTACGCAACGGATTTTGATGCAGTTTTTTTTAATAGATAGAGTGATTCAAAAGGAAGGTATTGGTACATAAAACAAAACAACCATGGATACGAAGTCGCGGACAACAGCTAGTTCACCATAAATTATCGAAAATGTTATTTGGTGGTATGAAACCATTAATAGACGCCTTTCAAAATTAAACAATAAGGACTTGTATACGGAACCTTCTGAGCGCGAATCCGACTCTCACTTGACCATTTTTTTATTATAGTTTTCTCCAGAATATAATGTTCTATTGGAAATTTAATAACGAGTAGTTTTTTTTTTGAAATTGTTTATGACGAGTGCAGTGACCTTTTTGGCATTGGTTTTCTAGCGCAGATAATAGGATCCACATTTTCATGGGCCTTCAGGGCTTATATCCTATACTATAAGAGATAGCGAAAAATGGTAATAGGATTAGCGTGCCCGATTTTGCCAAAAACTAAACTACCTACATCATTCGATTTTTGAAAAAGTTATTGATTTTGCAAAAAAAAATATCATGAATGTTTTTTTTTACCAATCGATAGTGTTGCTGATATAGATTAATTCCTGGAAGCAAACATAGTATGCCAATCAAAGGAAATAGCTCCTTTTGTAGTTTTCTACAACCCTAAAGGCACATGTAAATAATTCACACTGTATATTTCGTGTTAGATAATAGATTAATTCCTGGAAGCAAACATAGTATGGCAAATCAAAGGAAATAGCTCCTTTTGTAGTTTTCTACAACCCTAAAGGCACATGTAAATAATTCACACTGTATATTTCGAGTTAGTTATAGAAAAATTTGCAAAATATTCAAGTACTCAATACCTGTCTACGACGCAGAACGTAAACAAATAATTGTGGTGGTTTGGAAAGGGTACCGGCGCTCTCTCCAAACAACGTAGTCGACTGTTTCCTCCCTGGATAATGACAATAGCACAAATATTTTTGAGCCATAAAACCTACAACTGCCATGACATTAATTTTCTAATAATCATAGAAATCAAAATTTAATAAACAAAAACAAGAAACAAAACATGGGCATGGTCATGGCAGTTATAAGTTTCATGCAACAAAAATATTTGCTCTAGTATCATTATCCAGGGAGAAAACAGTCGACTACGTTTGTATGGAGAGAATCCCCGGTACCCTTCTATGCGTTGTCTGGTCACTATAACATAAACCTAGTTGCCTAGCTTGGGGCTAGATGGCGCTGTGTGTAATGTATACTATAATATTTATATAATGCCAACTTTATTTACTCTTAAACGTTCTCCATTTACGTATTAATAAGAACCTGTTTATTGATATAAGGTTTTATCAATATTTGTGAATTGGCGTAAACTTTTCAAATTAAATTTATCGAAAAAATATGTGATCGAACTTTGACGTCGACCTTTGTTTAACCCAGATGTTTTCAGATTTCAAATATGAAGTTTATACGAATATATGCTGTACCAATTCTACGACGAATTCACAACCATCAGATTCATACCTTTAAACGCATAAATCCTAGGCAATAGTGCCTCGGCTCTGAATTCGAATGTATTTTGCATAGTCAATATGGTCCAGTAGAAAAAAATCATAGTTAAAAATTTCGTTTCTAAGCCTTTCCAAATTTAATTATAAAAAATACCAAGACTGCATTGGTGCAAAGGTTAAACAAGCAATGGTGCATTGGTGAATAAATTAAAACTACATTATAAGTAGTTATTATTTCATTTATGTTATATAATTTTAAGATTTACTTTTTAATGTATTTATTTTTATGAGGTAGGTACCTTTTTATTTTTTGCCCCTGTCCCATATCACTGGGGGCCCAGTGAAATGGGACCTTTGAAAGGCATGCGCTTAGCTGAAGCGCACACGTAGAGGCCCCATACAATAACAAGTTTAATAGAAAAGTATGATGCGAGCACAAAACCGTCGCGGTTATCCCTGTCTTCACTATAATATAGTGAAGACTGTCCTTGGACAACCTCCAGTTTAGATTGACTACATTATATGGTATTGATTAACTACAGGAGAAAACTACTTGAGCTACTGTGATGGGATGGTAATGGACTGGATACTGGGAAACTATAGTAATATAATTATTTTTTATTGTTATAGAATATTTGATTGATTAACACTATCGATAAGTGGTATACTTACATTAATTGTGCTACCTATTTTGTAACTCTGAGTCGCTTGAAATAAATAATTACAGTTATAGGCGAAAGACATGCTTTTGGCTCCTATTTATGCCTTAATTAAACTATCACGAACGTTAATGGAAGAAATAATTCCTAGAAAGCATACCATGATTTGCGCAGGGACTGGCTCTAATTAAATTTACCCAGATTTATGTTAGCCAGATTGCGTGCACCTGTCTTTGGATTAAATCATGGCGCATTCCTGCAATCTGACGTCATTCGGGAAGTTATGGATGACGTTTGAACGGGAGAGTACGAGAGGTGAATGTATTTTTTCTTTGTTCATTCAAGTCAGTAGAACTAAAAATAAGCTTGTTTTTACGTAGCTCCCGATACGATATTGAGATAAAACTGTCGTTGAGTTATGAGTTTTGACACTATAGACTTGCTCTGTTCATTTCATTGCACGAATTAATTGACGTATGTCACTGAAGAGGAAAACAAATTTAATTCATGGGTATGTGGCGATACTTCACATCTCCACCAACAGATGGAGCCACTAAGCCGATCGTTGATCCTAGATCGCGCAAGCGATGTTTTTCTGAAGATAAGCTCCAACGAAATACAAGTTCCAACGAAATATCGCTGGGCCGCGGCCTACCGGGTATAAAACCAGCCCGATGGAAGACCTTCCCTTTGGAGGTACACACCACCTCGGACCCCCAAACTAGTGACTCCGACGTGATCCTCCAAAAACTGCCCCTTCAAACTTTATTGATCGAACGCCTAAAAGCAAAGCTGTTCTAATTTAGTTTGTCCTTATATTATTATGTAGCTATGTTTGTTGATACTCTTCCACTAGACGTATTTTACTACCGATCTGAACAAAACTTGTAAGGCTTTATGATTTTGTTTTTTTTTGCCGTGGCGGATTTCGAATTAGAGAAGTACTTGGGATTTCTATGATTCTTTTTGGATTTGAAAACTAGTTTTAATAGTACCAAAAAAGTTAGTGCTTGGTATGTCTATGATTGTCAGCAGAATGACTAGTTTATATGCGACTCTGTTTTTCAATTTTAAAGATTTTTAAAGAACCTTAGAGAATGTTAAGGGCTACTATTTATATTGATCTTAAACCCGAACGAAACCGCAGGACACATTTACTATGGATATAAGTATGCGTAATTAGGCGCGCATGAACGCATAAACAACTTACGCGTAATTCAAGAAGCAAAGTTCGGAAACTAAAAAAATACGATGAAGCTTATTTAAAAATAAAATAGATATTTCGTAAAAATGACGATATTCGGGCATGGATGGAATAACATTCCAAACGTTTCGAAAATAGCTCAATATTTGTCATAGCGTCTGAACGACAGACGTATGAGTTATGGGTTGGCTACACGCCTGCGTGTGCGCATCGCAACCTTGCGCTTCTCACTCGTTATATTTGACTGATTACTGTTTTGACGTTTCAAGTGACTCACTTCCGTCTTTGTCTTTCAGATTTTGAATAATTTACTAACGTCAAAATTATGTGCACTTTTATTGTCGTTTTGAGAATCAAGGAGAATTGTAAATGTTGCAGTCAGAAGGTCAATTCCCGTAAATAACATTGTTACAATTACATTGCAATATCATAAATCACTTTGCAATATCATAAATTACATTGCAATATCATAAATTACATTGCAATATCAGCACCCACAAAAAATACCCTCAACAACAAAAAATACCGTCAGCTTTTGGTATTCTTTAGAATATTGTTTTTGTAATCAAAATGTTATTGCAATGTAATTTGAATAATTTTATTTCCGATAATTGGCCTTCAGAACTCTTAATGAAAGTTGGTGGAAAGTAGGTGATTTTGACCAAAAATAGAAGTTTTGATCGGTTTATAGTACTACCAGATTAATTATATATTATAATAAATTTTATCACTTATTTTTAGATATAGATATAATACATTTGTATTTTATGTACTAAGTATTTGATTTTATAACAATTTGCCTCTTACTTTCTTTAACTTGTTGCTTGGAAAAGATCACTCTTTGTTTCACTTAAATAATTTAAGTTTATTTTATTCATTGTAATTTCATTTATTTTTAGGATTCCTTACCTCAAAAGGTAAAAAATAACTCTTATGAGATCACTTTCTTGTCCGTCTGTCTGTCTGTTGGATTTATAATTTTTCAGTTATAACGGTCGCACCAAAGGTTTCCCTCGACGTTTATTAATTTTGGGAAGGGCTGTGTTTACTTGTTCATCAGTGTACGACTGTACGTCCTTTGGCATAATAATATAGTGATTTATAACTTCAATAAATTTACAATAAATTTCTACCTAATTTTTATTCTTGTTATTTTGTGCATGGTTCTGGTACTAGGGATGTTTAATTACTCTACACATCTTCTCTGTCCAAATTCACCCATTCAAAAGAGACCTCACTGCGGTTCGAAACGACCCCATTACAAAAAGTTCTTGGGAGATTCATATGAACCCATTCAAAACGAGCTATTAGGCGATTCACACCGCGGTCCGAACCACTCGCGGTGCGAATCGACTAATGACCCAAAATTTTAAAGGTTGGTAAACTTTCAATAGTTTTAACATTTATTAATTTATTTTATTTATAGGATAATCGTAGAATTTTGTCAAGATATAGGATTAAAAGGCAATCTACCCATATCCGCTAGGGCTTCAAAGAAGTAGGTTAAGCGTTTGACAGATCTAGGACAAAAATATACATAAAACTTACAAGTTGGTAAAGTTAAAATAGGTAGGTATATTGCTAGCACGTTTTTTATAAGTAGGTACTAAAGTTTTGCTAATGACTTATTGACTTGTACGTCTGTACGTATATACGGTGTAACAAGTTGGGTGGATCATCGGTTGCTGGGGGGCGGGGGACCTCAGTACCTATCGATTGAACCCCCTTGTATGTTCTGCAATATTTAGCGGTTTAAAAGTTATTTGAACTTTAGTGAAATTGTAGTCTAAATCAAATTTCAGCCTGAACTTGGCAATTACAGCCAAACTTTCAGTTCTGCGATTCTGCCTTTTTTATTGGACCTTTTGTACCCTTACACCAATCAGAGCTATCTTTTAAACTACTGGTTTTCATAAAGAATAAACCTTGAAAGTTTCATTTGACTAGGCATCATGTTGGAAAATGTACACGATAGTCCAAAATTGCAAGTAATTTGAAAAATGATAATAATATGTACGAGAATTGGCCTTTTGAACACAACAATATGTTATGCAATATGTTTAATGAAACAAATATTTGTTCGGCGGCGGGAATCGAACCCAGAACCTTCTGCATCGCAGGCTGATGTACGTCTACAGCGCCACAAAGTTCGTCTAAAATCCGCTGTTGAAATCATTCGTTACAAAAAAATCAGTAACATACCAAGACAACTAATCTCACAAGCGTAAAGATTTTTGGCGCCATTTTTAAAACAATGGAACACACATTTGGCATTCTTACAGATCGCTACACAAACAAAATAAACCGTTCCCTTGGAAATTAAAGGTCAAGCTACAGTGTTAAAACCATTGCAGACTTTATACTTTTAGTCGGTCGATTCGTTTGAGACAGTTCACATTTAATTACAGAAAATAATAAAACTATTTTTTTAACAGCAGGGCAAGCATGGGCCGACGATAAATTATGTCCACCCGTTATGTCCTCTGTCAAGGAAGAAAATTATTTTGTCCACCTGCCAAAGAATGGCAAAAGGGGAAAGGATAAATATATCCCCATTTGACATAATACGTGGACATCTATTCCCTGCCTATAGCATGGGGACATATCAATAGAGTAAAATTAAATCAAACAAATTACATTGACAAGAATGACAAGAACAGATGTATGTTCCAAAACTTGCAGAAAGTTATTTTTGACAGCCTTTATAAAACTAAACTTCTCTTGATTTACTAAAGGTTAAAATATTAAATTCAAACTTTTCAATCATGGCCTGACCATCTTAGGGCCTAAAATTTAGCATACATGTAATTACAAATTCTTGTCCTCAAAGACAGAAAAAAATGTTTAGATAGGCGGATTTCGGTTTTGATTCAATGCCGTTATAATCAAGGGTGTTTAACTATTCTGTATTATTATTTGTGTAGCTAGAGTTGCGATTTTAGCGAATAGGTACATATTTTTGGTCTGCTAACTATACTTTAAAAGTTTATGGAGGCATGAGATATAAAATAACTAGCTATTGCCCGCGACTTCGTCCGCGTAGAAATAGTAGATTTTGCGACTATAATTTGAGATTTAAACTATCCTATCTCTCAAGTTGGATCGAACTGCACATGGTGTGCGAATTTTATTATAATCGGTTAAGTGGTTTAGGAGTCCATTGAGGACAAACATTGTGACACGAGATTTATATATATTAAGATATTAACAATTTTTTTAACGTGATAAAATCTAGTTAATTTGGTGGAACACCCGTATTCACAAAAAAGTGTCAAAGTGTCAATTTAGAGGCATGAGATCAACCCATACAGACTCTAGCTAGGTAAGCTAAGCTAATATACGATCGTCATCGAACCATCGACCAATAGAAAGTCGGTAGTGTATATCTGCCCTTAGTCACAGAATCACTGCATTCTAACGTGCATTATAAACATTATGAAGCCATACCCGTGACCGCCGCTGGATAGCATCATCGCCAGGTATCGTAAGGAAATTCCCGCTCATTTCCACCACTTTGTTCAGTAAGAAAAACACAAAACACTGCTCTTTGCACTGTTATAAATAGACGGAGTTTTTGAATCGAACCGTGCGTACGCGGCTGTGAAACGAAACGGAATGGCCACAAACGTATTATAACGTTTAATTTTATGAATGGATAGTATGATGACGTTTTAAATATCCCCTCTCGTGGTTGTGGCGTAGTGGCTAGTTGTGTTTATTCTGTGGTATTGTGACGTCATTGTCTGCGTTCCAATTGTTGATAGAATGTGAAGAATTAGATAAACAAGACGAAGAATAGTTTTTTGGGATAGGTATGTAGTCAAATCATGTAGGTTAGTATATTTTTACGATATTGGACGAGTAAAAGTGATTGGTTATTTGTTTTAGTGAAATAGGGTTTTAAGTTAAAACTGGGTCAGTATACGGTGACCCAGATCAAATATAACTAAAATAAACTGAAATACCAGCATTTAAAACTCTACGAGTTTACACTTGTAAAGTGTGTATTTACGAAACCTTCATAAATTCAGATCCCATGGAAATATTAGGATAAAAGTAATCTTACTTCCAAGGACCTTATTATAAAGATTTATCAAAATTGGTCCTGTAGTTTCGGAGCCAGCCTACTCATGTGCTTAAACAAACAAGTTTTGTTCTAAGACTTTTGGAAATTCGATCATTTTTTTGAAAATTTTGAAGTTATGTTCGGACAAGGAGAGGTCATTTAAATTAAGATTATACTTATTTTTAAAACTTTTATTTAACTTTCAATGTATGTATGTATGTCTGTTCGGTTGGAATCTTGCAACTTAATTTTGATCCAATTCCTGGTTATTTAAGTTTCATTTACTGTTCTAAGTCTGAACGACCTTTGCTTAAAAAAAAGTCACTTGATTTTAGAATTTACTTAGCCTAAAAAATTTCATGAAAATAAATAATAAATAAATGTTACAGGACATTCCACAAATCGCCATCTAGCCGCAAGCTAAGTAACTAGACTTGTGTTATGGGTACTAGACAACAGATATACCACTTATATACGTTCCTTTTGTAAATATATACTTATAATACATAGAAACAACCAGACCACAGACAAATATCTAAGCATAAACACTTGTCTGAAGCGAGAATTGAACCCACAACCCTGTGTTTGACATTCCGGCATGGTGACCATTGTGCCAACTGGGTCGTAAATGAAAATGTTAACTGAAGCTCAGCCCACGCACATAAAATAATGAAATCATAAAGTAATAGGTAATTAAAGTTACTAATACTAAGTACCTAAATAAACCACAAACATTACTAAGATTGTAAAAAAACCTGTGAATCGGATGTGGAATGACTGTTTACAATAATTTCTGCGTAGGTATAATAATTTTTATCGTTTCCTTCCCACATTTAATGACGTTTTTCTTTCGTGGTTATTCTGGTTATGTTACTCAAAATATCTTTAAACTCCATTAAATCAACGGATTTAGATTCTGAATCATATTTCTTAGATTTTACAATCAATGCGACGGGATTCCTTCAGTCATATTCGAAACTATAGTTATTAAATATAAATTTTAGTGACTTCTATGGCGCAGAAGGTTGCGTGTTCGATTCCCACCACAAACAAATATTTTTGTCGTACATATTTATTTCTGGTCTATAAGTATTAAAAAATAAAAGTAAAAAAACGTGTGGCACTCGGGGACTGCCGCGGTAAAGCTATTGCATCGTGCGAGCTTCGTACAGTCATACCATATACATACACGTTAAGCGAACGCTCGGGCCAGCTACATGATAGGCAGAGTGGGGGTGTTAGGCTTTGTTTTCGTTACGGAGTTTCTTGATTCGGTCGCCGCGCTCAAAGCCCGCTATAAAAGCTATGCAATAGCTTAATAAAACATCCATATAAAACAAATATTTATATTTAAATTATTATTAATGACACCTGGCACCAGAAGCCGTTGGAGACAGATCATCCGATCCCAATGCAGACCACCCAATGCTGACCACAATCCTCAGTCATGACCATGAGGGACCGATTACAGAGAGAGAGAATGGCACCTAAGACCACTTTAGCAACCAAGATTCAATACTGACAGAAATAAATAAAAAACGTGGCACACATAACACAAGTCTAGTTACTTAGCTTGGGGCTAGATGGCGATGTGTGGAATGTCCTGCAATATTGATCAATATTTATTATTTACTAGCTGCGCCCCGCGGTTTCACCCGCGTAAGTCCCGATCCCGTAGGAATTCGATTTTTTTCTCGCCTTTTAAACCTTCCCTAGACCTCTACGAACATTTCAAGACTAA
Source organism: Idaea straminata (assembly GCA_951213275.1). Taxonomy (NCBI): domain Eukaryota; kingdom Metazoa; phylum Arthropoda; class Insecta; order Lepidoptera; family Geometridae; genus Idaea; species Idaea straminata. The sequence goes on from OX577861.1 coordinate 11,506,248, forward strand.
GATAAGATAAATCCGTTCAGCCGTTCTCGAGTTTTAGTGAGACTAACGAACAGCAATTCATTTTTATATATAAGATTTATTCCAAAACAGAGACGGATTAATTCTATCTTTTCCATTTTGATAACTGTGTACTGGGCCCACACTAGTTCAGTATGCGCGCGCATCTATGTGCGGGCGCATACTGCGTGTGTGATGCTGCCGCCCGCCCGCGCCACCCACCTCCGCGTTTTCTCCCATCCCGGACCTTGCCATTGAAGCGTATCTATGTTTGTGAGTGTAGGAATGTAACGGAATAATTATGAAACTTCTTGAGAATGTTTATGAATTTCAGCTGTAAGTAATTTGCATCCGTGAGTCATTCGCTTGATCTCTGAGTTTGGAATTTTGAGTAGGTTTTAATGTTTTGCATACCTACCTTGAATACCGATTTGTAGATCCGGCTCGAAGGACCAAAACAAAGAGTTTTAGCAGGCCCTGATTAAGGAAATAGATATTTGATGTGTAGTTGTATAGTTAGTGTTTAATTAATCACCTTAGTGGTTTAATTATGCTACTTAAAATAAATCTATAAATATGACGACCCAGTTGGCACAATGGTCACCATGCCGGACTGCCAAACACAGGGTTGCGGGTTCGATTCCCACCTCAGACATGTATTTATGCTTAGATATTTGTTTGTGGTCTGGTTGTTTCTCTGTATTATAAGTATATATTTACAAAAGAAAAGTATATAAGTAGTATATCCGTTGTCTAGCACCAATAACACAAGTCTAGTTACTTAGCTTGGGGCTAGAAGATGGCGATGTGTGGATTGTCCTGCAATATTTATTTATTTATTATTTATTTATTTATAAATATAAATTCAAAGTCCTGACTGATATTTCAACGCACAGTTCAAACCAATGGATGGATTGGCCTAAAATTTGACATACCTACAAGTCAAAATATGAGCCCAACGAGTGTATAAGCATTTTCGTCAGCATTTTCTTTTCCTAGAACAAATAATAAATTAAAACGAAAACGAAATATATTTGAAATACGGATATTTATTTATTTTTTTCATAAAAATTTTAAATTCAATAATGTGTTTAAACATGTAACATTTACATATATGCATTTATACAAAGAAATATGCAATGTTAGTGATATTTTTTTTAATACTATTAATTGGAGCGTAACAGATAGTAACGACGAAGACTGAAGAATTTCCGTTCAGCTGATAATCGCAGATATCAATTTGAAGGCAAATAAAAAGTGTAGGTACCAGTAGCGAGCGGTTTCAGGTATAGGTGCCTTCCTAAACCAGAGAGGTCTCCATATTTTATGGTGGTTTATCGGCTAACCCTCAAATAATTTCAGTTTTCGCTAGTGATGCAAAATATACTTATCGTTTTTAAGAACGATTTTTAAAACGAGGTTTTGTATAATATAATAGCGCCATCTCTAATTGCTCTCTACAAACTTCGTCGAGTTTTTACTAGTCTTTAGTTTTTTATTACCAAAATGGTGCTGCCACCTACCTAGGCTATATAACTGATACTTTTTTATTTGAGTCTAATATTTATGCTGTTACTTCTTTTTTATAAACAAATAAACTTACATTATGACCTCAATTCGAGTGTCATTTCTTAGTAGGTTTTTAATAAATTAAAGAACGATATGAATAATGAGCGATTTTGCATCACATATTCCAACATCGATGTTTTTAATAAACGATTATTGCATCTCTGCTCCTCGCTACTGATAAGTACCTATTTCTGTCTTCAAATAGACTGACTATCGATTGATAAAAAATCCTGTAATCAACGTCCACTATAACAATTATGAATGAAACGATCACAATATACACTTACAAGTAATGATTACCAAGTATTGTCAAACGGTAAGGATGTGAACAAGTATTTTTGTTTGATGATAATATTATGCTTAGTGAACACTGTGCGTTATCATTTAAACTAAAGCTTCGCTTTCACTATAATCTATTTCAAAATCAGATACAATTTTCGAATTATGAGCTACACCGAAAATATCATTTCCCATTAGACTATCACTTTCTCGTAAACGCATATCGAACCTTTCTGACACGACAAGAAGGCGGTAATTAAGAACTGTTTGCATAAGATTGTACTTAAACAAATTTAGCTACATTCTAGCTAACTGCATTTAACGGGTAATCTAAAACTATAGAATATTCTTTAACAAATTTAGCTACACTCTAGCTAAATGCATAAAACGGGTAATCCAAAATTAAAGATTGTGCTCAAACAAATTTAGCTACATTCTAGCTAAATGCATTTAACGGGTTGAATTAAATTTTATTTCAATAATTACAATGTTAATGTTATTCAATCAGTTTTATAGTTTGACAGTTGGGTAATTACGGTTATGTTGTTCAAGCCAACATAATGGAGGCCGAAACTTAACGTTTGATTTCGGTGTAGCCCTAATTTATCTCTGATTTTGAAATAAACTATATCCAGCATACACGATGTTTATAAACACATTTACACATGAAACACACATAGGTAACATGAGATTAATATAAGAATAGGATTAAATTACTAGCGCCATACTGTAACGCTATAGTTGAAAAATGTAACTTCATTCGTGTTGGATTGCAATAGAATGCAGTTAGGTTTCCCGTGTGACGTTTCAATATGGCGCTGAACTGATCCTAATACCATTTTAATCTCATTGTACTTATACTTTTATACAATGTGTCACAGTAAGGGTAAGTAATTTTAAATGGGGTTGTTCTACACAACTTAAAGAACATCTTTTTTTCTACGACTTTTGGAACTTTGTCATATTTACTGGAAAATTTGCCTTAATGAAGATTACCATTAGTCGCTTAAACTCAATAATCACGTTCCTAAGCATTAAGGTTAATGACCTTTAACTTCAAGAATCACCTGTTTTTTTATACACAAACACAATTTGCGAAGAATAAGATTGAATTTCCAAAAGTTGTAGAACAAAAGTTGGTCACCTAGATGTATAGAACAACCTCAGATTACAATAACCTCACTATTACACGTTGTACAAACTAGATCCACCAATGAAAAAACGTACATCGTGTAAGCTAGATTAGTAACGAGCTTAACAAGAACCGCAATATCTCCATAAACAAGTTCAACTTAACAATTTAAAAATGAAACATCAATATAATACTGATATTTATGTAGATACCACGCGATCCGATCAGTTATACAGGGCCGCTACCACCTAACACAGTTACATATCCTTTTGAAAACAATCGTTGAAAACTTAATATCGTAACCCTTCCATGACTTGAACTTATATATCAAAGACAAAACCCTTCGCTAGCGTTGCCAATATTTTCAATTTGACTATTTTTTATTCATTATAAAGTATTTATTTTGTGGTACAATGATAGTATCTGTTATTATTACAAATAGTTTTTAATGGCTTCTGTGATTTAACAACTCAGCCTAACTCACATAATTGGGAAATTACAGTAACAATACAAGCTGAATACCATAATAAAAAACAAACGAATGCTGCAAAACAGAGATAGTTATTTTAAAATAAACACCAATTAGTATCCTTACGTTTACTTAACTTCATCGATTGCTTTGAAAGTAACTGTGTTACACAGTAGAGGCGCAGTAACCTCACCACCCTTTCACAATACAATGGAAATGACCAGTAAGTATTTACAAATGAACGATCATTAATGATTTATTATCATCGGTTTCGGTTTCAAACATTCAATTTTGATAAACCAATTATTCTCCTAATAAACTGTTATATATTTAGTTATGTAATCGAATACGTGGTAAGATACCCCTTCACGACTAAATCACAAAAAATAGCACAAAAATAATTTATTTGGTAAATTTTATTACATAAAGATTGTTGAAAAGATTATTGATATTTTTATTCATCGAAATTAAAAACAATTGAGAAGCCAGGAGTTTTTACAAAATTATTTTATACCTATTTTGACAAACGATTCAAGATCCGTATTTATTTCTATCGGTATATTTTGAGCCGTGAAGGGATATCTTAAGTGCTTACAATTCTATTTAATGTAGCATACATGGGTATACGATTATTCAACATAATTAATTATAGATAATTATTGATGTGGGTATAGGCACAGGGTAAATTTGCAAACATTGAGCGTGTCTACAAAATCACCCTGTATTTGTTATATTTTTTAAATTTAATATGTACCTAATTTTATAAATAAAAATCAAGCTCTTTCCAAGCAAATACAAAAATTCAAGTTGATAAATAGGTTTAATTAAACTACATTAAATAGAATTATCACACAACAAAAAGGTAATTTTTAACATTTATTATTGAAATTTCTATAACACTATAGTTACATAGATTCAGTCAACTTGGAAAATGTAAGAAATAAAAGATTTTTTTCATTAAATAGACGAGTTAATTTAATTATTTATTGAGATTTGGACTAGACATACCACATTCTCTATCTACAGATATGTTATCATTTCACTGATAAATGCTAATTATTTAGAAAATCTAAAGTCCCGTGTTGGTAAAGTGCTTCTATACATTGGTAGGTATTTATTTTCAAAATCATTCAAGACAAAATTTAAGGCAACAAAAATCAATCCTCCATAAAAAAGATATTAATCTCATTATTTATGAATACAAGTCGCGATTGCATTTTTGAAATTGCCAAAATCTTGATGATATTTCTACCTCAACATATCGTAGACGGGTATATATTTCTACCTCAACATATCGTAGACGGGTATATATTTTCAAACGCGATTTCGTGTTTTGTTCATAAATGATAAGACAAATAAGATGTTAGAAATGTTGAAGATGTGAATAAGTTATGATATTATTATAGTTTTTCAATTCGAGACAGACCCTGAAAACACTTGAAAAAAGTTTTGTAATAGCGTATCCAAATCTTCTCTGAATTAGTTAAAACTGTTGAAATCTTGATGGTATTGAAAATAAACACTATCTAAAATTAATTTAAGTGATTCAAACACTGTGTTTCGAAACACTGTGCTCATTTTTACTCAGGATCAAGACCTATATTATTATTTTCTCTTGTGAGTGACCCCTGTTGGTGCCACAATGAGCCAACAAAATTTAAATTTAATTAATAACGTAGAAAACAACAATTATTAAATTTCTTAAAAACATTTTGAGCACTGAGGCCTTAAAATTGAATGCAAAGTGAATTATTTTTAATTATTGCACCTGAATTTTAAAATAAGTATTATATTCAAAAAATCGTATAAATTAAACCTTGTTTTTGATTTAGTTAAAAAATGTAAACATTCAAAAAACTGTTTTCGTAATTACTTTTGTTATTTTTTTGCTTATTTTAAATTGTAATGCCAACATTCAAACAATTTTTTTTATAATACATACAGAATTACAGTCTTATCGCAAAATTAAGATAAAATTGCGGGATAAACTTATAAATAAAATTTTAATGGAATCGAATAAAGTTTATAATAAACTAATCTTAGAAAATTAAGTTACCTTGAACGCACCAAATGAAATAAGCTTAAACGAATTATTATCATTAATTCTAACAATACAAGGTGCTCTTAACAATAACCTATCATCGGATACTAACCACACAATACAGACTTAAACATTCATGATATTACGATGACTTTCTCATTTTTATAACAATATCACAATTTTCAATATTATACAAAAACATATTGGGAATAATCGAATATATGATAAACAGGCCAAGTGTATATGTTATAAAGTATATTTAAATACAATCTACCAATTTCCCAACATTATTTTACAAAAAAATTCGACCACAATGTAGATTACTCAAAACGGGACACAAAAAAATATAAAACAAACACGGGTATTAATTTTTTACCTCGACGTTTCGGTTAACTTTAATCAAGATCGAGGTAAATATTAAAGACAATCACCTCGACCCGTGTTTAAAAATTATAACGAAGAGATGACAAGACCGTACTTTAGAATAGACAGCTATATACTATATATTCCTTTATATAACACGCATCATCTAAACATGCTTCGCGTATCTATACACCGCGCAATAAATCATAATACGCTTAGCATCCATACACATACAATTCCATAAAGCAAATATAACAAACGAAGGAAATAATGTACATAAGGCCATATATTTTACTGTACAATTTTAACGAGTAGATGATTAAATAGATAAATAATGTTGCATTAATATTAAGGATTAGGAGTTTAATGCGTTTGTTAACGACAGTTTTGGTCCATAGTAAAAATATAATACACGTGGGTCTTGTCCACCGTTTGTGACTATTCAGTGAGAAATTTGTAGCTGTGAAATCTGTGTTTGCTGATTTTCGTCAGCAGACATAGATTCTTTCGTGTCTATTATATTTCTTAAGAATTTTTGACTTACGATGGTGTGGATATTCACTGAATTTTCACTGTACAGTGGACATAGTCACGGGCGCTCACGGCCGCCTACGGTCAGTCTTTTCTGCTAACGTTTACAAATTTGTGCAAAATATTCCACTACTCGCATACACAACTTAACTGTATTAAAATTTTTATTTACAAAAACGTCTCCACAACAAGATTTAATATTAATATTATTAAAGAAATACATAAATGAACACTGACCGGAAACCGTCGAGAGCGCCGTATAGTCATGTTCATGATTTCCGTTACAGCGTCTTCTCTTTTTCTCGCACGCTTGATTGTGTGCGACCATCTCGCTCACACGGAAAACGAGGTCTTGCGACTAGAGCGGTGAAGCTCCGCAGCCCTCGATTAGGTAGGTTAACCTATTGCTGAATTGTGTGGCACGTATTGTAAATTTTGTTATGTTCATGATGGTCCCTGACCTCCTACGGGTGCTTCTGCTCTCATTTCTGACTTGAGCTTGACGAATTCTCTGGCAACTTCGTCACTGTGCCTTTGTGATAGTATCCTTAAGATCGTCCATCCTGTTTCATCCATTTTGACTCTTGTGCCGAGCGGTAGCCAGCATGCACAGGAACCCTGAAAACAAGCAACCTTTTAGCAACTTCACTATAATGATTTCCACAGGGTAGTGTTTTGGGACCTATATTATTTTTATTATACGCTTATGACCTTAAATAATATACTATCACATATAAAAGGTATTTTACCTGTTCAGCGATATCTGCTAATCGCATCACAGCAACACCGACTAAACGATCCTCTCTCGCGAAACAATAGTCTCTCACACAGACGTGAAGTTCGAATAACTCCAGCTGTTCCGTCGCACTCACCATACTGAAATGAGAATAGTTTTTCTTCTATAATACCATGGACGCTATTAGCTAAAACATAATGCAGTAGGTGCAATAGGTAGGGATCCGCCTAGATTTATGAATCAATATGTTATGTACTCACAAATGAAAAGTTTCATTAAACTTAGGACTCCAGTTATTGCTCTTAGATTTGGTTGCGAACTTCCTCTTCTTATCAGCGAGATGCGGCCCGATGAGGTTCACTTCGATAAATGGACGGAACATACCGCTTGCTATCACCCACTTCAAATCGTTTGCTGCTACCACTGAAAGTTAATAATATAACATTAGTCTGAATTAAAACGTATTAAGTATAGGATTTTTGGGAATAAAATGTTTTTACCTCTTTTTTTAAAACTATTTTTGCCACGCTCAATCCCGTTAAGGAAAACGTTATACTTAAACCGAACGACTAATTACAAGTTTTTCTATTTTGGCCTTACCTTTGACAGTAATCTTATGTTCACCAGTTCCTGGGTGTGTAAAGAGATCGACTTGAAGAGATACCTCCCCCACGCTGCCTTCTTCGGCTACTGCAGCATCTAATCGAACAATGAATAACAAAATCACTGCTTTTGTGTAGACAATCTAATCTCTAACCTCAATTTGATTTGAGTCTATAAATATACATAATTTTTAAAGATTTACAACTTACCCTGATTTTGCTGACTTGTAACAAAGGTCCTAATCAGAGTATCAGTAGTCTGTGTATAAAGACTGAGCGCATATCTCAGCGACTGTAACTCAGGACTCTTTTCCAAGAAGGTCTTCTTTAGGCCGTTGCCTCCCGCGTGGAAATATAGCTTGATAGTGTCGAGTGCCGCATCGAGGACGGCACATTGCTTTGGTGTTAGAGATTTCTCGGCTGATAAATGCTGGAATTCATAATGTAGTAAAATTTTAAAATATTATTTATAGTTTTCGTGCCACTCGTTACTCGTTTCAATTGGTTAGTTCATTTATTTTCCAAATTTTGGTAGTCAGTCTTAAAAACCTCCATTGAAGAATGAAGTATCTACATTGTCTATCTACATCTTACAGTGAAGTACATTAATTTAAAAATCAAAACATATTTTTCAATGCACCTGAATATTGTAAAAGCAATATATATACCTATTAAAATAAACTTTATATGGACGAAAATGTGGGTGTATTTCTTACGACTTTACCTACCTCTTTAGAGATATCCATAACACCAGAAAGTGCATGTTTGACGTCCTGTTTGCCGACCGTGCTCTTGAACAGTTGCGTCATGTCTTCGATCTTTGCATTCGCTGCGAGATTCTTTGCATTGTTCGTTAAGTTTTTCAACATCATCTGCAAAATTTAAAGTAGGGATTTTGTAATATTACAAACTCTAGAGTACAATCCTTTGAAATTTAAAATTTCATGTTTTCAGAGGCCTGGTAATTTATAACTTTTTACAAGTAGCTTTTAATATTAGGAAAATTTTATAAAATCCTGCCTCAGTTTTAAGTGAATGGAGAAATTATGTTTGGAAAATTAACGATTTCAACTGTACGTTGTATTGGTCGTCATCAACGAAGTAAATAGATAATTATTTATCTATATTGTACCTATATTTTAGTATCTTACCGTCTTATCAGTCATAGGCGGAAGTACAACAGTCTTTTCAAGAATCTTCATCACAATCTTCCACAATTCCTTTAGCAGTCGTTTGAGTACAGTCTTTTCACAGGACTCAGCGTACATCGTTAATGAACCATCCTGTTTAAAAATAAAATCAATATTATAATAGGTTTAAAAATGTTTTAACCGACTGACTTACCGACCAACCTAATTCAGTATGGATTCAGTAAGCTTTTGAGATGCGGATTTCAAATACAATCTACTTCCGCTACTGAGCTTAGTATTAGTATTATTTATAAACACGATTGGTGGTCGTGTTATGGTAATTGTTGGTATGAAATATCTACCTCAACATTTCTAACTATGACTCAGTAAAAACATTCTTTACCAATATATCCATCAAAGGCCTAAGCACTTCATCTGCCTCGTGGTGGGCAGGTGGCTGCGGCTGCCCTGGGGCGCCACCTCCGCCTACTTTCTGCAGTAACTCGCCAAGCTCTTTTACACTTGCTGTTATTCTGACTTCCAGGCTGCAAGATTAAAATAAATCATTAATAATTTGTGGTTTTTAGAAATGGCAGATCAAAAGAATCAAACAATATTATGCTCCTTATCAGTATAGCATTGAGTTGGTAAATAAGTCAATAAGAAAGGAAACATGTCATTGTTTTAAAACATACCGGTTATTGTTAACGCTCGATTTTACTACTCAATTTGTAAGGAGTAATCTTTTAAAAATATTAAACTGGAAAATTATATATGATCAAATATTCTGAGAATCTATGGCTATTGTAGCAATTCAATTCGGTTTTTATTAATCTCTAACTCTGTAAAGACGTTGAATTCTCTACCAAAAGAAGGTTTATTAAATCTTAAGTTAATTTACCTCTTAGCAAACATAGAAGCCAATTCATCTAGCGTGCTGTTGAGGCTCTGCTGCAAATCGTTCAAGATGTCCGCTGCGTCGCGTTCCAATTTGCTCCCGCCCATAGCTTCGAACATCTTCTCTAATTGAACTCGCAGTTGTTGGATGTTATTCATTAGGATGCATGCCTGGGGAAATATGAAACAACTGCTGCAACCAATATAGTAAGTAATTGCAAATTAAACCTCATCCGTCGCGTTGCTTTCTATCAGGTAAGGAGAAGTCCAATACCAGCTTATGCCATATTTCACCCGCGTTACTCCCAATGCCGTGGGAATATCGAAATAAAAAGTAGCCTCTTACTCCCAATGAACCAATCCTCATACCAAGTTTCATCAAAATTGGTCTAGTAGTTTCGGAGCCTATTCGTTACAAACAAAACAAAAAACAAAAGGAAATTCCTCTCTATTATATTAGTGTAGATAGATAGTGTAAAATATAATAACTTACCACCCGCTCCTCTTTCAAATGCTCAGGAAACTCTTTCTTCACGATATCAGCGTATGCCACCAGCACTTTGACAATGGTCTTGGCAAATCTCTTCATATACCGCTTCCATATTTCAGGATCAGGACATTCCAGTTTGGAGACTACATCGAAACACTGAGTCAGTTGAGTGAAGACATCGACCACTGAGTTACTGAACAGTGCGTGTTCGCTTGATTTTTGGAACTGTGAAAAAAAAGTAAGCATAACGTATCTACATATTAGTAGTGTAATTCTGATTTGAATAGCATTATTTCCTGCTATTTCTGCAACTATAATCAGCCCCCTATGCTGAGGTTGCATGTATTCTTTCATAGACTACGACTGTTTTGTAGACTGCGTAGTACTAGCGGAAATTAGAGTTAGAACTATAGGTGACGACACCTTCCACATTGACGGAAAAGTTCGGCTGGTTCTCTTCTTGACAAGTAGATCCTCACGCAAAAGGGACTCAACTTAAGAGGTCTAAGTGTAGTAATGGCTCAAACAAGTAGTTAACAATCTTCTCTTATACTTACTCCATCTCTCTTATCTCTATTGAACGCTCCGTTGAGATACTCCAGTGAAACATCATCGTTTTCGTTTAGCCACTGCATGACGAACGGCTCGAACCAGGCGGGGTACTCAGGAACAGCACCACAGTAAGGTGGAACATCTTTTACGTAATTCGTGTGGAGCCATTTCACCTGGATTGGAAAAAATATATTATGGAGAACCAGAAGTAAATGGTCGTAGAGGGAGAAGAAGGCCAAACGAAGAGGTAAAGGGATTGCGGTAATGAGGGAGTAAATGCGGACCTGCCGGGAATAGAGTGAAGCGGAGAATGATATTGTGCCGACTCTATATAGTGAGAAAAAGGCAACAAGAAGAACAAAGTCGTCATACCATCATGGGAGTAACCCAGTTTTTAAAGAAAAGGTGAGGCCAAAAACAATTTCTCTATCTCTTCATTGCTTTGTGTTTCTCAAGTCGTTGGTTCCAAGGATTGCTATCTCTAGTGTGACAGTCTTTGGGTCATATATCAGACCAGTTAGGAGAACTTAAAATCTAAGATGACCTGTGTGTAAAAAGTCACCTTGAAATGCAGGTTCATGTAAGCGGAAGACTTGCAAAGTCGATGTTGTTCGTGTTCTTCTAACGCATATTTCATATCGACGGCAAATAAAGACCACATTGTTGCTGCAGATAACTGGAACAATATTAATGACATAATTATTAGTAACGCGAAACGGAGTGTTGCGAGACCAGCTGCCCGGTGGACCGATGACATTGTAGCGGTCGTGGGTAGTCGGTGGTCGTTTGGGGGAGGCCTATATGTCCAGCAGTGGACGTGTATGGGCGATGATGATGAATTATTAGTAACGTCACTCAGATCTCTAGTGCGACATGCTATTGAACGTGAGAGAGGTGAGAGCTCTTGTATCTGCACTATTCCAACCAGACTAGAGCATTTACATAGTATCAGAACATCGAGAATTAATCAAGCATTCACTGTTTTTAAATTTACTGGAACCTCACTTCGAACATTTTGCATTGCATTTGCTGTATTGTACCAGCAATGCAAGGCAAACTGTTGTCAAAAATTTACATTACATAGAAATGCTCAAAGAATTGCTAACTTTTACATGTCATCGATTTCTATTTCTAGAAAATAAATAATAGTAATGCAGCATATTAGTCCCTTTTCAGCCCCGTTCATATCGTTTGCAGAGTCACACATATCAATCAATCCTGTGCTATACTTTTGCTTACCTGTCCAATATTTAATTCCTGAGGAAACTGGTTGAGAACAGGTGCGTAACTATTCCTATCCTCTTCTATCACAGATACAATTAGAGCAATCAGTTTGTGCCAGAAGTCCACCGAATCTAGCTGTGGGCCGTGGTCGGAGGGATCCCTTTTAGCTTCGTTGGGATCCACCTGAAATTTTTTAAAAACAATTTTTCTTTTATTCGCAACTGTGATAAAAAACGTCGTACGATACACGTGTGGTTTGATCATTCCATCTCGGCTCTGTATACGCACTCGCGTTCCGCTCGCGCGTCATAAACCGCCTCTATGCAATGATCAATTTACCACACTTCTAGTAAAATAGTTTCAGCAACACTAAGCTGCAGTTAAGTTATTATCACTTTTTAACCCCTATGACCTTATTACAGGAGCTTATCTCGATTAAAAATCTATTTAAATTAGGCACGGATCACAGGATTTCACGGACCGTTATCGTTATTTATCTAACACAAGTCGTGTTGTGTTTTTGGTAATTTCAATAATGTCGAACGAAATGTGGGCCAAAATCATAACTATGTGAGTTCCGTTAAACGATGGCGAGGCAGACACAAACGAAGATGGAAAGAAGAACTCGATGCGTATTCAAAAGCTATTAACCGGGGTGTGTGGAGAGACGAAAGACAGGTCTTTGCGTGGCAGTGGGACAAAAACAGCTGATTATAATTATAATAATATTTACTTTGAATATGCCTAAGTAAACAAACGTATAAAATAATATAATAATAGCTTTTCTTACCTGAAACTCTCTATTATACAGTTCGTAACAATTTTCAAATAGAAACTGATATGTAGACCTAAGGCAAGCTTTAACGCAATCTTTGACCACAGTGCTGGCTCGGGGCGGACTGCTTAGTTCTTGAACCTTTAACAAATAATAAAAACTTTAGTGTTATTCGGACATACCTATTAGCGACACATAAATAGTGGGAATCTGTTATTGGCTGTTGGTGTTATCTATCTGGTTTGTTACATTAGCCTTAAAGAGATGTTGATTCTGAAATGAATAAACAAAGTACATAGGTATCTACTGATACTTATGAAGGACCAAAAAATTTATCGGTAATTTCAGAAATACCGATTTTCTCTGTAACAAAATGACTTATTTTCCAACAGTAAATTAAAAATTTAGTGGAATTACTTAAATTAAATAAACTAGAAACATAATCTTTCTATGAGGTGCAAACTTTTAAAGGAATTTGAAGTAAAAACGATTTTTTTTCTGCAGAGTTTGTATAACGTATCGAGTCATTTATCAGCCCCAACCCATAACATAAAGATGTTATACCAGACAACACTTACCTTCATTCTAAAGAACGTAATACTGGTGAGAAGATCGACCGTAGACTTGAGATCCATGAGTTTCTCAGCACTAGAGGCAGGGAAATTATTTCTGTACATCGACAGGTCGATCCTCAACGAGTTGTGAAGCTGATCTAGGAGCTTGACGAACTTCTCTTTCTGTTGGAAAAGAAAACTTAGATGAAAAACTTCACAACAAAACCCTAAAATTTAAAAATATAGCTACAAATCAAACTACTGTTAAATTTTAATTAGAAAAAACCAAACTACATACACTTAACATAATGGATAGCAGTTTAAGACGCATATTTATCGGCTAATATGATCTTTTTTTATAGAAATGACTTCTAAGTGTAACGACCAAATCAGAACTATGTGCAAATCATTTTTATTTTTATTTATTATGTCTTAAAAACCACGGATATTGATAATTATTGTGGTCAACCAAAACCGCTATTCTGATAGCAATCTAAATATAGATGACCGAAAAGCGAATGCGTGGGTGTGTGACAACATATTATCAAGTTTGGCCTAGACCTAATTATACGGTCAGTCGGTGACCCTACCATAAAACACATAGTTACTGGAGGTGTGGTGAACGCGGGTGTATTTTTTTTTACTTTCTTTTTTGATACTCCACATAAATAAATATAAAACTTGAGAGGTGTCAAGGGACACTCGGATGGAACGAAGTTTTGATTAATTAGTGAAGGAATTGTAGTAAAATCAAAGTGTCGTAACAACTTTTGGTCTTAATTTTTTCAGTCTAGCGCCCTTTCGCAACGCGCCATAAGGAACTTCGTTCCAATAAAGAAAAAACTACAATTAAAAACCATGTAACTAATCTTACCCCAAAGTTAGAAGCAGCAAATCTATCAGAGGCGGAAACAGCAGACGAAGCAGTAGTATGGGCGTAGTATGCATTTATATTGGCGAGTAGAGTCGACATCACTGCAGGCACACCAGCGCATAGATACTTCGTTGATAGGCAATGGAAATGGCTGGAATTAAAAATAATGATGATGATGATGATGAAACATCAATTTGATTCTCATCATTTTTCCCTAAACTATTTAATTATAAAATTTAGAAATATAAACTACACTTGGGTTGGTGGTAATAATAAAAGTTCTTTATCTACGCTAGATTTAGTATTATATACTTATATTTATAGTATAGATTATGCTTAATCACCTGGTGGACCAATGTTGCTAGGGCTAATGTCCCTAGCAACATTGGCTCTCGATATCTCTACAATGACAACCCAGGATCGAACGACCTGGCGCAAACGTACAAGAAGGCCCAACCCCAACTGAATTGGGAAAAGGACAAGACAAAGAAGATATTATGCCTAATCAAAGAGTTGAGAACATTGCGAAATTATTTTTTATTTCTATATCAATTTGATTGTAGTACATTTAGTATTTGTTCCAAGTATTTTAATCACCCTTAACAGTTATAGGTTTTATACAACATTTTTTTTTGTGCTAGTGTCATTATCCAGGGAGGAAACAGTCGACTACGTACGTATGTATGGAGAGAGGGCCGGTACCCTTTAATCTAAACCAAGGGTAGGTTGGATGGGTAAAAATACGCGATGATGTCCCGAGAAAACATTGAATAAAAATGTCTAATGAGATTAATTAAGTCTTGAAGAGTTATTGAATTACTTGGTTATTTTATTACTTTGTCATGTTTATACTTATCTCATATTTATAAATAAAATTAATATCCCTATCTTGTTAAAGAAAACTTTCTCAAACCCTTGCTTCTAACTTATAACCCCTGAAGGTAAACTCAAAGGTACAATAACTTAAGACTCATAACTTAATAGATCAACCAACTCAAGTTACATAGAAAAGTTGATCAAAACCAAAATTATACTTAACCCCCGAAGGCAAGCTACTTATAACTTAAAGATAACTTTGTAGGGTTACAGTACTTATTCATATTAAAATAAATAGCTTATTTTTCCGTTTAATATAGTCCAATTTTGGCGTTTCTTTTTTGTGAAATAATCTATATATATAAAAATCAATTGCTGTTCGTTAGTCTCACTAAAACTCGAGAACGGCTGAACGGATTTATGTTATCTTAGTCTTGAAATGTTCGTGGAGGTCAAGGGAAGGTTTAAAAGTCGAGAAAAAATCGTATAATTTCCGGGATAACCCTAAAACCAGCCCTTTTCTATTTCCCATACAAACGTTTTCTAGAGTCAATTCCTACGGGATCGGGACTTACGCGGGTGAAACCGCGGGGCGCAGCTAGTTCATCATAAAGTAGGCTTATTATTTTCTTCTTTTTAAAATGCAGTTAAAAGTTTTAAGTTAAAGTTATACTTATTGAATTATAGTTGCAATTTAAAGGATGGAAATAGGTGTTCCCCGGAAAAAAGTCATAGAACATGTACGGTCGGAGACAGAATTGCAGACCTACAGTAGAGTTCAAAATTAATATTATTAAAATGTTTTTATTCTAATAGTATTTTTTGAGTTTAAATACTTGAACTCGAGCAAGACCTCTCGAGCATGAATCTTGTTTGAGTTAAAAACATTCTAATAATCGAAGTTTTGGAGCTCTAAACTTAGGTAGGTACGGTCGGAGTCAGAATTGAAGACCTACGATGGGTCAGAATAGACCTAAGCTTAGAATACAAACTATTTAAGCGATTGACATTATTAAAATAACATATTGTTGCAATTTAAATGATGATTTAAATGGCATTTTTGAGGGAGATTGGCCGTCGCCTCCGTGACAGGGGGTTTGATCCGCGTTCCGGGGCATTCCTGGTGCAAAGGCTGTCGATAGCGGTTCAGCGGGGTAACGCTGCTTGCATATTGTCCAGCTTTGCACCGGAAACGGAGGGGTTTGTTCGAATAGGTTTAGTTTTAATTTTTAGATTTTATTTGTTTATATCTCGTATTTAGTTTGTAGTTAATTCCTTGTATTTGTATTTATTTTGAGATTTTTGACCAATAAAATTTAAATGATGAAAACAGGCAGTTGTAAGTCAGTGGTATGTAATGCTCTAGAATCAACTCACGTCATAGCTTGGTAAAGTAGTAAGACAGTGGTATGTAATTCTCTAAAATCAACTAACGTCATAGCTTGATAAAGTTGTAAGTCAGTGGTATGTAATTCTCTAAAATCAACTCACGTCATAGCTTGATAAAGTAGTAAGTCAGTGGTATGTAATTCTCTAGAATCAACTCACGTCATAGCTTGATAAAGTTGTAAGTCAGTGGTATGTAATTCTCTAAAATCAACTAACGTCATAGCTTGATAAAGTTGTAAGTCAGTGGTATGTAATTCTCTAAAATCAACTCACGTCATAGCTTGATAAAGTTGTAAGTCAGTGGTATGTAATTCTCTAGAATCAACTCACGTCATAGCTTGATAAAGTAGTAAGTCAGTGGTATGTAATTCTCTAGAATCAACTCACGTCATAGCTTGATAAAGTTGTAAGTCAGTGGTATGTAATTCTCTAAAATCAACTAACGTCATAGCTTGATAAAGTTGTAAGTCAGTGGTATGTAATTCTCTAGAATCAACTCACGTCATAGCTTGATAAAGTAGTAAGTCAGTGGTATGTAATTCTCTAAAATCAACTAACGTCATAGCTTGATAAAGTTGTAAGTCAGTGGTATGTAATTCTCTAGAATCAACTCACGTCATAGCTTGATAAAGTAGTAAGTCAGTGGTATGTAATTCTCTAAAATCAACTAACGTCATAGCTTGATAAAGTTGTAAGTCAGTGGTATGTAATTCTCTAAAATCAACTAACGTCATAGCTTGATAAAGTTGTAAGTCAGTGGTGTGTAATTCTCTAGAATCAACTCACGTCATAGCTTGATAAAGTTGTAAGTCAGTGGTATGTAATTTTCTAAAATCAACTCACGTCATAGCTTGATAAAGTTGTAAGTCAGTGGTGTGTATTCTTTATTCTCTAGAATCAACTCACGTCATAGCTTGATATATCGCTTCAATGCCGTATCTCATAGCGAATTCGTCGACTATTTCCTCAGGGTTCTCATTGAAGTACACTTTCCATGCGTCGTCGCCTCTAGCCGCCGGCAATGTCACAGCTCCGCCGTTCTCTTCGCATAAGTAGTGGAATAAGTTTTCATGGAGACATGTGTACTGAGGACAAAGGGGTTTAGATTAATATACAGATAATACACTTTATTATAATAATATGGGGCTTTATCTATATGATTTATACAGTTGCGCGTCAGCAGGTTTTTATCATACTATGTACTTGTACTTGAACGGACTGTTTTCCGCACTTAGACCCTTTTTAATTGGGTCCTTTTTTGCGTTAGGATTGAGTAGGCTTGCCCAACACCTACTACCCTCTCAGCTTACTCGACCATTTCCAAAGAGAACTTGTCAATACTTCTGGAGCCTACTAAGGCGCGGGTTCATCACGATGTTTTCCTTCACCGTTAGTGCAATGTCAATTAGCGCACATACATTTTTCTTAAGAAAAATACGTTGATGCACGGCCGGCCGGGATTCGAATCTACGACCTTCAGATTGAAAATCGAAGTATCTACCACTAAGCCAACACCGCTCATAATTAATCATACTATTCAGGACGCTCGCTGTAGTATATTTGAGTAAGTACATTCTATCTATACATATAATAAATCTGTAGACATCAAAAAATCTGTAATTGTAAGATATCCAGAAAAAAAATACACAGGTCGCCTTAAAATCGTAAGCTGAACACGATAGGGTAGTTTTTAGAATTTTTGTCTGTTTGTCTGTTTGTCTGTTTGTCTGTCTGTTTGTTTGTTTGAACCAGGTAATCTCATAAACTACCGAACAGATTTTAACAAGGTCCACACGAATATGTTCAGAATATATCAGAATAACATTTAGGGTATGTTTTAATTTAACTTTAATACAATAATTAAGATATTTGATAAAAAACATTTAAAAAATGTGAAATCGAAATATTTTTCCGTGGTAAAACGTAATCGAACGTCAGAAGGGAACAGTACCCTTACCACGGGTTTTTTACGTATTTGATTAAACATACTATATTGAGTATTTACTATGAAACTTCCTAAAAATCAACTTACTAGGTCCACCGGTCTCTGAGAATATCGGTAGTGACACACCGACAGACAAACGGACAAGAGAGTGATCGAAAAAGGGTTTCTTTTTTTTTCGAGTTTTTCAAAAAGTCATGGTAGGGGTGCAGTACATGCCTCCGCTCAAGATGACAGCTGTCATAAAACCAAATAGTTTGCATTTAATACTACCTACGTGAAACTGAAAATGAGGTTAGTACAAAGAGGTACTACTACATAATATTACCGATCTCCTTTACCGAAGACCTCCGATGTTACACTTCTATCGCGCTTTTCTCCTGCTATAGTTTGAATTATGAGTTCAAGTAGCGGAAACCTTAGATAGTAAAAACAAAAAAGAATTATCCAAATCGCTCCAAGAGTTTACGACTAATCAGCGAACATACATAAGAATATATATATACGTGACGAATTGAGAACCTCCATTTTTTTTGAAGTCGGTTAAAAAATATACAGGTAATAGTCATTTGTAAAAATCATTTTTTTACCCAAAATTACGTAGCCCTGCCAGCTACCTATTAAAAAAAACTGGGTATTTTGGTCAAGAATTCAGAAAATTGGATTCATAGGACATCACGTTCCTTCAAATACCCCGTTTGCGAGACGCTTTAGATGTTTGGTGTGAAAGCATTTTTTGTTCAGCGTAATGCCTGCTATCAATATGTAAGGATCTCAATGTGCATCGCGTTATTTTAAGTATTAGTATTTGTTCTGTCCAATTGCCTTTCTTTTTCATTAATATTATAATCATTAATATTATTATTTGATAATAAAAACAATGTAAAATATTATTTGCACCAAAATAGATTATTATTTGCATGATGTTGGTGTTATAAATACTATAATGACCTCTTATATTATTAATTGAAGAATATTAATCGAGAAACAAAAGTAGTTGATAATTATTTTTTCTTTAATTTACAAAAATCTAAAGATAACTAGGAAGACAAAGAACGTTGAAAGTTTTGTGCTAATAGAAATTGAACTTAGTTTTAGCTTATCATATTGTTGTGTATTATGTTTTATTTGTGAAAAATTAACAAAAATAGTACATTGTTACCCAAGGTGTGAAAGTCACTCATTGAGTCCCGAGACGGAGTTTGGCGCCCGAGCGTAGCGAGGGCGCTAATACTTCGAGGGACTAAATGAGTGACTTTCACACCTTGGGTAAACAAAACAAACCCGAGGTAAACACTGTGCTTTTCATTACGAATAAACATAAAATTTTTCCTAATAACGAGAGTGAATGAGAGACTCCATACTACCAGATCCTCTTACAAGGTTGGGACCAAAGAGGTTATACATTATGTAGATTTTTTGCTTTTGCTATTTGTTTTCAACATGTTTTCAATATGTTTTCAATACTCAAATACGTCGGTACTAACCGAAGAGATTTTTATAAATTAGTTTATCCAACACTGAGTGATGACGCGAAGTCCGTAGATTTAAATTACAGTTTTTGTAACACGGTTTGTCTAGAAAAGGTTATTTACACAAAATACACAATCATAATAGAAAAACCAGATTAAACTTAACACAAAAACATAATAAAATAACAAAAGATAATACTAATTAAAATCATTCAAAATGCAAGCATTTCCCGCCAGTATTTTTTACTCAAGAAACGACACTGACCGCACGGTCACATAAAGCCACATCTGCAACATCTTGACAGGGCGCCGGTAGAGGCGCAGCATGGTCATACGTCGCTTTGACCATTTTCATCTTTACAATTATTTTATTAAATAAGATATCTTGAACTAAATATATCTACCTGAATTCGATTACTAAGAAAAAACCTATTATGTACTAAACTCTGGCAGTATGGATGAGTCGTGCGAAGCCATAATTGTTATTCTTTGGTGTTACCTGAATCAAGGAGGTTAGGTTTTTGAAGTCCCTAATGCGTAATGATACTGATACTGGCTACAAACTCATTGCACAAGCCGCGCGAAGCCATAATTTAACATGACAGCTGTCAGTGAAAGCGATTTTCCCTAGGGCCGAAAGTTCTTCTTTCTACACGCTCTTCAGGCATCTTTAGACCTACTTTCGGAGTATGAGTAAGCCTAGAATAAGAATTGCCTTTGCCAAATCAATTAAAAATATAGTTTAAAAACAATGTAACTACCTATTTTGTTTTTATAACTTACACCGAATGATAAATTGTATCTATGCAGAAAAATGCTAGGTATTCTAAATAACCCAAAACCACATCGCGAACGAAGTCGCGGGCAACAGCTAGTATATAATATAATCATATTCTTCGTGACGACCCAGTTGGCACAATGGTCACCATGCCGGACTGCCAAACACAGGGTTGCGGGTTCGATTCCCGCCTCAGACAAGTATTTATGCTTAGATATTTGTCTGGGGTCTGGTTGTTTCTATGTATTATAAGTATATATTTACAAAAAAAAGTATATAAGTAATATATCCGTTGTCTAGCACCCATAACACAAGTCTAGTACTTAGCTTGGGGCTAGATGGCAATGTGTGGAATATCCTGCAATATTTATTTTATTTTTATTTATTTTATTTTATTGCAAAATTGTTGTCCTAACGTCTTAATATTAAAACGCTTAAATAGTTACTAAATAGACATAATCGCTAAATGCCCTTAGAGCAAAACATCCGGACCGTAAAATGTCTTAAGTTAAAATAGTCCAGAGCTTAAGAGGAAAGGGAGGAACCGGCAGCTCTCTCCATACAAACGTAGTCGACTGTTTTCTACCTGGATAATGACACTAGAACGAATATATGTTTTGCATAAAACTTATAACTGCCATGACCATGCCCCTATGTTTTTTAAATCTCAATTTTTATGATAATTAGAACATGAAAAAAAAAACATAAGGACATATTCATGGCAGTCTCGCTCGCGCGGTCGTGCTATGCGTGCGTGTACGATGACCTGTGGCTCGCCGCCTACATCTAAAATTGACGCGATCAGCCATCCAGGCTGTTCAAGTAGAAATGACGACTTAAAATGTGTGACGTGCAACGTTATTATTAACGAACTGCTAACTTTTATCGTCGATAAAGTAGATACGTTGCCCGAAACTGCGATTCTACAAATATGCACGAGTGCTTACACAATAGATGAAATCGAAGACGCGAGACTATAATGAATTTATTTGCACCCAGTAAAAGAAAGCTACGCCGTAAAGAAGGAGCGGAACAAAAAGGACTTCAAGAAATAATTAAATATATAAAAGAACAGGACCCGAATGTCTTACCGATTTTTGCAGCGAGTAATATTAAAAAATTACCCCCTGTGACATTTGACCACATTGACGTTACGGCATTTTTAAGGGAAATGACATTATTAAAAAAGGAGTTAAATGAATTAAAAACCAGTAAATCGGGCAGCACGCCACTTGCACCCACTGAATACCTAAAGGACATTGAAATAATGAAAAGTGATATAGAAGATATCAAATTAACTGTGCGGTCACTACGAGGACCCACAGAAAAAATTGAAAATAATCATAACATTATTTCACCACATTTGACGCCTAAGAAATTAGACCTCATACAAACAACAGTAAGCCCGAAGTCATCTGTAAGGTCAAATAATAATCAGCTGCCGAAAAACCAATCCCGGGTTGGGAGTGCAGCGCAGGCGCCCGCGCCGCTCGAGCCGCCATCCATGCCTGTGCTCGAGCGGTCGCTCCATCGACCGACCTACCGCGACATCGCGCACCGGCCGACTGAGACCGAGCGGCCGACCGGGGCGCGAGCGCATCGTACGGAATGTGCTGACGCCGATGGATTCACCTTAGTACAGCGAAAGGACAGAAACAAGAGAATATCTCGTAATATGTGTGGAACGGCGCGCGATGCGTGCAAAATTCAAGCTGCCGATATGTACGTTCCCATTTATGTATCGAGAATAGCAAAGTCAGTAGAACCAACGAGTATAATAGAACACTTTCAAGAACGGGGCGAAGAGTGTAAAGATGTACAGTTACTTTTACAAAAACAAAGCATGTCCTTTAATTCATTTAAGGTGTTTGTACTAAGGAGTAGACTCAATTTAATTTTATCCAATGAATTTTGGCCGGAGGGCATTAAATACAGAGTTTTTAAGGAACGTACAAATAATATTAAAACGTCTACAGAAAGTAATAAAACAAATTAAATATGGATACACAACAAACAAACAAAATGTCAATGATCACATATAACTGCTACTCCTTGAAGGGGTCCTATTCCTACGTTAAAGAACTCTGCGATAAGGCGGATATTATAGCACTGCAAGAAACCTGGCTGTTTTCACATAATCTTGATATGGCG
Organism: Idaea straminata; assembly: GCA_951213275.1. Classification (NCBI taxonomy): domain Eukaryota; kingdom Metazoa; phylum Arthropoda; class Insecta; order Lepidoptera; family Geometridae; genus Idaea; species Idaea straminata. Next base: position 11,529,011 of record OX577861.1, read on the forward strand.
GTCAGTTTAGATCCTCAGTTTGGATGTATAGCCAAGCGAGAGGGAGGCCGTATTTTCCGAATGTGGTTCCAGTTGAGTGCGACTGCGATCGAATTCAAGCGATAAAAATTATATCAGGTTCCAACGCGATGCTGATTGTAAATGTATATATGCCAACGGATGACATCAAGAATCTGCCTGATTTTACAAATTGCCTATCGCGAGTAGGTGCTATTATTGAGGAGAGCGAAGTGCAGGCCGCGTACATTCTAGGCGATTTCAATTCACATCCATCGGCAAGGTTTGGAAAATAATTAGTGAATTACTGTGATGAGCAAAGTTGGCAATGGGCTGACATTGAACTATTAGGTATTGACTCAGGTACCTATACTTATGTAAGTGACGCGCACGGCACCAACAGATGGTTAGACCACTGTATTACCACCGAAGCGGCCTATCGTACACTTCTATCGGCAGATGTGCTGTATGAACCAAGTTGGTCTGATCATTTTGCTCTTAGGATTACATGTAATATAAATACAATTCCAGAGGTTAAAACTAGTCATGATAATTGTAAGAATAATGTATTAAAGGGGGTTAAATGGGGTATAAGAAACATGAAACAAATAGAAAAATATAGTTTATATTGTATAGATGAATTAAATAATATAAATAAGGATATATGTGATGCAAATTTTAATGTTTTAAACTATGTAGATAATTCAAATTATATAAATAATGCTTTAGACTGTGATACAAAATTTAAAAATATAATAGATAAAACATACGATAGGTTAATAGAAACTATGCAAAAGGGAGCCGAGTTATGTGCGACTTCACGCTCTGATGGTAAAATTGAATATAAACAGATCACCGGGTGGAATCTTCATATAAAACCTAGTCATGACCTTGCACGACATTATTTTAATTGTTGGGTTCTCGCTGGCAAACCGTCAAATGGTAAAGTATATGATGATATGAGGCATTATAGGAAAGCTTTTAAAAGTAATATTAAAAAATGTCAACAAAATGAAGAAAATATCAGAAATGATATATTAGCGACCTCTAGACAAAATAACAATTTTAGTAAGTTTTGGAAAACTACAAATAAAGATAAGCGTAAGAAAAGCTTACCAATGACGGTTGAAGGCTTGCAGAACCACAAAGATATAGCTGAATTATTTTCTACTCGGTTCAAAATAAATTCTGATTTAAATGTCTCCAGAGTGACAGGTCAATTATTAGATAATGCAACGAGCTATACATTTAGTCCGAAAGAAGTAAAGAAAGCTGTACAAAATATGAAGCGGGGCAAATCTCCAGGCCATGATGGTCTAAGTTTAGAACACATTTTATATGCCGGTGACATAATATTTAATAAATTGTGTGATTTGTTTAATTTATGTCTTAAGTGGTCTTATTTACCTAAAGAAATGATGAGAACTGTAGTCGTACCTGTGGTAAAAAATAAAACGGGAGATTTGAGCAGCGCAACAAATTATAGGCCTATTTCGTTGGGTACTGTTGTAGGAAAGGTATTTGAGAGATTGTTACAGCCCTTACTGCTGAAAAATGTTAGGCTTGATGACTCGCAGTTTGGTTTCCGACCTGGTCTCTCAACAGATGCAGCGATTTTCACCTTAAAGCATGCGGTGAACTATTATGTTACCCGTAAGACGTCTGTGTACGCATGTTTCTTGGACCTGAGTCGTGCGTTTGATCTAGTGAATTATAAAATTCTCTGGAGCAAATTAGCCGACTCACAGGTCCCAAGCGCTGTCATAAATCTGTTGAGATACTGGTACGGAAATCAAACGAATATAGTAAGATGGGGCGACGCGACGTCCAGCGAGTATAGGTTGGACTGCGGAGTTCGCCAAGGGGGACTTACCTCTCCGGACCTCTTCAACATATACGTAAACGGCTTGATCGAGGAGCTGAGAAGCACCAGAATAGGCTGTCATGTTGGGGATGTTTGTGTTAATACAATAAGTTACGCGGATGACATGGTGCTTCTCAGCCCATCGATCAAGGGTCTCCGTGGACTCGTGGCTGTGTGCGAGCGGTATGCGGCCTTACATGGTTTGAAGTACAATGTACTCAAAACAGAAATGGTGGTTTTTCGTGCTGGAAGAGGTCCGGAGAATGTACCTGATCTTTATTTGAATGGTTCAGCGGTAAGGGTTGTCAATCAATTCAAGTACTTGGGACATGTACTCAGTGACGACCTGAGTGATGACAGAGATATGGAGAGGGAGAGGCGGAGCCTGTCCATCAGGTGCAATATGCTTGCGCGGAGATTTACCAAGTGTAGCGATAGTGTCAAAACAACTTTATTCAAAGCCTACTGCATAAGTATGTACACTTGCGAACTTTGGTTCAAATACTCCAAAAAATCGTTTAGTGCCATAAGGGTGCAATACAATGACGCGTATCGCATCCTTATGAGAAAGCCTCGATTTTGCAGTGCATCGACCATGTTCGCTGATGGGCGTGTTCCGGATTTCTTTGCCATAATTAGGTCAAGAATGGCCTCGTTTTGGCATAGTATTAATAAGTCAACAAATTCAATTCTGCATTGTTTGGCTGACGATATTTACAGTCCGCTGTATAGATTTTGGATTGCATTCCATCGGAGTGAGAACCGTAAATAGATATAACAGATAAGCTGACTCGCTGGTACGTAATACCTGTACCTACTGTATTAATTAATGTAAGAATTTTATTTTAAATGTTAAGTAGGTATTATTTCCTTATTTGTTTTCGTTTTAGTTTTAGCTTATTTTTAAAATACTATGGGTTTGTACATATTATTGTAAAGACCTGAAATAAAGCATTATTATTATTATTGTTGGTTAACAAAATTTGTTTCTCCCCGCGTTGGAGGGGTAAAAAGCACGGGCCGAAGCCATATTATTATAAGGTTTTATGGCAGTAAAATATTTGCTATATAGCTAGTGTCACTATCCAGGGAGGAAACAGTCGACTACGTTTGTATGGAGAGAGCGCCGGTATTCACCTTAACATCTAGATTTAAAAATGAGCAAAGTAAGCAAAACATGAGCGATGATTAACCTAAAAAAATTTGGATCAAAAGATGCCACAATATTTCCATTTTATTATTGTCAGCGATGATACAAAATAAACGCGTTTGTTGAAATATTTTGTCCAAAGTATTTTAATGAATGTCCGAAAATTGAAATCTTTCCACGAAACATGCATTTTCCATTTCCAAAATCATAAATATCGCAACAAAACTAAATTCACATGGGAAATCGCAGAGCAAACTGAAAGTAAATTGAATACCACTTGTATTTAACCCGCCGAACTGACAGTGACAAATATATGAGTATAAAACTGAATGCTACTACTGATTCTGGAGCATATTGGTATTTGGTAAACTCTATTAATATACCTACAGATTTTGTACAAACTATGATATATCTTCTTCTTCGTATCGATAGCACAAACCAAAGGGAGAATTGACGAAGTAGGGTCAGATCCGCCCACTCCAGTGTACTGCCAGGTATATAGCGTTGTTATTAGCTGACATCAGGTCAGCCAATGTACAGCTATTAGGTCTGGAGGGGCAGTTCAAGAGGTGGAGCATTGTTTGCTCGGGAGCCCCGCAGTCGCACTGAACCCGGCATGGATCGATCATGCCCCATCTTCCCAGGTTCACCCTGCAGCGACCAACCTGAGACCTTAGTCTGTTAAGTGTCTTCCATACTGTCCAAGGCAAGTCATGGCCAGCAGGAAGAGTCTCCGCAGGTTCTAGGAAATGTGGAGGTGGGGCATGCTTTTCTTTCCACAGAAGGACTCGGGCATCTTCGGCCCTTTCGGTGAGGGGTATCGTGGACTTCTGGAAACTATTGCGGCTTTTTAATCGGTGGAGACGGGTTGGTGTCGAACATGGGGTGTCTGGGGTCGAACTCCTGTTTAAATTTCTCGGTATGATATATGATACTATGATATATGTTTCCATTCAAAGGTTGCCTGGAAGAAATCGCTTTCAGCGATAAGGCCGTCCATTTGTACAACTTAAACTTTCTAGCTATTACTTTACTTTGTGTATATAGTGTTCTGTTTCTTCCTGTGTTGTACGAATAAAGTTATCTATCTATCTATCTTTTACTAGCTTTTACCCGCAAAATAACTTTCTACCCCTTTTTAACCCCGTTAGGGGATGAATTTCAATAAAATACGGAACACGTGTTCCATCAATTCTGTTAAAGAATGAATGACCAAGGAATCACGTACAAATTACATACAAATTTTGCCCCCCCCCCCCCCCCTTTTTTGGCCCTTCGCTAGAATTTCGGAAAATCCTTTCTTATCGGATGCCTACGTCACACAAAGAACCCACCCTCAAAGTTTCAGGTCTCGGTTTAAGCTGTGCGTTGATCCGTCAGTCAGTCATTCACTACAAATAATTTAATTTTCTTACGTCACCTTCTTCTTTTTACATAAATGGGTCAGCGTTTGACCACTATTGAACCTGCCTGATGGTAGGTGACGATGCGAGCTAAGATGTAGCATGCTGCCTGCCCTAAAAGATTCACTTGCGACTTATCCCTCTATATTTATGCTCATCAAACCTAACTGGGGTGAAACCGGTTCATTTAAATGTTAAAAAAATGTGTGGATTCTTGATTTACGCTTATGTAGTTCCATGAGTATAATTGTTCTTTCGATACAATTTATTCCCTTGTTTTCTTCAAATAATGCCTATTGAGTAATTATTATATAAAACCTAGGTTTACCTAACACATCTGTTTTCTTTTTTCTAACAATGGAAAATACAGAATAATATCCAATAATAATTATTTGTAAAAAAAAATGAAAACAGATGAGTATGTTTAGGTACATCCATCTTAGGTCTAATAAAAAGAAAATGATTGCACTAGAGGCTGTCATGAAGGAAAACAGACGGGCAAAAAGTGATCTTATAAGGGTTCCTTTTTTACTTTTTGCGGTACGGAACCCTAAAATGGAAATCCGTTTGTATGGTGAGAGCAATACCCACTTACCATTTTTAAGCGTAGATCAAGATTTTACACCAATTTTATATCCGAATAAATCGGGGTGTAGAGGGTAAGAGAAAAAGGAAGAAGACTACATAACAAAAGATAAAAAAACGTGTGGCACTCGGGGACTGCCGCGGTAAAGCTATTGCATCGTGCGAGCTTCGTACAGTCGTACCATATACATACACGTTAAGCGAACGAGGGAGGGGTGTTAGGTTTTATTTTCGTTACGGAATTTCTTGATACTGAATCAAGAAATTCGCGGGCTTTGAGTGCGGCGACTGACGCCGCACTCAAAGCCCGCGATAAAAGCTATGTTTAAAAGATTAAGTGAGACAGGATATGAGAGAGATAGATGTGAACCATGAGACCGACTGCTAATATAGTAGAATGGAAGAAGACATATTGTATCGACTTAAATCTTTCGATTATTTTTTATCTATGATTGAGAGGAGTCTTTAAGAGGAAACACAACTTATGGGTTCATTATATTCCTGTGGACATCTTGTGCGGATCTGAAAGTGGCTAGCTTTCAGTGCCTTACCTACAACACATCATCTGAGGTGGAAATTGAATACCAGCGCCCTATGGATGAACAAGGATCGTTAACGGATACGTCTCCATCGACCAGAATCCTCGGAATACCTTCGAGAGCAAAGGTCAGTGGTACAAAACCGTAACTCCCCTACAGACAGGAAAAAGAAGAAATTCTACCTAACTTGTTGCTAATTTCCAAACAAAAGCCATTAATAATCTACTTACAAAAGCTGTTAACAAAAATTAATTAAGTCTCAATATTTAGGCACACAAATAGTCTTTTCGTTATAATGTTCCCGTACAATCTCTATGTAGTTTATGACTAGAGGGAGTTTCGTGAAAATGTCCAGGGTTAAAAAAATAATTGGGTACTGTGACCTTAATTGAAAATGGTCCACAAAAAGCAAATACCTACAGAATCTTGTCGTAAATACATGTTGAGGGATTTACAAAATTAATTTTTATACACAAATATTTGGAATAAGCCCTCGGGTTACATTTTAAATAGAAAATGTTGGGCAAACATTCATGAATTATCTTTATAAGATAAGGGTGCTCGCAAACTATAGACTCGAAATTGCCTGATAGGTAGTTTATAGATTTAATAGGCTCGGGGGGTGCTACCTCAACTCTTTTTTCTCTGATCTTTCTGTCACTGAGTTGTTTCGTTTAGTTTTTCAATCACGTTGAAAAACCTGGAGAAAGACCTAAAATAGAAACACGAAAACTGCGTCGCTGCGCTGCTCCGTAAATATGACTATAACGTTTTATTTTTATTACATGTATTTGTAGGTTTAGAACGAATCTTTCCAACTTTATTAAAAAACACTATAGTAATTGGTCATACCATTGCAACTGTCAAATATTAAATGAAACAAATACCTGGGCTCTGCGTTGGTCAGTACATATTTTATTTTTGTTATTGTTGTATGTAATCATTTTGCTTTCTGTTTTTATGGTGCAATAAAGTGTTTATCTATCTATCTATTTAAGTTCGAAATCAGTGGCTTCTAAGGGGGTCACTGTTCGAGCGGTTATATATTTAATACTAGCAGCGCTCCGTGGTTTCACCCGCGTAACCCCTCGATCCTGTTAGAATGTCGAAATATAAAATTGCTTAGGGCCTTTCTCGAAAAATGAACAATCCAACACATAAAAAAATCAATTAAAACCAGTAGCTCCTGAGATTAACGCGTTCAAACAAACAAACTCTTCAGCTTTATAATATTAGTGTAGATTTTCTGCGAATCCTTCTTGTCGTTGTGTGCGTTCTAAAATTATTAACTATCTAATCTTAAACAAGCTTCCAGTATTTTTAGTCTGTTTCTATTTGTGATTGTCTGTAATTGGTTTTCTGTTTCTATTTCTTCTGTCTGTCTTAAGCTTTTGACTTTCAATGTAAAATAAAATGGTATAAAACGATTATGCACTTGTTTTTTTTTTCCTTCAAATGTAATAGTCGAAAAGCTATCAGCCGATTTTTAGTCTTAATTCTGTGTTCGTCTTTTCGTGTTTAAGTCTAAATAAAAAGGATTTTTGGATCAAGAGACAATACAAATATGTACGTATTATTAATTCATTTTGTTCTTGTTTGATCATTCGTTGTCTTAATATTTAGGTACAATTTAAAAAACCGAGTTTAACAAATACCAAGCAATGGTTTATGTTATTCTATCGACAATATTTAAAAAAAAAAAAGATTTTAGGGAAATTGCCAAAATATCATGATCCACCATCACCAACAAATAAGGGCCCAATGCCACTAATCGTGTTGCCACATCTTGAAAATTCCCAAAATTTCCAATGAATTAGGGTAGGCACTCAATTTTCCCAATATTTCTTTAGTACATAATAGGTACTCTGAGCTACAAGTACCTTAGTTGGAAAGGCCCAAAGCTACTTATCGTGTTTCCCTATCTTAAAAAAAAATTTGGGTTATTTAAAAAAAAAATAGGTAACTTTATAATAAAATATTTGTTTAATTTTAGTGAAACAATATTTTTCTTAGTAATGTTTTGACCTACAAGTACCTAAGTTGGAATATAGAGTTTTTGCTACACACTGTAGTTGACTTATTGGCCTTCCTGACTAATGCGATTTATCAACGTGCGGTCGGTTTAATTTAAGTTAAAAACCCATTACCCTCGTTTGTACGTCCTGCAGTCGGGTAAAATAGATAGGTACTACGTGTATTTATACAAGTAGCTCTTTCAATTTTTTTTAAATTTACTCGATTTGTGTATGTAGTAATTATTAACCCGGGTCTAAATCGCGTATATTTTTATTTCTTTTACCTCGATGTTTCGACTATATTACAAAAAAGTGCATAAGAGCAATGTGTCGTATAAAACAAATTGAATCTTGTAGACCTCATTTCAAAAAATTAAGGATATTAACTTTTACATCCTTATATATCTATGAAGTAGCCAAATTTGCGAAAGAAAATATTCACTTGTTTTATGTTTATCCGAAAGGGCATCGGAGACAGGGTTTAATACGCTCCGATATAATGTCTCGTACACGTCATCTTAGCAATAGTGTTTTCTGTATGTCACCCACTATATATAATAAATTACCATCATCTATAAGAGATCTAAACAATATGGAATTTTTGCATGTTTTAAACGATTTTTTAATTAATAAAGTATATTATTCTATAGATGAATTTTTAAATGATGAAATTTAATATTGACATTGTATTTAACTTTTATTTTATTATTATTGTTGACATTTTATTTGATTGTAATTATTGACATTAAATAATTTTGGTCATAGTGTGGGTAGGGTTATATGCGAATGACAATTACTATTATTACCTATATTATTAATGTTACTTTAAGACTATATTTGTATTCATGTGCCAATAAGGTGAAACATGGCCGAACTTATACTATAATTACCATATACTTAACATCATTGTACCCATGTTTATGAATGAATAAATGAATTGAATTGAATTGAATTGAATAGTCATGGTTGCGAGGAGACTGGAGCAGTGGCGAGCGTTGTTCTCTCATGCTGCATAGTTGAGGGAGACTAGTACCCGAGGGTAGGTAGGTAGGATACGCGAATGCGATTTAGACGCGGGAAAATAATTACTATATAGGCAACTCTTTAAAATTCTGATTTCGAAGTTTTATTTTATTAAATTCTACTTCCTACTAATATTATAAATGTGTGAAGTTTGTGTGAGTGTATGTTTGTTACTCTTTCACGCAAAAACTACTGGACCGATTGCAATGAAACTTGGTATCTAGATAGCTGGAGACCTGGATTAACACATAGGCTACTCTTTGTACCGATATTCCAACGGGATCGGGACTTACGCGAGAAACCGCGGGGCGCAGCTAGTGATACATACTTCTAAAAAGATATGTTCCCGAGGCATCGAGAATCATCCTTATCTCTTCGAATAACGGCCACTCGATCCTCTTTTAAGGTTATAAGTATATATATATATAGTAAATAGTACTTATATGACATATCTACTTCGGTTACGAAAAATCGTTTCTGGAATGACGGAGTCGAGTAAGCCATCTCTTTTTCAATATTTATCAATTCAACGCATTGCTTTCTTTGAAATCGGGAATAATTACTTTAGGTAAGTGAAACGACACGAAACTTTGAGTGATTCATGGTCTCGTCCCATATACCTACGACCCAAATGGGACGAATGCGTGAAGTCAAAAAAATAAAACATATTTTTTTTTTTTCATTATATTTTGTGCTTTGGGTCACAAGCGTATCTTCTGTATGTTTAAGGAAAGCGTGATAGATCTTAGAACGCATTGTCACCTACCATAACATCATGTGAGATAGTGGTCAAACAGAATCTTATGTATTTTAAAAAAGATGGTTCTATTTTTGTCGATTTTGATATTGTCGACTTACTGCATATCGGAGAGGAGTCCGGTCGAAATTGAATAATTAAAAGTATTAATTGTCGAACTCTAGCGTTTCCTAGTCAAATCAAGTCGAAGAAACCTGGACCTGGTACTTGGTAGACTTATACTGTCAATTCAGGCTGTATAAATCTACCAAAGAATCAGTTTTTCGTTATATGAAGGACTATGTCCAACATTAACTACCAAACAACTTATCAACATTAAATGTTTAAAAATAGGCAAATGTGTGGAATCTCAGCTCAGAATATCAATACTTACTACAAATTATTACAAAAGATTAAGCACCATAATAATTTATGCATACTTTATTAGAATTTATTGGAATAATTACTTTGTAGTTATAGACCAAGATCCCGCCTACCACCGAACTTTCTTCATTTTATAAAAGCTTAGAATTTCTCAGCGCATGCTCCTCACACAGTTATGGACGATGTGCAATTATGAAGTTCAGACCAACTTTGACGACCCAGTTGGCACAATGGTTACCACGCCAGACTGCCAAACACAGGGTTGCGGGTTCGATTCCCGCCTCAGACAAGTATTTATGCTTAGATATTTGTCTGTGGTCTGGTTGTATCTATGTATTGTAAGTATATATTTACAAAAGAGAGTATTTAAGTAGTATATCCGTTGTCTAGCACCCATAATACAAGTCTAGTTACTTAACTTGGGGCTAGATGGCGATGTGTGGAATGTCCTGTAATATTTATTTATTTATTTTAACTATGGTTTGAACTACTAAGCTTGGAGAGTTATCAAGTAGTGAAGCCAGGAATCAAACTTGTTAATTTAGCAAAAAAGCAAACGCCTATATTTTTATACCAATCAATAATGTTGCTAATAGCGATCTATAATGTCGAAGTAAAATCTTGTCGAATACTCAAGGATAAAAAAACCAACCTTATTCATATTTTCATGATACTACTAAGAAAATATACCATAAAAGTGTTAGCAACTTAGCTTCATAACAAAAAGCAACAAGCCTAATGGCCATTTGAAACGCCTACGTTAGATTTTTATTCAAAATGCCCCGCCTTTAATGTTATGACCGTCTAATACATGGAAAAACATAGTTTGTAGCAAAATCCTGCCTCAGACAAGTATTTATGCATAGATATTTGTCTGTGGGTTGGTTCTATGTATTTACAAAAGAAAAGTATATAAGTAGTATATCCGTTATAACACAAGTCTAGTTACTTAGCTTGGGGCTAGATGGCGATGTGCAGAATGTCCTGCAATACTTATTTGACGACCCAGTTGGCACAATGGTCACCATGCCGGACTGCCAAACATTGGGTTGTGGGTTCGATTCCCGCCTCAGACAAGTATTTATCCTTAGATATCTGTCTGTGGTCTGGTTGTTTCTATGTATTATACGTATATATTTACAAAAAATATATATTAGTAGTATATCTGTTGTCTAGCACCCATAACACAAGTCTAGTTACTTCGTTTGGGGCTAGATGGCGATGTGTGGAATGTCCTGCAATATTTATTGGAACGAAGTTCCTTATGGCGCGTTACGAAAGGGGGCTAGACGGAAACAATTAAGACCAAAAGTTGTAACGACACTTTTTTATTTTATTACAATTCCTTCACTATTAATCGAAAGAAACTTCGTTCCATCCGGGTGTCCCTTGACACCTCTTTATTATTATTTATTGTAATTATAGAGGTCGAATTGCGGAAAACAGTCCATATACAAGTATACTACGACATAATAGATCTACTCCAAACTTAACCCTAATGTTCCTAAATTGCTTACGATATGACAACACACCATCTAAATAATTGATGGCCATTGTAACACCCACCATTAAGCTAACCAAAGTCATTTAGGTATGGTAATTCTGTATAATACCTGCATTACTATATTGCTCGTAACATAATATCCATAATCAAGGCTATCAGATGTTATGAACTTGTCTCGGTATTTACAAAACATAAACTGTACGGGGTACCGTATTGAAGTTTTAAGGTTTTTCTGCATTAAATAAAATTTATTTTATTATTAAATACTTTTTTAATTAATTAAATTAATTATTTAAATAATTTAATTATAAAAATTTATTTCATAATTTAATACTTTTTTTAATGAATAAAATACTTACATAAATAATCTAGAGCAAAATAAAATACTTAAAAAATTTATACCAATCACAAACATTGCTAGTAACCAACATAAAATAGAGTTAGAACTTTTTACTATTATTAAATGCATATTGTTTAAATAATACATTAAAAGTTACAAATGATAGTAATCAAATATTTATTTATAGGTTTTTATGATGTTAGTACTATATAGTATATAAGCTTTACCTATATAAATTAAAAAAGAGGGGATAGCTGTCTACTCTCCATCCGTCTTACGCTTTTTCGATCAGGTCACGTGTCCTGACGTGAGTTTAAGATTTTATACCCATTACAGAAAAAGTGCTCAACGCCGCTAAAGAAGTTTTCACTTCAAAAAAACTAAGTGAATAAAATATAATTATAAAAATACTAAATAGACTTTTACGCAAGTAAAACCATGGGTCACAACTATACTATACGTATGTAAGTATTTATGAAACTGGAAAAAATACTCACATACACATTTACGCAAGTATAAAACCATAGGTGACCATAGTTATAGCCATCGGCTGAAAGGATGGCGAGCTAACAGATTTTTTTTTTCTTTTATTTAGGCTTCGCACGTGTGCGTTTAGCCAGTGTCAAGTTATATTTTGCATCAAATTATGACCCGATTTTTCATAAATCGGGCCTAAAGTGTTTCAAAGTCAAAGTCGTCATAGTCCGTCAAGTCAGGGGTTATAGTAAAGCGGTGGCAAGTTTACCATAACCTTAATAGGAGATTTGGAGGCAACGTGAAAACTGCATGTTTGACACTGATTTTTACTTTCACTACACTTGTGCACTTTCACAGAACTAAATCGAATATCATTCCACCAGAATTATACAATTCAACTCGGGTTACATCTAAGTTTCATGAAAATAAAACTGCAGCACGACATGTTGTTAACTCGTTCCCGCCAAAACTCCTTTTTCGAGCTAACAGATTTCGAAGACTGATCTGCCACAAATGACAGCTCGCGCCGTCGCACAAAACAAGGTTGTAATATAAAATCTCTCCCACCAGTATTATTAAGCGTCGCTTACACATAGGTCACAACTATACCTACAATAGGTATGTTCGTATTTATAACAAACAGAAAAAACTAAATAAAAATCGGTTCATCCGTTCGGGAGCTACGATGCCACAGACAGACACAGACACACAGACACGTCAAACTTATAACACCCCGTCGTTTTTGCGTCGGGGGTTAAAAATGGCTTTGAACAAAGTTTCACGTATTATTCTAGTCCTCATGGATTCTACTGAGTTACTAAAGTAACCCTTTAGTGCTTATGTGATTTCTAAAGGACTTACTGCAAAACCATCTATCTGCGTACATATATATATCTACTTCCATATATCTACTAACATATTTTCCAGCTGCTATTACTCAGAGCTTTCATTTTCTTTCCGCTTTCAGCCGACAAAAGCTTTATAAAAACAATTACTAAACAAAAAAGTTTCTAAGAAAATACAGTACTAAGCTTTTATAAATCCGTCAAGTTTTCAATGTCCGTATTTCGGTATTGAGGGTTTTCTTAATTTTTTTGTTTTAGAAAGAAGTTTTTTTCTTTGTCTACGATTTTATCCAACTTTGAAACTGAAATTAATTACGATAAATACCTACAGTAAAAAAAAGGTATGCCACTTTGTTGAACATTATTTTAAATAACAACGCGACTTTGGGACGGAGGGGTTTGGTAGAATAAAACGCCACGATTCCCTAAGAATGTCTTATACCTATAAGCCTTTGTGAAATGTAGATAGGTATTCAGTCATGAAAAATAGCGCACACTATTCACGGCATATTGTTCAAATAAGATGAAGGATGTACTGAATATATTACCATAAACAGAGAAATATCTTAGAATAAAGCTTTGTCGTTTGTCTTACTGCGGAATAAAACATATGGTTAGTGTTTTGAATATGCGATGCGGTTAGAGACTCAATGATTAAATTAAAAAAGGTTGGTAATAACCTGAGATCCCTATAAAGACGACCTTCATCGAGCTGTTGAAAGGATGAAAAGTATTTTTTATCAAATTAAATAGGTCAATAAATGTATTACAAAAAAAATTGGTATTTAATCATATTCTGGACTGAATTTTTTGAGGCAATTCATTTGCAATAATATGTATACTGACCTATTCAATTTGATATACAATTATTTTCATAAATTGAACAGAATGATGAAGATGAAGCAGAATGATCCTTAAAGGGATCCTGCAGTACTATAAATAAAAAATATCAGTAACACAACATAATAAGTAAAAAATATAAACAAAGTAAGTAGATATTCTTTTCTGGTGTTAATGTATATTTACCGATTAAGTGTAACACGTCACTCGCGATTTCAAAACTCCTGAATTGTACACGTCATGAAACACATATTTGGGCAACTGAAATACGGTGATTTGATATTAGAAAAGGTATTTTATTTAAAGAATGTTTCAGCTTATGTATGATATACGTTTATCTAATATACGGTATTATTAGGCAGATTTCCTAAACCGGCCTATGTTTCTGGGTTTCTAACTTCAGTGACCCGTTTAGGGTGGATTTAATTAAAGGTCTACTATAATAAATCAAGGAAAGATAAATTAGTTTAAATGGGTCCTACGTACCTTCCTAGGGGAAATTTATGCAAGGACTTGTGTAGGAGACTTAATTTTTCGGTGGAAAAATAATTCGAGCTGGAAAGTGTATTATGATTAGGAACCGTAATTTTATTTTATTAGACGTTCGGAATTAAGTGAATTTCGAGAGGTGAGTTCTGAAATCGTTGTGTTTTACGACATCGTTCTTTTGTGACTCGGAAAAGTAATATTCAGGTACGATTTGCGGCTTAAAATAGTAGGATAGTGTCATTCACAAACCTCATCTATACATGTAAAATTCTTTGTCCTGAATGACTGACTGACTGACGGATCAACGCGCAGCCTAAACCACTGATTGTAGAGACCTGAAACTTGGAGGGTATATTCTTTGTATGACATAGGCTTCCGATAAGAAAGGATTTTCCGAAATTTTACTCCTAAGGGGGTAAAAATGGGGGCAAAGTTTGTATAGGACAACGTGATTCCAAGGTCGCGTGCAAAAGCTAGTTTTTAATATTTAAATAATAAGAAACGTGATATGTATATTCTACATTGAATACCACGCTAAAAGCATGCATATAAAGCGTCACAAATTCCAATATTCTAAAATCACTTTGATTCAAAATTCACTTTGTAGTTCAGCAACTGAAATATACGTACAAGAATGTAGAATAAAATCCACAGAGGCAATAAATAAAATGCAAGTAGATAGCGTATGGTATCTTGCGCCTCTACGACATCAATATGTACCGGCTTAGTAACTCGTCTGCAGAATTACATTGCAATATGTAAAGTAGAAGAAAAACGTAGCCTTTTTATACATGTTTATTATAGTTTTAAAACAAAGAAGAATAGACTATTGGTATTGTCTTTAATATAGCACTAGCTATTGCCCGCGACTTCGTACGCGTGATAGTTGTTTTATATACTAAAACCTTTCTCTTGAATCACTGCATCAAAATTTGTTGCATAGTTTTAAAGATTTAAGCATATAACATAGGGACAGACAGCGGGAAACAACTTTGTTTTATACTATGTAGTGATACAAAGTACATACTTACCTATCTACTTAGCTTAGCTTTATCGTCCATTTTGTTATTTTCAATGTTTTGTATGTTGTACAAATAAAATGTTTATCTATCTATCTATAATCTATCTTTCTCTTAAATCAAATAATTTGAAATCAAAATCATAAGAAAATGTGACGAACTCGGCAATATCAGTGTAAATTTGTCCGAATATCGGTCAATTTGCCGTACAAAGGAAGGGCTTGTTAGTTTCACGCGCCGTTAAACGTCGAACACGGAAATGAATGGGCTGAATTCTGAAATTAGTGTTGAATTCGTCAGCCTTAGCTAACTATGAGGTATTATCGATTTACTCGGTTAAGTTACATGTAGAAAGTTTATTATTATCTACATTAATACTTAAGGCTGTTTATACTGCCAAACGCAACGCGCCAGAAATACCCGTCGCTTACAACTAACATTGTTGATTGTTACGTATGTGTTTTGTTTTTCTCAAAAATGCTGAGATGGAATTGTAGGTGAAATTTTTACATATATTTTGGGGTAATTTGAGACGAAAATTCTTTGTCATTTCAAAGCTAGACTATTTTTCATTCTTAATTTTAGGATAACTTTAAAACCATAGGGAATTTTTGGCACAAAGTCACACCAAAATGTCGGTAAAGATCTCACCTACAATCCCAGCACTTTTGAGAAAAACATAACACATTCGTAAAAATCAACAATTTTCACTAACGAAGGCGACCGGTGACAGTAGTAAGTATTTAGTAGGCTGTGTACCAAGGTCGTTGGCGTATGGACTCCCCTTAAGTTGACTTGGTAAAACTAAAATTGATATAACAAAAACGTACAGTAAAAGTTCCAAATTTGGGACGCGGGGTCTTAAGCGGTTTAGTGTAAAGAGTATAAGAATATCGTGTTTAAGTACAAAGAAGTAAGCTTCTTTGCATATCAAAATGAGCATCTACTTCATTACTTCCAAAATGTAACTAATCATTTACTTAAATCTTTACAGTTAAAAAACATAGCATGCTACTACAAACTAAAAAATGCACAACAAAAACCAACTGCTGAATATTCCTACACAAAACATTGAAATGTACGAAAATTGGTTCTATTTACGTGAAATTCCCGTAATGTTAGTTAGGGAACGGAAAAATACCGCAACATTAAGGTGAAAGGGTACCGGCGCTCTCTCCATACAAACGTAGTCGACTGTTTGCTCTCTAGATAATGACAATAGCACAAATATTTTTGTTGCATAAAACTTAAACTTCCATGACTATGCCCCTATGTCTTGGTTTTTTAATTTTCTAATTATCATAGAAATTAAGATTAAAAAAGAAAAACAGGGGCGTGGTCATGGCAGTTAAAAGTTTTATGCAACAAAAATATTTGCTCTAGTGTCATTATCCAGGGAGGAAACACTCGACTACGTTTGTATGGAGAGAGCGCCCGGTACCCTTTCCTCTTAAAGGAAATACGTAGTACAAGTATCACGCAGCGTAATTTACAGTACGATAAGCCTTAAAATGATTATTTGATAGTACATTCTAAATTCTATTGAACAAGAAATATGTGTCAAATTTGTGTAAACATTTATAAGTAGTTAAATTACATACTTTCAAAGCCTTTAAAAAGTCTTAAGGAAAAAGTAAATTACCCATAATTTATTGGTGGGTAACCCTTAATTTTGAATTTGGTATGATTTATTGAAAATCAGTTCGAATTAATGTAAAAAATGAATGTCAAGAACAAAAAACTAAAGGAACAAAGTTTACATAATAAATTAAATAGTACATACCTACATTGTTTTATTAGCCAAAATCACGCAATCACGTTTAGTGTGTTTTCTTTACAAAGTGAAAAAATTAAATTGTTTATTATAAGTTCTTCCATTGTTGACGACCCAGTTGGCACAATGGTCACCATGTCGGACTGTCAAACACAGGGTTGCGGGTTCGATTCCCGCCTCAGACAAGTATTTATGCTTAGATATTTGTCTGTGGTCTGGTTGTTTCTATGTATTATAAGTATATATTTACAAAAGAAAAGTATATAAGTAATATATCCGTTGTCTATCACCCATAACACAAGTCTAGTACTTAGCTTGGGGCTAGATGGCGATGTGTGGAATGTCCTGCAATATTTATTTATTTATTTATTGTACTTATATACAACTTTTTGCGTGAAGATGGAGTAGGCTTACCCAGCACCTATATCACCCTTCAAACTTAGTCGACCGTGTCTAGATGAAAGAACTCGTCAAACGTCTAGAGTCAACGAATGAGCAGGTTTTATCACTTTTCTAATCTTTATTCTAATCTTAATTTTGTTTTACTAATCTTAATTTCTATGATAATTAGGTAATGAAAAAACCAAAACATAGGGGCATAGTCATGGCAGATATAGGTTTTATGGCACAAAAATATTCGTGCTAGTGTCATTATCCAGAGAGGAAAAAGTCGACTACGTTTGTATGAAAAGAGCGCCGGTACCCTTTCACCTTAAGAAGGCAGACCCTACCCTTTTAATAAACTCCATTAAAAATAATTTCTTTTATTTAGGTCACCGTGTCACAATTCATGCGTAGATATAATAATGACACACTTTAGAAACTCAATTTTGAAGTGTCAGAGGGTTGAACACTCGCATGTGATGCAAAATTCATGAAAATCGATGCTCCAATGAGGAAACAACGCCTCGTGGAAGGGTTGCGTTTGACGTTAAAATCACCCGCCACGTGTTTTGATTGGCTGTCACGTAATGTTGTGAGTAATAGAGGTCTGAACAATGGTAGTTTTAAGGTTGCCTGGAAGAAATCGCTTTAAGCGATAAGGTCACCTTAGTTAATAAGCTTTCTCGTCCTTTTTGCTATTTTCAATGTTTTGTGTGTTGTACAAATAAAGTGTTTATCTATCTATCTATTTAAACGAGATCCTAATAATAAGTTCAAAAAATATTGGCTCATACACAGTTTACACAAAAAAAAAGGATTCTTGAGGAGGAGAAATAATCCTCTCCTTGGAGACGTTAGAAAATATTTTTTTGTTTAAATTAAATTTTCTTGAAAATAATAATCAGTATTTTTAATTTAAGAATTTTTATTAAATTAAGAATACAGGTTATCATTTACTAGCTTCAGTTTCACCTGCGTAAGTCCCGATCCCGTGAGAATATCAAAATAAAAATTAGCCTATAGCCTTCCTCGGTAAATGGACTATCCAATACAAAAATATTTTTTCGATTCGAATAAGTAGTTCTTGAGATTAGCGCGTTCAAACAAAAAAACAAACTTCAGTTTTATAATATTAGTAGCAGCGCTCCGCAGTTTCACCCGCGCAACTCCCGATCCTGTGGGAATATCAGGATAAAAAGTAGCCTATAGCCTTCCACGATAAATGGACTATCCAACACAAAAAGATTTTTTAATTCGATCAGTAGTTCCTGAGATTAGCGCGTTCAAACAAACAAACTCTTCAGCTTTATAAAATAAGTATAGAAGTATAGATATAGATACGGCTCATTAGGTATAATTCCCTTTTTTTGTTGGAGAGAAAATTCTCACAGATTCCCGGGGGCACAACGGGTTATGTCGGAATCAAACCGACTGAAACTCTCCGGTGACCGTCCCCGATGCAGCCTCCTTAGACAAGATTGCTTTCTATTTGCGATATCGCCAATCGACAGACATTTATTTTTATATTTTTAGACGAAATTGACACAAGCCATAAAAAGTCACGTAGTCTTGCGTTAGCGAAAAAAAAATTACTAATAGAAAGCAATCTTGTCTTAGGGTCTCCTTAGACAAGACTGCCTTCTATTAGCGATATCGCCAATCGATAGATTTAATTGTATGAAATTGACATAAAACATTGTATAAATTAGCATAAGATGGAACTTATCTACACTTTTTTTCTCTAACGTAAGACTACGTGACTTTTTGTTGGTTTGTGTCAATTTCATACAAAAAAAAACAAAAAAGGTTTGTCGATTGGCGATATCGCTAATAGAAAGCAGTCTTGTCTAAGGGGACAGATTAGAGGCCCGAGGTCTCATTCGAACTCACCGGGGCCTCCCTGCACTAAGTAGGTATAATTACCTACTTAATTATGCTCAGTATCTTTACCTACTCATTACGAAACAATTTGCAAAACGATATCAAAGGAAGTACAATAATAAAAGCCTTACGTAGGAACAGTATCGTCTAATTCCTTACAGACAGGCAGCAGTCGCTTGTTTATAATTCGATTAATTTTACTCTTTGAAAATTTTATTAACATGTTTTGTTTTAAATAAAATAAAATAAATAAATATTGTAGGACATTCCACACATCGCCATCTAGCCTCAAGTTTAGTAACTAGACTTGTGTTATGGGTGCTAGACAACGGATATACTACTTATATACTTTTCTTTTGTAAATTTATACTTATAATACACTTAACAACCAAACCACAGACAAATATCTAAGCATAAATACATGTCTGAGGCGGGAATCGAACCCGCAACCCTGTGTTTGGCAGTCCGGCATGGTGACCATTGTGCCAACTGGGTCATCAACTGGGTTTAAATATAATAGGTACATACGATGCGTACTATAAAAGAGGATAATTCAATTATGTATCATTATAATTAGATATTTTTGTGTAGCAGAAACACTGCTGATATAGAACGAAATGTTAACACTTTTTTTTAAGTAATAATTAATTTAGTAATAAAGACATACAAATTTAACATTATAAATTATGCGTACTTGCATAAAACTTGTATAAGTATAGGTTTTTCCGCAAGTCGACCTCTTTTGTCAGGTCCTTTTTGCGTGATGATAGAGTATGCAAGCCCAGAACCTATCCCCTCCGAGCATCGTCAACCGTGTTCAAAGAAAAGAACTCATCAATATTTTTGGAGCTAACTAAGCCGCGGTTTTACTACGACGTGTTTCTTCACCGTAAGAGCAATATTAATTACTAGCTGCGCCCCACAGTTTCACCCGCGTAAGTCCCGATACCGTGGGAATATCAAAATAAAAAGTAGCCTTCCTCGATAAATGGACTATCCAACATAAATAGTACATTGTTACCCAAGGTGTGAAAGTCACTCATTGAGTCCCGAGACGGAGTTTGGCGCCCGAGCGTAGCGAGGGCGCTAATAGTTCGAGGGACTTAATGAGTCTTTTACCCGAGGTAAACACTGTGCTTTTCATTACGAATAATACATAAAATTCTTCATAATAACTAGAGTGAATGAGAGACTCCATATTACCTCTGGCAGTATACATGAGCTGTGTGAAGCCATAATTGTTATTCTTTGGTGAAAACCAAAGCAAGGAGGTTAGGTTTTTGAAGTTTCTAATGAGTAATGATACTGATACTGGCTACAAGCACATTGCACAAGCCGCGCGAAGCCATAATTTGACATGACAGCTGTCAGTGAAAGCGTTTTTCCCTAGGGCTGAAAGTTCAACTTTCTACACGCTCTTCAGGCATCTTTAGACCTACTTTCGGAGTATGAGTAATGAAAAATAATTTTTCAGTTCGAACTAGTTGTTCCTGAGATAAGCGCGTTCAAACAAACAAACTGTTCAGCTTTATAATATTAGTATAGATTACACGTACCTAAGTTATTCTTAAGAAAGTCAATGGTTATTACTTAGTCATGCATGTTGCACGGCCGGCCGGGATTTGAACGCACGACCTTCGGAATGAAAGTCGATGTATCTACCTCTGGGCTCGTTTGACGTATTGAGACCATTAATAGAAGAATCTACGGCCAAAATTACCCATTACCACGCTCAAAGCCAATTACTCTTATTGGACTGACTTGTTATTCCTCTATGTGTCAAAAAAGGTACGCAGCCGCCATCGTATTCAAAGTCCTGCATATGCCTAACCCACACGCTTTTCAATTTTACTAATATTATAAATGTGAAAGTTTGTGTATGTTTGTTACTCCTTCACGCAAAAACTACTGGACCGATTGCAATGAAACTCTTTAGGTAGATAGCTGGAGACCTGGATTAACACATAGGCTACTTTATATCCCGATATTCCCACGAGATCGGAACTTACGCGAGTGAAACCGTGGGGCGCAGCTAGTCATTTCATAAAAGGAAAAGTAGCTCTGACCTAGGCAAATAATTTGGTATATTTGGGTTTAGGGTACGATGTATAGTTTAGGTAATATGTGAATTCCAATCTGAATAAAATTCAAGTCAAGTATGCTCCGCCTGACAGGAAAAAACGGCCTCATTCATAAGCTTGGCGTGGAGGGTGCTAAGTCTCATGTTTGACACTTTTGTGCGTTAAATAGATTACCAGGATCACACTATGTTTGTATGTATATGGGCTTTTTTTCCGCAACTAGACTCTTTTTAATTGAGTCCTTTTTTGCGTGAAGATGGAGCAGGCTTGCCCAGTACTTACTACCCTCTCAACTTAGTCGACCGTGTCCAGACAAGAGAACTAAGCCGCGGGTTTCATCACATTTTTATCAGGATCACACCAAATAACTAGAACTTAAATAACGGTACTACGAATGACTATGTCAAGACTCACTTTTACTAACATTTGATTTTTTTGACGACCTAGTTGGCACAATGGTCACCATGCCGAACTACCAAACACAGGGTTACGGGTTGGATTCCCGCCTCAGACAAGTTTATGCTTAGATATTTGTCTGTGGTCTGGTTGTTTCTGTACTGTGTTGTACTTATAATACATAGAAACAACCAGACCACAGACAAATATCAAAGCATACATGGTGACCATTGTGCCAACTCGGTCGTCGTATATTGAGTAGGTATATATTTACAAAATAAAAGTAAATCAATTTTATATCCGTAGTCTAGCTACCATAACACAAGCCTTTCTTAGCCCGGGGCTAGATGGCGCTGTGTTAGTGTCCCACAATTTTTGTTTAAAACTTTTTATATGAAAAACTTGACTAAGCGACTCAATTTACCCACTTAACTTTAACATATTATTATCATACTCTCCATACATATTAAGTGGTTTTTCCTTTCATCAGCTTCACGAGAAACTGTGCATAAAAACAATAGGTATCTTTACTTAGGAACCAACAAGAATTTGTTAGTTGGACGCGCTCACTACATTTGTCTAGCACATTACAGCAAGAGTTTTTTTTTGTGTCAAAGAAAAAGCCATTTATTTAGTAAATTGGTAGGTTTCTTGTTTGTTACAGCTTTTGATTTTGTGAGATTTATGTTTCTATTTGACTAGTTGTGTTTTGTGGAGTTACGACTTCTTTTATACATCAGCAAAAACCGACTCTTAATTTAACCAAGAAGAAAGTTTTAGTTTCTTATTGACATGATATATTATTTAAATGAGTATCTCACTAAGAATTAAAATTATTAAAACTAAGAAATTAAGTTTTTATTTTATTTTTAACCCTCGACGCAAAAATGGAGGGGTGTTATAAGTTTGACGTATCTGTGGGTGTGTCTGTGTGTGTCTGTCTGTGGCATCGTAGCTCCCGAACGGATGAACCGATTTCAATTTAATTTTTTTTGCTTGAAAGGTGAATTAGTCGGGAATGTTCTAAGCTATGTTTGATCGAAATCGGTTCAGCCGTTTGAAAGTTAGGAGGAAAAAAAATCAGGATTAAAAACCGAGTGTAAGTGACGAATGAATGATATGCTCGAGTGGGGTTTTTAGGTAACGAGCGGTCCCCCGACGCGACTATACTTAATCAAAAATATTCAGATGTACTTACGTAGGGTCATCATTTCGGGGTTATTGTTTTTCTTTTTGTAGGGTATTTTTTCATAGATTTTTTGCTTGTACAATACTAAAACGATACACTAAAAACTATTAGTTAAGTATTATATTCGTTTTTATACTTTTTTATTAAGTATTTGAATTTACTTTAATATATTTATTAATTTGACTTTGCATTGATTGAGTTATTATTTTTGTCAAGTATTATTTATCCACCATTTTTATGGCTAAACCTAAAGAAACGACATAATTTTTTGTAAAAACCACTATATTTCATCAAAATAAATAATTGGATTTTGATGTCAATTAAAAACTGTAAACATTTTGGATAATAGCAGCCAAAGGTTTATTTTAATTGTCTATTAATTTAATTTTAATTATAGTAACTCAATAGATTTAATTTTGTTCATGAAATCTTTATTTAACCTAATAAAACTCAATTAAAAAAATAACACTGATTCCAACAAGACGTTTCTTCGAATATTAAGAAAAGTTATAAAAATTTAACAAGTTTAAGTACATTTGTTGGAGCTCTAATGAGTCTGAACTTTGTCTGAATCAATTAATTAGGTCAATTGATTCGCACTTATACTGAATTTTAACAGTAGAATTTGGATTTCGAGCGTGCATCAATAGATTATACTATTTGAACATTTATCAACATTTGCACTTTGATCTAAGCTTTTACCGATTTGGCTAACTTTTACAATAAGTGAGTGAACCATATTACTATAAGAGAAGAAGAAAAAGGTCAAAAAATTATGTTAATCATGTTTTTAAATCAAATTAACCGAACAGACAAGACAAACCATCAATTTTCAATGGAATAATGGTCGATTTTAAATTTGTTCATACAAACGAATTTTGTTCCATTTAATTTTAAAATAGTAGCAGATATGGTAAGTACTTTTCAATCAAATAAAATATCCTTTATTTTCCATATAAATAAAAGTATGTGGAATCAACAACATCCCATTTTAGATCAGGTTAAAAGTTACTGACGCTATATAAATCATATTAATATTATAAATGTTAAAGTTTGTGTATGGTTGTTACTCCTTCACGCAAAAACTACTGGACCGATTCCGATGTAACTCAATATCTAGATAGCTAGAGACTTGGCTACTTTTAGGCTACTTTTTATCCCAATATTCCCACAGTATCGGTCCTTAAGCAGGTGAAACCGCGGGGCGCAGCAAGTAATCAAAGTAATAAAATTTAAAGTCTTGGTTGACTGATTTACCAAAGCGTAGTTCAAACCAATGGACGGATCAAAGTCAGCGTCAATTTTTTTATTCATTTAGATGCTTAATACTTTTGTACACAGATCACATAGACATGTCTTAAACAATAAGTTAGGATGTGTGCCTTCGGAACGCGCCCACCATTGAGAAGAAGATACAAGAAACTCATGGGGTTTTTTTTCATGCTCAGATCACGCTCACAAAGATCAATATTACAAATATTTGAAAGTACTATTTGAAATGAAGCAACTAAAGTCACGTCCGTGGGTTCTTATCATTAAGGTAAGACGAAGTATCATAGTACGCCTTACTGCACAACCTATGCTTTATAAAAGTTTTGAACCTGTTAATGGACATGTCATATACATCTTAAGGTATTTTATTATAATAGAGCACACATGTACTATTAAACGACCTGTTTATTATCCGATCGGGATCAAATTTGACATACAGACAACTTTTATGACGTAGGCATCGACTAAGAAGTCGTGTGTAAAAGCCAGTTGGAATTGAAAGCATGAATTCAATTTTCTACCACTAATTATTTACTGTCAAACAGTTAAAGGTCGATGGGAACTTCATACATGATGTGCCCTAATGACATTGGTTGTCCGCTATACCCCCTTTGTGTCTTGCCAATTAATATTAAGGTGAAAGGGTACTGGCGCGCTCTCTCCATACAAACGTAGTCAACTGTTTCCTCCTTGGATAATGACACTAGCACAAATATTTTTGTGTCATAAAACCTATAACTGCCATGACTATGCCCCTACGTTCACCTATTGATAAAACAAAAAAAACATAGGGGCATGGTCACGGCAATTATAAGTTTTATACAACAAAAATATTTGCTCTAGTGTCATTATCCAGGGAGAAAACAGTCGACTACGTTTGTATGGAGAGAGCCCCCGGTAGCCTTTCCTCTTAAGGTTAAAAATAAAGATAACAATCGATAGAAAAACAAATTACGTATACATTAGAAAGAATATTTTTAAAAAAGAAAACCATAAACTTATTTATAACAAAACCAAAAAACAATATGTTAGAACAATAAAGCTGTAATTTCAAATCTTTCAACCTTTGTTTTGAAATCAAAATCGAAGATAACAATCGAAATGACGAATAAATTGTAGTCAATGATTATATAACTGCGCCACAAAAATAAAGTGAGCCTACTTGATTTTGAGTCTTCCTCTAACATAACGACTATTTAAAATATTTATACTAAGTACACGATAACAAGAGCTGTGAGTTTGAAACTTCGCATGGGGGTTTTTTTAGGACGTCGTCGTCGGCCAGCTCTAAGAAAAATATTTGAAAACTCTTAAAGGTCTAAAAATTACTGATGAAGTCCCTTCGGCCGTTTTGGAAGCCAAAGGTTCGAGGCCAGTTTCGAAAACAGAAGTATTTTTCTTTTTAGGAAACCTGGTTTTAAAAAGTATGTGGTTCGTTGTGTATTATGTGTTTGTTAAAAATATCAAATATATACCTACTTTTAATTACGCAGCTAGTAGTTTTATAATATACCGTCTTGATATTAAAATGTCATAGGCAAATAGAGATCGCTTTGAGCGATAAGGCCGCCCTTTGTAACACTTAGACTTAAGTTTTGTTTTTATTTAATGTTATTTGAAATTGGTGTTTACAATAAAGAATTTATCTATCTATCTATCTATCTAGACATGAACGCTAGGTGCCCTTAGTAGCAAAACCTCTGGCTCTTATAATGTCGTAATACAAAATATAGTAGAAAAATATCTAGATTTAAAATTACCATAGTTACTATGAACATGGACGTTGAATGATCTAGTTGAAAAATACTGTCTGGATCTAAAGACATTTAAAAAACTTTTCGTTTCTTTTCTAACAGAACCTTAAACAAAACTGCCGACCCAAAAATTGTGTAGGTATTTAAGGAAGGTAAACCTACTTTTACTAAAAGTTCTATTATAGATGAGGACAAAAGAGAAGTTTTAATGCATTTTGTTTGTAGTTTCATTTCGATGTGCTTTTATGATGTTAATTTAAAGAGTGGAATATGTCTGTGGTGGGTAATTAAAATATAATATAATTAGAATAGATAACTCTTAGATAATTAGTTAAGACGGAATTTTTTGAGTATTCCCATGGGATTGAGATCTATCATATGCTACTAAAATCTTTATTTATCTATACTAATAATATATTATGTAAAGCGAAAATATATTTTTGTTTCTTTGTTTTATGTTTGTAACGAATAGGTTCCAAAACTACTGATATACGAAACCGAGGAGCGCTGCTAATTTATTATATAAAAACAATAAACATAAAATGAAACAATAAATAGGCCACATAAACTCTTTACAGTTCTACTGGACTTACTACTTGGTTAAGCTATATTATACGAAAAAAATAATGATGCAGGACTACAAGACATAGCACACAGGATTTAGCTCTAAGATAAGCAGCTAGGCTTGTGTTATAGTGACCAGATTACGCAATTTTTTGCGTCGCAGGGGTCGTCAATTAGCACAGGGAATGCTTAATTATGAGTCGTAAGGAAATAATCCTACTAATATTTTAATAAATTGCCAAGGCATAGGTATCTACTTTTTCTCGCTGATAATTTATTTTTATTTATTCATCATTTTTGATGTGATTTTTGACGTCTTTTAAATAAAATTATACACCAGCATCCACAAAAAAGTGGTAGGGTAACTGACTAGTCGTTGGACACAACTGGTGAATGGACACTTCAGCTTTGCACGGGTTTATTAAGACCTACATGTAGTGTTCGAATCATTTTATCAATTGTTCTTACTGCTGCGTTAAACGGAACGCTAAAAATATATCCACATTAAACCAATAGATGGCGTTGCTAGGCCACAAAAATATTTTGTTGTGTTTGGGACGATTGTGGTGAATTCTTGTCGAAAATAAATTATTTTGTTAAGACCAAAGTGTAATAAAACATAAAAAACTTCTTCCTGGAAAGTTTTGAAGGAATCCCATCGATGTAATGGTAAGTTTATCTGTTTAACGTGCTATTTCTTTAGAAATCATTTTGTTTTACATAAGTGAGGTTATGTTATCTCGTGTCCAACGACTGTAATTAATTTTGTTTGGTTTTTAGTCGTTGGACAGGACGTCCAATAACTAGATTCTCATAAAACGAAGATTGTTTAATTTTATGTCCTATACATGTAGGCATAAGTTTGAATATTATCGTATAATTTTTTCACACATTCACTTGTTTTTTATGCAGTCATTGGACACTGTCCAATGACTATCATGTTCCTTCAAAATTAGTCTTTGGACACTTCATACAAAATCATACATCAATCCATCATCAATCGCTAATTTCATTCATTACAGATTACAAAATGCCAAAAGCAACAAGCCCATACGATCCTGTAAGTTTGAAAAAGGCTCTAGATGAAGTTATAAACGGCGGAAAAATAAGAGAAATTGCACGGAAGTATGGAATTCCAAAATCTACTTTACATTTTAAATTGAAACACCCAGATAATAAAACCACCTTCGGACCATCACCTTACCTTACTCTAGAAGAAGAAATATGTCTCGAAAAGTGGATCATTGAGTTATCTAAAAAAGGATTTCCGCTTAAAAAAGAAGATCTTCAATGCAGTGTAAAGAAGTTTTTGACTGATAATCCCAGAACAAATCCTTTTAAAGATAATTATCCTGGAGAGGGTTGGGTAAGAGGATTTTTAAAGCGACATCCCACTATTGCTCAAAGAACGAGCGAGGGTGTTACATTCTCGAGTGCCTGTGTTTCAGAGTCTGATATTCGGAAATGGTTTGCTGAAATTCACCAGTATTTTGTTGAAAAGGGTTTGCTTGAAATTCTGGACGATCCGAAGCGGGTGTTTAATGGTGACGAGAGTGGGTTTCAGGTATGTCCAAAAACAGGAAAAGTCTTGGCAATCAAAGGCATGAAAAATGTTTACAATGTCGAAACAAGCTCTTCAAAAGATAATATGACTATAATGTTTACATTTTCAGCTGCTGGCCAATGTTGCCCTCCAATGATTATCTACAATTATCAAAGGATTCCTCTGAAAGTTGTAGAGAGTGTACCATCAGATTGGGGAGTAGGCAGGAGTGAAAATGGATGGATGACATCTGAGGTATTCTTTGAATATATAGCGAATGTTTTCCATCCATACCTCTTAAAAGAAAATATACCTTTGCCCGTAATATTTTTTCTGGATGGTCACAAAACCCATTTAACGTATGAAGTGAGCAAGCTATGCACAGAATTGCAGATAGAACTGATAGCTTTGTACCCAAATGCTACTCGTATCCTCCAGCCAGCTGACGTAGCAGTGTTCCGTCCAGTAAAATCAGCTTGGAAGGCATCTGTAAGAGAATGGCTTGACCAACATCCAGGACAAGTTATTACAAAAGTTAATTTTGCAGAAGTTCTCAATGTGACCCTAAAAAAATCAATTAAAGCCCAGACACTTATAAATGGCTTTAAAGCATGTGGTTTAGTACCATTTAGTCCTGATGCCGTGGATTATACAAAATGTTTACCAATTGACAAAAATGCTGACATTGAGATCATTAGTCATGCCCCTAAAAATGAAGATGTAATTACGTTTTCTCAATTTTTGAGTTTGATCGGTCCAACTAAAGCAACTGAATTGCAGAACATCGTTGATCCTAATCAAATCGATACTAATTTACGGATTCTTCTCAGTATATACAATAGCTTTGGTAGTTCAAAAAAAACCTCTGTGACAACTTCAACCGATCATCAGCAATCTTCTGAAAATTCAATTGCAAATCGAAATCTTGGAACCTCAAATGACAACGTTTTGTCTCAAGGCACAACAAATGGAAGAGATATGACACCATCTCCATCTTTATTCCATGGAACTTTCAATGATGACACTTATGATACGATGCTTTTAACCCAAAACGAAGAAACTTACAATGATACATGGCTTCAATTTGGACAAACTAAAACTCAGCTCAACCCAAACCATCAGATTACAGTTCTCCGGGAAGTCTCAACAAACCAACTCGAGTCCAATCCAAGCTACGGTTTATGTCCTATTACAGGTTTTATTACTAGATCCACCAGTAGTCCTACAACTATTGAAGTATTCACTGAACTTGAAAAAACGCCCATCAAACAATTAAATACTATAAAACCTCTACAAGAAAATGATGTGCTACAACCTCTGTCACTAACATCTGAAATTAGTCCAGCTTTCAAAATATGTAGCACGAATATTGGTTCATATCTGTCATTACCTAAAACACCGGAACGAAAAGGTAAACGAGAAACAAAAAAAATGCCTTTCGCTATCACATCAGCAAAATACAAGGCCATGTACAAAGTACAAATAGAAAAAAAAGAATCAGAACAACGTGAAAAAGAAGAAAGAAAACGAGTAAGAGAAGAAGCTAAAACGAAGAAAAAAACTTGTAAAAAAGCGAAGTTAGGAGAAAATACGAAGGGGAATAAAAAGACTACTAAAAGCGATACAAATGCTTGTAAAATTTGTTTAAAGACAACGAAAGTGGCGAATCGCGTAACATGTGACATGTGTTCATCACTTTTTCACGTAAAATGTGTACCAAAGACACATAGCATTCATGTACCGGAAGACATAACCATCGATTTATTTGTATGTCATACTTGTAACTTGTTACAAGGAAGACGAAAATGATGAAATTGACGAAAATGGTGAAGAATGGAATACTAATTCACTAGGGCAAATAAAAAGTGATGATAATGATTCGTCGAAGAGCGAAGAAAATAGCGAAGAGATGGCAAATTATTTGTTCAAAGAGTATTTAAGTTCGAAGAAGGCTTAGATAATATACACAACATTTATCTTAATATATAATACTACTTAATATTTAATATATAATACTTATCTTAAAACCAATTGTTTTATTATCAAGTTTCCTTTGTCAAATATCCAATTTAAACAAGGTTTTGAGGAAAATATAACAAATAAAAATCTTCAAATTTAGTGTCCAATGACTATCAAAATAATGTCCCGCAACTATAAAATACTGTCCAATTACTATGAATTTAGCTACTTTTTTTTCTAAATTTTTTATAAGTATAATAGACACAGATTATCATGTTAAAACTACGATAGATGGATAGTCAAATTTTTAAACTTTTAGTGAATATAAGCGATATGCAGCACATTTTTTAAAATCAAGAGTTAAAAAAAAAATAACAAAAATTATAGCTTAACTGTCCAACGACTAGTCAGTTACCCTACGGTAATATTGAGTGACGTCATGCGTCATGGTAACTTAGGAAACAGAGTATTTATAAAATAATATCGCTCATCTGGGCTTGTGTTATGGTGTGACGAGTGACGAATAGAAGACTTATATAAAGGAAAAAAAAGGATTTTTTTAAAGGAATAAGTAACAAAAATTTCTCAATTTTTCATCGTTTTCTTATGACGTCATCACATAAAATTATCGTCCGTAAACCGACTTTACAGACAACCATTTTTTTTATATACCTATAAAACATAGTGAAGCAACTGAAAGCCAATTACAGTATCTCACGGGTAGAAAACGATGGCAAATACTAGGTTTACTTCACTTTTTAAATATTTACTTGAATAATTCGTAAATTACCACTATCGGACGAAGTCGCAGCCAATAGCAAGCTTAATTTTATCTCCATATTTGTACAGGTTCGTGATTTTGCGACTAAAACCGGAGAGCACAGTTTGTACAAAAGATTATCTGAGAATCCTACATCTAAGCTAATTTTAACTCTACAAGCGAGGGCGGTGTTGGCTTAGTGGTAGATACCTCGACTTTCATTCTAAAGGTCCTGGGTTCAAATCCCGACTGGCCGTGCAACGACGAATTATTGATTGACATTGCTCTTACGGTAAAGGAAAACATCGTGATGAAACCCGCGGTTTAGTTGGCTCCAGAAGTTTTGACAAGTTCTTTTCTTTTGGACATGGTCGATTAAGTTGAGAGGGTAGTAGGTGCTGGGCATGCCTACTCCATCTTCACGCAAAAAGGACCCAATTAAAAAGGGTCTAATTGCGAAAAACAGCCCTTAAGTATGTACTGTACAAGCTGAACTGATATCACTTCCACGTAGGTTTTGGCTTAAAAACTGTTCTCGTCTAACACAAGGTTCCGGAACGAGAGAATTACGAAGTTTCAAGCCATTTCCTAGTAACCGAGCTAGGTACGGGAGTTAGTGTTGAGAGCTCTTGATCTCAACTTTTCTTTTTCATTTCTAGGCGGGCTAAGGCTATGTGAGTCGTATAGAATCAAAGTATGCAGTCTGCACTTTGACCAAATGTGGCAAATCGAAAAAAAAACGTTTAGTTTATTTTGTATTATAGTTGCCAACCCAATTACCTACTTTAAAAAGCTTTCGTATCCTAAAAATTATTAAAAAGCGTAGTCTTAGATTTTTTGCTATCTCTTATTCCAAATTTACCCTTTATAGGGTAAATTCGTGATAAATGCATCGAATGTATAATTGCCGCAGTTCTCAAAAAACAATGTTCCAAATGTCGTAGGTAATTATTTTAATAAAAATATTTGCAAAAAAAAATGTATGTCTACCATGACCTTAACCTAATTGCTTAGCTTGGGGTTAGAGGGTAAGTGCAAAGTCTGGTTTTTTATAATAATTATTAACTAGCTGCACCCCGCGGTTTCACCCGCGTAAGTCCCGATCCTTTGGGAATATCTGGACAAAAAGTAGCCTATGTGTTAATCCAGGTCTCCAGCTATCTAGACACTGAGTTTTATCGCAATCGGTCCAGTAGTTTTGGCGTGAAAGAGTAACAAACATACACACACACAAACTTTCACATTTATAATATTAGTAGGATAAATGTGTTAATATGTTAATGAGATAAATGAGTTAATAGGATAATGAGTTAATTTAAGATAGAACCAATAAAAGCGGCAATAAGGAATTTAAGGAAATGGCTTATCAGGTCTTGTTTTTACAGTGTTGAGGAGTTCTTATCCGCTGGATGCCATAATGTCACCTAAATTGACTACCTATTTATGTAAATGCATTATAATGTATAATTTC
Source organism: Idaea straminata (assembly GCA_951213275.1). Classification (NCBI taxonomy): domain Eukaryota; kingdom Metazoa; phylum Arthropoda; class Insecta; order Lepidoptera; family Geometridae; genus Idaea; species Idaea straminata. Next base: position 11,561,249 of record OX577861.1, read on the forward strand.
ATATTTGCATGCTGATTAACGTTAGCGGGATAGAGTTTCATACCATTTATTGTAACTACTTAGTTTAACCTATCTCTAAGCAAATAAATTCTTTGAATCTTTGAATCTTGGAATCTTTGAATCTTTGAATCTTTGAATATGAATGCTTAAAATAGACATACTAACGCTCAGAACTAACTGGACTGAACAAACTACCACTCTACCACATCAGAAGTTTTCTAACTACTTTAGTTAGATGGACAAAGTTTTCGCATACATTGTCTACCATTAACTTAGCTACTTATAGCACCTGCCGTTTGAATTGTCTTTTCATGGCTGAAATCTCTAATGGGACCAGTTAAGACTGGGGCCAGTTGAGACTGGGACCAGATGAGACTAGGATCAATTGAGACTGGGACCAGTTGAGACTAGGATCAGTTGAGACTGGGACCAGTTGAGACTGGAACCAGATAGCATTGGGACTAGTTCCGAATAAGACAACCCGTGAAAGCTTCCATCTGAAATTGGTAAGTATTCAGTCCTAGCGTAATAAATTCAATTAGGTAACATGATTAGTATTTATAAAATGAGTAAATAAATGGGATCATACGTCATTTCTACATACCTGACTATTTGCTGGTGGGCTGAGTTCTGAATTACACCAGTCGATAATAAATTGACTAGTACCGAATGATTTTAAATTGACAGACTATTTACGATGGGATAAAACTGCAAAAAGTAGTCATTTTGAGCTTGGAATCACTTGCAAAAGGCCCACTTAAAACTGGGTCGAGTTGCGAACGAGACAACTTCCGGGTATTATCCCTTTAGATTGACAAACTTTTGGCATACATTGACTAACATTTAGTCAGTTACAGAAGGTGCTGTTTAAATTGTCTTTTCATGGAATCAATTTGGTAGGATATTATGTTAAATTATCTGAATAAACTGAAGATTGGCTGTATTTAGAGAGGAATTCTGCGAAAGTAATGAGGCAATGGAATTTCGAATTAATGTTGGAATTATTCCCGCTTAAGACATAAAAAACCTTATATAATTAGAGAGTACATCTCAAGGTTAAAATGTGCTATTTAAAATATTGTTTATCTATCTATCTACACCACATACAATATCCTACTAATATTATAAATGTGAAAGTTTGTGTGTGCGTGTGTGTGTGTGTATGTTTGTTACTCCTTCACGCAAAAACTACTGGGCCGATTGCGATAAAACACGGTATAACAGCTGTAATAGCTGGTATTACAATATTTTAAGTAACTATAATACTTAGGACTCTATTTTTTAATTACTTATTCAGTTTAGTAATCAAGTTTTAATGTAAATAATTATCTGTATTAAATTTTTGTAATTATAAGCCATTAATTTGACATTATTTAATACTATTTCTTGTAGGATTAATTTCTGAAATAGTTAATTATTTAATAATTAGTAACACATGGAATCAGGACCAAAACTTTGCTAAAAAAACATTGGAGTGTTGGAATTACGTATTTTTTTTATTTACTTTTTTTTGTTATATTGAATAATTTTGGTGACATCTCATGTAACACAAGTCATTAAAGGTGTTAAAGTGAAATGTTCACAAAACTTGATTATCAAAAAGTTAGTAACGTTTTTTCGTTGAAAAGCTCTACGGCGAGATTTCATTGAAATGGTTACTGTATTTTATAAACATAACAGAAATGCCAATCACTTTATGCAATAGATTAACTTTGACAGTAGCTGTATACACAAATAATGTGAAGACAAAAATCACAGAAAAATAAATGCTCTGATGTATTTACTCTCTATTTAAGTTCAGTTTTTATCTCTTGCTTTTTTGGCTTCAAACGTGGCTTATTTCATTAGAAGCGTTTAAATTTAATTTAAATTATTAGGAAAGTAATTAGACCTCAGTAATTAGACTATATAAATTAATTTATGAGCACTTAGCACTCCGTATTGTTCAATAACAGTCAGAGTAACATCATTTACTAAAATCACTATTATTTCAAAGAAAACCCCTATATTTTTTCAAAGTTATTTTATTCTAATAGGTATTTGAATAATATTCTCTAAAAATACAAAGCTACCATTGAATAATATTCTTGATTGGAGAACATTTTAATTAACAGAATGAAAACAGATCGAAGCTATTCTGACATTGAAGCAATATAAAACCGAGGAAAATGGTGGACTAGTCCTGCCCTGTTATTTGACTTTCCTTAGTCCCGTAAATATTGTGGTAAAAATATCCTATATCATTCTCTATACTTGGGACTATAGTCTTGCAAACTTATATGTAATTCGGTCGAGCCGTTTGACTTTGAAACGGGTATAAAGAAACAATGATTTTTCGAAATTATTGATCCCATAATGTTAGTCATCGAAGATTCTAAAGATAGTCTAGTAGAGAGAGTGTGATTTAATAGATTATCTATTGCCATAAGAGTAGAGTGCTTGAAGTTTATGGAGGATAAAAACAATATACTTTTTGGTGAAACATAGTTTTATTTTAAATAAGTACTACCTTAATAAGGAGCGGTGTTAGCTTAGTGATATATACCTCGACTTTCATTCTGAAGGTCGTGGGTTCGAATCCCGGCCGGCCGTGCACCAATGTATTTTTCTTAAGAAAAATTATGTGCGCTAATTACTCTTAAGGTGAAGGAAAACATCGTGGTGAAACCCGCGGCTTAGTTAGCTCCAGAAGTATTGACAAGTTCTCTCCTCTGGACATGGTCGACTAAGCTGAGAGGGTAGTAGGTGCTGGGCAAGCGTTATTGATCAACGATTGGTTGACCGATCGTAAGTCTCTCATCTGCTTTCACCTTATATACATAATAGTACGTTGGGACCAAAGACGTTATACATTATGTAGTGTTTTTAGGTTTTTGCTATTTGTATTTAATACTCAAAAACGTCGGTGCTTACCAAAAAGATTTTAATAATGTGTTAATCCGACACTGGGAAATGACGCGAAGTCCGTAGATTTAAATTACAGTTTTTTTTATCACGGTTTGTCGAGAAAAATGTTATTTACACTAAATACATAATCATAAATGAAAAACCACATTAAACTAAACACAAAAACATAATAAAATAACAAAAGATTATATTAAATAAAATGTTTAAAATAATTAAAAATGCATTTCCCGCTAGTTTTTTTTAACTCAATGAACGACAATGACCGGACGGTGTCATAAAGCCACATCAGCAACATCACGACAGGGCGCGAGCGGCGGCGCAGCATGGTCATACGTCACTTTGACCATTTGACCATGATACTGATACTGGCTATATGCGCAAGCCGCCTAGTCGTCCGAAGCCATAAGTTGACATGACAGCTGTCAGTGAAAGCGATTTAGGGCTGAAACTTTCACTTTCAACATGCTCTTCAGGCACCTTTGGACCTACTTTTGGAGTATGAGTAATGAAAAAGTTATACCTACCCTAAATAATGTTCCTTTTGTCTATATATATCGGTACCCAATTATTTTGAAAGGAGTGAAACCAATTTCATTCGACGTCTCTCCTATTTGCCCTTGACCTGGTAAAAGGTCCTTAATATACGTAAGTATTACATCAATAAAATTCATTTGAAGATATATTACGTAAGTTTGTTAAGCTGAAGTAATACGACCAGAAGCGCGATAGAGGTGTCTTTGAAACAGTTTTTGGATATCAACCGCTAAAATCCATGGAATGATATTCCTACTGTCGTAAAGGTGATGATATGATTTGTATTGTCATACACTTCGAAACAAGATTAGACTGATTTGCATCGATAGAATTTTTTTTTTTTTTTTCAATTTTACGGCGATTATAAAGAAGAAACAAGTACAGTATTTATATTTTCATAAACTTTACATCAAATTCCATAAGGTAGTACAGATGGTTTTCACTAAAATATATGTTAGTCTTTTAATTACACAAAATAGTCAAAACGGATATTTTGCGGCGCGCGGAATAGAGTCATCGCGCGACGCGCGCGTGGGAAAGGGATAGGGGTTTTCAGGTCCTACTTCACCTTAAAGACTAGCAAGACTCTGAGTACGGCCCGATCCCGTTGGAATATCTCGAAATAGACGAATTCAATGTATTCTTCCTCATAAAAAGTTTAATTTAGCTATTTGAAGGCCAATTCTCTTAGATTGTTTAAATTACATTGCAATTTCCGATTGCATTTCGATTAATAAAATACACTAAACGTCAGCTTTTGCTATGATCATAAACTAAAGTGTCAACGTGACATCGGCATGGTTTGCAGAATACGAATTTACAGTTAAATTACAATATTATAATTTCACTTCAATCAATTTATCAATATTACATATTCTGTATTTGTTTTAAAAACATAATAATATGGGTGACGCCTAACGGCTTCCCTAACGGGTCCCCAACTTTCAACGGACCCCTTGTCAAGATTTATCTCACGCTATCTCACTCCCCTGGACTGGGGGAGAGCGCTAATTTAAAATTAGATGAGGCGAGACCTTCAGATCACAGGGGAGAATCACTTTCAAAGAGTAATCGACAAGTTTATTTATATAACTTGTCGACTAATCCGTTCTGACTCCTTCCGCAAAAAAAAACACATGTTCATTAAGTTTACAACATCCGAGTTTTCAACTGTGAAGATAAACCGGACCAACTTAATAATTAGCGTCACAAACTGCCTAGTGTCTCTGGAGGCGTAATGTCACCAAGATATTATACTTTTGCATTAGCTAGCTGTTAAGATGGCCCTACATGTCTCTTGACGCGTTTATTACTTATAAAATGTTTGTCTAAACCTCAACAGTCGACGTTTTGGGTGAGTTACATAAATCCCTAAAGTTTTACAAAAGAAACTAAGTTATTTTAGTTTAGTTAGACTCCAAAGTTATCTACAATTTTTTTTGGTTTATATACGTAAGGAGTCCAGACGTCTAGGTCCTTTTGACGCAAAAATCCAAACACGTGAAACATCACCTTTACGCAAATCGCGTAACTCGAAAAATACCACTTACGCAAAACTAAGACGAACATCTTTTTTCTACCATTTTTAAAAAGTCAAACTTTTTTTTGGAAAATATTGAGGTTATCTTTACGCAAAAATTCAGCTATTTCTTAGAGTAAGAGGTCGTAGACGTTGGGATTTAATTGATTATTAAGTTTGGACCTCTATCTAAAACATTAATGGTTTTTATTTTAACTTTTTATTTCAAATCTTAATATTATATATTTTAAAACACCTAAATAAAATACTCTGTGAATTGATGACCTGCTCTTTTTTTGAAGTCGGTTAAATATACATAAATAATCTTGAAGGGATATCTTAAGTACAGGTAGTTAGTCGCGCAAACTTTCCACATTTATTCGTGAAAGTTGGTCTTATATCTGTCTGTTAGAATCCGTCGTCTATTTGATTGTTTCCCTTTAAAATATTCAACCATAAACTACATACTTTGTGTCGGCTGATAAATATAAATAAATAAATATTGCAGGAAATTCCACACATTGCCATCTAGCCCCAAGCTAAGTAACTAGACTTGTGTTATGGGTGCTAGACAACGGATATACTACTTATATATTTTTCTTTTGTAAATATATACTTATAATATAAAGAAACAACCAGACCACAGAAAAATATTTGCATAAATACTTGTCTGAGGCGGGAATCGAACCCGCAACCCTGTGTTTGGCAGTCCGGCATGGTGACCATAGAGCCAATGGGGTCGTCAAAAAATTAAACAAAATAATAAAAATTAAACAAGTGATTATTTACTTGTGGTCCCACCAATTTTGTCCAGGCTCAGGTCAAATTAGTTTAGTGCTAATGATCCCATTATTCAGCAGTGTTCTAGGTCTAAGGTAGGTCTGTAATTTAGTTGCCCGATTGTATCTTTAGTTTGGTATCTAAAGTGTGTAGTCTGTGGAGCTCTTAGAGGCAGGTGTAACAAACGATAGCGGTAACTCGAATTAGCGTTATAAAAGAACGATTCGACCGAAAAATGTTCGGGAACTTTTGGGACTTCTCCGATTTTAATTACGTCCCTGAAATTTAAAGGTAATTCGACGTTATCTGAAATATTTTTGACTTGAATTTCTTTACAAATTAAAGGGATTTCGAGATAAAAGTCTTTTTATTTATGAAACTACTGGACTGATTTTTATTTATAGGCACATAATACAGGGCGTAACCAAAATGAAATAAATTCTATTAAACTTCAACAGTTAGGATCTAGATTTGAATCCAGAGATATGCGAGCATAAAAAGATTAATAAAAATTACCTAGTGAATTTGTCTGAGTTACGATAAGTGGGCCGGTGCAGCCACAAAAGAAGGTTGGGTCGGAAAAGTGTTTTTTTTCCACTGCCGTTTTCACCTTCACTCACGTCCCTCGAAAGATCGGAATGATTTGTTTAAGGTGTTTCGGGAGCGTATAGGTATCCACAGACGACCCCAGTAGGCACAATGGTCATGCCGTGCCGGACTGCCAAACGCAGGGTTGCGGGTTCGATTCCCGCCTCAGGAAAGTATTTATGCTTAGATATTTATCTGTGGTCTGGTTGTTTCTATGTATTATAAGTATATATTTACAAAAGAAAAGTATATAAGTAGTTTATCCGTTGTCTAGCACCCATAACACAAGTCAAATAATAATAAAAACTAAAAAAAAACGTTACATACCTAAATAAAGCGCTTAAGGAAATGTACACAATAATATTCAATTACCATTTGTCAAATATTAATTGAGTGAAACAGCACGTGATTACTATGGTTGGCTTAAGTCCAAGGGGCATATTGCCAATGGACATAGACCTGTTGATTCACCATCGCGAATATTGTAAAGTTTTCCCTTTACTGATTGCCGTGTCCCATTACTGCGAAACAGCGCAGTTAATTTTATATACTACTGAAGTTATTAAACATGATATTTACGGTGACGACCCAGTTGCCACAATGGTCACCATGCCGGACTGCCAAACACAGGGTTGCGGGTTCGATTCCTGCCTCAGACAAATATTTATGCTTAGATATTTGTCTGTGGTCTGGTTTTTTCTATGTATTATAAGTATATATTTACAAAAGAAAAGTATATAAGTAGTATATCCGTTGTCTAGCACCCATAATACAAGTCTAGTTACTTAGCTTGGGGCTAGATGGCGATGTGTGGAATGTCCTGAAATATTTATTTATTTATTGTTTTTGTTTTTATTTTTAGGAGCTCAATTTTCGATTCTGTTGCGGGCACAATTTTTATGAGACTCCAGTTATTGCTGGTAGATCTTGATAGTTAAAGGCGACCGTTTCGGACTGTGTTCCAGTGTGTTTTCTACGTGAGTTTAAGTCCGGTTACCTACGTCACTAATCTCAATACTATGAAAATTTTCTTTTACACTATTTTCAACCCCCGACGCAAAAACGACGGGGTGTTATAAGTTTGACATGTCTGTGTGTGTGTCTGTCTGTGGCATCGTAGCTCCCGAATGGATGAACCGATTTTGATTTTGTTTTTTTTTTTTGTTTGATTATTCTTTGACTAAACGTGTAGTAGTTTAACTAAGTACACCCATGACAGTACGAGGTTTTGACAAAACGTTTATTTTGACGAAGCACTCCTTTGGCCAAACGTACACTTTCACCAAACACACCTTGACCAACCGCCCCAAACGCTTAACAACGACGTAAATTTTAAATTCGAAACTTACAAGTATAAATATACAAGTATTCCTTGTGAACATGTAGTGAATAAAATTTTTATAAACAGAGCACTATACTATAAACACGCTTTTGTCAATATTATTTCTAAGACTTACTTGAACATGGTATGGTGCCACCTTCTCTTCTCCCTTGATCTCTACATTGATATGTAATCTGATGGCTCCGGACACAGCAGACTTATCAGTTCTCTTCTCCAGGTTGTACCACACGTCCATCTCACCGGACAACGTTCGTACCTTTGAAATAAATACAATTATTAGACTCTACGTTAAAATTATTAGTCAACGTAGGGTTAGACTTAAGTTTTTAACGTCTTGAAGGCACTACCTTGCAACCGGATAAAGTTATGCAGACTGATTGACAATGGACTGTTTACACCATAAACTGAGTGTCTTTCTAGAATCTTCAAATTACGAGTGACCAGGTTTGTTCTAAGTAACTGCATCTTCCCTTACCATTAAGTGAGATAGTGGTCAAACACTGAGCTATCATAACATGATTTGATCAAGCACAAGAGGTTTTTTTATTAATTTTATGGATTGGGTCGCTGCAAAGAAAATAGATAAAAGTTTTTTGCGGAAGATGAGAGGATGTACAGTCAGCTGCATAATTGCAGCCCCTCGTAGAGTTTTAAAATTACTATTATTGGCACTTTTTCATTCTAATAATTTTTGTTTGATAAATTGATGAGTTAGAAGACTTTAAACTTCAACTAAAGCAGGTCTCTAGAATCTTGCTTGTGTTGAAAATAGCCGTTTTGGAGCTCTACGGTGGGTCTGTAATTATGCAGCCGACCGTACCTTCAGTTAATTCCAGATAATTTAAAGTGTATTTAAACACCATCTTTAGTAGTATTTTAACTTTAAATCCATGGTTCTTGGATTTATAACATTTACCAACCTTAATAATTATTTTTTACTGAATAGCATACGTTACATTATGCTGTGTTTTGTCTTACCTCAATAATAGTTTGTCCCAAGAAATCATCAGACTCTCTGGTCAGTTTTTGTCGCAGTTTCGATTTCAAGTCGTTGTCCTCATCCCAAACTCGGACTTTGATGCGGTCGGACGAATTGTGGCATTCACTGTGGTTAAAAACACGTTTTTGTTTCAAGGGAACGGAGTTAGGTTAATTCTGACATAAATGTGATTAAAACTTTGTTATGTTCATTAGGGGTCTACAAAATAACCGTTTGGGCAAAGGACTGGCCGTGGTTTATATAAAAACGCCTCAGAATCAACGATGAAAGAAAATCGACTAAGTATAACCAGAATAACCACAGTAAGACTGTTTCTCTGTACTCAGGTAATACGGAGCCAAAAGTCAATACGATTTAGAGTGATACTATGCAGTATCCGTAAATCCTAAGACAATGCTTTGGTACGCCAGAAACAGGATACAAGAAATAAATAAATGAGCAATAAGATAACGGGTAATAGTATAGTAGTAAAAGAATAAAGAGTATTTGTTTTTATAGCGGCAACAGAAGTTTATAATCTGTGATAATTTTAACTGTCTAGCTATCAAGGTTCATAAGGTACAGCCTGGTGACAGCAGACAGATGAACGGACAGCGAATTCTTAGTAATATGGTCCCGTTTTTACTCTTTGGGTGCGGAACTCAAAAATCAGTAGCAACTGCGCAAAAAGTAGACTTTTGACTTGAAGGACTTGTTTACATGGCAGTTCGTTATAAGTAGTACCTTCCAGACCCCGCAGCAATAACTTGAGGAATCTATTAGCAGTTGAAAGTACACATTTTTGTACCTATTAAGGTGAAAGGGTACCGGCGCTCTCTCCATATAAACGTAGTTGACTGTTTCCTCCCTGGATAATGACACTAGAGCAAATATTTTTGTGCCATAAAACCTATAACTGCCATGACTATGCCCTTATGTTTTAGTTTTTTTCATTTTCTAATTATCATAGAAATTATGATTTAAAAAAATCGGTTAATAAACAAAGAAGATATGCGCGAACATCCATAAAAAAACATACAACCGAATCGAGAACCTCCTTCTTTTCTTTAAAAACAAACAAACATAGGGGCATGGTCATGCCCAGTTATTAGTTTTATACAATAAAAATATTTGCTCTAGTGTCATTATCCAGGGAGAAAACAGTCGACTACGTTTGTATGGAGAGAGCTCCTAGTACCCTTTCCTTTAAGGCATTAAAGTAATAAACTATTGGTACTTACAAGTAAAACTTCTCATTCCAAACAGGATTCAGTTCTTGAGGCATAGTTCTAGTTCGTTTCTTCACTTTGCTTACTTGGACAGTAACGTAGGGATCAGATGTTCCACTCTTGTCCTTAGCAATCAACCCTTGAGCACAAATAACTGCCCAAAAGAAGGGCACAATTAGTATATTCGAGGAAAACGGGCAAAATATGAAAAAAATACCAAACAATTTCTGCAAATAAACATTATCTATGCCATTTAGGTAAGAACTCTCACAAAATAGAGCACGCTGGTCGGAATAGCAAATAACTAAAACGGTAGTTCGATACCTACAAAGTAAGTGCTATATTACTAACCGTTTCAAAAATACAGTTAGTACGCGCCTCACTAAATTCCAACCAACGTATTCCTGCTAAATCTTCCGCAAGTAATATTACTTTCTTACACGGATATTTTATAGCCACATCTATTATATTTTCATATCCCAAATATGTAGTTACTTGGAGTACGAAAAAAATGGTTAGCGATAAAAATTAATTTAGGTTATATCTTAGCTTAGCTTAAGCTTACCTCTTTACCTTTTAACTCACCAAGCATTCAACGCAAAACCTTTGAATCTAACGGGTTCGTGTGATCAAAACGGGTTGGGGTTCAGAAGAAGACGAAACTACCAAACTGTATATCTATGCCCAATTCGATTTCTAAAACATCTCGAATAGCGCCTACATCGCAAATTCTAATGCAAACTTCGACCAAGAAGAAAGTTTCGAAGAAGAGTAAAGATATGCGCGGGAATCAAAATCTAATGGTATTGGAATTTTCACGAATCGAAAAGTTATTAGAAGTAACAGCGGGGATAAAGAAGGTTCGGTATAATTGGGGTCCTTCATTCTGCATGCTTAGTTCCTCTATTCATTCATTTATCAAGATTCTACTGAAGAAAGGTTCTATTCCTGGAAAAAGGTAATAATAGCCCAGTTCATTACCAGAGTTCAATCATAAATGGGCTGAAATAATTTCCTTTGTAACATTGTGTCATTAATTTGTGACGTCATGCAATCAGTGTCAATGCAGCAGACGTGCTCTGCTGGTTGGGGTTGATCTATCAGTAATAAATAAACGTGTCGAGTACGAATTGTGTAATTTCAGTGTATTCAATCGAGTATAAAAGACTGTGCGTGAATTAGTTGAAATTGATTCTTGTCATTATACTTTCAAGTTAAGTGTTGGATTCGTGGAATTTCCTTTAAGTTAATGATAAAAACAAGCTAGATTTTATCAATGGTAGTGATTAGAGGCGGTGCATTAACGACCGTGGTTTTTGGGTTAGTATTTGAAGTAAGGTATGCAATAGAAATTGTTCTTAATATCTGCTTATTTGGTCGCTGCAAAATAAATGAGCAAAAATATGTTACCGCAAAGCAGTATCTTTGGTATATAATAGTAATATAGCAATGTAAGCAATGTTATATACGTTTTATGTGTGTGTTGTATCGTTTAAGCAGATATCAAAATACAAGTTGAAGATATATCAGGCGAAGAGAACTAGAAGAGTCTGAATTTGCGAGCGTGCGGTTCGTAGCCGCAAAAGACCACCGCAAACCTGTAATGGCGATCTTGCAAGACCATTTTGACGTTCCCTCTATAGTGATTTGTTCGGCCTGTTCGAGACTGTCTATGTGAGTGTCTGGGTCGACGTTAAAAGTCCGCCTGGCCGCCACATGAAACGAAAGACGGAACGCAATTTAGTGTCTTGTGTGTGGCTCCTTATTCGTTGGGCGTCCGAATGCTGGAGTGCTGCAGCGCTGCAGGGGTACCTGAGGAGAGAACTGGTTAGCGTTTTACATCATCGAACCTGTGATAGCGATCTTGGCGCTCCATTTTGACGTGCCATCGAGGACTGATTGCTTGACGGTGCTCATGTGTGCTGCGTGTGGCTCTCCCTCCATGCTGAACACTTGTCTGTTACATACATACACGTGTCAACCATTCGAATTTCTGTGCAATGTGACATAATGATTTGGAAAAGTGGATTTAGGTTGGTGTTGTGAAAACAGTTTGGGTTGCCGAAGGAAGGTAGGGGTTGCTGGTTATATTAAAAGTCTTGTGCAAAACTAGCATAAAGTCAAAAGTTTAAATTAAAGTACCTGTTGAATCCAACCTTTGAAAAAGAACTCGCATTGAAAAGTATTCAGTAGATAAATAGTTTAATTAGGTGACAGAAAATATTGGAAAGTGGCATTACCTGATGAGTTCGAAGATTTCCGGCTTATCGCGTTCTCTCTGTTTCATTCTCTCTTTCATGGCTGTGATGATAGAGTTGGCTTTGTCTTCGGCACCGTGTTTGGAAGACTTCTCAGCCGCCCCTGCGAAGCACACTACTCAGGCGGTGCCAACACTGTTCTTGGCAGTAGCGGGACGCGCCGGGACGGCCCCCCCGCCCCGCGCCCACACCCACTACGGCAACTCTTAACCACAACCTGACTAGACTCCAACTTTACTCAAAAACAATAGATTTTATGTCAGATCTGATCAGGTCATTGACCTCGAGCGGCGCAAGCCGAAGTGGATCTGAGCACGGCGCCTATCGATTAAATGCAATACATTCCAACGCAATTTATTAACAAATTCCTCTTCTTCATTTGATTGATTATTAATTTTGCCATTAACAATTAATCAAATATCTTAAGCGTTTAGAGTATATTCAATGTTAATACCATTTGTTTTGTATGTACAGTATTGTACAGTATTATTTGTTGTTTAATATTTCTAATCTCACTAACGACTTCGTTTTAGTTTCACTCAATTGACGTTGCTCAAAACATCGACATTAAATCCCTAAGAAGAACAACATAAAGATAGTGAAATAAATTATAACGAAAGTGGAAATCTATAAATTAATAATTGAAACAAATAAACTAAAGGACCACATATAATATAAAAGTGGACAGACACTGGATTGCGTGCACACATCGCTAATCAGGCACATCTTTATACTGTAGTGATTTATTTGTCGGATTTGTTTGTTTGCTCGTGTTTTAAAGCATATATATCAATTTAAGAAGAAGAAGTAATTATTAATTAGTTAGTGTTAAATAGTGTAAGTAAAGATTTGTTAAGTTTTAGGTATAGAATAGTTTAAGTAAAAACAAAGTTATTAAGGGTTTAAAGATTCGGCGCTGGGCGGGGCGGCCCAAAGGAATATAATTAAAACAGGACCGAAATCCTTATCTACGTGAATAACTATTTGTCTACACTTTGAAAAACATATAAAGTATTCCTTATAATAATATTATTTTGAATGTACAGAAAAATACCATAAAGACAAGTGAAAAAACTTCAATGTGTTATTTACTTTTACCTTGTTAAATTCTAGTTAAAGTTAATATTATTAAGTAAGGAATACAAACATTGATTACAAAAAATTGCCAACAAAGTGTTAACAAAGTTTGACAACAAAATAAAGAAATAAATAGTACATCTAAATTTCAAAGTGTAGACTTAGTATGATAATGGCGTGCAGTCGATGACACTAATGTAGATGATTTACCGACTTTTAAGTTCACTTAACGACTGCTCACCTACATGACCGTGCAAAATTTATCTCTAAATTTTCATCCATGGGTATAAATTTTGAATATATAAAAAGTGTTTCGTTAACCAATAGCCATGCACACCGACGAAGCAAATATCGAATCACTGATAGGAAGGGAAAAAATCATGCATATTATATGAGGTCAGAATAGAAGAAAGTAATAAAAAACAAATAAAATGACATAGAAAAAATGAAACCACATCGAGGAATAAGATAAAAATGATTGGTCCCTAAATCGTTGATAGCGTGAACTCTGGCGATGTTACTATTTGTGTTTTCGTTTCATTTGCCGATGGTAGATACTGTGTTGTCTCGTGATAAAATGGACGACGACCGACACATGCAAAAATTTACTCATGCAAAATCGAACTATTTAATGATATATTTATATATTCCGACTACGACGACACGTTTTATCAAATTTACCTGCCATCACGGGAATCTAAACACATTGGGAATTTAAATTCTTAAATTAATTTAAAAAAAAAACCGTCACTTCAATGTTGATACCAACAATTTATAGAATTCGAATTAAAATTCGTTTAAACCAAATCATAAGTTTGTTAATTTGATTAGCACAATAGTAAAGCTTGTCAAAGTAGATAATAAAGCTTTGTAATATCAATCACCGTCTGAAGATATATCTCGGAGTTGGACTTTGTCGGCGTGCGGGCACAAAGGACATAACTCTTGAGAACTCAGCAGGATAAAGTGGTACTTAATTCAAACTGCTTTAGTAAGTAGTAGGTAGCGGACGTCTAAGGTACGTGGTGTATACAGCAATATGTGTGTAAATAAAATGTATTGTAACACCTACCTTTATATTTTATTCTCTCTAAATCGAAATGCAAAACACTCGTCGTTTGCACACACAATAAAGTCAAGTATAATGTAAGAAAGCGCAATTGGCAAGAAATAGCGCAGGACAGGGAGCGATGGAAGACTCTTGTTTCGGAGGCCAAGATCCACTTTTGGTCACTGAGCCAGCGGAGTAAGTATATTGTAAGAAACAGATAACCCCTGATTTATACATGTCATAACTTTAGCACAGATCGTCAAAATAATAAATTTGAAGTACGAAAAAACACGCAATTTTTTAACTCAGACGAGTTAATTTTATATTCCGTTGTATTAAAATAGAGAAAAACATAAAATTAGAATCGCCGCCCTTGTAAAGTGTGAAGGCTTCATACACCGGATCGTCCATTTTAAAGTTCAAATTCATGAACTTTCAAATAACAAGTTAAGTTCCAATCCCTAAGAACTCAACGAAATAGAGTTGTAACGTTAACGTTTAAATTTTCAAAAGCGAAACAATCAAAAAGTTTCACAGTAACAATGCAAAGTAAAATGCTTTCCCTTAGAGCAAAGGAATTTCGAGCTGGGCATTAAATATTGATTTTGTACGTCGAAGTTGTGTATCCAAAGATGTTGTCTCCACTGAGTGACCTGTCAAGTGGCGCTTGACACTACTCAAGTTTAATAAGGAGCGAACTGAGCTTCGCTCCGTCAACTTTACGACCTAAACATAATTAAAAGTAAAATTTGTGAAGTGACGGTCTTTACGAATACAGATCTTCAAATTATTTTTTATGTTCAGTGAGAATTTTTATTTAATTCGGTAACTTTTTAATGGTTATTATCAGTTTGCTAGTTAGATCTACTTTTATTTATTTTATTTCTATTGAGTTTCAGTTTTACCTTTTCTCACTAAACATCAATAACATTAGGTTCCAATAAAACTAGACTTACTCTGTAGACAGTCCGCATTGAGCAAATCTTTGCACTTTTCGTGGCACTTGACTCCGCATTCTGTACACCTGACTCCTTGCCTTGCTATACCCCACAGTAAACCTTCGCATTCATAACAATAGGTGGGGGAAGTAGCTGTCCACAGGACAAAGTTGTGAGGGGTTGTCGACGATATCGGGTATATGAGAGCTTGAAGTGTCTTCTTGTACACGTGCATTTTCTGTAAAACCACTTTTCATTCAGTTTCATATTACGAACCCCGGTTAATATCACTTACATTCGAAGCACTTTGATATCAACTCAGTTAATTTATAGTGCTTCAATGGCACAGATTTTTTAGGTTTTACAAACCAACAAAATAAATATAGTAAAAGGAATTAAAGCTTACCAACTCTTCATCATTCAACGTAGCTCGATGTACAGCTGATGTCAAACCTGCGTTCCTCTTCGTAGCAGCCATTGTCTAAACATGAAAATCAATGTAAATACACGGTATTTTGAAGAATACATTGATCTAAAGCAAAGCCGGTATGAAGTCGCCTGTCTACTTTATTTCTGAGATCAAAGTTATATCGTCCGTAACTCGGTATTAAATCTACTCATGCCTTTAAAGCTGTTTCGTAAGCTCGTTTCTATGTTCACGAACTACAAAATATTTCACAATTCCTTTATTTTAATCTAAAATTTATCCAAAATAACAGTGTAAATATAAGTAAATGAAAATATTGCTGTAACAGTGCTTAAAAATTCAAAATTAGATAAATATAATTGTTTGTGTAACATGTGTGAAAGTGTAATTGAAACACTCTGTGATTCACCTGTATTAATTCATGTTTGCGCTACAAAATATTTTTCAGTCGTAAAAATAATATTTGCTGTGATATTGAAGCCTCGTAATGGAAACGAAATTGGCAAGCACGTGCATATCCCGGATGTTGAATTCAATATTCATTTTTTAATCTAATGTACACAGTAATATTGATAATATGAATTCAGAATGTAATTGACTTTTATCTTTAGTTAAAGTATAATGAGCTTAAAGCGAACCATGCAAAGGCAAATAATTAATCGAATCATTCAATTATTTATAATGCAAGCGTACTATTTACATAGATTAAAAGAGAATTCCGTTAGTAATAAATAAATTAAAAAGGTGATAAGGCAATTTCGTTGCTGACTTTTCAATAATAAAAAAAAGAAATACATGCAATAGATATAGTGTTATTGGGAAAGAAATACCTTGAGAACCTTCGGGTCCGTGGTAATGGGGTAGAATGCAATGATAATATACATTTTTATCAGGAATATTTAAGGTGACCCCTAATTTTGGTTAAGGGTATTTAAGACTAAGATAAGGTAGAGGCTGACTAAGGTTTAGAAAATAGATACAGGTAACATCGATAAGATAGACAGTTTTGAAAGATTGAGTTGAATTCGACAATCAATGGGGAGACACCAATTTTGGACTGTTTTAATGCAAAAAAGTAGAAATACAAACCTAACAGATTTTTTTGAAGAATTAAACTTTTACTTCAATTCAATCAATAAATCCTACAAAGGTGTTTCTAAAAATACGATAAAATCAATTTTATCTCCCCATAAATTGTTCAAAACACACCGTAGTATTAACAGTGTGAAAGAAACATTTATTACGCGCCTAAAATTACTAAGCCTCAGTAAGCAACGTCGATGCCAGCTGTAAACATTTATGGCCAGTTCCAAATTCTACCTTTCGTTACCTAACCTAGAATGTGGATTGTGGACCCCGTGAGTGGAGCTATATAAACAATATGATCCAAAAAGGGTATAACGGACTATTTGGTATAGAATTCCACTACGAACCATAAAACGTTATAGGAATCTTAGATAACATTACGTAGACCTCAATGTTTGGACCCACAGACCCTATGGACGTTTATCTAACTCAGGTTATATGATAGGTAACAAGAACCGCAACGTTTGATTTATCAATAGTATTTACCTTACTTTTGAAATATAAAGTTCTGAACAAATAAATCAGCCCTATTACGCATTAATTGACGTTTGTCGCATCGTTAGGTCACGCAACTTGACGTATATTTTAGCACGTCGAATATCATCAAATTCGAATCCCCTTTTTGTATCACATTCCAAAGAAATAGAATTGAAACCAGCCAAAGAAGGATCACATTTGAATTGTAAGTAAATAATTTAAGTATACTTAAAAAGTTACTTACAAGTTCCGAGACGAGCGGTATTGATTTTCTTCTCGGTCTAATGTCGGGCATGCTGTCGATATTGCTGTAGAATGGATTATCTCCCGGATGCCTATAAAAAGTTTTATCTAGTTATCAGGTTACTTTGACGACCTTTTTGTAATCTTTGCTGCTTTTTTATATACACAGTAATATTTATACAAGCAGTTTAACTATCGATTACGGAGACTTTAAAGGATTTTCTTCGTATAAAACATAAGAAATACCTGGAGTCCGCGAAATCGGTAGCGAATCTTAACACTCTATACAGCAAAGCTATCAAAAACTGAATTTCGATAAACCTATTTTTTATTTATAGAAAAAGGTCAATCAATATTCATTATAATTAAGTTATTGTAAAAATTCGCAAGTTGCAGATATTCAATACTGATATGACACACTCAATTGAACACTGGAATAAAGGAATTTAGCTAAACATTTTTGGAATTTATTTTTTATAGAGTAGCTACCCACCTAGTTAACGAAATGCTTATTGTTACGCTAAACATTACTGTTTATGGCAGGGACAAATTAAGGGGCATTAGCAGTTTCCACATACCCATTTCCTCGACCGCCTTGCTCGTTGAATCCTCCGGAACCATTCTAAAAACAAAAACAAAAAAACATTAACATAAAAGAAAATAAAATAAAAACAAAAAGTTAACATTTTATTTGTAAAAAAATAAAGGAGTCTCACTGTCGATCAATTTCTAACAAATACAACACTTATAAATAAATATTGCAGGAGTTTGCACACAGCGCCATCTAGACCCAGGCTAAGCAACTAGGCTTGTGTTAGGGATGCTAGATGACGTATAGAATACTTATAGGTATTAAAAGTTGATCGAGTATCATTACATAACATAGACAATTTTATACTAAAATATAACAAATTATACATTGACATGGAGAATTAACAATAACGTATTAGTCAAATAGTTTGCCCTACAAATAAGTTTGACGACAAAAAAGCCTACATGAGACAAAGCCACTGTTTTTATTCTACTAAATTAAAGAAAATCATCTAAACAATGACTATTCGTATATCCTTCCGCATAATATAATTCAACATCTAAATTTCGCTAAATATATTAACGTGCCAGCTAATTTTTCTCGTGGTGTTAACAGCTATTACGATATATTAAGCAATATTATGACCTACGTATAATTTATTATGAATGTTTTATCAAATAAACATTTAAGAGACGATTATGATTGAATTAGTAACTATAGATAAATTACCCATTGAACTTTTAAAATCAATATTCAAAATTGCTTTAACGGTTTAGATATCGCAAAATTAAATTAAATAATAGGTACCTACTTATATGAAAAGTGAGTTATTATGACGTAAGGTCAATATAGGCCAATTAGTATAGTTTAACCATCATACTTTTAAATATTATTTAATTCAAAAAATACTATGTAGATGAATATGATATTTAAAAATATAACTCATTTTTTTCATGATATGGTATGGATATGAAAATTATGAATGAATTTGTACGTGAAAAATGCTTTCAAAGCTTTCTTAATACAATACAATCATTAGCGTTTAATATTTTTTATCATTAATAGGTATAAATTACTAAGAGATTGAGAGTGAGCACTATAAGGATCAAAATTATGTATATTATTTCGGCAAAGTTTTATTTAATTTGCGGCATATCTTTGCTTCACTTCTTCAATCTCATTTTACTCATTAATATAATTTTCTACATCTACAATACTGTGTAAAGTTTCAATATAGTATAGTTAATACAAAACATTAAGCAAGATACAAATTGGTTAACCATTTGTAAATAGAGAAAGAGTTTGGTAGTATATATATAAAAATGAATGTATTAAAGGTCTTATATTCTATTGCGTTGGTTAAATACCTAATTATTGCCGTTATAATAAATACTGGTAGCATGTACACTCCAAGAAGGTAAGTAGGTATGTATATTAAAACAGTATCCTAATCTAAAAGTTAAGTATAATTGTTGAAATATGGATGAAAATAAGATTCGTTTTCACAACCACAGTTTAAGTTATAGTTAAACTTGGATTTTCAAGCAAATAATCCAGGTAACTTATTCCTATTAGTAAGTTTGCCATTTCTGAGGAGTTGTGATAAAGAATAAAACTTTCATAATTTGTCGAATAAACGACTAATAATCGCTAAAACTATGGCTATAATTATTAATCCTTTTAATTAATTAGGGATTATCATCCAGTAGTTATAAATTTTAGGATAGTAAAGCTGGTTATAGGTAAGTATAATAATATAATATTTATATTAATTGCAACGGCATGAGTATATCAGTCTACCTAACATGTTCGTTCGTAAATTATTACGTACATTACTCAACTATGAAACTAATAAGTTAGCTCTTAACCCTAATCTCATGAAATTTTTGCATTAAATAACTTACACTTGCTGTTACTTTGTCTTTCTCGGTAGAAGTTGTAGTCTCGGATGGAGGCTCGGTCGTTTTTTCTTCGGCTTTTCTGTCTTTTAAAGCCTTGAGAAGCTTCCACTTGCTGCCGACTGGTGCGTCCTGTGACGGCTGCGGAGCTTGAGCTGGTGGTGAGTCTTCGTGGATTTGAGGCATGTCGTAGTCATCATCAAGCTCGTCGCCGCTCATGACTGGACTATCAGGACCTGAAGTTTCACCAGACCCCGAGTCAGCGTAAGATTTGTCGTCATCATAGTCTTTGTCATCCATATCGTCAGCAGATTCTTCAATAGCAGGAAAGGTAGTAATATCTTTCCAAGAATCTTTTACAGGTGATTCGTCGTACTTTGTTTTTACATTGGCAGTTTTAAGTTTTAACTCTCTTAATACGAAAGACATTTTTTCTTTTAAGTCTTCTTCAGGTTCTTCACTTATTTCTTCAAATTCTGGCTCTTCCGTTAATGTTTGCTGTCTTTCTATTTCCAGTTGAGATTGATGTTCCATTTCTTCTAATTTTCTCAACTCGTAACAATACCACTCGTCTTCAGAATCTATACTGTCTTCAGTACTTTGTCTTCTTGAAGATACTCTAGACCCACTTCTCCAAGAGTGGGTACTTCGACTGTCATCGTCATCATGTTTATTTGGTATTTCAAGACTTTGCTGATGTCGTGGTTGGAATTTGTTAGGGAGGCCGCGAGTGCTTTGAATAGATGGACTTCTTTCAGGCAACGTTGAACCTTCGTGTGATAACTCACTGCTAATGATTTCTGGAGTAGACGACGTAGTTTTATGAGGTCTTCTTTCTTTTACGACTGGTTTTTCTTCAATAACATCTTCTTGAATTTCTGTTTCAGATTTAACAGCTGTATTGTCAGCCACGTGTTCATCAGATATAGATGTCGATTTTCGAAGTCGATACTTACCTAAAGCTCGCGACACTGCAAACTCTTGTGAGCCACCACTACTGTGTAAGTATGGTTTATTATTTTCGCTCTGTCCATTTTCATCTGAACTTCCAACAGAAGCTTTCTTAACATCACCTATCGTGGCAAATAGAGAAGCCGGTGATTGGTTATCTTCTTTTTCTTCTTCTTCAAACAGATCTACATTTGATATATCTGTATCGATATCTAGTTTTTCTAGTTCTTGAATGTTATCTTTTTGTTTCATTTGGTTAACACGAGCAAAATGAAAATCTATGTCGTCGCTTTTATCTCGAGGTAAATTTGTATTTGCAGGATACTCCGCTTCCTCAATAATGCACCCCGAAACGTCATCGTCACGAAATCCTTGTTCTTGTAGTTCCTGAATCAGTTGTTGTTGTTCAATGATCTCCTGGTTGTTCATTTTACGTTGTTTAGGTTTTGGGGCTACTTTCACAAACATGTTACCTTCATGAGCTGAATCTGAAAACACACTATCGCTATCTTCAGATTGGGCACTCGATCGGCCACCTGACCATTCAGTCTCCGAAGTTTCTGGATCGGAAAGTGATTGATGACTGGCTTGATTTTTTCGTCTTGCTTTTTGCAACAACCCAGACATTGAAGCAACCAAATGATATTTCTTTTTCCTTCTTTGAGCATTTAAAATTCTTTCTTTTAAACTTTTTTCCTGTTGAGAAGGTTCAGCTGTATCAACACCGGACGGTAAAGAATGAGACCTGTGTTTTTTAGGTAAATGTAAATCTGGTAACCAGTGACTCATGGAAGACATTGCTGATTTTAAAGAAGACGTCCTTTTCGGTTTCTTTTGCGATCTATCTTGGGGTTTACTTTTAAAGTTGGATGAAATTGACACATACCCTGATTCTGTCACTAAAACGCCACTGGAATCAACATATTGCTCCTTTCTCATTTTAGATACATCGGGATTTTCATATCCCTGGTTTTCATACATCACATTTCCATTTCTTTGATCGTATTGTTGTTGTTTGAAATATTCTTGTTGTAATTGATTTTGAAACTGTTTTCTTTCCGTTATGCTTAAAGAATGTGACTTTAAACTTGAAGTTTCCATTGAGCTAGAAGGAGAACTTCTACCCTGCCAAGACAGTTGGTCTTCTAACGATGTACGTTTTGGTGAGTCGTATCTACTTGACGTTGGATAATAAGACAGTGCATCTGTAAGATTTCCTGGTGGATATCCACCACGTCCTGCTCCTTTATAACCATTTTGGTAAAAGTGGGGATCCCCTGGTCCAGCTGTATTTGCTCTCGTTAACGTTCTCTTATTTGAGTTAGCAGCTGGCATAACAACAGTTTGCGCATGGTAACTAGGTTCAGGTGGGTATGAATCAACTGCAGATCTTACAGTTGATTCAACAATTTCATTTCTATCTAATAATTCGGAAAAATTTCTATCTTCGGATAACATGCCCCTTGGTGTGCTATATACAGTAGTAAATATTGGTTGTCTGTTTCCAGCAACTGAATATATTGATGGAGCTTCGTTATTGTAATAATATTCAGATATACTACTTATTTCTGCAGCCTCTTGTACGTCAAACTCACTTTTTAAGTAATCATTCTCCACTTTTGCCTGTAGTTTACTTAGATCTCTAGAACCTCGCAGTTCTTGGGCAATAAGTTCTTCTTTCCGTAAATTGTAATCACTTTTTCCTTTTTTCCCATCGTACATGTAAGAATCAACAAGAGTTTCTAAGTATGGTTTAGTATCAACCTCATATGATACTCGTTGAACAGATTGTGGTGAAGGAATCCTCATTTTATGAGAATCATGTCCATGAGCAATCCTACCAGTTTTAGGGGATCCAGGGCTTTTTTCTAAACTCGACCATCCGCTCATTGAAGATAATCCAGAGTCTGATTTTGCCGCAACAATGTTAGTATTATCGCGTTTTAAATGTTTTGGTGAAGTTTTTGGTGACTTAGGTGATCTAGGACTCAATCTTAGGCCATCTGGTGCTACTGTCCCACCTGTCGACAACATAGATTGATGAGCTGTTAGTTCATTGTTGTTTTCTATAGATGGAAATAAATCTCCACCATTAGGAGGCGCCGGTGGTGGTGGACTTGGAGACTTACGTATCCTTCCTTCTTCATAGCTCAACTCAAGCCTTTCTGCGGGGCCATTGTAAATTTCATGAATTGATAAAGGGGAATTTTGTTCTGTACTTGATTTATATATTTCACTAAATGGCTGAGACATTCCTTTACTTGAATAATGACCATGTCTCGATGATTCTGCAATTTGGTATGAAGAACTGTACTCAAACCTATCTCTAGACAGAGCACTTGGCGATTTATTTAATTTTGCAGCGTTTATCTCAGCATTTGCAACCGCAGAACTATAAGCAAGACGACCTGTTACAGTTGTATAAGGCTCTGTAGATGTCCTTTCCGGTACAAATTTTCGTCTGGGAGATAATGTTGGTTGTAAATATTCACTTTTTCTATCTGACAAGGTACTATCTGCGAGAGATAATCGTGATGGTGACTTTTCTCTCGAAATCGATTCTTTAGGGGTTGTCAACATAAAATCGTCGAAAGTTTTCATCATGTCATTAATACCGCCCCAATTTTCTCCACCAGGATACACACTCTTTAACTGTTCGTTAATAATATTTCCATCTTCTACAAGAGCTTTAGCCTCGATATCTCGTTCATGTTTACTTGAATGTTTAGTTTCAGGACTGAGAAGTCTAGTTTTCAAGTCTTTTAGTTCTCTGGAATCTTTGTGTAACTGATTTGTCAGCCTATCTAATTCATGTAATTTATCTACAGTGATTTGATCAATTGTACTTAACGTAGACAAATGCGCCAAGTCTCTTTCGCTTATTTCAGGTCCACCTTGCAGCCCACAGTAATCTTTGTAATCTGTTGAACTATACACTTGCCTTCCGCTTGCAGAAACTAATTCTAAATCATGTTCTTCTGGAGCTTCCCAGATCATGTCTAATTGAGATGGAGGTCTAGAAGTTTCTTCACAAACAAGATCATCGCGATACGCTTGGTTTAAACTTTTATAGAAAGCTTCGTTCGATTCCATTTCATCGTCTTGAGGAACTAATAAATTTGAACTTCGACCTATATCTAATCCTTCTTCTATACCATCTTCGATGGTTCCATTCCCTAAAATTTCCCTGATAACCTCGAGTCGCGTCATCGGATCTCTCCCTGTGACCGTGCGACATGTATAAAAGTCCAGTAAAGTGGATATAACTCCTTGCTGGTCTGCGAGTAATGCTTCCAACCTCTCGAGTCGTTCCCACATTCTAACATACTCTTGGCTGAGGAGGTCGAGTGCCCGCCATGCATATTTGAGTTCTGTTTCGAGAATGTTGAGCCGCGTCCCAAGGCGTTCCATGTAGTCGCTGATGATGTAGTCCCCAGAGTAGGGGGGCAGGTCGGGAGGCAGCGCGAGTGAGCCGCAGTCGTCCATATCGACCTCTGCACCCCCACTCCCGCCGCCCTCGTTTTCCTCCATCGCGCCGCTTGCGCTTGCCCCTCCATTGTCGTGAATGTCTCGCATCATCTTCGGATAAAGAGGGTTGCACGCAACATTTTTCACATAGAGTCATCCCATATCGTTTTATTTTTAGCACTTTTCACACAAAACTGTTCTGTTTTTTCAACAGTCACAAAAATCATTGTATCACTCGTTTCTATTAATAAATCATTGTTCAGTTTTTATAACGTTTAACACTATTTATATTTTAATTTAATGTCTTAACACTTCACTATACTTTGTACTTCGACGGAATGATATCGTTAACTGGTTATGCTTGAAAAATATATTTTATGTTCCATTTATTAAACACTGTGAATAAAAGAGAAATCGATGGTAGAGTATGTATATGACACACTGGTTTGGACATAAGCTGGCTTATGTTCACTCCAGTGTCGGGGGTTAAAAGGAGTACCTCTTCGGAACGCGTAAACTTCGAAATCTTCACTGACCTAAATTCGTTAGTGAATGTTAGGTACTTTGAGAATATCTTGCTCGAAGAATTTGTTATAAAAGTTGACGCGTTCCTTGCGGGAGGCAGCTTAGCAGTTCGCATTCGATTCCACATGATCAAGAGCATCTCAGAGGTGGAAGGCGTCTCTCGACAAGGGAAGGAAATAGGATAAAACGAAAGGAAATTAATGCCGAGTTTCACCACCGCTTCGCTTAAATTAACCTTGGAGTTATCGGATTAGGTTAGGCTACGTATAGATTGATATAGGTAGGTTCTGATTGATATGAACATGAGCTTTTAAATGCCTCGATTACTTATAATGTAATCGAGTAGTGCGTGCCGAAACCGCACTTTCTAAGACTAGGTAAGTACGAAAATGAGAAAAGCCTATAGGGTGAAACGTGCCCGGCTTCCTAAAGACAGAATGCCTTTGACATCGTACGAAATACTTGGTAGGTACATACATAGCGTGGTGTGTTAAAATACCTAAACAAACAATGTAGGTAACTTATATTATATATCTAGGTTATGCGAGCGTAAGTGTACACTAGTTTATGTCCATCCTAATCCTAACTAATATTTTATAAATCCGAAAGTTATTTCGTAAGTTTATTTCTTTATTTGTTACCTATTCACGGTCAAACGACTAGACCGATTTTGATATTTATATCAAAATCGGTCGCAACTTACGCGGGTAAACAGCAGAGCGCAGCTAGTTCTTATTTCAAAAACATTAAATTAAACTGGTTTACTGAAATCAAGCGTAACAAAACCTTTTTTAATCTACACTATTATTATAAAAAAGGAAAGTTTTTTTGTTTTTTTGTTGGTAATAGGCTTCGAAACTCTTAGATCGATTTTGATGAAACTTGGGATAAGGATACATTGATTCATTAGAAATAACATAGGCTACTTTTTATCCCGATATTTCCACGGGATCTAAAATTACGCGCCCATTTGTACAACTTATACTTTCTAGCTACTACTTTATTTTGTGTTTATCGTGTTCTGTTTCTTTTTGTGTTGTACAAATAAAGTTATCTATCTATCTATCTACGCGAGTAAAACCGCAGATCACTGCTAGTTTATAAAGATATAATACAAGTTTATTTTATTTCCTCAAATAAAAGTCAACGATAGCAATAGCTGGTGACTTAAAGGTGAAGAATTAAGTACATTATATTGATTTATTATTCCAAGGACTACTACGAAAATGTATAGAAAGTAGAACCCCTCTACGTAATTTCTTAGAAACACGATTTCCTTATACGAAATTCATCGCAACCCACCTGTTATTAAATAATACCACCCTTATTTACCCTCGTGGACAATAAACCGAAAACCGCCCTTAGAAAATAAGTCCTCGAAAAATGTCGGATATATTTTTTCACTACTTATAATTTCACTTGTCTCTCGGTATATTTTACGTAAAAACACTTTTTACATTTGTGATTTAATTTTTAAATAATTTTATAGAATAATTACGATCTAATAAAACTTAAAACATGAAAATTAACTAAGTATAAACAAAACATCTAATCTACGAATTACAATCGCAAATTGTTGGCGATTGTAATCAATTGTGCATTTGTTATCTAATAGTAATCGTGTTGCTATTTAAAAAACTCTAAATTACAGCTGAAACCTTCTCCGATTCCGTTCCCACAAAGGTTATAATATTATAATTGACTACCTTTTGCCCGCGACTTCGTCCGCGTAGAAGTCAAAAATGGACCAAGGAATCACGTTGTCCCATACAAACTTGGCCCCATTCCCAAAGGCGTAGAATTTCGAAAAATCCTTTTTTATCTGATGCCTACGTCACACAAAGAACACACCCTCTAAGTTTTTAGGTCTCTACGATCAGCGGTTTAGGCTGTGCGTTGATCCGTCAGTCAGTCATTCAGGACAAAGCATTTTATATGTATAGATAAGTAAGTTGAGCAATTATCACAACTGAAATCACTGCAACATTTAGGACTCAGCAGTGAGGCTGTGCTTTATCCTTCTGTCAGTCAATTTCGATTTAATTTCAAGTGAATCAAAAAATATATATATTTTATTCTGTAGCCCAATAGTTATAATAGTATTCATCGATAAAATCTTCATAAAAATGCTTTCCTATATTAAAAAATTCCGCTCCTTTTTAACTATTACAATCCATTAATGGTCAACAAACAAGTTATTATAGGTAATAGAAACATTAATAAAAATTGGCAATAGTAAAATAATTATCCTAGAAAAAATGCACCTGAAGCCTGGTCACATTGCATATTTCGTACGTTCACGCAAGAACTAAAATTTCATTAACTAGCTAGAGGGAGTTTTGGCGGGAACGAGTTAACAACATGTCGTGCTGCAGTTTTATTTTCATGAAACTTAGATGTAACCCGAGTTGAATTGTATAATTCTGGTGGAATATTATTCAATTTAGTTCTGTGAAAGTGCACAAGTGTAGTGAAAGTAAAAATCAGTGTCAAACATGCAGTTTTCTCGTTGCCTCCAAATCTCCTATAAGGTTATGGTAAACTTGCCACCGCTTTACTATAGCCCCTGACTTGACGGACTATGACGACTTTGACTGTATTGAAACACTTTAGGCCCGATTTATGAAAAATCGGGTCATAATTTGATGCAAAATATAACTTGACACTGGCTAAATGCACACGTGCGAAGCCATAATAAAAGAAAAAAAACTAGCTAGAGAATGACAAAACCTTTACCTGTATTAAGCACACTAAAAAAAAGAAATCTCCAACATCTTATTCTATTTTTTCTTCCCAAGTGCGAATATTAAGTATAAGATATATTGGTTTCCGATAAACCTTTGAACAGCACCATCGGATTGCGAGGACAAAATAGATAATCCTAAATTATATGCCTTTGAAAAAGAGCCTGGAGTTAACTAGATACGTAGGTACCAATCGACTGACCTTTTCGTATTTATCAAATGTTTGTTTGGGCTTATTCACGTGTAAACAGAGGCAGCATTTCCCTTTAGAATTTGTAATATCAATTTAGAGGGATAATAAGGCTAGTGATTTGGGTAGCGTTTGTGATCATACGAGTCTAATGGTTCGTGTTGTAATCAAAATTTGTATCTTCTGTCGCTAACAATGGTCTGATATTTGAAATTAAATCGCACTTTATATCACACTGCGTTGTTTGAATGGCGATTAAAAGATTCCAAATATGAAGGGAAAATATACAATAAGGCAGTGTGACCAGTTTTGATGGATGGGTCTGAGTTGTTAATGAGAAGCTGAAATGGGCTGGAGGCGTCACTCGCCTGAATAAAGTGCAGATTAATTCCCTAAGTGAGAGGATAATTTAAAAACGCCGTCCCGGAATCTCCATTAAACTTAGAAGTAGAGGAAGATCACCCTATACAGGGTGGACAAGCATGGACAAGCTGATGAAGTCGCAGACCCTAAACCACTTTTATTGGTCTAATAAGCCACGAAAGAGCGTATAGACGTCGAGTCATAAATTGTTTGAAATAGACGAAAAGGCTAGAGATGATAATGCACTTTAGAACCCAAGATCCTACTACCTGGCGGAAAAATACAAGAAGACGGACACTGAATAATTCGAAATAAAGTAAAGAAGAAGAATTTTCATTCGAAATTCTTAACATTAAAAGAATCATGTTATTTCCTTTTCACAGGACAAAAATAATCACCACAGCGACATACC
The DNA here is from genome assembly GCA_951213275.1 of Idaea straminata. Classification (NCBI taxonomy): domain Eukaryota; kingdom Metazoa; phylum Arthropoda; class Insecta; order Lepidoptera; family Geometridae; genus Idaea; species Idaea straminata. The sequence goes on from OX577861.1 coordinate 11,589,767, forward strand.
AGACATTTTCAAGACACCACAGTGCTATGTAATGACTATTCTGTGGAACGCGTTTCAACAATAGGAATGCTAATTACAATTGTGGCCAATATGAAAACAAACTACGTTTACCAAAACAATACCTACTTAACAAGTAGTTGTTTAATACAAACAAACAGAACTTTCCTGAGGTCTTCTCCCGCTATAATTTACTTTATCGATATTATTTTGTCGTTGTCCAAAACCTAAATTTCTTTCGCCCGTAATCAAAATTGTTAAATATGTTGCACTCGTAAATATATTTTGATATACTTACCTAATTAAAAGACCAAAAATGTTGTTTCTAAAAATATCAAAATTAAACAAAAATACTACTATGCAGCCTTCTAAGCAACCTTAGAATATAGAATAACATAGTTTACTTGAGACGAAATACATGACAAATAAATTTACAGATCAAAAAGACATAGATATTTAGAAATATTTATAAGCAAATAACATTAAAATTTATAAGAAAGACAAATCCTGAAAGAAACAACAAGGAACTTTCGTGTATAAATTATATCAACTGTAGAAAAAGGATTACACACAACCATAATTAAATAATATTTATTAAATAGATTAGATTATTTTTTTATTTTTTATTTTTTTTTTATAATTATTTTAAAATATTAGATTAGATAGATTTCGTTTATAACCAATTTTTTTTATTATTTTAGCGTTTACGTATAGTTTTATCTCTTGCGCCTTTACGTTATTATTATGATCCAGTAAAAGGTGTGAAGATATTTATATTTTCAGTGTTACAAGTTTCTTTAGGGCACTGAACTTCTAGAGGTTATTGCCTTTTCGCACGTGATAACGAATAAATACGGGCAGTAGCTAAATTGATATAACGTGATCGCATCAACTTTATTTTGCAGAACTAAACTTTTTTGCGTATACCTGGCCTTTACGCACGCAAGCTAACCTTACGAAGTGAGAAAGAGATATCAATCAAGATTTATGTCGTGAATATTTATGCATATTATTCACGAACGCTTTAAATAACATAGATCTCCATATTCAATAAAAGGTTTATTAGTATAAGAGAATCATACATAATTCAACCTTAAACCATGGCAAAATACGTTGTAAAGAAAAATAATTTCTTCCGTTGAAGACGCTGTAAAGAAAAATAATTTCTCCCTTGATAAATTCTTTCGTAAAAAAGAAGATATGTCTTCATTAGTAACTGGTTATATACGGTTTCGTATACGGCGGAAATATTACAAAAACTTTTCATTGGAATTAAATAAATAAATTATAGTTAGATAGATTGATGACTTTATTTGTACAACAGAGGAAGAAACAGAACGCTAAATACACAAAGTAAAGTAATAGCTAGAAAGTATAAGTTGCACAAATGGGCAGCCTTATCACTGAAAGCGATTTCTTCCAGGCAACCTTTGGATGGAAAAGAACTGATTTAGCAACTGATAGTTTATTTAACAATAACAATACAAGAAGTAATTAGCATTAAAAACGCATGTCAAACTAGGAAAACGTCCTGTATATTGAGGGTCCAGGAAAGATTACACCAGAAAGGCGAGGTAATAGAGATCATAGTAGAGATCATGCGGTAAACTATCACTTGCGTTAAATTATACGTAATTATGCATATAGTCCAGCAGCCCTCGAACGTTTTTTTAAGTGATTAATAACAGGCTGAATCTTCGTGAGCAGGTTCAGTTCGACGAGACGCCCAATACAGGTAGCAAATGTAGTGCGCAGGTATAAAACATGTCGATTTCGTGGGGTGTCAAAATTGTCTAATAACAGTAAATTTATTTTTTGAATATCGAGGTGATTGGATGATAAACTCGGAACAACAATTATCCTACAAAATGGATGGTATGACTCTCCAGTCCTCCACTCCGAATGTGTCGAAATAACGAGGTCAATAAAATGATTAATAACAAGGTGATTTTTTGTATGCAGCTTAGTAAATATTTGTACAATCAAATGGCCACATAGTCCTACAAATTTAGTGGTACGTTTTTCCAGCCCTACGCTTAGAAGTTGTCCAGGTTACGGAATTTCTTGATTCGGTCGCCGAGCTCAAAGCTCGCAATAAAAGCTATGCAATAGCTTAAAATGTGTATTCTATGTTAGAGTGAAGATGACCTTTTTTCCTTAGTATAGCATGGAAACGATCTAACGATGGTATCCGAAACTATTACAATTATTTTAAGTTTATTTTTTTACTTTTATATGTTAAATTATCAAAATTGAAACAGCTTATTGGTATTGAAAATCGAAGCCAGATCGCTACGTGACGCTTTAGCACTTTTGGAGTTAAATTCAGCACTTTTTATACTGGTTTAGCACTTGTCTTCCTCGTTTAACACCTAACACGTTTTATTTGAAGACGTGTCAATCGCAAAAACCGAACAGGCGGTAAATTCGCAGTGAATTTTGCACTTATGGTACCTATTCTTAAAGTTTAGCATTTTTTTAGCACTTTTTTGACAGATATTTAGTACCCTTTCCGTAAATTTAGTTGGTAGCACTGCCAGGTCCCTTATAATTATAGTAAAGATAGCTTTTTCTCGCGACTTCGTCCGCGTAGAAGTAGAAAATGGGCCAAAAACATCACGTTGTCCCATACAAACTTTGCCCCCCCTTTTCACCCCCTTAGGAGTAAAATTCCTAAAAATCCTTTCTTATCGGATGCCTACGTCACACAAAGAATACACCCTCCAAGTTTCAGGTCTCTACGATCAGCGGTCTAGGCTGTGCGTTGATCAGTCAGTCAGTCAAGACAAAGCATTTTATATGTATACCTAGATAGACAGAGAAGATACTTCAACATTATTTATTGACGTTAATTTTGATCAAACAAAGCTGAGTCACAAATCCTTGAAGCAACAATGTCCCAGGGATAAAACCTAGATCGATTCTCGTGGACATTTCCAGATATTTCTAGCTTTTGTATTTAGGATTCGAATGTATGATAATAAGACCTCGGTTACAAGGTTACCGTTGATGAAATCTAGTGTTTACTTTGTCTCGTTTTCTCTAGTCAATAGAGTACAGAAATATATTTGAATGCGGTAGCAAAATCATAGTAGTTTAAAAGACGGAAAAATCTTATATAAATTTCAGATATAATTTCCATAGGCAGGGATAGTGTAATCAAATATTGGTGTTAGAGATTCAATGAGGTACAGACGAAGACTTTATACGGCTCAATTTTCAAGCATGTAATTTCTGCTTTCATAATTTACAATTTTTTCCCGGATACTTTCAAGTATAGTCATGGTCGCGAGGAGACCATGGCTAATGTAATATAGTCGAAACGTCAAGGTAAGAGAAATAAAAATAAAAATACGCGATTAAGACCCAGGAAAATAATTACTATAAATACAAATCGTGTGAATTTAAAAAGTTTATTAAAACGTATTTAAGTCGGTTTCACACAATGGCCCAAATAATGAGGCTAAATGCGGAAACAACCCCGTAAAACTAAACTAATCTTTAGTTTTGGAGCACCGGTAGTGCATAGATAAATAGGTCTATTCCAATTACAGGCGACACTTTAGTGTCCTTTGCGCACCTGAGAAAATAAGCACCCAGGTCCTTAAAGGCGACTCCAATTAAATTATTATTTTGGATATACTTTAATCACCTGTGAATTTACGTAAGCACCCAAATCCCAAAACCCAAATTTTGACGCAACATCTCTATCGCACCTTTACCTAGGTACAATATGTTATCATTATCACCTTATTTCTGTGTCCTTTCTGTCACTTTACCCGACCTCAAAAAAAGGAGTAGGTTCTTTACGTGTGATAAAAATGGTGTTAACAGAATGTAGCAAGTAAAGATACGTCATAGATTCTACGGGCGCCCTAAGTTATTACCATTAGCAATATTTATTTTGTCAGTCTACATTTGCTATGAAATTAATTATTTTTGTGACGACTTATTACTCACAATTAGTGTTTATTAACTAAAAGGCAGTAAAACTACCGAATGGCAATCGCCTATTGAAATTCCTGGATTCTGGCCAAAACCTACCAAAACTTTTTTGTACAATAATTGGATTTGTAGGCCACTATGGCGAATACGTAAACAGTTCTTGTACGACCTAAGAGATATAAGATAGTTTTTGCCAAAATTACCGTCTAAGGTCGTCTTGCACAATAAAAAATAAATGCGTTCAGGACCTTAAATATATTTAATCAAATGTCGAAGTATCAAACTGATTAAACAATATCAATTGGTGGTTATTGAAATAGGGTTTAATTTTAGATTTTCCGGTGCATGTAGCTAGAATTTAGCTAAATTTGTTTAAGCACAATCTCATTTAAGTTGCTCTTAGTTTACGCAAAAGGTAGTTAACTGAAGAGTTAGTAGGTCTAGCTGCAAAAAACAGCCAGTAGACAAATACCGTTTTAGTACCGGCCCAAATACGTGTATTTTTAGGAAAACGCTTGCCAAAGAAAAAAGAAGACCTGTTCAAAGTAGGTATGACGATAAAAATATTGGTCTCGTTCCTCCGGCTGTGCCGGTAGGTACGTCAAAGTAAACATTTTTAAATTCAGCTGGAATAATTCGCTTAAATATTGAATCGTCATAAAAGTTAGGATGTGCGTCTTTTGAGCGCGCCCACCAATAAGAAGACACAAGAAACTTGCGCGGATCTTATTATTTTGTCAAGGTCAAGATTACAAATATTTTTCAAGACGGAAATCTTTATATACATTTTCCGTCTAACTTGTCGAAAGTCGTGAAGTGCCACGTATAAGAACGTTTGAAGAAAAGACATCCGCACGATCGGCGACACTTGACATAGCCTCAGCTCTACATAATAAAAATGGAATAAATAAAATTGTCGATAAATATGATGTAAAGTGCTCTACATTTTCGCCTGGAAGGAAGGATAAGGGTCAACGTACGATTACCTGCACAGATAGGTCCTACCTACTTTCAATTTCTTTGCCCCAAGGGTTTGGGGATGTTCCACATAAATTCAACAGCGTTTTTCTACAGATTTATAGGATCTTCACTTTATTAATTTGTAAGAGGAAGGTTAGCCGGCAAAATATTACGGGGTAATCGGTTGTAAAATTATTTTTGATGAAAAAGTCTGATGAGAAATTCTTTCAATGCAAGTTTTATGATCAAGTTTCTTTCATTACTGTAATGATTTTTATTTTGTGAGCGTCTTATAAATATATAAAATATAGGTAGGTATATAAAAGGCCGACTGCGACTATGGTAAAAGGTTTTTAGATATTTTCAATTCGCAGGATGTAGGTAGATACAGTTGGTTTATTCGGCGTTTTTTATCAATGGGATATACTTTTATGCACAGTACAGAATGACGTAGTGGACTATTATTTCAAAAATCAAGCACAGCCAGAGTGATTATAATAGTATACGAACAGATCAAACATTGAAAATTTTGTGATCGAAAAGTTAGGCAAAAGTAGGCGAAAACTGAACATATATACTAATATTATAAATCTGAAAGTATATTTATTTATTTGCTTGTATGATTGTTTGTTTGTTACCTCTTCACGGTCAACCGATTGAACCGATTTAGATGTTAATCGGCATAGTGGTAGGTAGTTTAGGGAATGGAGAAGGATTTAAGACACTTTTGATCCCGAAATTTTCCCGGGATCGAGACTTACGCCGGTGAAATCGCGGGGCGCAACTAGTAATATTTTTTAAACATATGATAGGTCAGCATTTGACCACTATCACACCCGCCTAGTGGCGGTTGACAATGAGGCCTAAGATGTAGCACATTTTCCTTAAAGATGCTTTTTTTAAACAACCTAACTAATCATATAAAAACTAAAATTTACCTTATATGCAGGTCTTTATGAACCAATACCGCCATGAAGTGTCTAAGCATTGGTGCATCAAACTTATCTGCTAACCGGTTCAGGATTCTGGTGGTACTAATTATTATTCTATTATTATATAATAGTACCTGTATGCTCGGTTTTTTTTTTACCTAGTCTAACCTCAAAGCAAAGACTCATTGACTTCGTGTTACTTAACAACTCCATCTGCTGGAATAACTTTATTGCCGGAAGAGTCATATTTTTCAGATAAAAAAAAGTAAGTTTCGATAAAACAAGAATAAAATGACATTTTTTAAAAATTATTCCTAGCTAGATCGATTTATCGCCCCCGAAACCATTGGAGTATACCAAATTTCATGAAAATCATTGGAGCCGATTCCGAGATTCCAATTATATATATACAAGAATTTAAAGATATAAGATATATATATTGTATAATTATTCTATTTAGCAGCGAACTTGTCTTTATACATTAAACCATTACTGCCAAACATAACCACCACGTAAAGAGTCTTCACGGATGGTTACGCAAAAACTGTCGAGCAGCTGTTAAGCTTGAACAATTGCCAACAGCTGCATTCGTCTTCGCTCTCTCGTAATAATATGGAGAATATTATCCAGACCATTTGTACGACCGAGTCGGGACGGTCGTGACCAATTTTGGCACGCTTCACTTGCAGATTTACCGGTGTTATTGTTTGACAGTTTTTGATTACTTTCAGGGTTAAGGTAGTTTCTGACAGTTTATGATTACTTTGGTTGGCTAAAGTAGTATTTAGATTATTTATTATATTATAAAGATTTGTTTGCAACGAAATGGCTCTGAAATTACTGGACCGATTTGGTATTAGGATACATTAATCAATTGGAAATAACATGAACTTTTTATCCAGATATTCCCACAGAATCGGGAGTTACGGGTGAAACCACGGAGTGCTGCTGGCAATAAACAAATATTGCAGGACATTTTTACACAGCGCTATCTAGCTTCAAGCTAAGCAATATGGCCAGACAACGGATGGAATACCTACATTTATATTTTTCTTTCGTAAATATGTACTTAAAATAAATATATATACCTACAGAAAAACCCAGTCCAGAAACAAATATCTATAAGTATATAAAATATATTGGTCCACCATGCCACAGGTGTTGAATTAATTAATAACTGAATGTTATATTTCATGACATAACTGAACCTCATTCATTATTGATTATTATCAAGTACGCTTACAGTATAAAATGCATGAGAAACGGTAGCAGCGATAGTAATAATTTATGCATTGCCCGATTATTACGGAAATGCCTTTAAACATAAAATATCATTTTTATTGCAATCAGGTAAAATATCAAGAGGATCAAGGGCTTTATTCAATAAGTCTGACAAATATGAGCTTATTTTTGAAGTAAAGGACATCATTCATAAATATATGAACGTTGGCTTCGTTCAATCTTTTGTTATAATAATACGATTTTATTAAACATAAAATTTAGCATTTAAAAACCCCCGACTTTTATACCTTATTTTTATATCCATAACGGCTGTACCGATTTTGATCAAACAACGTTAAGTCCACTCCCGACTAATTCATCTTTCAAACAAAAGAGTCAAAATTAAAATCGGTTCATCCTTTATGAGCTACGATGCCACAGACAGACACACACAGACAGAGAGATAGAGAGAGAGACGTCAAACTTATAACAACCCGCCGCTTTTTCATCGGGGGTTAAAAAACAAAAATAAACATATATTTATAAGATGCCTTAAAAAGTTACGTTTCAAAGATTGAAGTTTTAGAAACACGATTGTTTTTAATGTAGAGTGGCTCAGATTATGCTACGAATTTTTAATAAGCATTCAATATTCAATCCTCTGTTTTAAATTCAAGCAAAACAACAACAAACACAGCTAAGAACACTCCCGACTGATTCACCTTTTAAGCAAAAAAAAACTAAATTAAAATCGGTTCATCCGTTTGGGAGCTACGATGCCACAGACAGAAACACACACATATATACACACACAGATACGTCAAACTTATAAAACCCCGTTGTTTTTGCGTCGGGAGTTAAAAAGAATGACGAATATATTGTGTAGCAAATGTGAAGCGATAATTTAATAATTATCTCCGAACAGTTGGCAGACGGCACAGGGAAGGCTGTGAAGGTTACTAATGGGGGTTTAATGACCGTTTAGTGGTTTGGCTGCAGATACGATACCCGATTCTAAAGTCGCAATATATCGTGTCTATCGAATATTAATTTGTAAACAGGGTTATCGAAATATAAACGTGGCAGTTTTACTGGGTCGTTTGATAAAATGCTTATGTAAGGCTTTACATATTATGACTATCTGCTTGCCGATACATGCCTTCTATGTAAATGTTCGGTTCGTTTCTCGCCGTGGAACAAATACTTTTGTGATCTTTTTGGTTCTTTTTTTATAGTGAAAATGTTTTTTTTTTATATTTTTCTTACAAATACGAGTATAGTTTGTGGAAATATCTGCAGCCCTCAAACTAGACTAATGTCTGTATTGTGATGTTAATAATATTTAACTATTTTGTTAAATATTATTAACATCACAATACAGACATTAGTAGAGAAGTTCAGACACGACCCATATAATAGAGGTGGCCCAATTTTGAACATTATCCTTTATTCCTCACTCAATATCATTTTTATTAGATCTTTATTGCAATTTTATGTTCTAAATCGTAAAAGTTTAATGAAACTGAGATGAGTTCAATTCAATTTATTTATATGAAATAGTTCAATTTTATTTTGCAATTGCACTTTAAAAAATATTGATCTAGAAAAACTGAATGTATCCTTTAACTACCCTTTCCCCTGAATAGGATCGACTAAGCTGAGGGGTATAGATGCCGGGCAAGTTTGCTCCCTCTGATACATGCCCCAGGCAAGCCCTGAACCGCATGAATGAAAGTCATCTAAATTAGATGTAAAGGCCAACATTATTAATAATTACAATGTTTTTGTAAAAAAAAGGGATTCACGACAACAAAACATAACCCTACTTCGCAGTCGAGTAAAAAGGTGTGACGTTAGATTAGATTATAGAATATCTTACTTACTGTAACAAAACAAAACCCGCCTTCCTTTCTGATTTTAATCAGTTGAAAATTGACATCAAGGTCGCACGAATAATATCTCAAAACATGTTTAAAGGAAAAAAAATAGAATATTCGACAGACAAAAATAGGTCATTTGTAAAAAAAAATTGGTCATTTGTCAGAAAAAAAATGTGTTATTTGTTTGGTAGAAGAATTGTTGACGGTAACTCTGAGTTAGTGGTTCGTTTGATGAAAAAAACGTCAGCAAAAGGAAGGGTTAAAACGGGTTTAGGACGAGGGTTGTGATTTGACAGCCTCAGTTACTGAGTTTACGATCTTCTACATTCTACTAGGGGTATTTTTTTAATTATTTTTTGTTTTGTTGCTATGCACGCACAGTTGGCTAAAACATTGTAAACCCGCCGTAGAGTTTCATATTTGCTATTCAAAGTTTAAACCCGATCCTGTGAGAAAATTGGCATAACTATTAGCCACTGAGCGCATTTTCGTTGATATTTCAATTTGGTTCTTACTTGGTGGATTTCGACGTAAAGCATACTAAAACCATCGCATATAATAGAGCTATCCAATCAAATCAGTAATAATAATTGCAGAGGCATAAGTAATAGAGGCACAGACAGATATATGAATTAAATAAAAGCTGTGAAGTCGTGTCGTCTGTTTATTTGTAAGACCTTCAGAATTGTTTGGTTTTTTTGCCTCCAAGTAGATAGATAGATAAGCATTTTATTGCACCATAACAACAAAATACAAAATGAATACTTACAAAAAAACTAAATAAATTCTAACTTAAGTAACTACCTATATGCTAAAAGAAAATTCATATTTGATACCTTACAATATGGCACAAAGGGCGGCCTTATCGCTAAAAGCGATCTCTTTTAGGCAACCTTTCCAGGCACCAAGTACAGAGTTTTTATTCATTCATTCTTTATTGGCTAATTTTAGATAGGTATAAAACTTTTGTATATATAGAATAGTTAAAGAACTTTAAATTTGACTTTAAATCATTATAATTTGAACAATTTTGAAATTTCGATGGTTCTTCCTGGTTGTTATTTTACTGTACTTACCTATAATTAGACCACTTTTAGTAGCCTGAGCGTGTTGTCAGTGCATGTTGGAAACGTCATTAAAACAGTTGTCGTGTTACTGTTACACTGATGAATAGAAAAAACATGTTCGCGTGGTATAGAAAAATTAACATTTTGATGAACTTTTAAAAAATAGGTTAAAATGTATAAATGCTCACGATGTTGCTTGGGTTAAAAAGATATTAGAACATAAAAATAACCAACTAGATCTGACCTTATAAAACACATAAGAATTAAAATAAATTATATTTAATTACTCAAAAATCCTAATTAAACCTAAACCAGTGCCTAAACTTTAAACTTAACACCAAAGGAAAACTTTTCATATTTTTCCAGATCGAAAAGTTAATTACCTGTTGACCTAAAGAACACAAATCAAGGGACGAGTTTCATAGCATTGTTTTAAAAGACCATCAGTTGCATTAAGCAATAACAAATACGAACCAAATCTGATTATTTAAACAGTTTAATTGTCAGGCTAAGGCCAGTTTATAATGTGGTTCATCACTATGATAAACACTGATGGATTACATTCCATCGACGGAATAAACAGGCAAGACATGCATGGTAAATACTGACATCCATCAATACACGATCAGTAAATATCACAGTATTTAACAAATACTGATTAATCACATATAAACTGAACGTCTAGTCTAGCCTACGTCTTCCAATTAATCATCTCTTTTTACTTCAAATTTTCCCTTTTACCCTGACAGTTTGCTTAAAATCTCGGATATTTTAGAAAAAATCCTAGCATCTTCTAACCCTAAATATGTAATATCAACATTTCTATTTTCTATTTCAGTTTCTATGCAAAAATTCAACTTCAAGACCTCACCGCAGTAGTTTGATTGCGATCTCAGAAATACTCTTCGAAAGAATATCTACAACCGCACTTTCGATCAAAGAATAAATTTGATTTCCACTCTCGACTTAAAGGTTATTCTGACAAAATGATTGTTGGAATATTTTACTGCAGACACTCTGTAGAAGTAAAATACGATGCTACTGAATGGAACCCCCACTGCGTTACAATTTGAGTACCACAGAAGGGTTCTAAGGGTTCAGGGTAAACTCACTGAAAATTGTTGTGTTGACAGTTCAAACCAAAAATTATAGAGGCTACCTCTTGTTTTTGTATTTTAAATTTTGCTGTACTCTTAAGTACAAAGTGAGGTACGTTTGTTTTGTTTTCAAAGGGTTGTTCATTTAATTTTTAGACTAAGTATATTTTAATGACTGGGTTTTTTTTGTTCATCATGTTAATTGATATAGGAAAGAAAAATATGTAAGTCCAAATAAAATAAAGAATAATAAATATTGTTCGACATTACACACAACGCCATCTAGCCCAAAACGAAGCATCTAAGCTTGACTTTATACTTACAATGAACGGCTTTTTTTAAACTTTATTTTACGTCTAAAGATAAATAAAAACAAACTGAATGATATCTTTAACCAAATAATTTTATGTTTCACATTTTTAAGGGAAAAACCTATTATAATTTCCGAATAAAATCCAAGGGAAATACGAACATCTAAATCTCCTGTTTATGATCGCAGAAATATTAAACAGAATATGAAACGTGGCTGCATATAGTAGGTATAAGTATTTGTATTCCATCGCCCTTCAGAGTAAAAGTAGAAGAATAACGATTTCAAAATTAGACAAAAAATTTAAATAAAATTTTTCCATAAATTATTTTTATGAGCCTATAGTGTCTTACTGCAGGGCAAAGGCCTTTACTTCCCTTCCACTGTTTAGAAGTACAATTTAAAAAATATATATTTCATTATTTATAATTTCCCCAAATTGCTGTTCATTGCCATTTCATTATCTATGCTTCTAAGGAAAATTCACCATCAACCGCCATTGACGGTTCAAATTGAAAATGTTCCGCTGAGTTAAACTTCAATCATAACGTTAGTTGTTACATCCCCAAAGTTAGTGCTCGTTAGAGCCACTAACAATGGTAATTAATTAATTAATTCTCCTCTGTTGTTTCATTGCTAAATAAACATTCAACATGCTCTAGATTTCTTTATGAAAATTCGAGACAAAAGCTTCAGTGTTTGCTAAATTTATTCAAATGTCATAGAGTTGGGTCATAAACTATTGTTTTACTCCGCTTTCTCTGAAACTTCCACGACATAATAATATAATAAACTAGATTTTTACTAGTGAATTCGTCTGCGTAATGTTTGAATTTTCCAAAATCCTTTCGAATGCTTACATTTTAACAGCTATTTTTACGGCAAATCTAAGCGCGATCTGTCCATTGGTTTAAGCTGAGTGTTGATCCTATCAGTCAGTCAGTCAGAACTTTGAATATTATATTAATAGATTAGATTCGACCATGAACTTGCAATTTGCAAAATTGCAAAATGTCTTATCTTATCTTATTATTTTCAGAGTGCTTAAAGCTGCCTTTTAGCTTTGAATTTTGATACAAATTAGATTCTTTAGCTTTATCGCTCTTTTTCGCGCATAAGTCTAGATAATTTTGGGAATAGAGAATTTTGGGTTATGGATTAGGCTATTTTCTTTTTCAAAATTTAACCATCAAAGGGTTAGTAGTTTTCTAAGCTCATGAGACGGTAAGTAGGTGTTTGTTTTTGGTGTTAAAAACGTAATAAATAGCAACTCAAGAACGTAGAGTTGGTAAAACAGTTTTGTGACTACTCTTTCTGCTAAGTGTCGTAGTAGCAATTTAAAAAATGAAACCAATATAGTGAAGGAGGCAGGTCTTCTAAGGTAGGTTTTTCTAACGTTGCAATTCTAACAGCACCTTAATTTAACGGAATAAATTTCTTGTTGTATGTGCTCTCTTTTATTAACGAACGGAAAGAGGAAGGGACCAAAAAGTTTACTCCTGTGAAATTAGTTCGTATGTATAAAATCAGCATGATTTTACACTTATATTTGTAACAAATGGTTCTTTTGTTATTTATGTTCCAAAAATTGGATTTTTTCGTCTAATTTAACTTTATGTAATAAAAGATGAAAGGAACTTCCGTGAATATTCTGAGAATTACTCCCTAAAAGTGACTGCCTACTAGGCACGTATTTGCCTACTTTTTGTTTAATAAGCAATGCCTAGTAAACAGAATTAAGTAGGCAACTAAGTAAAAAAAAACAAGAAAAATATTATAGAGAGAAAGAGATTAAGATTTTTCAAGTGAAAAGGGTGTACTTATATAAATTCTTCTAATAAGCCTTCTATGGGTTCGGGTCATATGGGTATGGGTTATCGGTATTGTATTTGGTATGGGTAATGGGTTACGCCATACCGAAACACGTTTCTATAAACTTTTTTGTATATACTTTAATCAAATGACCGAGATCCGATTGACGCGAAATCTCACTTAACGGATGTTTTATTTTATCCACAAACATAAACCATAAAGTCCTGACTGATTACTTAATATTGATTTAAGTTTGTATATTTATGTATCTGGTTAAATATTTTTTTGCGATGGTTATGTTTTAGTTTTAGACTAAAGTATTTTTTATTTATTTAAAGTCGATGGCATTGACGTCCGGTAAAATTCTAATGAGTTTATGTGGCGTCTTTATTATTTAATTTTATGTATTTTGTTTTTTGTATATCTATATTTATAAAAATGAATTGCTGTTCGTTAGTCTCACTAAAACTCGAGAACGGCTGAACGGATTTATCTTATCTTAGTCTTGAAATGTTCGTGGATGTCTAGGGAAGGTTTAAAAGGCGAGAAAAAAATCGAATAATTTCCGGGAAAACCCTAAAAACAGCCCTTTTCTACCACGCGTACGAAGTCGCGGGCAACAGCTAGTTAATAAATAAAAATAATATTTTTATCAACGTACAGCTCAAATTTGCAAAAACAAGATTTTTTTATTGGAAATTCAACTCTTATGCTTATAAAATCGCGGTTTATTAATAAATATTAAGAAGAAACAAAGGAAACGGTTAATTTAGTTTAGTATCAGAATCGAGGCCACCGTAAGTAAACCTGTGACGAATTCAGGCAAGATTAACGGCAGACGTTAATTTTGATTGCCTGACGGTGAATTAACGCGTGTCATACATTGTTAATATATGAACGGTGTTTGTGGTTGGTACCTGTCAGTTACTAACACGTTATTTGGGATAAACAAGGTTTAGAATTTAATCAGTTAGAAATTTGATACAAGGTTTTGTGAAAGTTCTAGAAAGATAAGGTTATCTAAATACATCGTCAAAATTTACTTCCATGTTTTTGTGTTTTTACTTAAGGTGAAGTGACTTCCAAAATGACCGATTTTGGACGATTCAACTTCAGCTTTAATAAAAAATACACATTTAAACCGCTTCGATTAATCAGAAAAAATATCTAGTAAATATTTACAAAACACTCATTTTTTTCTTAGAAACCGAAACACGATTAGAAAAAGTTGGCTCGATAGAAATAAATCTTAAACTTTTGGTTTGGTTTTCCATTAAACGTGTACAGTCGGCTGCAGAATTGCAGCCCTCGGTAAAGGTCGAAAATTACTATTATTGGAATGTTTGCATTCTAATAATTTTTGTTTGATTAATTGTTGAGTTAGAAGACTTTAAACTTCAACTAAAGCAGGCGTCTAAAATCCTGCTTGTCTTGAAAACATTGTTAAAACACACGTTTTGGAGCTCTACGGTGGGTCTGCAATTATGCAGCCGACCGTACCTATTTAAATATTAATTCGAATACGTATGATTTTTAAAACGGTAAAGTAAATTCGAATTGAATAAAATTCAGTGAACATTTTCTTTTATTTTCCTTCATTCAAAGTAAAGCTATCTACACCTAAACAAAATTACTAAAGCCAGACATAACACTCACAAATACAACTCAACTTTCAACATTTTTATTACAAAGTAAAACATAATATTATATCCAGAAGTATTTTCAAAGGTAATTTTCTTCGACCGGTAGCCGGTCAAGTTATAGTTTGTTGTGGGCCATATTGTCATCACGCAAGCATTCTTTCAAAAAGTATAAAACTCTTAAGCTCACTGAAAGCATGTTACGAAGAAATGTGAAAATTTTTTCATAATGAAAAATGTTATTTCAAATTACCCGTTGCTTAAAAATATGTTTAAGTGTGTGTTCACGAAATTCAACAATTTGCAAACGACATTTAAATTAAGAAGTTAATATTTTGGTCTAAAAATTATAATAAAATGAAACAAAAGATAAAATTTACCAAAAATTCAGTTAAACTTACATTAAATACACATGATGCAAAATTTCAACTCAATTGGTAACCGGGAAGTGGATCTAAATTAGGTTGCAAGATTTAACCGAACAAACATACATACATACATACAAACATACATACATACACACATCTACTTGTACTTGTATACAGGCTGTTTTCCGCCAATGGATCCTTTTTAATTGGGTCCTTTTTGCGTGAGGATGGAGTAGGCCAGCACCTACTACCCTCTCAGCTTAGTCATACATACACACATACATACATTGCAAGTTAGATAAAAGCTTTTAAAAACGGTAGAAATCAATGTAATTTTAGCCCAAACTAGCTAACTTTGAAAATGTTCACCGCTTATTCACGGCTATTATTAAATTGTTTTCTAAAATTACAATTTATTAAAAACCAACATATTTGTGAAAGTAAAGCGTGTTTAAAATATCAATGTAAATTACAATTTACGTGTTAAATCTTATTAAAGGCTAACAAAAAGACGATTTATTTTTAACTAGGTCATGTGTTGACACTATAGTAGAGCTCGACATTGTTCATTCTAATTAACATACGAGCTAAACATTTTTATAATCGGGGTTGACCTAGTGTTAAATACATCAAGATTAATTCCGAAAGTCGCAGGTTCGAATGCTGGCCGGGCCGTGCAGGCGTGAACCAATGGATTTTTCTTACATAATTCTCGTTGGATGATAAAACGCGACGAGATAAAATAAGATATACATTTTAAGGAGAAAAGTTTATTTGAATAGCGAATAAGCGCAAAGCACATTCCAATAAAACGAAATAGCAAAATTAATTAAAACAACCGGCAAGAAATAGAGGAAGACAGAGAACTTGGAAGACTGAGACAGCAGAGTAAAAATTAAATTAATTATAAACTCTAAATTCTCTCGCAATTGAATTTCATTTGAATAAAATTCAATTGCGCGAGATCACAGTGTAATTCACCGAGCGAAGATCACACCTTGATTGTAGGTAGTTTCGTGACGAGTCCTCATTAGATGCCTAGAACGGATCTAGCTAGTTACCGTCACAATGCTCAACTGAAAACTATTCTTTCCAAGCGGTATTTAACGCGAACTAAGCCGGAAAACTGTTGAGTGGTTTCATGTTTATGACTAGAGATTTTAAACAATAGTTTTCGTTATCACGATTTCTATAAAGCAAGGTTTTGGATATCTTATCTTATTTTAAACAATAATTTTCGTATCTTTCTTTAAAAACTTGTTTTTTAATGCATCTTCGTAACGTGTGGCAGACAATTATTTGGGAAAGTTTTAAATTGCAAAAATTTCATTGTGGTTTAAAAAATACAAAATAACAATTAAAACTTCGAAAATACGGCTTATTCCACAATCGCCTTAGATTCCTGATGACAGATAAATCTGCTGCTCAGGGGAATTGTTGACATTCACGATGTAGTAAATTTTAAGTTCCAAAAATCTTTTTTATAAGTAATAATTATTATTTTAAAAAATAAGATTTCAGCAACTGAATATAATCTTTATAAAGTCATAAAGTTATATTATGGTAAATAATACCTATTACTGAAAGATAAGAACAAACTCACAATAACAAGATTAAGTATCATCAAAATCATTGTAGAGAGAGTTATATCACATCGCCTTGAATCCAGTTGAAACACAATCGGATTCAGAAAAGGAATTCCAGCTCAATGTCAAGTACAATACAAGTGGCAAATATGTAACTTGTTGCCTTATTGCTATCGATAATAAAGTTCAAAGTCCCTTGACAGCCCCGCCCTGAATATGTACTTTATCAAATAAAATGTTCGTGTGTAATATCGCTCTTGTGAAATTATAACAGAATTTAATTCCACGTTTTGCTTCCTCCTTTCTTTTGTAAAACAGCAATATTTGAAATGACACTCGAACACACTTAAAAAGAGATGGATAATAAAAATTTACCTTTTTTTTATGACACCGTAATCATGAGGAAAAAAGTAAAATATTTTTTACACGGGTGTAATTAAGTTAAATTTTGAAACGAATTTGCTTTACCTTCATTTAATGTTGTAATGTATTTCATTAAATTTTAGTTCAAAATGAAAAATAAGTAAATTTTTATCCTTTGTCAGGTCATCGCCTATTTTTTCTGTTTTTCTATCCGTCTTTTGAACAAAAACAACCTACTCAAAGGACTCAACTATTTTTAGGAAACAAATAGTTTTACCACAAAAAATAGTCAAAATAAAAACAGTTCAAACAAAAAAAACACAGCAGTTCTATTCCAGAACTTAATGGAACTAGTGAAAACATAGAATATCTAGCACTATTTACGATTAATTAAATATTAAATATTGTCAAAGGCTTTGTATATAACCATAACATAAATATCTTTAACGTTAGAACGTTAGACATTGCCTAACATTTAAAGATCTTTATGTAGACAGTATAGGTTTTCTTTATGGAACCTTTATATTTTAGCTTTACGTTTAAATGGCTCATCTAGTATTCAAATGATCATCACGTAAACCTTTTACCACTGAGTAACAATCTCCATATAATGTGTAGGAAAAAACAGACTACCGACGTTTCTATAGGCAGATTAGCAGATCGTTTTCATGTGATGTCGAAGAAAAATCAATCTAAGTAACATTCTGGCGCTAAAACAAACTTTTCTTCGCTTTTCTTCGCGTCTTAGATTTACTTGCATAACAAAAACTAAATACGTTTATAACCTTAAACATGATTATCCAACTGTCAAATACAACTATCAGTGTCAACATTATTATTATTACTTTTAATTAAAGATTAAAGCTTTACCCAATATATATACAGGAGGTAAATACGTTACTGAACATAGAAATACTACAAGAAATAGTTCACCCTTGTGGTTCCATTATAGGGACAAGATCCTGGGACCACGAGAAAACAGCGTATTTAGCGAGTATTTAACTAAATATATTTAAGCACAACGCAAACCGCCCTAAATAGCATACTTTTTAATTTATAACATTAGAGTAGGTATAGTGATTTTTACTGTCGTAGCACATAAGTATAATTTTACGTATTTATAAATATTTTCAAAAATAAACATTGAAACATAAATAAACATCTGTTCGCGTCGTTAAATTAAAATGGGCGTGGGCTAGACATGTGTGTCGAAGGGGACACGTAAGGTGAAGCAAAGCTGTCCTCGAATGGAGACCAAGAATCGGGAAGAGAAATGTGGGCAGACGACCAGCCAGACGGTCTGACGACATAAGAGCTCATGCTGAGGCAGCGTGGTCTAGAAGGACCGGTGACAGGACGTTGTGGAGAGGCGTTGGAGACCCTGCAGTGGGCTAATATATGCTGCTGAAGAAGAAGGAGAGAAGCACAATTTTTTTATACTGTCTTATAAGGGTTTCCCTTAGCGTCAAAATTTTAGTTATAAACGTCTGCCTTCAAATGTAAATAGTCGCAATCTATCGGCCTATCCGAAGTCTTTAGTCTGGTTTCTCCAAACGTATACAATAACACCGAATTACTTGTAAAAGTGTACCTATCAGGCTAATGCAAAGAACAAATTAGGTACAGGTGTGGTATCTAGGAGAATTACGCTTTATTATTTCTTTATAAGTGAATTAATTCAATTATATAAAATTGTTAGTTTTAGCTATGGGTCACTAAAGAGGTTGGATAGCGATTAGGCTTATAGCACTTTCCGGACTTCTGATTTATTATTCACAAAAAAACACAAAAAATTACATTCGTTTCTTGTGCCTTCTTCCCACTGGAAACGCGCTCTGAAGGTGAACATCCTTACTTTATTTTTAAGACGTTTCAATAAAATTTCACACAAATTGTACGATTCTAAATAATAATAATAAATAAATAATAGTTTATTAAACAAAAAGATATACAAATAGTTGGCATAAAAATCGGACCTCGAACTAGGAACAAGTCCTGTATCTCGAGAGTCCAGAGAAGATTACAATAAAGTATAAAATTACAGTGAAACCGTGGAGTAATCAATAAACTATTACATGAAATTAAACAAAAATAAAAATCAAAACACTAATCAATTCACGCTCTATAAATATGTATGTATGTAAATGTATGTGTGTGTGTGACAAGTGTTGCGTACTGAGTGTAGTGTGAGTATATATATTTGAACCATTGTGTGATGCCTGTGTGAAGGTAAGAAAATGCACTTGATAATTTATGAAAGTTGAGGGAAGCTATTTCTTTAGAATGTTACTATACATTTTAAATGAATATAGAATTTTGAATTTGACTTATTATTTACTTAAATTAGGTTTTCATAAACGACAAAAACTTTGATGATACTAAAATCACAAAATTAAATGTTCTACTAGAATGTAGCCATACATAAATATTAATGGTGTTTTTTACGATAGAAACATTCAAGGAGAGCTATAAATCGTAAGAAAACAGAACTATTGTAACTTAGTCTTAATCTTATTGAGGTCGAAGGAGATTAGGGTTTAGTGAAGGTGACCCTTTTAACGCTAGGTATAGGTAATTGGTTTAACGAATAGTTTAATTACTAAACTAGGTATACCTATATTGGACACTCAATATGTTGAATCTCAAATATATTTAGTTCAAATTTTATTAAATAAAATGAATTTTTATAGGGTAGTAATAAAAGTACTAAAAAAAGAATTAAAAAATGATGATGATATTCGGAAAACTTTCCCAATTTATTGATTCCTAAAATGTTAAGTGAAAATGAAATCACACAACTCATACGTATCCAAAAATAATAATGTCAAAATATATAATAGGTAGGTAGATATATGATTATAAATTAGATTTTTATTAATTTATTATTTTATTTTTATTTTAAATATAAATAGGTAGAAAGATTAATAGAAACACTTAATTTGTGAAAACATTTAAAGGAAACAAAATACGAAAGGCCTAGCTTAAAGCTTACGTTGCTTATAAAATAATAAAAATAATAAATAATTTGTTTCAGGCTACAAATGCCTATAGATACATACCTTATAGACTAACAAATATATTTTATAAAATATCATTGAATATGTTGAAGAGATAGCTTAGAACTTAGTAGCACTTCTATGACACTACACTTTCGTCTTAGTTTGAAAGAAATATGTTTATAAAAATAGGCTTAATGGGTAGGTACTCTAGATACCAACTTTTGCCTCCCTTATTAGACGTTAATTGTTGCTGTTTTTAGCGGTCCGTAAAAGGGGTACAGAGTACAAACCTACGCTTGTAATTCAATGTCTATCAAAGAACGACCCCGGTCACGGCTGTAGGATTACAACCCAATTGTCTACAGACGAGTCGGTCAGGCCACATTAATTATACAGCCTTTATAGAACCTTCAAGATAATCGATCAATCATCCCCCACCCACTTCTCAACTTAGAATAATACCCATTAGTGTCAACTTGATCTTAAAACAACTTTATTTTTTTTCTACGAAACTTTTTATTTTGCTTATTGTATGATTAATGACTTTTTTTGTTTACGTTACAATGCTACCGTATTAAATTGGAACGTTTTTGTAAATAAGGGTCGTAGCACCGTACTTTTTTTTTCAATTTTCGGTTTCGGACGATTTATGTCTTCCGGTCGTGTCAAAAAATCTTGCTCAGTATAACATAGTTAGGTAATGCGATTTCTATGTAATATATGACAAATCGTCAAAGTATATTCATATATACTTATAATCATCGAAGAAAAGACAAAAAGCAGGTACCTACTTTTCTAAAACACATTGTTAGAAAGTGAAAAGAACACAAATGCGTAGTTTTAAAATCATGTTTTTTGTCGTTTGTCTTTTTTTCTCCCTGAAACGAAAATTCGGGGTTTTCCCACTGAGATACTGAATTTGCCGTGGGATCATTCCCCAAATTCATATTTGGGGGAATTGGGGGGATAATGTCAAAAATATTAAGGGTATGTGATCCTCTTAAAAGAAAAAATGACGAGAGAATATTTTTTATGTGAAACAAATATCAGCGGAACTCGGGAACGTGCTTCTGTTTAGACACGAAATCTACATTATGATTTTTGCGAGTCGTACATAATAATATTAGGTACAAATATTTCATGTACGTGAAATACATAATGTTGGTATGTAATAATGTAGACATGTAATATTGTAGGTTTTCTTATTTATAGTAGGTATATCTCCGAACTACTGAACTGATTATAATATAACTTCATATAATAGTATACTAAATCCCTGATTAGTTTAGTGCTGTTGGTCTAGTGATCAATACCTCGAGTTTCATTCCAAAGGTCATAGGTTCGAATCCCGGCCGGCCGTGCTCTTACAATGAAGGAAAACAGCGTATTAAAACTCGCAGCTTAGTTGACTCCAGTATTGACAAGTATTTTCATCTAGACACGGTCGACTAAGCTGAGGGTAGTCATCCTCACGCAAATAAGACCTAACTAGTTACGGTAAAAACTTTTGAATTTCTGGTATTTGAGGCCCGTCCAGTCTTTAAGGTCATATAACCACGTTCGCCTCTACCTGTCGTATAATATATTTATTTTCTATAAATATATTTATCATCTATAAATATATTATAAATCTTCTATAGTTTGTGAACAAAGCACATTTAAACTTTCTTTTATAAGTACGAATATTTTCTTTTATACGAATATAAAACAATAAAAAAGCCTTTTTATTTGTTTGAGTAATGAAGTGAGAAATAATACGACAGATTACGTAATATATATGACAATATACGAGAGAAGACGAGGGTGAAGACAGCAATTAGTATATCAAAGGACAAACGCCATATATCCATGTATCTTCATGTATATAATATAAACCATGTGCTTTAGTTGTTTAGGTGGTCTTATTCAAATATGCTTAGAATTTTCAAGATAATTAATTACCGTTTCTAGAGTTTCATTATGGAACATTAATTTTCTGGGTTTCAAATAGACTTAAGTTTCTATCTTGGTGGCCCTATTTTAGATATATTTTTAGCTATTTCTTGTTTTGTTAGTAGTCGTACAATTAAAAACAAAAATACAAAAAATTAAATGATAAATAATTTTTCACGATAGTTAATTACCGTTTCTAGAGTTTCATTATGGAACATTAATTTTCTGGGTTTCAAATAGATATAGTTTCTATCTTGGTGGCTTTACTCTAGATATGTTTTCAGCTATTTCTTGTTTTATGAGCAGTCGTACAATTTAAAATTAAAAAGTAAAATATGAAAAATTAATTATTTTTCACGATAAATAATTACCGTTTCTAGAGTTTCATTATGGAACATTAATTTTCTGGGTTTCAAATAGACTTTAGTTTCTATCTTGGTGGCTCTACTCTAGATATATTTTCAGCTATTTCTTGTTTTATTAGCAGTCGTACAATTTAAAATTAAAAAGTAAAAAGTAAAAATTTAATAATATTTCACGATAAATAATTACCGTTTCTAGAGTTTCATTATGGAACATTAATTTTCTGGGTTTCAAATAGATATAGTTTCTATCTTGGTGGCTTTACTCTAGATATGTTTTCAGCTATTTCTTGTTTTATTAGCAGTCGTACAATTTAAAATTAAAAAGTAAAATATGAAAAATTAATTATTTTTCACGATAAATAATTACCGTTTCTAGAGTTTCATTATGTTACATTATTTTTATGGGTTTCAAATAGACTTAAGATCCTATCTAGATTGCTCTTGCATTTTTACTGGGTAATCTATTTCTTATTTTTACCCGACTCTAAAGAATATTTTGAAGATAATATCTACTTCGACTTCACGGTTGAGTTACATCCATCGTAGTCACGAGGAGACTCAAACATTAAAATCATGTATCTCATATTTTCTACTCTTCAAATATTTTAATATTATTTTGAAAATTTTAAAATAACGTCTACCTCGACGTTTCGGTTGAGTCATATCAACCATGGTCGAAGATAATCAAAAATTAAAATCGTGTACGTTTGAAATGTATTACTTATTTATTTTAAAAAAAATTACTTTTTCTTTCTTCAAAAATGAGATTGTCAGTCAGAATGACGATAACTGTTTGTTGTAAAAAAATCCAGTCACATTTCCCCCTTTAATCATAGGGCCAGTTTCCCCTTTTCGAAACAATTCAAAAGAGGAAACTGTGCCCGTTTCCTCTTGGACCCTAAGTTCAGTTTTTCCGA
Organism: Idaea straminata; assembly: GCA_951213275.1. Lineage (NCBI taxonomy): Eukaryota > Metazoa > Arthropoda > Insecta > Lepidoptera > Geometridae > Idaea > Idaea straminata. The sequence goes on from OX577861.1 coordinate 11,613,158, forward strand.
ATACCTCCCTCAGCGACAATTAACGCGGAAGTACCTACCGTGACCCAATTACGTAAACTCCACACTTATCATAGAAACCGCCTAAAACATTTCAAACTGCCAAATAGAAACCTTTTTACACAAAAAAGGTAAAAGGTAGAATATATCCAATCAATCACAAGATTTGTATCGAACTTTTTAATACGAGAAGTTTGGAGTGGAAACGAAAATAGAAGGTAGTCTACAAAACTTTAGGTACGCTACGTTTAGTTTCAAAAAGATATTTTCGACTTAGTTCAGCTGACATTTAATCCTGGGTAAAGTAACTTCTACTTTACTCGAAGCGGAAATTCTTAATTGTATGCATTTTATAAACTATTCGTGTAGTAGTAGGTACCTAATTGGATTCAAACCAATTATCCTAAATAAATATTAATGTTACTCGTAGCACTCAGGCCGGTAATATCGTAGCAGGTGCTACGACTACGACGTAGCTAGTTTGAATGAAACTTTCTACAGAAATAATTAACGAAGCCAATTTCGTAGTAACCGGAAATTGCTTAATTAAATTGTTACTATTTATTATAGATAAGTTTGAGTCTGAAAAAATTAATCCCCATTAGTTAGCTACTTAAAAATAAAACACGACCACACAGTAATTTAGGACCAAGTATTTCGGTGTACGTCAAAGGGCTTATACATAATTGAGTAGTAGAGACTTCAAGTATAATTATTGTAGGGTATGATATATGAATGTGTAATGCACTTCACTGTCACTTCACAGTCACATGGTTGTTTACCCGTATGTGGTAGGTAGGTATTTAAATGGCGCGGGATAAAGTCCGACAGTACTGTGTCTGTGCGGGTACCTAGGCACGTTAGTTCGGGCCGCGAGCGGCCGGTGCACTGCGCGCGCCGACATCGCGTCGCGCCGCGCTCGCTCGATACGCTCGCCGCGCCCAGCACAACCCATTATACCACCTGTGCGCTCTAACACAACACACTCGGTTATAAAACCGTATCGGAACCAATACTGGTTGTACTGTAACACTGTCATCCTGCCCCCGATGCTCTTTTTCTTCTACCATGCAATAGCAACTGTACTTGGCACATAAACTGATGGCTCTGCCTTCCTAACTGCGATTCGTTTATCTCCACACGGGGTCTGACACCTCATCTATAAGCCATTTAAAGCGCTTCAATATTTGTTCTAGGAAAGCGGACTTTACTGTGATTATTCACGGAGTTAACTTACAATATTTATTATGTCATTTAAGTTGGTATATTTATGACTAGCTGCTGTTAATTTGAGGAAAAAACCAACTAAAAACATATTATATTATGGTAAAAACACCTCCGCAATTAATGCAATATTTATTAGTTAATTATAGTGAGTCAGCCTTAAAAGATAGACATATGCTGTCGAGGAATATTTTTTAAAACTTTTAAAGAAGAACAATTAGTTTTTGCGTAATTTTAACCGTTCACCCAGTACACGCAACTGAAGCTCTGAAAATAAATAATTTTACCCATTTTTGGAACATCTTCTGATTTTTCTGTTTTTGGCTTTTTCTTTTTATGCTCAGCTCCTATTGGTCGTGGCGCGATATAGCCCGAATCCTTACTTAATAAAAGGACTATCCAACACAAAAAAAAATTAAGTTCGAAATCAACGCGTTCAACCATATAGGTACGTTTAACCAAATAAAACAAACAAACTCTTATATTATTAGTTATATTATTAGTATAGAAGTATCGATTTGTATTTGTATAAACTACACCTGCGTAGCACGTGCAAAACATCCACATAGTATGAAAACGTTGAATCAAAATATTATGAGTAGACTTTTTGAAGTAAAATAAAAAAAATCATCGAGGAAAAAATATTCAGATATTCCTTTCTCTTAAGAACCTACTTACAGAAAGATTAATAACTTCTGAGTGCCGAAAATAATAAGAAATTAATTCGTTCGATTATCGAAAAACAAAAATGATATTGTTGCTCGATTAAGCTTAAAATAATATACTTTATAAATAGGGATTAATTGAAAGAAAAAAGGACTTATAAAACCTGATTTAAATTAATTATTTAAAAACCGGGGAGACGGAAAGACGAACTCGACCCCTCCCCAATTCATAAAACGAAACATCTCAATAGACTTGGGCGTGTGAAGACATTTGCCCACCAGTGGGGTAAAAATGGCTGGTTAATTAATTATATTAATTAACATAGAGAGCTTTTGCAATGAGAATCTTCATTTTCAATGCAAAAACTACTGGGAGTTGACCCTCTATGTCCGAGATCAGTATCGGGGTAAAAGGAATTCACTGACATTTCCGAATGATTAGAAGGAACCGAAATAATAATTTGAATTAAGACACCTTTTTAAGGACCTAGGTACTTTTATAAATTTACTAGTTACTGATAACTAGTCCCCTTTAAGGATCTGGATGTTTATGTAAATTAATGGATAGTAAAGATCATAGTGTTATAATTTAGTCTTAATAAATAAATAGTAATAGAAAAATAATTTTATTCGAGTGGCCTATAAGGACCTAGGTGTTTATTTTCTTTGGTGTCTTTTTAAAGTGGAATAAACCAAAAAGTAGCTTATGCTTTCCTCCTTACGGAAACATTGGGGTATCTATAATGCCACCCCAAATTCTATCATCTCATCAACTCATTCTTCTATACATTTCTTTGTATTCTATCCTGATAGGTACAACATAAAAAAACTCACTAGAAATAATAAACGAGAACACAGTACGTCTAGTTAAAGAGGAAACACGTACTCCAACAGCTATCGGACACCACTGATTCATAGCGGGCGTTATTTCACGATAGCAGACTAAGAAGAGGCTTACACTTAATTCAGTTCCTTTTTTTTAATTTATCCTATTATTCCTACTAATATTGTTACTTCTTCACGAAAAAACTACTGGACCGATTGCGATGAAACTTAGTATGTAGATAGCTGGAGACCTGGAATAACACTTAGGATACTTTTTATCCCCACGGGATTGGGACTTAAGCGGGTTTTGTATCTCTGTATTGTCTTTTTGTATTTTTTATGGCCGTTAGTTCTATCAGATAAGACTGACTTATAAGCCTGACTGACGGACTGACTGACCCTCGTCAATTTATTTTAATTTTCTTTCTAAATTCTTCTTAAACTGGTAACGGAATCTTCCGTTTCGTTACAACATTGGCTACTACGGAAAAATATTTATCTATCTGCCTAATGGAAATTATTAAACGTATATATATTTATGTTACTAGCTGTTGCCCGCGACTTCGTCCGCGTAGGTGTCGAAAATGGTTCTTATAGGATTAGACCAAGGAATCACGTTATCCCATACAATCTTTGCCCCCCTTTTTCACCCCCTTAGGGGTAGATCAGATCTCTACGATCAGCGGTTTAGGCTGTGCGTTGATCCGCCAATTAGTCAGTCATCCAGGACAAAGCATTTTATAAGCATATTATTATGTAGAATGTAGACTTTATTTAACTCATTACACAAGAGACAAACATAAAAACACATATAATAAAGTTAATACTACGGTAGGTAAGTTTAACCCTGTGAAGAGTTTTCTGCCGACAGACCGCTAGGGAAAGGAAATAGTATAGCAGAAAATAATTAAAAGTGTACAAAGAGTTTTAAAGAGAAAAGTAGTAATTGATATAAAGTACAGAGATAATAAACACAATTTTTTTTTTTCTCCAAGGTCTCATCCCTATCCTATCTAAATTCATTAAAATTGTTTCAGTCTTTTAAGAGGAAAGGTACCCGGCCGCCATGACTATGCTTCTATGTCTTAGTTTTTCTAAGTATCACAGAAAGTACGAGTTAAAAAAACAAAAGATATATAAATAATAAAATTAGGGCATGGTCAATTGGTCATGGCAGTTATAAGTTTTATGCTACAAAAATATTTGTGCTAATGTCATTATCCAGGGAGGATATGTCGAGTCGACTATGTTTGTAGAAGAGCCGGCACCCTTTCCTTTTAAGCGTGTAAACTTAACAGATTCTGTCTGACTTGAGCGGTGTTGGCCTAGTGGTAGATACCTCGACTTTCGTTCCGAAGGTCGTCGGTTTGAATTCTAACATGCCGTGCACCAATAGGTTTTTGTAGGAAAAAATTATGTGTGCTGATTGACATTGCTCGTACGATGAAGAAAAACATCGTGATGAAATTCGTAGTTTATTTGGCTTCGGGCGTATAGACCGATTCCTCTGAAAACGGCCGACTAAGCTGAGAGGGTAGTAGGTGCTGTTCAAGCCTAGTCCATCCTCAAAAATAGTCTTTGAGGATGGACTAGGCTCGGCTATCTAAAGAGGTCTGGGAGTCAAAAAAAAGGCCTTATACAAGTACAACATCTGTCTTACTTTCTTATTAAAAATAATAGTCTATATAGTAATTAAATTTTAACCCCTATAACCCCACGAGTCCTAAAGTGTACATTTAATCGTGCTGGATCAAATTGCTTCCATGTTTGTGCGATACTTATTAACGAGTTTCCTTTTAGTAATTACTAACTAGGTGACACGTGGCGTGTAGTAGGTGTACCTCCATTGAGCGTATTAATTAGGAAGCAAGTTGTTAATGATGGCGAAGGTTTTCGAGGGTTAAGGTTGCTTTTAGGTTTCAAAGATGGTAAAAATAATGGGAAAACTTTAACTTTAAACAAAAATTACTTGTTTGCAAGGAGGTTGGGTTCTTAAAGTTCCTATGTGTAATGGCGTCAGATGCTGATGAAAAAAACAAAAAACACGTGATCTTATATGCTTATATCTATTTTCCACATTCATTTCACGTTTTTTCCCTAGGTAATGTCTCTCATTGTATGTAAAAATCTTGACAAGAAAATATTTTCTTAGTAAAAAAATATTTTTTTTTCTGTCGAGGTTTGTGACTGTAACCTATGCTTTTAGATCTATCTTTTTATATAAAACCTAGTTTTACTATACACAAGCCCCATTTTCTTTTATTTTTATACTGCAAGCATAAATTTTATGAAATAAAAAATAGGTCTTAGAGTGTGTCTTGCGAAAATAAATAATAATAACAAATAAATTATCTTTATTGCAGGCATTGAACCACTCATAAAATAAATATGACATTAGTCAGATGCTCTAATTCTAATTCTAAATTGTCCCTAGAATATTTGTGCCTAGATTAATTGTGCCTAGAATAATTGTGCCTAGAATAAAAATATTAAAATATCTCATTCGTTTGAACTCCTATTCTTTCACATACATACCAACGAATGAACTGTTTGAACGAAGTTTGCTAGAATTTATTTAAGTTATGGCAAGTAATAAAACTTTGGAACGGAATTCGATTTCTATTCGACCCTCACGACACATTAGAAGTCTGTATAGTTTTCGAATTCTATACTTAGACCATGGACATTTATATTGTGAATGTGGTGACCTCTGCGGCACGTCGTGCAAACACCCGCCTGCGATGCAAAAGGTGGCGGGTTCTATTCTCACCTCAAATAAGTAATTATGTATTTTGTAGGTAATCATTCAAAAATTCATTAATGTAGCATTACAAAAAACCTCTGTGGTTTATTAAGCTACTTATAATAAATGTTATTTAAGTTTTTTTTTACATTGATAATAAATAAATAAAAAATGTAGAGTGTTTGTTTCTGGTTTGGGTATTTCTATATAAATAATACATTTTTAAAACAAAAGTATATAAGTATTATGCTCGTTGTCTAGCTACCATAACGCAAACTTAGTTGCTTAGCTTAGGGCTAGAGGTCGCTGAGTGGATTGTCCAGCAATATTTATTCATTTAAAGATTTAATATAAATCCCGTCATAACTTTTTTAGGTCTCAGCTTAATCGACCGTGTTACTTAATATATTACTTTAATTATTTATACGTTTAGATTAACCCCTGTATTAATAAACATTTAAAAACCTTTTTTTTTCTGTCCATTCAACTCTGTGACCGAACTCTTGACCATTTAAAAACCGTCTTTAGTTTAAATGTGTTTTGACAGTTTCGTACCTTTAGGCAAAACACATTTTAACCTACAATGGCTTTATACGTTTATGAATAAGGGTGTAAATCTTTTACTACCTTTCACCCGCGACTTCGTCCGCATAAGGGGTTGAATTTTTCCCGTCTTTTCTTAGGGGATACCTACGTCATAATAGCTACCTGAGCGCCTTTTAGCACAATCTTTCCAAACGCTCAGTTTAGCTGGACTTTGAATTGACATACAAATGAAAATAGTTGTCTAACTTTAACATTATTTAATTTTGACATAATTTAATCTTGACATAATTGTATTTGAATCGTTTCTTTATTTAATATTTCTATGCATTGATTGATTATTATTATCTACTTTTTGATGGCCATTATATGGCTATATATGAAGAAACAACGTTCTATTTTGTAACACCACTATGTACCATATTTAATGCAAACAAATAATTCTGATTCTGATTGAACTTGAAAAGTGCACCATGCAAAAAAGGTTTTGAAACACGTTAAATACGCTTTACGGTTACCTCAAAAAATGCCTTATAGTAATAAATTTAAGTCAATAAAGACAATAATATCGTCAACTAAAACAAACTTTATATCTGCCATAAAACGAGAAAGAGCATTATCCGATCGGATAGGAAACCCCTATAGTTTATAGGTCATATAAAGTATGTCATCTGTGAGCTGTGACTGAGAGTACGCGGCGTATTGACGGAGTTACGACTAGCTATGTGTCAAGTTCATACTGATCTATTGCTTTTGAGAAGCTCAAGAGTACCTGGATGACCGAGCTTTGCTCGGTACTTTTTTTTTTTACTTAGTCTAACCTCAAATCAAACATTCATTGACTTCGTGTTACTTAACAACGCCATCTGCTGGAATAACTTTATTGCTCACAAAAAATAGTATTAGTAGTTCGCCAATAGATGTCAAGAAGAGTCATATTTTTCAGATAAAAAAGTAAGTTTCGATAAAACACGAATAAAATGACATTTTCTAAAAATTATTCCTAGCTAGATCGATTTATCGCCCCCGAAACCCCCTATATACCAAATTTCATGAAAATCGTTGGAGCCGATTCCGAGATTTCAATTATATATATATATTCAATTATATATATATTCAATTATATATATATATATATACAATATACAAGAATTGCTCATTTAAAGATATAAGATAGTATAAAACAAAGTCGCTTCCCGCTGTCCCAGATCTTTAAAATTACGCAAAGATTTTGATGCGGTTGCTTAAATAGATAGAGTGTGTATAAACCTGAAGGTTTATATGTATAATTCATGCAAAATATAGCCTTGCGAATTAGGTATCTAAGTTTTGAGATATAATATTTCTTTGTACAAATACATTAGGGAAATGTTTTAGTAGATTTTAGAATTAATTAAAAAATGTAGTTCTATACAGATAGAGTCCTTGCCACCCATACTAGGATAACCTGTATACCTGTGACCTGTGACCATTCTGCAGCCAACTAAGTCGCAGGTTTAATCACGATGTTTATCTTCTCCGTAAAAGCAATGTTATTTATCATTAGCGAACATTTTTTCATAAGAAAAATTAGTGCACGGACGCCCAGGATTCAAATCCAAGACTTTTGGAATGAAAGTAGACGTATCTAACATTGAACCGTAAATTAATTTTGAAAGTACATCAAATCATGAAATCTTTGCTATCCATTGTCAGCTTAGTACCCCAGCAAAATAGCAATTTAAACTTCGCGGGAGTAATATTTTATACCCAGGTTATGAACTTCTAGGTTCGTGGTTCTCGACACTACAACGTATATACTCATGTGGAAAAACAACCCATGCTTAGGAACGATTCCTTCTAAATTTAATTTATGATAGTAAACAAAACAATGGCGATGTCCTTGGAAAGCTAATATTTATTGTTTATTTGTTAAATGAAATTCAAAAGGCGTAGCATCGATCAATTCGGACGGGCCTCTTTAATAATAGACCCGAAATGGTTGTCAGTCGATAAATGTCCTTTATTCAGAATGGCAACTGAACGTGTACGTATTGTAAACAAACGTCTTTGTGATCACCTGAACATAGAGATAAAACATAACATTTTATAGAACATTTTTATAGAGATTTTTTTTTAGCCGTATTCTACGTATACTTACTAAAAGACTAATGTTACAAATAAAATAAAAACAGAATTTTAAATAAAAAGAAAAAAGAAGATAAATAAATAAAATAAATAAATGGTTGTCTGTAAAATTGGTTCACGGACGATAATTTTACGTGATAACGTCATAAAAAGTCTTTTGTATCGTAGACATACCATTTAATACGTTGCGATGGTTACCTTGTCAATAACGGTAACGTGACATGACGTCACATTTTTTTGTGAGTGCAGGTCAGGTAAATCGATAAACAGCAAGGTTTAACCCACAAAGTACTCTTCTCATAAAAATATGGGGCTAAAAATACTTCCAAGGAATCATTGTATCTTCATAACAAGTTTCATTCAAATTGGTCCAGTAATTTCGAAGCCTATTCGTTACAAAAACAGACAATATTTCCTCTTTATTTGTTATAATAATAATATTATTTACATTTTTTTTTTTCGTCATATATATGGCATCATCTTGCGCACAGGATAAAGCTTAACCATTTACCAGAACGTCTGCACGTTCTGTCACTTTTTCATCGAAATAACGTACCTAACTACCGCGTAGATAAATAATATGGAAGACTTAAGGTGGTAATTTTTTCTTATAATGCATTTATTATGATGTTTATTTACGGCAAAAATTGTATCGAGATTTCTTATAAAAACGTTGTGGTAGATATAAAAAATTGATAGATAGAGTAACTCGACCAAGATATTATAAGCCACAAAAAGATCACAGGATCTGATGGTCTTTTTTGAAGATCACTGGTGATCTTTTTCGTTTACAGGAATCCCCTTAACAAAAACATAAGATGAATTAAACAGATAAAAACATAGCTAAGAACGCTCCCGACTAATTCACCTTTCAAGCAAAAAAAACTAAATTAAAATCGGTTCATCCGTTCGGGAGCTACGATGCCACAGACAGACACACAAACATATAAGCACGTCAAACTTATAACACCCCGTCGTTTTTGCGTCGAGGGTTAAAAAAAGAATGAAACAAACTAAATATGATCATAAACCGAAAAAAGTCTTTTGTGTCATTTTTTGGACAAATCATGTGAGTAATTCGATTGTTTAATCGAATTAGTCGCATGGTTAGTCCAAATAATGTCATTTTCTGTTTATGATACCCATTTTAGAAAAAAAGTTGATCTAATGTTTCAGTTATTCAACGTAAGTATCGTCTGAGTTGAAACACCCGTAATAGTGGCAGTATGGGACAAAAAAGCAGACCCCAGACATGCCTATGTCTGCGAACCACCAAGAACTGTCTGCGACCAAATCAGGCCCCTGAAGGGATTGCGTGACGGTCTTGATGCTTTCGGTGGAAACTGCACAAGTATAACCCAGGACCGAGATATCTGGAAGGGCGTTAAAGAGATCTTTGCCCAGCAGTGGGACAATATATAGGTTATCCCATAAATGTGATAAATTTAATTATATAGAAGAAGTGCCACCTTAATACTCAGAGTCACTGCACACAATTATTAAAAGTGAAAATGCGTTTGTCATCACGTTCTTTATTTCTTTGTACGTGACTGTTTTTATAAGCATGGCCTCATTCAAGTAATAAACTATTTGTGCTATTAAGTCCTGCACAAACCGGAATGGTTATTTTTTCAATTAATGGCAAGTCTTAGCCCTGGCTAACTTGGTCAGTCTTTTTTCGACATTTCGACGTTCATTTTCCGGCAACCATTGTAGCTGTGTTTAGTTTCAAGTATATTTTGTATTTAATTGTTGGTACCCCAACTTAGTTAAAAAATGTTTCAAATATGGGTTTGTCCATCTGTCAGTTCTGTTCAAGGTGTTAATGTGGGTATTTAATATTACAGAGAAAGTTTATGTGTATAATGTTTTTGGAACGAAGTTCCTTATCACGGGTTTGCGAACATAGTCCAGAAAAAATGTTTTTTTTTTTTCAATAAAAAATGGTCCAAAAAAATCTTTAGGCACAGCTAGTAAATAAACACCAACGAATAAAAAAGACATAATTAGGTATTGAAATTGCCAGAATTTGTTATTATATCCATCTAGATCCATTTCAACATAATTATTAACATAAATAAATAAACATTTATGTATAATTCATTCCGATATTCTCGAATGATAAATTGTTTCGCTAATGAGGCTTAGCGTATTACGTTTCTCGTAGCGACGAACGTAGAGATTTTGTAGCACTTGCTACGGAATCTCTACGTTTCTCGTAGCTGGTATACTGTGCTACGAAAACCACTATTATGCATAAACCTTACTTGAATATTCTACTGTTTTATGTTTTATTTTCTAGTGCATGGCAAAGGCACTTCTTTACACTGTTCCCTATCTAGTGTCAGCTGGGTCCAGTCCCTACGGTGCTTTTTGATTATTTTTAATTAATTTTATGTACGCAGACTTATGTCTGAAATGAATAATGACTAATAATTATGTCTAATGTCTAAATATAAAAAAATAGAACGTTAAATGACAGATAGTAGGTAAACATGACAAAATTGAAAAATGACGAAATGCAATATAAGTATTGAAAAAACACTTCATACTTTTAGGCAAAGAATTTGTTACTTCACAGGCCATACCTCCTTACTGCATGTTTCTCGAGTATTGAAGTATAAAAATTATAGAAGACTACAAAAATCACAATTTATTTTGATTTGCCACACTATGTTGGTTTCCAAGAAATGATCTCTTTTAGCAATACTATCGATTGAAATAAAAAAATATAGCGTGAATATTTTTATATAGCGCGTTTTTCCAAAACAAGTATGATTCGTTTGAAGCGATAATCAGAACACAAAAGCCAAAAAAAACCATCATTGTTTACAATAAAAATATAAATAAAATTAACTATAAACAACGGTTTTCCTTTTTTATTACTTGACTTTGGTTTAATGCACAACTCGTGCGAAGCCGTTACTTGAAAAAGAAAACAACTGGACATTTTATATTCGAAATATTTTTAGCTCACGTTTCGGTTTATTAGATTAATAAAGCCGACCGGAATATTAAAAATATTTAAGTTACGGTTTTGAACTGTCAAAGAGTTATAACATTAGAACAATAAAGGGTAGTGTTTAAAAATGGAACGAGATAATGCGATTTCTGTGTTCTTAGCGAACCAAACTCGTTGCATTAACTGCTCAACTAACACCAAACAGTTGCATAAAGGCTTCGGACGTTTTCAATTGTAACTCACGGCTGCTAAAGATAAGATGTAGGTATATCCAGCTCTAAATCCCTAATGCAACTGATATTGGGTTATTATAGTTCTTAAACTCATTTTTTTAATTTCAATAAATATATTAACTGTCAAAGAGTTTTAACAGTAGAGCAGTAAAGAATAGTGTTTGAAAATGGAACGGGGTAATGCAATATCTGTGTTCTTGGCGAACCAAATATAGGCTTCAGACCGTTTTTAATTCTAACTCATAGTTATTAAAGACAAGGCCTTTCTTAATGCTCCGTCTACAAGAAACCCTCGTAAGAAATTTGAGTTGTAGTTTCAAAGATTTTCTAATGAGTCTTTTTCTGTTTTTATATGTTTGTACACACGTAAGACACAGTGAAGTACAAACCTAGAAACTAAAAGCGACCTGATCACTCAAAGCGATATCTTCCAGGCAACTTTAGAATTAAAAGTTAAAATGGTTGTTCTTCTTCTTCTTCGTATCGATAGCACAAACCAAAGGGAGAATTGACGAAGTAGGGTCAGATCCGCCCACTCCAGTGTACTGCCAGGTCTATGGCGTTGTTATTAGCTGACATCAGGTCAGCCAATGTACAGCTATTAGGGCTGGAGAGGCAGGTCAAGAATAAGTTGTTGTTTTAAGGTTTTATTGATTAGTTCGTGTGGTGTGAAAAACGTATCCAATTTGTTGCTTTGATCACTATAACACAAGCTTTGTTAAATTTAGGGCTAGATGGCGCTTTATCGAATCGTCAAAATCGAAATGTAAACGCTAAGGAGAAAAACTGGCCAAGTGCGAGTCGGACTCACGCATGTTCCGTATTTTTACAATTTGTTATTATAGCGGCAACATTATTTGTGAAAATTTCTACTGTCCAACTATCACGGTTCATGAGATACAGCCTGGTGACAGATAGACAGACGGTGAAGTCTTAGTAAAAGGGTCCCGTTTTTACCCTTTGGGTACGGAACCCTTGAAAGCAATAACCAATAACCCTGTATATTACATACTTTGGTTACATAAGTGAAATTTGTCAGCGTATAAAACTCATAAGAAACAAAATGACATCATAAACCATTATATGTTATACGCTAAAGTGTGTACGCTAGAGCAAGCGTAAACCGTAAGCGTAGTTAATAACATGTACTTGTAAAAATATTACAACGATATTCTTACAGACATTACAGATTGCAGACAGAACTTTTTTTTAATTGGGTCTTTTTTGCGTGAGGATGGGGTAGGCTTGCCCAGCACCTACTACCCTCTCAGCCTAGTCGACCATTTCCAGAGGAGAGAACTTGTCAATACTTCTGGAGCCTTCTAAGCGGCGGGTTTCATCACGATGTCTTCCTTCACTATAAGAGCAATGTCAATTAGCGCACATACATTTTTCTTAAGAAAAACACATTGGTGCATGGCCGACCGGGATTCAAACGCACGGCATTTTAAATTTTTTTGTTTCATTAATTGATGAGTTAGAAGACTTTAAACTTCAACTAAAGCAGGTGTCTACAATCTTGCTTGTGTTGAAAACATTCTTATAACAGCCGTTTTGGAGGCTTACGGTGGGTCTGCAATTATGCAGCCGACCGTACATGGTACCTCTATTGTAATAAAATTTAAAAAATAGAATAATAACAAACACTATAATTTAATTATGGATTTTATATAAGTATAAGATGTTACTTTTCTGAAATTTTATTTTAGTACTTTTAATAAGTACTTATTGCATGCCCGCAATGGGTATATTGTTGTTACTTAATTTTATAACCACCTACCATCCATTGTACACAATTTATGCAATAAATATTCTTATTCTATCTGCTGACTAAAAGTTAGTAGAACACAAAACCCGTAACGTTAGGTAGCCCATAACAGATTTGGAGGTACGAGGTGGTACGTACCTCTAAAGGAAAGATCTTCCACCGGGCAGGTGTTATACCCGGTAGGCCGATAAGCTTCTCTTCGGAAAAATTTCGCTTGCGCGATCTAGGATCTCCGATCGGCTTAGTGGTGCCATCTGTTGATGACAATGTAAAGTGTCGCCACACTGATAAAGTTTTCCAAAATAAAAATCATTGTATCCGAGACGGAAGATAATTTTATATATGTGAGAAGTAATTTAAAAACATCACCAATCTCCCGCAGTCAGGTAAAACGCGGTCAGTGACCAGTTAATGACAAAACCAATTCGTTCATTCGTGAAATTCATTGAATTTCGATCAACATAACACATTCGAATTAAACCTGAAAACTTTATATTTAAACGTGTTAAATTGCAACAAATTGTGAAATTAATTATCGTATTAACACCTAAAATATATAATTACCGGTTAATGGAACCACAGCACAATGTGAAATGGCAACTGATTGCATAAAACGTTAACATACATGATATACAACCTATATTTGATTATTTCAAACGACTAAAGGACAATGTCCACTTCCATAGACAATATGGCTTGTGCAATGGCTAATAACTAGTGCAGCAAGGATAACAGCAAAATATTGAAGAGCCAGGATACTTCCATGAGCTTTAATTACCGATTTCGTTAAAATTGTTTTTTGATCGATTCATATTTACTTTAAATCGATTTAGCTAATGAAGTTATGGCAACTCAACAATGACAAAGTGATCATCGAAATGAAGATTGTTGGACTCGAATTTCCTGTGATCATACAGAACTCAAAACAAAACAACGATGAGGGGTTGTAATAAAAAAACTAAATATATGATAAAATAATATCATTAGGATCACTTTATTCTTGGAAAAGCCAAATACGGGCTTTGTCCTTTAATTCAAATTCAAATTCAAATTCAAATTCATTTATTTCAGATATTAAAATCCATAATTACAAAATTACAAAAATACAAATTACTAAATATTCAATGTCAAATTTTCAAATATAAAATAAATCAAATAATAAATAAGCATAAATAGAATAAAATAAAATAAAAACCGAAATTAAAATGTCATAAAATATAAAAACCGAAATTGAAAATCTAAGAGTTAATTATAAATAAGAGGGACCTTTAGCATGCAGCTGCATCCACCTCCTTAACATTGGTGAGTCCCACTGCTCAGACAATACCCTCAGGATCCCGTTCAATGATATTTAACTAACAGAAAGGAAATAGAAATGAACATGAACACACAAGGTTCAACGCAACAAAACTAAGAGTTGTCTGAAATGCTTCACAAAAATTCAACGTACGTAACTTAAATTATAGCAATTTAATTCTTAAATAAAATATCGTACCGTTTTAAAGTTTAAAAACCACAGTTGGCCAAATATTAGCCAACGAGAAAAAACTGTGAACATAGCTGTTAATAAAGAAACCGTTACGTTAAATAAAAATAGGTAGAGGTAAGACTAGGTATTCAAAGATTTGGACACATTCCAAAGATCTCGAATAGCGAAGCCTAGATCTGACGTAACGTGTTACTTACTTAGTAGGTATGAACTTAGGTATGTACGTCACTACACCAACCAGGAATTTTTAAGTCTACAAAAGCACTACAAATCGGTATCTCAAATATAAAACTACTAGCAGCACTCCACGGTTTCCCCCGCGTTACTCTCGATCCGTGGGAGTATCAGGAAAAAAAGCCTATGTTACTCCTTATTGATCAATGTATCCTCATGCCAATTTTCATTGAAATCGGTCCAGTAGGTTAGGAGCCTATTCGTTACAAACAAACGTTATAATATTAGTGTAGAAGTGTAGAAAAACAATACAAAATATAAATATTTTCAGACATTAAACACGACGCCATCTAGCCCCAAACTAAGTAACTAGGATTGTACTCTGGGTGCCAGAACACGAACAGATTACTTATATTCAATATAATATACTAAGGTACATACATATTATAGGTAGGTACATGGAAATGACATCCAAACCAAGAACTATGTGTTTGACGGCGAGAACCAAACCCGCTACCCTCTGGGTCTTAGTGTATGCGCTCACTGCCCCACCGAGTCCGTACAATTCAAGTTAAAATTTAATATAATTTTATACATTAAAAGTGTTTAAAGTTCAAGTTTCAAACTGAAATAGGCTAAATTTACTAGAAAATATTATAAAACTTTCTTGTTTCCTCTCGAGGAAACAGTTTTAAAAGAGAAAAGAAACGGTTATGATGCTTTTACAAAGGAAAATCTTAGAGAACAGGACTATAAGTTTATATACCTATATTAAAGGTTTTTTTCCCCACTTAACTATATGTACATTTGTTTTTTTCGACGTAAATTTTTTTATTAGTAAAAATGGAAAATTTAGTGAAAAACCTTTCTTTGATTCTTACTTTAGTTGCAGAAAATACACAAATAAAAAAGCTATTGCATCGTGCGTGCTTTGTACAGTCGTACCATATACATACACGTTAAGCGAACGCTCGGCCGAGCTACATGGTAGGCGGAGTGGGGGGTGTTAGGTTTTTTTTTCGTTACGGAATTTCTTGATTCAGTCGCCGCGCTCAAAGCTATGCGATAGCTTAAAAATTGTTTAAAAATATTAAACACATCCCGAATGCGACTGCTATAACTTAAAAATAATCAAAGTCAAAATTTCTTTATTAATTTCGAATCATTCGCATGAAATCACATGGAAAAGTCTTAAAGAACTAAGTTAGAATTAAATGTGATTTATAATCACATTTAATCGTCTTAAAACCTAACTTAAAATGTGTTAGACCACTTAGAATAAAACCACTTAGAGTAAAACCACTTAGAAAAAGACAGGAGAAACTCTTCTTCTTCTTCTTTTTTGTGATCATGCTCACAAAGGTTAAAATAACAATTATTTTATAAACTTGAAATGGAGCAATTAAAGCCATGTCCATAATTCTTATCATGAGATAAGTATTATAACTTAACTGAGAAACAATAACTTCGTCGTACCATCATCACGTCGGAACTTCAGCAGAATGAAACGTTCAAACTTGGCCAAGGATTTATCAGAGTCAATCAATCAATTTTGATAACTTTATCTGTCGGTGAAATGTGTTGGTTGAATAACAAAAGCTACACGTACGCATCCCTTTCTCGCTTCCGTTGAATAACATAGGACGGCATTCATATGTCGCGAGCGGTGGGTACCGGGCTATTATAATTTGTCATCAAAGCGAGGCATGTAGTCTTATACACGGGATGTTTGGTTTCTTGTCTGGGACCTTAGCATCGCTACTAGAGACAGACGAGAAACCATGGACCCAATAAATGCTGCATGTTTTTTATTTTATACTTTTTTTTTTGTAAAATAGTTTATTTTTATAGTAAACTAGCAGAGTCGTACGTAAGTCCCTATCCCGAGGTAATTTTAATATAAAAAGGCAATGTATTCTCATTCCAAGTTTAATCAATATCTGTTCAGTAGTTTCGGAGCCTTTTTACAATATTCTTTTCTAAAATAAATGATTAAATGGATAAACAAAAGTGTTTAGAGAATAATTACCTAAGTGATACTAAAATTTTATTAAATTGGAGTTTATTTAAATACATTTCTCTCAGCAGAGCTAAACTAAGCAGCCTGGGTTGTAATCCCGAATTGGAAACCAAACATCCTGTATTATGTTCGAGTCGAAAGCGTGCAATGTTTGGATGTGCTACCAGAATGAGAAATGCATGAGAAATGCGTTCCCCTCCATAGCCAGACGTTGTTTATTTAAATAAAGAGAAAATACCGCACAGCTGTGGTGTCGCTAAGGAATAATAACTGCGTACTTTTTATTTATTTGCAACACTTAAAATGTTAGTACGGACTTTAATATTAGGAATGAAGCAATTTGCTACACCCGGGTGGAAACGACATGAAAATGAACAGATGAAACAATTTCATTGTCTGCCTTCCGAAGGGAAGAAAATAAACAAATTTTGTTTCTTGGTTTAGAAAGCCAGTAACAAAAATTTAATGAAAGTTTCGAAGAAATACAAAGTCAAAGTAAATTTTTTTTATTTCTTTGGATGCTTAATACAATTGTATATAGACCACTTGAAAACGTCTTAAAAACGAAGTTAGGATGTGTGCCTTCGGAACGCGCCCACCAATGAGAAGAAAGCACAAAAAACTCATGGGGTTTTTTTAAGTGATCACGCTCACAAAGGTCAATATTACAAATTTTTTAAAGTAATATTTGAAATGGAGCAACTAAAGTCACGTCCATGGGTTGTTATCATTAAGGTAAGACGAAGTATCATAGTACGCCTTACTGCACAATTTATGCTTTATAAAAGTTTTGAACCTGGTAATGGACATGTCATATACATCTTTGGGTAATTTATTATAATAGAGCACACATGTACTATTAAACGACCTGCTTATTTTCCGGAGCCTACTACCGGGCACGGTCAGTTCATTCTTATTTCTTAAGTTGAAATTATGAATATTTTTACGCTCTTATAAGTAACATTTAAAGTCAATGAAAATGTGATGAAAGTTTCTGAACGCGTCTGTCATGACAATCTCCAGCCTCTAGATTTGGAATAATCGTATTAAGTGATGCCGTAACTCACAAATAAAATTCTGTTCCTCAGTGCAACTGGAATTGCTTTACACAGCTTTCAAAGGGTTTTCAACTTAAGGCGCTAATACAAAAAAAAATCAAAATGTCTTACTGCGAGGAAAAATGTATTGTGGGTACCGGTTTTAGGGCAATTATTTTACTTTATTTTTGTATAATTTAAAGACAAAAAATTCTTATCGTTTCTGCTTATTGTATTATTATTTAAGATTTTTACTTATATAAGCTTTTTAAATACGGTGTTATTTAAATTTGGAAACGACAAGAAAAATGCGGGAAAAGATTTCACCAACAAACGGTACAACACTTAACAAATTTTTTTTAACAAAAATTAACAATTTAGTTAACAGACGAAAAGCATATTCAGTTAGGCCTTTATGCACCTTAACATTTCAGTTCTTGCAACGTAAATTCCTTAAGTTAAAACACTTTTATACGACAGCTATAAAACAATAATGTGGCCATCTTTATTCACATTACAATGTAAGGAAATATAACAATAAAACGAATATAAACAATATTATGATGTGACAAATAAAATCGCTTCAATAGTAAACGCATAAAACGTGTTATCTTTTTGAAATTGTATCTTTTAGTGCTACTTATTACATTTTATTAAGGTTTTACTGTTATATTTGGGTCAAATTATAAAGTGACGTATAAAGCTTAATATTTACTCTGCGTTAGGGAATGGAATCGGTTGCCTGCGTCTGTTCCTGACGTGTACAATATGGGGGTTTCAAATTACGAGGGAACAGGTATCTTGGAAAGCGTGCTTAGACCGCATCGTCACAGCTACCATCAGGCAAGTGTATTCCCACCTTGGCTTAAAACTAAGAAGCTAAAGACTGAATAAAAATAACTCAAACCGAGCTTTGCCCTAGAGTAAGATAACAAAGGTGGATTAAAAATAAATGGTATTGCATGATTCTAGTGATCTGCATATCAAGTTTCAAGTTACAAGGGAACAGGTATCTTGGAAAGCGTGCTTAGACTGCATCGTCACAGCTACCATCAGGCAAGTGTATTCCCACCTTGGCTTGAAGCTAAGAAGCTAAAGGCTGAATAAAAATAACTCAGAACTGACTTATGCCCTAGAGTACGGTAAGAAAGGTTGATTGAAAAAATATTTTTTTTGCATGATTCCAGTGATCTGCATATCAAGTTTCATTGCAATCTGGTTTATGCGTGAATGTATTGACAAAATGAGTGAACCAAGAGTGGACGGACGACTTAATTAAGGTCGCGGGAAGTCGTTGGACGCAGAGAGCATGCGACCGATCGCTCTGGAAGTCTTTGGGGGAGGCCTATGTTCAGCAGTGGACGTCCTGTGGCTGATATGATGATGATGATGAAGATGAGTGAACCAATATTTTTTTATGATTAACTACTAATATTTTTTTATGATTAACTGTTTGATCTCGTACTTCTCAAGCATCATTAACGTCTAAAATTTTCCTATATAGAGATTTATATCACAACTAATAAGTATATCAAAAACGACACGATTTATCTCACAAATAATTGACATCAGATAATTTCTCAAACTCTCAATAGAAGTTAAGTAAACTCTAATCGATAGAACCCAGTATTAAATTAGTAGCGTACTATCTGGCTAAAACTTTAGAGCTGCTATCGGGGTAAAGTTAATCGTTTAAACAGACTACGGACTTTTCTATGGACTCTCCGAACAATCGCGATTAAAGGTTAATTTTACTATTTGTTTCTGTCAACCTAGATAATTGGCGAGATTAGCAGCCGATAGAAAAATCTGAAATCTGTTTAACTCTTGTAATATCCATTCCATATATCCGGAAAGTTTAAATTTAAACCAGATGTTGTCCAGTATGCTAATTCAAATGGTACCATAAATAAATGATATCGAAATGTTATAGAACTAAATAGGATAATTTAGTTGTATTGTTTCCTTAATTACAGCATTAAATATTCTACGAGTCAGATTGACCGAAACTTTACTGTTCAGCTACTAAAATTATTTGTCAAAGTTACTGTTCAACCGAATATTGAAGTCTTGGGACAAACCGGTATACGGATTGACTGAACAAATTTGAGAATTAATAATGTTCATAGAAGGCATAAATAAAATATACTTAGTTATTACTAAAACGCAGAAGAAAGTGGCAAGCAGGTGTCTGAGAAAGGCACTTAGTCAGTTCATATATTTACAGAACACCTGACTCCGTCAAGTTCCTACTTGTACTTGTATACATGCTGTTTTCCGCCATTGGGTCCTTTTTGCGTGAAGATGGAGTAGGCTTGCCCAGCACCTACTACCCTCTCAGCTTAATGGACCATGTCCAGAGGAGAGAACTTGTCAATACTTCTGGAGCCAACTAAGCCGCGGGTTTCAGCACGATGTTTTCCTTCACCGTAAGAGCAATGTCAATTAGAGCACATAATTTTTTCTTAAGAAAAATACATTATTGCTCGGCCGGCCGTGACTCGCACCCACGACCTTCAGAATTAAAGTCGAGGTGTCTACCACTAAGCCAACACCGCTCTGGTGCCGTTTCTAAGTAAAATTTAAGAAAAGGTACCGAATAAATAACTAAATTTAACAATGATTAAAGAAATAGTTGAGTTAATGAATAATGAAAAAGTGATGCGATGGGTGGAAATGTTTAATTAAGAGCAAGACTCAAAACTGTGAATAATATTGTGACAATGTCACAACCAAATAATTAACAAAGCTTGAGTATCAACAAAATATTTGAAACAGCTGTTGCCGTTGATAGTGCTGCAACTCTGTGCATTCTAGCAACAAATTGTTTCCTTGCTTACGTTAAAATTTAATATTTCATAAAGTAAATGTAGCGACTCGATTCTATTACAGAGATTGTTAAACTATTTACCATTTTCTTGTTAAACTAGACCATAAAAGACTATTTAAATTGCAAGTAAGCTATGTTTCCGATACAAACTTTCTACGCATTAGGGGATGATTGACCCACGATGCAAAAATGACAGAGTGTTATAAGTTTGACGTGTATCTCTCTGTGTGTGTGTCTACCTGTGGCATCGTAGCTCCCGAACGGATGAACCGATTTTGATTTTGTTTCTTTTATTTACAACGTGAGTTAGTCGGGAGTGTTCTTAGTATATTTGATAGAAAGCGGTTTAGAAAGTTACGGGGATAAAAGTCGGGGATTTTTAAATTATAATTAGTGCTATCTTCCTACATATTCTATGTATAAAAGCCTTGTGCAATATTGTGCATAAGTTAATATTTTTAACCAATTACGGGTTATGCAATGCATTGTTTGTCAATCAGTAAATGAGTAGCGATTTTTATGCTGTAAAAGGCCCTATGCTTGAATGGGTCACTATCTCGGTTTGAGCTCGCACCCGCAATACCAGCATAGCAAAATATGATGAAACTATATTACGATAAAAAGCAAAAAAAAATTGGTACGAGTCGGCAGTGTGCGTAAATCCTAAACTGCCAATCAATACCTATACAAAAAGACTAACGCGTCAATCCCAACAAATTTCCAATTACAATCATTCAAATCCAGGAATTCCAATTATTGCCGAAAATCGAACAAAACAATATTGTCGAAAGCAAAACGTGCAAAAACTAAACAATTGCGAATGACATTTCCACGCGACGATTTCACGTCAACGTATGATATTTGCAGAAGGAATTGGCACGGGCTTTGTACAGATGGTGTTTGGTAGCAACAAGTGATGTGGTCTGTTGCAGCTGGGTTCTGAGCAGTTGGCAACGATGCAGAATAACATTACCACGTAAGTTGTTTTATGTTCGATGGAGGCGGAAGAAAAATTCCGTCTATTTTTACTAAACTTCATGCTTGATGAAGATACAATTCAATTTGGTATAGTCATATTTGCTCGATGATATAATGTCAGTAACTGCAGTGGTCGGGAGATGAATTGGACTCATGAAGCAACGACTGAAGCACCTGGAATGGAAAGAAGAAGGCATTTGCCCTGCAGTCAGACAAAATGGGCTAATAAATAACTGCTTCTAGAGTTTTTACGCAAATTCCGGCAACGTGTATCACATTGTTGGAATGAAACGCCGTAAAATTCTCGTCTGGATTTAATCTTAGTATGATACTTCACAGTGTGACAGTCGAATAGACCCTTAACGAGACACAATTGACTGACGATTGCTTACTAGCACTTACTCATGACCTACATAACTAGAACTGTCAACAACACCACGACCTCGACAATTTACAACCACTTTCCTACAATTAAATTGAAAATCAAATTAATTAAGCAATCTGAACAACAAAGACATGGCTGCGGACATCCGGATATCGCGTGACACTACAGCCAGTGTACTCTGAACTGCTCGAATTGCCATTTCTAGTCTACCTACACTGGCCACAATTAATTTGAACTAAGAACTCAGCACATTAAGCAATTTATCAAGTTACTTGGTCTTAGTGCAACGTTTGCTATTGATTGCCGCCGTCGCACAAATATTTATTTTTATTAACAAACGGTCTAGGTGCTCCTTTATGTCTGATACTTATGGTTTTTTTAGTAATGTCAGTTTATTAGTAACTAGCTTTTGCCCGCGACTCCGTCCGCGTAGAAGTCAAAAAAGGATCAAGGAATCACGTTGTCACATACAAACTTTGCCCCCTTTTTACCCCCTTAGGGGTAGAATTTCGGAAATTCCTTTCTTATCGAATGTCTGCGTCATACAAAGAACACACCCTCCAAGTTTCAGATCTCTATGATCAGCGGTTTAGGCTGTGCGTTGATCCGTCAGTCAGTCATTCAGGACAAAGCGTTTTATAAGTATAGATGTTAGTTAGTTGTTTTCGAATGGGTCGAAGCATATAGGTAGGAACTTTGTCAATCTAAATTAGTGTAGGAATTTCTAATACTTAAGTTTTTCCACAACTTTAATATCATCCAAAATAAAAGGCTCACCAACTTAATTGTTATCACTCATAGCTCAATACTTACCTGAAATAAAAAATACAAATTTTTAGCACGAAAAAATCGATACAAATTATAACTTGATAGGTAAAGAATAAATTGAAAAGACGTTGAAATTTTTAGATATTGGGTAATTTCGTAGAGTGATGGATGATTTCTAATTGAAATAATAATACCTAATGATAGTCTACCAGTGATGGTTTAAAATCCAGTGAGACCTCTTCATCCTTTAGCCGCCCACGTTCCTGTTGCCCCCTTGCTGTAATTGGCTCAGCTAATTAGGGTGGCCCAGTCTGACAGTACGTAAAAATGGTAAAAATGGCAAGTCTCCGCCTGCTATTTTTACGTGTTTGTTGGACATTACATACGCCATATCCTTTTTACATTTTGTACTAAATTCTACAAATTAAAAGTTCTGACTGACTGCTTATATATCAAAGCATAGCTTAACCGCTGGTCAAACATATAACAGACATAAAAGGAAGTGTTTTATGTAAAGTGTATCCACTAAGAAAGAGTTTTTTGAAATTCCACAACCAAATCATATAATGAATATCATAGAATTTGTAAGTTAAGGCCAGGTGCTAATAAAGCTACCAAAATCGACCTTTGTTTTAAGCAACTCTAAGTAGTCAAATTCTCTTTTTTGTTATTTGGATATAAATGGATATTGTAGTTTAATAACTATATTTTTGTTTATTGTGGTTGACAACATGATATTATTATGAACAACTTCGTTCGATAAAAAAAATGTTAGAAAGCAGAGAATTATTAGATCGTTTATCGGGTTTTATTCAAAAATAGTTAACGTTTGTTTCTAAAAATGAATCAAATGATAGGTTTTGACCTCTAGGAATTATATTTGTGGATAATAATGCTAAAATGTTTTGCATATCGATCAAATATAACAGTTACCACGCAGCATGCTACCTCTTTGAGAGCGGGGGCTAAGGTAATGTGAATACCTACACTTAATTTCACTCTCATTTGTAATCAAGTAGAGAGATAAAGGAAACAATGCAAATCTAGAACTCAATATCGAATCTCCTTCAAGGAATATTAATTTCCATTAGTTTCCACCCGAATCATTTCAGAATATAACGGTTCAATGAATTCACGTACATAATTCTTTGATCTGCCTTTGGGCAACCCTTATTATGAATGACTACTTAGAAATTGGACTCAGTATAGGGGTACCTACAATTTTTATACATGTTGAAATGTACAAAGTCAAAGTCAAAAAAATAATTAATTTGGATGTTAATACATTTGTACAAAGATCACATAGAAACATCTTAAAAACTAAGTTAGGATGTGTGCCTTCGGAACGCGCGCACCAATGATAAGAAGGCACAATAAACTCATGGGGTTTTTTTCATGTGATCACGCTCACAAAGGTCAATATTACAAATGTATGAAAGTATTATTTGAAATCGAGCAACTAAAATCACGTCCATGGGTGGTAAGACGAAGTATCATAGTATGCCTTACTGCACTATTTATGCTTTATAAAAGTTTTGAACCTGTTATTGGACATGTCATATACATCTATAGGTAACTTACTATAATAGAGCACACACATTAAACGACCCGTTTATTTTCAGAAGCCAAAAGCTCCGGGCACGGTCAGTTCATCCTTATTTCTTAAGTTAAAATTATGAATATCGCTATTTTTACGAAAAATATCAGGATTTTGTGAACGTATAGCAAATTTTCGCAGATATATTATGAATAGAGGGTTAATATATTTATCTCTTCAAATTACCTAATAGAAATCGCAATGCAACATTTTTGTAGGTGTATATTACTTACTCTAATCTAATCCGTGTTATTAAAATAATTAATATTTATTAATTGTGTAAGTATTAAGAATGATGTTGGTCTAATTGTAGATACCTTGACTTTAATTCTGAAGGTCGTGGGTTCGAGTCCAACTGTGCACCAATCAATTGTTAATTAACATTGCTCTTACGGTGGAGGAAAACATCGTGATGAAACCCATCGTTAAGCTAGCTTCAGATGTTGACTACACGGTTGACTAAGCTGAAAGGTGGTATAGGTACTGGACAAGGCTACTCCATCTAACACAATATGTCCCAAGCACTTCGGCGCCCTTAATAGCATGAATTTAAGTTAGTAAAGTAAAAAATATAAATAGTTTAAATTCAATTAAAGGCCAATATTATTATTAGAAGGATTTTTTTTTGCGTAGATATAATTTGTACTTAGCTATATCATATTGTTATGTTACCGAAAATTATAAACCCACGATGTTTACCTACTCCGATACCAACTCTAAGATAATAATTATAATCTCAAAAACCATATAATATAACAGAATTACAAAATTATTATTAATTTTCTCGAAATCTTCGTCGAAAACATTTTTAATTGTGCTATTACCGAAAAACGGTTTTGTTATTTCTACTGAAATCTACTAAAGTCATCACTACGTTGTACTTTTCCTCAATTAGTTGGGGATCCTAACAAGAAAAGCCGTCAAGAGATGAGTCGAAGATCCGACACATCCCAAGACCTTTAGCCGGAGGATATTAAGAGGAAATCTCTTAGAATCTTTCTAATTATTACTGTAATCAAATAATTGTTTAGAATTAACAAAAAAGTTTAACAGCAAACAATGTTTTTTAATATTTACCTTTAGTATTCTACTACCTCATTACATATATAACATACGGGTCAATAACCCTCCCTTTTGGCTTCACCGTGGTCGAGTAAAAACAAAGTTACTTTTCTCTGTCTGTCCCTATGTATGCTTAGATCTTTAAAATCTCGCAACGAATTTCGATGCGGTTTTTTTAAATAGATAGAGTGATTTAAGAGGAAGGTTTATATATATAATATAATATATATATAGCCATGTAAAGCTGGGACGATTCGCTAGTATTTCAATAAGTCTAAAAAAACGAAAGAAACAAAGGTGGAAATACTTAACATGTAAACGAAAAACCAAGTTGTATTGGTGTAAACTTGGTTGGTAGCTGATACCTTATAACAACAAATACCTACACTTTTATTTAATACTCTGACTCTGATATTTCCACATAGTCGGAATTTATGCATGTAAAAGCTAGAATAGCTAGTTTTAAAAAATGTGAATAGCAAGATAGAAAGTGATAAAATAAACTATGATTATGCGTTTAGGATCAAAATGTATATTTTCCAAGATGAAGAAGTACAGCGATATTATACTGCGCACGGCAAGTGCTATAACGCGGAACTTTGGCGTTTTTTCAGGTAGACTAGTTTTTCTAGTACGTAATCTTCTTCTATACATATCTGTGTCCTGATTGACTGACAGATCAACGCACAGCCTAAACCGCTGATCCTAGAGACCTGAAACTTAGAGGGTGTGTTCTTTGTAAATATGTAAGCATCCGATAAGAAAGGGTTTTCCGAAATCCTACCCCTAAGAGGGTGAAAAAGGGGGGCAAAGTTTTTAAACCTCGACTTTAACGCGGACGAAGACGCGGGCAAAAATTAGTGTCATATGAATTCTCTTCAAATTGATGAAACCTTTAAATTGGTCTACACATTCCAATATCAGACAGAAAGGCGATACAAGGTGAAAGGTGTTCTGGCGAAGAGTAACTAGGAGAGCCGACCCCAAATAATGGGATAAGGTTAGAAGAAGAGAGAGAAAGGCAATACAAAAAAAATGTTACGAAATTCGGAAAAAAATAGAAAATTGCGAAGGTTTATGAAAACTGGTCACAGTTACCACCACAACCACTCTACCCTCTTAATCTACAATCATAAAATACGATCTGTAATAAATATGATTTAAAATAACTTTTCGAACATAATCGTATCTCAATCTTGGGCGGTGTTTAAAAAAACTGGCACGAAATTACTGCCGCGTCACGCACAGTTTTATAAGCGAACGTTTTTATGGAGCAGCGATTTTGTAAATGAAACATGATAATTCATACTGAAAATTAATGTTTACCAAAACCATGAATAGGCTAATTTATTAATTTAGATTTATAATAAAAAAATCCGCATTTCATTATGAAATAGGCGATACTAGGTCAAGTTTTTTTTGGGCCGATTTGGAAAAAGTGCTGTTTTTTAGAGTACACAAATTACGATATATTTTTTGCACATAATTATTAAATAAACGTGTTTATTTTTTAACCTATTTTTGAAACCCTAATGACTACTACATAACCTCGTTGAATGGATATTACCTACTCTTGTACTCTTATGTTCCAAAAGCTGCAAAGTATAAAACATATTCGCAGTTATAACTAACTCGTCGATCCTTCAATTAATTTATCATCTTAAATAGAATTACTAGACTTTTATTAAGAAGCTACAGCTATTTAAGAAAGTTATCGCAAGAATAAATTGAATCCAATTTATTTGATTGTTAGTAATAAAAGTCTGTCATTCTTTTAACACACTAGAAAAGTTAGTCTTGTTTTCTAGTTCGTTTCGTTGGTAATGAATGGTAGAAGAAAAACCTTATTTAAACTGAACAGCACTCTAGGTAGCTTGGGAATAAAGCGAGTGTGGCTTTTATGGTATTCTTTTAACTTTTGCTAACTCTGCATTTGTTTCTCTCCATACCACATATCTAAACTTAACCATTTATACTTTGAATTTAACTTTATTTTTATCATACATTTATCTTCTTTAAAATCATTAAAATTAAAACACAAAAAAGCTACAAGTAAAAAACATCCTCAAGCTCGTCTACTTTTGCTTTACTCTGCATTTGTTTCTCTCCATACCACATTTGAAACTAACTTGACTTTGAATTTTACTTTATTTTTATCATAATTATATTAAATTTCCATAAAAACCATTAAAATTAAAATATTATTAAAAAACAAGAAAAAATAAAGCTTGAAATAAAAAATCATCCTCAGAAACTTCTCCCCAAGGTATTGTTCCCGGAAGACTGGCAACATTTCCTCTTTTAATTTAGGTATCATATTATTAATATTATTATCTAACTAGCTATTGCCCGCGACTTCGTCTGCGTAGGAGTCGAAAATTTGAAGTAGATTGCACCAAGGAATCACATTGTACCATACAAACATTGCTTATCTTTTTACCCCCTAAGAGGTAGAATTTCGAAAAATTATTTCTTATCCAATGATTATGTCATACAAAGAACACACCCTCCAAGTTTCAGGTCTCTACGATCAGTGGTTTAGGGCGTGCGTTGATCCGTCAGTCAGTCAGTCAGTCATTCAGGGCAAAGGATTTTATATGTAAAGAAGAAGATGATAGGTAACAAGCGGGAGAGCGGTGTTTGTTGAGTGGTAGATACCTCGAGTTTCATTCCGAAGATTGTGGGTTCGAATCCTCACCGGCTGTGCACCAACGGACTTTTCTAACGGTAAATTAATGTGCGCAAATTAACATTGCTGTTACGGTGAAGGTAAACATCGTGATGAAATCCGTGGCTTAGTTGGAACTGAAAAAGCTAAAGAGCTTTGATTAGCAACATCCTTTACAAAAGATGTCCTAAATGACTTTGCATCCATCATTTAGTTTTCATAAGCATCCCTCCTTTTAAAAGACATTTAATGCAAAACTAAGCAAGAGAGATACTTTGTAGTTTGTCTAGATAGTATCTAGGTAGAACATTTAGTATCTACGCTGCATCTTTATAACATTTTGTATTCTATCACATTCAATTACGATTCAATTTCCTATGTAACATTTTCCTAGTGTTATACAAAGAGAAATGTACAAGTTTAACGCGTTTTTAATGACAAGAGACATCGCGATCGTGCAAGGAATAGTCATAGAAAACAGTATATCGGTAGGAAACTTAGAGAATAGTTATCTATTTTATATTGATGTTCAAACTTACATTAGTGGAAAGATTTCTTGATGTTACTTGAATAACTATGAACCTTATCCATCTAAAATATATAAAGCGGAATGATTTTTGTGGGCTT
The DNA here is from genome assembly GCA_951213275.1 of Idaea straminata. Lineage (NCBI taxonomy): Eukaryota > Metazoa > Arthropoda > Insecta > Lepidoptera > Geometridae > Idaea > Idaea straminata. The sequence goes on from OX577861.1 coordinate 11,641,880, forward strand.
TGTTATTCCTTATTCGTACTGCAAGGGAATGGAATCCGTTGCCTGCGTCTATCTCTCCTGACGTGTAGAATTTGGGGGTTTTTTGGAAATAATCTTCTGAGAAAGCGTGCGTGTAAAAGTTTGTGTGAATATTAAATGCTATTTTACGGAAAAATTACCAAACCGATTGCTATGGAACTCAGTAGGATAGGTAGCAGGAAAATCGGATTAATACATGCTACTTTTCATTCCAATATTTTTCCATAGGATCAACAGTTACGCGGGTAAAACCGCGGGATGTAAAATGATAAATATGCTAAAGTTGTTTTTACATTATTTGCACTACGTACCCGTTGGACTACGATATAAAACAACATTGAAGAAGATTGAACGAAACGACGTCCAAATTAGATATCCTCGCAAGTTTAAGACGTTTACCCATAAAAACTACTTCTACCCCACTTTAATTAAGATAATTAACTCCGGCCATGACGTCACGGCAAGTGTCAATTGTGTCAAACGTGACTCGATTGTCGAGACGAGAGAGCAATAACTCAGGTTTCTATAGCTAGCTTATATGGAAGGATTTGTCAAAGTAGACTGCAGACTTTTGTGTTGAACGATAGCTCGCCGATTGTTTAAAAACAAACAAGTCTAATTTCCTCAGATTGCCTGACGTATAGGAATGCGTTTGCACTAACGCGGAGCTGGGATTGGAGGGGAGCGGACCACGAATTGGCCAATCACAATGCTCGAAATCTCCATTCCACATACCCAGCTCGGCGTCAGTTGAAACGCACCTATTATTATGACATCGCGGACTTTGATTGCGGCGACCGATTCAAGAAATTCCGTAACGAAAAAAAAAACCTAACACCCCCCCCCCACTCCGCCTGCCATGTAGCTCGGCCGAGCGTTCGCTTAACGTGTATGTGTATGGTACGACTGTACGAAGCTCGCACAATGCAATTTTTGATGGAATTTTTGTTCCGAGATCTGGTTTCATCCATTAAATTGCAACAAACTTAATGAATATTGCATGTTTAACCATGTTTCAAGCGTGGAACACCCTTTCAAATTCGGACGGTCGGCGACTTATCTGCCGATGGAATAATCTGTGGTCTGCTTTCAGTTTCCCTGAGTGATGTCACTATATGGAATCTGGGACTGAATTTTTATTGCGTTCCCATTGTTGGTCGGATTTTAATACTGTTTATGCAGCTTTGTATCGTAAACTATACGGAGATTGTGATGGAATTTGAATGAGATACTCTCTTTGGACATATTGAGGCTGTCATCGGTTTATAAAAGTTTTATCGGATAAAGGTAGGTATTTTATTTTCTTGCAATAATTTTATAAATAAACCCGCGGTTTCACCCGCGTAAGTCCCGATTCCGTGGGAATATCGGGATAAAAAGTAGCCTATATGTTAATCTAGGCCTCTAGATTAACATATAGGCTACTTTGAAGAGTATCCTACTCTTGAAAGATCTTATACTTACAATCATCAACAAATATATTTCGAAAAAGATTATTACAAGATTTTATGTTGATAAAAAACTCTATGGCCCATAACTCATTAACAGGTACCAACTCTTAACATCTTACACACGTGATAACTTTTAAACGAAATATCCGATTGAGATGAAACAAAAAGTATTTTACTTCTACATAAATACTCTTGATAACATAATGCTTAATTTTGATAAAGATTTAATATTACGATACATATTTAACGTAGTTTTTTTCTTCAGACGATTTAATAATTATTTTGAACACAAAATCGGGTATTGTGATTAAACCATGATAGCTAGATATATGTTTTTGCGGACTTTTTTGTAGGTCTTAATGGGATCTACAAACCCGTAGTACATCATTTTGTTCTATTGTCAATAGTTTTTGCAGCGCACGCAAAAATAGGTTTTCGATTTTACACCTTGTGTTACAAAATTACGGATACCTAATTTTGAAAAAAAAATTTAGCCTTCCTCGATAAATGGACTACCCAACACTGAAAGAATCATTCAAATCGGACCATTAGTTCCAGAGATTAGCGCGTTCAAACAAACAAACAAACAAACAAACTCTTCAGCTTTATAATATTAGATAAATAACAATTATTGCAGGACATTCCAAATATCGCCATCATCTAGCCCCATCAAGCTAAGTAACTACACTTGTGTTATGAGTGCTAGACAACGGATATATTTCTTATATACTTTTATTTTGTAAATATATACTCATAATATATAGAAACAACCAGACCACAGACAAATATCTAAGCATAAATACTTGCCTGAGGCGGATATCAAACCCGCAACCCTGAGTTTGGCAGTCCGGCATGGTGACCGTTGTGCCAACTGGGTCGTCATTTTGTGTATCTAATACATTGCATGTCCTGCTCAAATGTAAGAACATTAGTATTAATATAAATATCAAATATAATTACTCTACAATTAGACTTTTAGGGTAACTTTAAGTCAACTTTGTATGTTTGTATTTAACTTCTTCACGCAAAAATTGCTAAACCGATTCCAATGAAACTCGGTATATAGATAGCTAAAGACTTGGAATAACATATAGGCTATTTTTTTATCCCGATATTCCCACGGGATCGGGACTTACGCGAGTGACACCCGTCTCATCCTACTAATATTATAAATGTGAAAGTTCGCGTGTTAGTTGTGTTTGTTACTCCTTCTCGCAAAAACTACTAGACCTATTTCGATGAAACTCGGTATGTGTATAGCCGAAGATTTGAATTTAGAAAATAAAAGCTACTTTTTACGCCAAATATTTTACGCAAGTGAAACCTCGGGTGTAACTAGTCTTACATAATAAACAAAAATAGCGTCCCACTCTCATAGTAATAGTGTCAAAGTGGGTTCGCTAAAGTATTTCATAAACAGAAATAAAGCTTATTTTATCTCATAAAATATATAATCTTCCTTCTGCAGACACACGGAACTTTTCCCAGGGTGAATTTTAGTTCAAGGCCGACCCGATTTTCCGGGGAACGAAAGATAATTTCCTATAATAATTTGAAAGATATTTGACGTTTCTCAATCAACGAATTCATTTTATTCTGAGGTGTAATTCGAGATCGATTGAAGGCTTCTAAGAATCTGAGGTTTGAGGCTGTTTCTAGATAAGTAAGTTCTGTGTTGGAGATTACGAGCACTTTTTTATTAATATTCAATTCTTTATTGATTGGTGACTCTACGAAACTTTAACTTAGACTTAGGCTTAATCCGCTATAATGCCGATGTTGTTTGCCCAAAGAAAGGTTAATTTTACGCCTTATTTAATTTCTGTTTTAATAGATAAAAGATATAATTATCATGAGAACATACTACCCTATTTAGTTATAGCTTTAAACACAATGTAAATTTATCAATTTAAAAAGAACTTGCAGCGCTCCTCGGTTTCACCCACGTAACTTCCGATTATGTGGGACTATCGGAATAAAAAGTAGCCTATGGCATTTCTAATTAATCAATGTATCATAATACCAAGTTTCATCAGAGTCGGTCCTGTAGTTTTGGAACCTATTCGTTACAAACAAACAAAAAGTGTTTCCTCTTTATAATATTAGTGTAGGTTAATGTCCAATTATCAAACTTAATAACGTTCAAACAGGGCTTATTGTCAGAAAACAATAACACAGGCTTAGCTTACGGCTTGATTGCTTGCCAATTACGACAGTGCTGCGCGTTTCAATTTGTTTTCTATTTCATTTTACAGTGTAAATGACTGCCAATGGAAAATGTTGTATGATTTATTGAGGAATAAGGAAACATTATATCGTTAATTATTGGTTTATTATAATTATTATATATAAGTAGTATAACCGTTGCCTAGCACCCCTACCACAAGTCTAACTACTTAGCTTGGGGCTAGATGGCGATGTGTGGAATGTCTTGCAATATTTGTTTATTATAGATCACTCTTAACTCTTCGGCGATATAAGTAGTTGAATTAGATTAAATTTAACAAAACATACAAATCAACAAATAAATATAATATCACAATAAAATATATATAAAAAAATACATTATGAGAATTGGCCGGTGGATAGATTTTTAAAAGCTTATCTGTCTTGTAGACAGATTTCTGAAAGTCTAACCTGCACTGACATGAGCATACTTTTGACCCCCCTGTATACTTTATCTGAAACTACAAGAGCTCAAGTCTGAAAGTTCGCATGGTTCCTTTTATTACGTAAGGGAGCACTAGGAAATATTTTTTGGAAATTCATAATTTAAAGGGGTAAAAAGTTCTGTTTTACTATTAAGTATTCTTATATGTAAGTAAGAAATCAATATCACTTTTAAAAAGTCCACCTAATGCCGATCCGATAGGCAAATGAACATACATACAGGTCAAACACATAACTCTCCCTTTTGGCTTCGCCGTAGTCGGGTAAATAGTAGCCCACCTTTTGATTAACCAAAGCTAATTTAATTCGTAAAATTAAATGACACCAATTACGAATCTTTATTTTCAGTAGTACTTACCTAATAGTTGAAAAAAAATATTATATTTCAGAGTTGCAAAAATTAGTTCAAATTTAAAAAAAACCTCAATTTTATTGGTTTTATCACTTATAAAGAGTCTTAAAAGAGATATTGATATACCTATGTTTGTTGGAAATCAATATCTTTAAGTCCCTTCTAATGCCGATAGCCAAAATAGCAGAAGTCAAAAGTCAAATTTTTTTATTCCTTTGGATGCTTAATACAATTGTACATATCTTGGAAACGTCTTAAAAAACCTTTTGGTTAACTGAAGTTAATTTAATTCGTTAAATGACACCAATTAAAAATATTTCTTTTCAGTAGTATCTACTTACCTAGTTGAAATAGTACATTGTTACCCTAGGTGTGAAAGTCACTCATTGAGTCCCGAGACGGAGTTTGGCGCCCGAGCGTAGCGAGGGCGCTAATAGTTCGAGGGACTTAATGAGTCTTTTACCCGAGGCAAGCACTGTGCTTTTCAAATACGAATAATACATAAAATTCTTCATAATAACGAGAATGAATGAGATACTCTATACTACCTCTGGCAGTATACATGAGCCGTGTGAAACCATAATTGTTATTCTTTGGTGTTACCTAAAGCAAGGAGGTTAGGTTTTTGAAGTTCTTAATGCGTAATGATACTGATACTAGCTACAAACACATTGCACAAGCCGCGCGAAGCCATAATTTGACATGACAGCTTTCAGTGAAAGGGATTTTCCCTAGGGCTGAAAGTTTTTCTTTCTACACGCTCTTCAGGCATCTTTAGACCTACTTTCGGAGTATGAGTAATGAAAAAATATATATATCAAAGTTGCAAAAATTAGTTTGAATTTCGAATAAAAATCTCAATTTTAACGGTTCAATTGGCAGAATGTGCAGTGACATCGATTGCTTTATTACTACAGTGACCGTTGAATAATTTACTGAACGTCCCTGCGCTCGTTTGGTTGCAAACACGTTACACTTTCCGCTTTCTCGCATAACGCTCTCCAGCGAATAGGTGACAGTAACAAGTTGCTTCCTTATTGGACTGCGTTATGCAATAAATACAAAACCAATAATTGCCTTTGTTGCGATCGGGGACCTTCATATTTCAAATAACTATTAATTTATAGATTTTTATGCATTCGAGTTTTAACTGTGATTATAAGTCATTTAAATGTTAAATAGAAAAGTAGTTTATTAAATGTTTGGTGGTGGTTTTACATGAATATGCGTCGATACATGTTGCTCTGAAAAGTATCAAAAATTAAACTTAAACACGAGTGCGCTCGGCCTATGTTTGTAGTTGTAATCGTATATATATAGTAAAATAACAAAATTTTCGGTAGTGTGTGTACCCGACAAAGCGAGCGGTCAGTAGCGAGCCACACATATACAGATTGGTCACTCACACAAACAAAGGCCGAGCGCACTCGTGTTTAAGTTTAATTTTTGATACTTTTTGTAGCAGCATGTATCGACGCATATTCCATGTAAAACCACCACCAGACATTTAATAAACTACTTTTCTATTTAACATTTAAATGATTTATGTCAATTATAAATTTCAATTTTACGATTTAAGGAAAACCTTTGAATTTTCAAAAATATATTTTACCATCCTTAAATAACCTTTCAAACTAAAAATTTATAATAAAATGTTTAGCTTAAAGAAAACAATCTTAATAAAAATACCTTAAACTGTTCTTTAGTTATTCATATTTCAAAACAAAGTTTTAAAAGAAGCAAAATGAAACTCATCTACATATAGTTTGCAAAGCGCATCAAGTTTCAGTCGGTTTTAACACGAACAAACATTTTCTACTTATAGCCATGTATTTTCTGGGCAAATAAAGAGTTTAAGAAGCTATAGTATTAATAGTTTGATGTTGAAAATGCATCTCGAGAATTTTCATCTATCATCGGAAATATGAACGTTACAGGTAAATACGATTTTACGGAACCAATGACATGCTTTTAAAAATGAAAGTAACTTCAAAAAATGACTGTAGAGCTGTGATGTCAGGAAAACTATGGAGCACATACTGTGTGAATGTGACGCAGCGTAGCGTATGAGCCTCCTTGGGAATGCGTATCCCAAACCGGAGGAATATAGGTTTCTTCCTCTTAGTGGGATCACCACGTTAATCGACCATTTCTTCAAAGAGTAAGAAACATTGAGGTGGGATATGCATAAGGGCGCATTTTCCTGACGAACAAAAAGAAAAAAATGGGTAAACACAAAAGATTCCACTGGGTCGAAGTGTTGCTGGCTATTTGTCAGCCCCCGATATAAAAGTTAGGATATGATAAATTATACTAGGCAAATAAATAAATGTCATTTAACGTTATGTAATTCCTCGGATCTTATTTTATTTCCATTTGTTAGTAAACTTAGATGTTTTTATGTCCATTGACAATGGACATTTTGATTTTAGTTTTTATCCTTGCTGCAATATTATTTGTTTACTTGTATTTGCTGGAAAAACTATTTTACGTGCACAAATATATCTGTAATTATATTGGTTATGACGTTAGTCACGAAAAGCCGGTCAATTGGTTAAATTAAATATTCAAAACAAACTTGGAATTTTCAAGTTTATAGTGAAAAAGTCTAAGCGAGCATGCTACATTTTCGATCTAAGCTTCGCTTCCCATCACATGAGATGAAATCAAATACGAGCATTTTTAAACAAGAAAATTCACGAGATGTATTCTGAATATCATACCAACTACTCAGCAAGAAAAATATTAAATGAAATGCATTTCGACAAAACGTATCGTACAAAGAAGGTTATAAGAACCATTTTTATTTCAATAATAATATATTCGAATATTTTCTGGTTTACTTTTGTATGCATGTTTTATAGAATTTAATATAACATCTGGCTTCGTACAAAGCCGTTGTTATAATAATTCAGCACGTTTTGAATTAAATTTCATATATACACATATTTTAGGTAAGTACCTAGGTATAAAATATTTTAGTATCTACACTGATTTAACTTAAATATTTTGGTTGAGGTTTTTGCTTGTATAAATAAAAGCTTGCTAGAACCAATGCGTTTTAAGGACAGTAACAGCCGCGTTCAGACTCTGAATAAATTTCATTTATTAGCATTAAATGTGGTTCTAAAATCTCACTTATAAATATTATAGTTCAACAAATTTCACTAGCACTATAGCTTAGTCCGTAAATACTTTTACTTAATTCAATAAAATTTTAAGTACTACTAAGTTAAATAAGATTAATAATGTCAATCATTAGCATTAAAAATTAATGGAGATAAAAATAAAATTCCTTTCCGAAGTAAAAATATAATATTAATATACACTTGCTGTCCCGGCAAACGTTGTTTTGCCATATCCAAATTTCCGGCTTTTCTGTTAAATTTTTTCCTGAATTTTCTTTGCTATAAACCTCACGGAGCCCGAGACCTTTCCAACGAATGCAAAACCGTGGAAATCGGTTCGTGCGTTCTGGAGTTATAGCGTCAGGAAGGAAAACCCGACTTATTTTTATATAGTAGATAAACCTATAAAGGAAATATTATTTATTTTAAAAAAATCCATTAGTAAGCAAAGTATGAAAAGGTTATGGAGTTTTGGGAATAGCCCTATAAACGTGAATGAAAGCTAAAAAGAAGTAAGTTAAAAAACCTCATGAAAATAAAACGTATTTCATAATTTATCCACAACTTTGTACAATATATAAAGTGTAAAGTTAGTTTCTTCCGATAGAATTAATATTTATTGTTTAACCAGGAAATGTGTTTGTATTTGGGTTCTAGTTTTGTGTGTTGTTGGAGCATTGAGTTTGTGTGTCACTATGAACTAATATTTATATACTAATTAACTGATTATTTATCTTTACTATTTTTGTGTGTTTTTTGTCGTTCTAAGGCCATTGAATTGGCTGCTACCAAGAGTTTTTATAGTAGGTAGTTTAAGCTGCAATTTAAATTAGATCGTCATATTTTGTAATGCGCTTTCTTTAAATGTATTTAAAATGTTGTTCCCGTGCTTTGTTATAGTTAATACTTTTTTATATTAACAAATTCAAAACTTTTATTTAAGCATAAATTGTGTGGTAATTCGTACTAAAATACCTCTTCGTACCTTAATGATCTATGGATGTGACTATAATTGCTTCATTTCAAATAATATCTTCAAATATTTGTAATACTGACCTTTTGAGTGTGATCACAAGAAAAAAACCCCATGAGTTTCTTGTGCCTTCTTCTCATTGGTGGGCGCATTCCGAAGGCACACATCCTAACTTAGTTTTTAAGACGTTTCTATGTGATCTTTGTACAAAATATACATATGCATGCAAATGAATAAACGAATTTGACTTTCGACTCTATTAAAATAAAAAATAAATCGGATTTTGCTGAAAAGTCATCTTTTATTTTAGTCATACTTTTTTTTCTTTTTTTTTCTTATCTTTCTAAGGAGTCGCTTACATCCGCGAGGCCTATATGGAGGCTCATTAAAGTAGTATGAAAAAAATGTTTTCATATTCCAAAATTCACGCAAATCGCAAATACAAATACTTAGTTCTGGGCATATACATATTAAGTCTATGTACCTTGTTTTGTTATTCCTAAATTTCTTTTTCATTTTATTGAATATTAGCTGCGCCCCGCGGTTCTACCCACGTAAGTCCCGATCCCGTGGAAATATCGGGATAAAAAGTAGCTTATATCCAGGGCTCCAGCTATCTAGATACCGAGTTTCATCGCAATCGGTCCAGTAGTTTTTGCGTGAAGGAGTAACAAACATACACACACACACAAACTTTCACATTTATAATATTAGTAGGATTACATTCCTTCGATTTTATTTAAAACATACATAAAATACAAACTTTAAATCACACTTTATACCTACTTGTACCAGAAGTAAAGAAGTAAAAATATATCTTTTCCACTCCACTGTACATCTGGATAATACCCGCCAGATTCTGTTTTATCTTACGAAATACGGATTTTACGGCGAGTGATGATTCATTTTTAATGTCATAAAAGTTTTAGCAGTTAGGTATTAGGTATAAATGTTAAAACCTTCTCTTTACCACTGCAGGGCAAGCATGGCTGGATACATTTTATCCACAGGGAAAGTACAAAATAGTCTTTCCCTCTGTCAGTTTTGTCCACCCCCCGAGCATGGGCGCAAGGGTGGATATACTATACACAGTAGACAAAATGGGGGAAACGCTCATCCCCGCAATTATTGCCATTATAAGAAAACCACAGAGTACATTGAGTGTCGTCGCAAATCAACATAATAAATTCGTTTTTTTATACATCTGTGTTTGTCATTCTTGTCAATATCATTTGTTTGACTTAATTTTACTCTATTGTCTTCCTTATCCCCATGTATAGGCGGGGAATAGATGTCCACGTGCTATGTCAAATGGGGATATACTTATCCTTTCCCCTTTTGCCCTGCTTGGGCAGGTAGACAAAATAATTTTCTCCTTTGACAAAGGACATAACCGGTGAACAATTTTTTTATCCTCGACCCATGCTTGCTCTGCTGGTAGTGCCAAGGGCAGTGAACGAAAGAAATCATCTCCTTTCACCCTTAATGAAGTTCATTTCAGGACAATTTAACTGTCCTCTTATATTTAAATAACACCAAGAAAATCCAATTAAATTGCTTTCATTTGAAAATAAGCAGTTTAAAGTCTTAGCAAAGTTGTCCTTCCTTATTTATTCCATTTGTATTGTTAAAAGGGTTAAGAAAATGAAAGACGAGAGTTGTTTTTTTATTTCCCAAATGGGAATAAATCTTGTAACCAAGTGTCCCCTTGGTGAGTGTAGTCTAAAACGTTATAGGTTGGTTTCAGGGTTCCGCTCGTAAAATGTTGAATGAATTGAAAGGATTTTAAGGGGCCAATTTCTTTCAGCTTAATATGTTCTGGTTTAAATTACCCATTGTTAATAATGATGATATATTCTACTAATCTATGTATATAAAATACTTTGCCTAAATGACTGACTGACGTATAAACGTACAGCCTAAACTGCGGACCGCAGAGACCTGAAACTTGGAGGGTGTGTTCTTCTATGACGTAAACATTCGATAAGATAGGAGTTTCCGAAATTCTACCTCTAAGAAAATGGGGGGCAAATTTGTTAAGGGACAACGTGATTCCTTAGTCCAATCCTACTAGAACCATTTTTGACTTCTAAGCGGAAGAAGTCGCGGGCAAAAGCTAGTATTGAAATTTTTGTTTACTAATTTGCTACACTTCAATTCTTGATTCATGGCGATTCTATTATATAACTACAGATTCAGTGAATAAAGAAATTAACGAAGGAGATTGACTGGTGAAAAGAAGATTGATCGGTGATTATGCTGCTGATTAATATGTTAGTATTTAACTCTATTATCAGTTAAATTCAATCTTTTGCCTCGTTTACGCTGACGCAAAATGTCATTCGCGAAAACAAGACAAAGCAATGGCTTACTAGTTCACCGCTATTCAACGCTTATCAATAAGAGCGTAAGGTATTTATCTATAGACATTTGTTGCCTGAAATAAAAAGTAAATAAAGAATACTATAATATGCTCGAAACAAGCCAACTGCACGAAGCAATTTCATAATTTTTAAGACCTATTATGTAAATCCTACTAATATTATAAATGTGAAAGTTTGTGTGTGTGTTTGTTACTCCTTCACGCAAAAACTACTGGACCGATTGCGATGAAACTCGGTATGTAGATAGCTGAAGACCTGGATTAACACATAGGCTACTTTTTATCCCGATATTACCACGGGATCGGGACTTACGCGGGTGAAACCGCGGGGCGCAGCTAGTAGTTATATAAAATGACTAGCTGTACAAAAAAAGTAAGGGAATAAAAATTAAAAATATATGTTGTTCGATTCTCAGACCTAACGAGGATACCTTCACATACAATTCTATATAAATCGGGACATAGGTAGGTAACTAACACCACGAAACGAGAATTTTATAAATAAAAGGAATATTCTTATTTATTATTCTCAAAAATTACTAAAAATCAGCTATTCTTATAAAACTTGCACCTTCAAAAACTTTTCTATTCATAGCACTAAATGGTTCATCGAAAACTTTGACGAGAAACTTCATAAATTCAATTTATATTGTCACCTCGGGATTTACAAGTTCACAATTCAACGAGCATTTTCATTAAAACTTTTGTTACTTACATCTTTTCTTTACGTGTCAGTTGCTTTGTAATACCTATAGTTAGCTGTTGATCTAACTGTGCTTTTAGTTTTACTAACAAACCTTACCACTCCTTTGCGTCCCGTAGTCGGGTAAACATTGTATTTTTTTGAAGTGAAAACTTCTTTAGCGGCGTTGAGCACTTTTTCTGTAATGGGTATAAAATCTTAAACTCGCGTCAGGACACGTGACCTGATCGAAAAAGCGTAAGACGGATGGAGAGTAGACAGCTATAGTTTTAAAGTGTTAAATTTTTAATGTAATATAAATTGTCATGTTTGTGTACGATAGCGCAATAAATGAATATTGTATTCTACCACATAAATGATAGTACTTTTATACTGATAAAGCAATTGGTGCAAAATTATTCCCTAACCATTCCAAAATATCAAACATGCTCAACGTTAATAATCAAGTTTTTTATTTTTGAAAGACGATTTTAAATTTCGAACCTATGGAAACTGCCTAGAATCTTCAAAACAAAAAATGACACTGGCAAAATACGCTAACCTTTCGGGGTCCATCAAATAAAATAGTAAATCAACAAATTCGTTCAAATAGTTAGCAACTGCAATTCTGACGGCAGCACTGAGTACTGGCCCCATTTGAGATCCCCCAGAGTGCAGCTGGTAGGACACGTATAAGGCATTGGACACCTACTGTGTTTCCGTTTCAGACCCCAAATAGCTTTGGACGTAGCATCGTTTTCACATATTGTGTCTGAGACTCAAAAAAGATATGACTATTTAATCTCTCTTAGGTACCTTCTTCTTCTCGTATTGTGGTGTGACTCACCTATTGTCAGAGTTTTCAGATCGCCTTAAGGCCTCTAACTTGACCTAACGACTGCTACTAGAGGTAGCAACCACCAACGAGTAGGTAGGGACCAACGACTTACGGGTACAACACCCAGGATATTGTCAAAAATATATATATATTTCTGCATGAAATTTAAAAGATGTGGCATCACTGTTTTGGCGGAGTAACCTGCGCAGGTGTCCCCTGGGTGGTGCTCAATGAGCTCCAAAAATAATAAAATGCATTATTGCCCTACGATTATAAATACACTAGCTGTCCCAGCAAACTTTGATTTTCCATTTAAAAAAAAGATATTCGATTCTCAAACCTAACGAATATGCACAAAAAATTTCATACAAAACGGTTCAGCCGTAGCTAACGAACACCGCGACACGAGAATTTTATACTTAAAGGGATACTATTTTGGGAGCAGACATGTAATTGACATTGTCACATTTTAACATTTTCTCAAACTCCGAGTAAAAAGTTCCCACAGATTTTTCAAAAGCTATACGGAAAAACACAGTCGAAATTGCTTAAAGTTTTTTGTCTTACTACCACTAAGAGTGTAAACTTTCTACCGTCGAATTGAACTTTGAGTGAACTTTCCATCGTAATTTAGTCTGATCATGCGAATATAAACCATTATTGAATACAAATTATCTGTTTAAGGTTGCCCTCTTTACGTCTCTTTACATTGTCGCCTGAATTGTTACTTAATTTATGTATAGAAGCCGTATTTTACTCTCATTACTCATCGTTTAATACTTTTATCTTGATACTCGTATCACGTAACAGGTATGTGTTACTTTGAAAGTAATTTCAATTATTCCGCGGTTTCACCCCCGTAACTCCTGATCCCGTGGGAATATCGGAATAAAAAATACCTATGTTACTTTCAATGAATCAATATATCTTCATACCAAATTTCATCAAAATCGGTTTAGTTGTTTCGGAGCCTATACGTTACAAACAAAATATTTCCTCAAAGATTTTTCGTTTCTTTTTTGTGTTTTTTTGATTAGTATAGATGGTTAAAATTGACCATACATTCTATTAATTTTCCAAAAATATGTTGCTTTATATTTTACTTTACAAAAATTAATCTTTTTATTATAATATCAGTTAGAATTCACAAATATTAATATTATAACTATAATTTAAAATTAAAATAAAATTCTCGTGTCACAATGTTCGTTCCCGTACTCCTCCGAAACAGCTTGACCGATTCTCATGAAATTTTGTGAGCATATTGAGTAGGTCTGAGAATCGGCCAACATCTATTTTTTATTTGTTTATTTTAGTTTTTTTTAATGGCAAAACAGCGTTTGCCGGGACAGCTAGTTTAAAATAAAAATTAAGCGTCATTCAAATAAACCGCCCCTGACCGCACCCGGTGCAAAGGAGCCGAGAATACTGGCCGCGTTATCTCTCTGTATGGCGACGGCTAACCTTTGCACCAAGAACGATCCGGAGCGGTAGTCAAAACCTCGGTCCCTCAGACGGCGGCCTATTTCCCTCACTTTTATTTAGTATAGATAGTTTAGATAAATATTGTAAGATACTTTACACAGTGCCATCTAGCCCCAAGCAACTGGGCTTGTGTTATGGTAGCCAGACAACGGATAAAATACTTAAGAGGAAAGGGTACCGGAGGCTCTCTCCATACAAACGTAGTCAACTGCTTTCTCCCTGGATAATGACATTAGAGCAAATATTTTTGTTGCATAAAACTTATAACTGCCATGACCATGCCCCTAGGTTTTTGTTTTTTTTTGTTGTTAAATCTTAACGGCACAAAAATATTTGTTGTGCTAGTGTCATTATCTAGGGAGAAAACAGTCGACTAAGTTTGTATGGAAAAAGCCCCTGGTACCCTTTCCCCTTAATATATTTTTTAACCTTTTTCTTTCATTCAAAAACACCTTTACTTATGGTAACTTAACCTTAGTTCAGATAATTAGTTTTTAGAGTGTGACAATTTCATCAAGCGATTCCAGCCTTCACACATAGATTAATCTAGATCAACAACCATGTATTCACACGCACACTCTCAAGTGTAATCATGGATCGAAACGGATCGTAAAGTTCGTGTGGAACCGTTTAAATTTCATCTCACGTTGCACACGATTGCTAGTGTTTATTGCAATCAATTCCTCTACCCTCAAAGGAATGCTCTATTTGCCGAATATACGTACTTCGTAGGTAGGATCGGGATAGATAGAGGATAGCGAGAGAAATTGACATACGTGATACACCTCCAAGTGGAAATAATATTAATAAATTTAGTTTTACATCTGATCTAGGTTATACAGGCTCCAGAAATGTTAATTAGTAGCTATTCAGCATGTGATAAAGAGAGAGATGACGTATGTGAATAGAAGATTGACGAGTTTGAACGTAAAGGGATGTAAAGGAAGAGGAAGACCTAAGAAAGGATGGATGGACTGTGTGAGACAAGGTATGAGAGAGATGGATGAAAGAAAATGATATGAACTGCGCTGACACCAAATACTGGGAAAAGGGCGACCAGAAGAAAAAAACTAGATGTTATATGGATAAAGTTTGGCCAGCACTTATACCAATCAGCTTAGTTGACCGTGTCCAGATAAAATAATTCATCAAATATTATTTTTTATTTTGATGTTATGATGGTTCTGAGTGACTTGCTCAGAGGAAGTTAATTCTGTTAATAAAGAATTAGGTAATTTTTTCGTTAAGGTTCATAATGTTCCTATTCCAAAATGTCCCCTGGTTCCAAAATGACCCTTGCCCAGAATGTCCCTTTCCTAAAATGTCCCTTTCTCAATATGTCATTTGCTTGTCCCGGTATTCGAATGAGAAAGACAAAACCGCAGAGCTCTGCTTGTTATATATAAACTTATGCTAGTGTTATTTTAGTTTACATTCCCAGCTATGTTATCTACGCTCTAACTGTTTGTAAATATTCAGTTTTGTAAGTAAAAGCAATATAATGTAATTGAATTGCAAAATAGGATCGCGAAGATTAAAAGAAATTAATTCTTAGATAACCGAGCGTTAAGATTAAACGAATATTTTAATTAATTTACAAATTAAACGTTTACTCATCTTTGTTTAAACTTCAAAGTGCCTAATGCAAATAGGATGACTTTATTTCAAAATAGAAAGAAAAACCATTCCATATATATTTACTTAAATAAAATCTCGAGAACGGAACTGCACTAAATGGCACTTAGAGCTCGGCTTTGTTTTTTTTTTCAAAATGTAATTTAAAATTAGTGTTTATAATAAAACAAATATCTATCAATTGCCGGAAGAAATTCGCTGTCGCTGCATGACGTAGTAGCTTATACTGAGGCGGATCCTGGTTAGCAGCGCAGTATGGTTCCTATTCTACTAATTACTTAATACCTTGTGTTACTTAGAATATTTATTGTTCTTTTCTTCAGTATTATTCATGATGCTTGTCTAATAAACGCTTTTTCTTGCTTTCTTTCCTTGAATTTACATAAGTCAATCGAATTTTGTATGATACTTTGGAGACTGTGTTGCTTTACCACTTTCGAGATCTGAATTTACAGGGGACTTTTACAATGTAGTATGGGGAGTGCGGGCTAATATGCCAGGGGGCAGACAATAGCGACTTCTCGTTCTCTTTGTGGAAGTTCTTGCCTATCATCTAACGTCTGCAGGTAAAAATACAGATGTGTGTGTGTAAGTTAGCATTAATCAAATCAGTCATAAAGAATTTATTTTTAATATATCGTAATCACTATATAGTATAACACAAAGTTGCTTCTCGCTGTCTGTCTGTCCTTATGTATGGTAAGATCTTTAAAACTTCACAACGGAAAGCCTTTAATACTGTTCTATTATTTATTATGTTTAAAAAATATATAGGTAAGTACGAGTAGCTAAAGTAAACGCATTCTCTGTTTTTGTTAGTCTTTTCTTTCAACAGTTTTTTGGCCGCCCATTTGTGCGACTTTTTTTTCTAGCTTTCTGTAGTGTATAATAATTTTCAATGTTTTGTGTGTTTTGTAAATTAAATCGTTTATCTTTCTATCTTGTCCTTCGACAGAGGCCTCCTTTGAAGCTTCCTCTTATTTGTATTTTTACTTCCTCGTATCATTCTGTTATTTATCATATTCATCCGTCTTTTTTTTAAATAAGTCGTTAAAAATATGACAAAATAAAACCGGCATCGCTTGTTGACATTCAAGAACTATAACAAAAATATTTTTAAATAAATTCAAAAGCCGAGCATCAACGTCCCAGCCCGTTTCCGTATTACATACCCCTGCCGTGTCTTCACAATAGTCCAGTGTTCACCCTGTTGGCCGTTCTGCAATAACATACAGCGGTGCCAGACCCTTTGTTCCACTGTAAGGCCGCAATTCTACGTGAATGTAGCCTAACAGTGCACTCTACAACCCGACAATTTAACCTTACCACACCGTATAAGCTACAAAGCGGAATGTTAGTGGTGGATTTGTTTTCATATTAAATTGTTCGGATCGTGCCAGTAATCTTTTACAATCAATAGGTTTGTGTTTTGTAAATTGTGGTTTTTGTTCTTCGTTTTATTGAACAATAGAACGGTCTATTATTGTTTGAATAGCTATCAATATCATGCCTGAAAGAACGTCACAATTTAAGCGCAAAAAAGCTTTTTTATTTAAATAGGTCAGTGTTTGACCACTAACTCACACGATGGTAAGTGACGATGCGGTCTAAGAAATAGCACGCTTTGCTTGAAGATATGCGCTATACGCTCGCGATTTTACGACCCCAAAAAATGTTTGTTATTTCTTATTGGCAATACGTCCTTCTGTATTTTTCTATTCTGGCCACGTTATGCGCTTGATTCTGGCAGCTGTGCTTATTCGAATTTAAAACTACCCAGTTACACAACAAAAGTTTAAATTTAGAAACATGGAATTCGCAACAGTGACGGTACTAATAAGCAAATAGCTATCTATTAGGGAATTAAGTTTGGAACATCGGGAAGTTTGTTAATTATCCCGGTTTGCTTCCCTAAGTTAGAGCACCTTAAGACGCGGTCACAAGATAACGCAATGACCAAAGGTGTTAAGACGAGATTTCTGATAACTACTGATAAGTTCGTGTAAGCACGTAAGTACCTACTAAAAAGGCAGCGAGACAAAGAAAATGAATCATTTATCTATTTAAAAAAGTTGAAGGACATTGCACACAGCTCCACTTACACTCACCGTAACACAAGCCTAGTTGCTAAAAGGCTTGTGTTACGGTGACCAGATAACGAACAGAATCTATACTTATATTATAAAGCTGAAGAGTTTGTTTGTTTGAAAGCGCTAATCTCGGGAACTACTGGTTCGAATCGAAAAATTATTTTTGTGTTGGATCGTCCATTTATCGAGGCAGGCTATAGGCTACTTTTTATTTTGATATTCCGGGATCGGGACTTATGCGGGTGAAACCGCGGGGTGAAGATAGTACTTCTATACTTATTACAGTTTTATACGTGTTAAAATTTATAGCTTACTAGGTTATTTGCGCTGCTTTTTGAATAGCCTTTTTTTATCTATATTTCTGTAACGGAGCAATAGTCCCATTATGAAAACTCTGAGACTACAAGCCTTACGAGTCTTAACTTTCGCTTCGATGTTCTTTTAGGACGTAGATGCCCGCCAAGATTTATGGAAATTAAATCCCTAAAGGAGTAAAAGAGCTGATAAAGTTTGCAGGAAATCTATATCACTTATAATATTATTAATGTGAAAGTTTGGGACTTAAGAGGAAAGGGTACCGGGGGCTCTCTCCGTACCAACGTAGTCGACTGTTTGACTAGAGCAAATATTTTTGTTGCATAAAACTTATAACTGCCATGACCGTGCCCCTATGTTTTTTTTTGTTTTTTTAATCTTAATTTCTATAATAATTTGAAAATTAAAAATACCAAAACATAGGGGCATAGTCATGGCAGGTATAGATTATATGGCACAAAAATATTTGTGCCAGTGTCATTATCCAGGAAGGAAACAGTCGACTACGTTTGTATGGAGAGAGCGCCGGTACCCTTTCACTTTAACGATGACGAACTAAGGGCGCGGTGAGCGAACACTTGCATGCGACGCAGATGGTTTGGGCTTCAACAGATTATTCCTGTATAATAAGTATTAAAAAGTATTCTATCCACTCTTGCCTCTTATTTCTTTTCATATTTATATTCTTGTTTCTTCTCTTAGAAATGCTTGTATAATGTTATTATATTTTTAATTTTTTCTTTTATTTTTATTTACTTATTTCTTATTATGTAAATAATTGTTAGTATATTCTCATTACGAATAGTATTGCTAAATATTATTATGTGTATGGTATGATATCTATGTTTAAGTATTTCGTTTATAATATCTATTTTACGTAGGTATTTATTATTATATTATGTGTTCCTTACACCACTCGACCTACCAGTTAAGCTAAACAGACCTTCTCCATCCTAAGGTTGCCTGGAAGAAATCGCTTTAAGCGATAAGGTCGCCTGTTTGTACAATTTCGTAGTTAATAAGCTTTCTCGTCTTTTTTGTCATTTTCAATGTTTTGTGTGTTGTACAAATAAAGTGTTTATCTATCTATCTATCTATCTATCCATAATCTAGAAAGCGCTGTGTAAAATGTCCTGCGCTATATTTATTTATTTATCACAGGCGAAACCCCAGAACACAGCTAGTAGTCATATAAATTTAAAAGTAACATTTTGTTTTCTGTTTTTATTTTGTGTTTTCTCCTCTAAACGAATTGTATTCTTTTAGAGAAATAAATGTCTTAACCATTTCCCTTTTCTTCAAATTGTTAAGATAACTTTTTAACATCTCAGTTTTATGAAGTAATTTCCATATTAAGAGTTCCCATGGCGAGATGCTAACTTCATTCAATGTGACAAAATAGTACGTTAACTCCGATTTGGATTAGCCTTTACAAAGCCGTTTGTATGATGGTTTACTGTATTGTTGTTAGTTCAATTTGAGGGTGGCCAACGCGAAACTTTAGATGATTTGATTGTTGGTACACGAACACGCTCCAGTTTAACGCAGCAAAGGAGAATCTATAAATATAAAATTCATAGTCTGATATATCAACGCACATCTTAAACCGCTGGTCCTGGAGACATGAAAAGAGAGTGTGTTCTTTGTGAAGTGTAAGACTAAGAAAGGATTTTCGAATTCTACATTTTTGTGTTAGTAAGTATGCTTGTTTTTCAGTATTATTATCAATTGGTACAAAAATATAGGTAGGTATTTTTTTTTTTGCAAAATTAACACATTGTTCATTGCTGTGTTGGAGGCATGCACTGAATAATTCTCAGCTTTTATAAAATCACGAAAGTCTGGTGGTAGGCGGGATCTTCGTCTACTGGACTATTTACCTATAACGATTTACCCTATTTATACACGCCTTGTACAGTCGGCTGCATAATTGCAGCCCTCGGTAGAGTTCGAATATTACTATTATTGGAATGATTGCATTCTAATAATTTTTGTTTGATTAATTGATGAGTTAGAAGACTTTAAACTTCACCTAAACCAGGTGTCTAGAATCTTGCTTGTGTTGAAAACATTCTTATAACAGCCGTTTTGAAGCTCTACGGTGGGTCTGCAATTATGCAGCCGACCGTACGTCGCGCGACTACACATAGTTATAGACATCTCAGGGGTGCGACATGGGGTGAAGAGAGGGAAGGCGATGACCGGCCACGACTCACACGCCAACCGACCGTCTATCGTGCGCCTGCGTCGTCTATTTCACTAACTTTATATACCTATATATAGTAATTGTCTCACATCTTCGGCAATAAAACAAATTAAGAAAAATCATCTGCATTTTTCAATGTCCGCTTGGACACTATTTTTGAGTATTTGACTTGAACGAAAACCTAAACATTTTATTCATAAACTTTTATCTAACAAACTCAAACATAAAAGAAACTGCCTAGTAAACAAAATAGAGTCCATCCCGATATCAAGGACTAAATTGCGAGTAGGTATAAAATATTTTAGTGCTTAAAGACACTAATCTAGCCAATCCAATATCCTATAACCGTTGGAGTAAACGAGTTTTCAAGAACACCACGGAGGCAAACGTTGCTATTCTGTTATATTTTCACGGAGTTTGCTTAAATGGAAATATTTCTGTCTGGAACTGTCTTGAAAGAAATCAAATTGAATACGTACACATTTACATGTAGTTGATTTCAATTTGATATCTTTAAGTATTCGATTACCTATATAATTTGATGTTATGGGTGTTTATAAAAATATTATAAGTTGAGTCTCATTATCATCATCATATCAGCCACAGAACGTCCACTGCTGAACATAGCCCTCCCCCAAAGACTTCCAGAGCGATCGCTTGCTTGCACTCTGGGTCCAACGATTTCCCGCAGTCTCATACATAATATTAGAAAATAGTTTATTAAAGTCTAATAAAGTATTTATGTTACTATCTAAACAATAATTTAAGCGAGCCCTTGAGATTTGATTGGGGACAGAAGAGTACTGGAGCCCTGAAACTGCAAGAGGTTTGTTAGCATGAGGCTCGTTATCACCAAAACCTTGGGCAAGTGGACCTTCTTAATTTCCACATTGTCCTTTGAATATTGAAAAAAATTAAGATATTTCACGGGATCACGACTTACGTAAAACTCGGGGGGCTGGAAGTCATAAAACCTTTGTGCGTGAAATGCACTCTTTAGATAGGTACTCTAGTTTTCAGCAAGAAATCGATAGCCGCATCTACTTGCCGCAGTTACTGTAACAAAAGTTAATCCCAGGCGATTTCTGTCAACAAATTCTGTAAGCTTTTATACCGGTTAAAGATATTATATTATTTTTGGCTTATTTTTATGATAGCTACTCGTATAGCTGTGTTTTGTTTGAACTTTGTGTCGTAAATAATGGCGTTTTACATCTAATCTAGATGATTTATACAGCGTCAACAACTTTAATCCATGGTATTCACAGCGTTGTAGTCCGGGACATATTTTAGTTGGAGTAGGCTTACCCAGAACCCATACCATCCTCTCAGCTTCATCGACCATGTCCAGAGAAAAGAACTCGTCAATACGTCTCGTGCCAACGATCCGTGGATTTTGTGATGTTTTCCTTCACCGTAAGCTTAATTTTCATTAGTGTATATAAATTTTCCGTAACCAAAATCTATTCGTGCACGACTGGCCTACCAACCCACGACCTTCGGAATGAAATTCGAGGTATCTACTATTAAGTCAACGCCACTCTATTAAATACTGCATAAAATTGCAAGATAGACAAACACTTTGTTGCATCATAAAAACAAAACACAAACAAAAAATGGAAATAAAAAAAATACTAAAACAGGAAATTTAAATATAAAAAAATATCCTACAGTAACATAGAAAGTGGCCTTATCGTGTGGATAAGGCCACTTTCTTTGTTACTATGTTAGTGGATAATCTCTTTCACGCAATCATAAGGATGAACAATACTCAAGAAAAGAGATAGTAGGTAAGGTGAGCAAGGCTCTAGAAATACAAAATAAAGGAATCAATATCACAGTTAACCCATAGATTCAACCTAAATATTGTTCCAACGCAAACGCCCGTTGACAACTGTTATAACTTTTGTAAAGAAGCAACGAGTCATAATGATCGAGGGTCCGCGTAATTGCATCTCAGAAAGCAAACCGAGGGAATGCACTTTTATTACTATACGGGAAACTGTAGGGTTGCCAGACGACATAAATCCTGGAGATCGTCTTTTGTTTCTGTTATGAAAATTTGTGGATCACAAACCCGCACTCGAGCCTCCAACTAGGGGTCATTTCGGGGACAGGATTTTTTGGATTTTTTAGTTATGTCCAACTAGTTGGACAGAACAGTTGAACCAGCACCCAATACTAGAATGCCATTGTGTTATGTTTCAGAAAAACAAAAAAACTGTACCTATGCCAAATGTTGGATAGATAGAACTTAAAATAAGATAATTTTTTTCATAAGAAAACATACAGTGGTAGGTATAAAACTAAAAAAATAAAAACAATACATCATTTACACGAAATTACTGTTCATTTTTATTAATCAACCCTAATTTCTTGTAAATTAAAACATTTCATTTTGAAACCTCGCTTCAGACAAAATGTCAGGTTTACTGAAAACTCCAGCAATAAAATTAGGATGGTTGATTTGTTAGCCCTAACTGAGGGTAACTAGGTCACGCCAGGAATAAAACTAAGCTTAGCGTCCTAGTGTGTATAGCCAATGATTTATATTATGATCCCGCTGCGGAAAACGCTGAAACAAGTATTGTTTTAACAGCTTTTTCCACTGCAATTATCAAAGTAATTGTGAAGGAAATCATTTTAGTTGAGCAATAAGTGGTAACCACTCTGAGACCTTTCCCCTTTTAGTGGGACATATCAAGAGGGTACGCGGGTATTGCTTTCTTCTTATAAATGTTTTATATTATAAACAAGCTGTCCCGGCAAACGTTGTTTTGTAGTATAGATAAATAATCTAGTTACCGACTGCAGCGCCATCTGCCGGGCTGATTTGTGAATCTTAAGACGCCTAAAGCCTTAAGCCACCTAAACACATACAAAAAAAATTCAAATCGGTCCAGCCGTATAGAAGGAGTTTAATGACATACACACGTACAGTAGAATTAAATATATAAAAAGGTAGGTCAGCGTTTGACACTATCTCACACGATGGTAAGTGACGATGCGGTCTAAGATGTAGCAGGCTTTGCTAGAAGAACCTATACGTCCGTGAATTAAAGACTCCCAAATAAATTATTATAATCATATTCTCCAATTTCCTTGGAAATTGTATAAAATAATAGAGAACCTATAGCTAGAGGCCTAGCTAGAGGTTCTCTATAATTTTATTTTATTGTTTACATTTGAAAACAATAAACATTGCGGAAATCTCGTTGCTTAACTTTGTTAGTAAATAAATAAATATTGCAGGACATTTTTACGCGGCGCCATCTGACTCCACACTAAGCTACTAGGATGATATTTGATTCTAAATTAAAAGGAACATTTTACCCAAAAACTCAATTATACAAATAACAATAGAAAGGGAATTAAAATCGAAAAATAATAACATTTTATGAACCCCATTCGGGAACTGAAATCGTTTGATTTGATTCCGATATTTCATACAAATTAGCTAATTTCAATGCAATCGTTCGGGTTGGAACTACGAAATTAAAGTTCAGGTTTTATGTGCATCTGCACAGATACGATACAGTTTTGATACGGATTTAATTTATTTAAATTCAAACGTCTAATTTTTTATATATGTATATGAAGTCAAAATATTTATTCGTTTTGTTCAATTAAATCAATCAATTAAAAACATAGACAATAATTATTAACTAAAAGTACTATTTAATCATCAACAAAAATAAAAAAAATTAAATAAAAAAAATATATTGTAACCAATATAGTTTAAGTTAGAGTTTAAGTTTACCAAAGCGACAACTAGATGGCAGCACTATGCAAATTAGATCGCGCTGTCAAGATTCGACATAGAACAGTAAGGCCACGGCCTATCCTCAATGTACCTTTGTCTTTTGTTAGGGACTGTGAAGAGCATTCCACTAGTGAATCCACCATTGTTGGGACACTCAGCGGAAACTCAGCACACTAGCGCCACCTACCTAAGAGCTCGCTGCTTCGGAAACGAATCTCTCTGAGATCGTATCTGACTTCGGGCCTCTGAATTAGTTGGTTACGAGTAAATTTTACACTGTACGCGAGATCATAATAAAATAAGTCAGAAGATCAACGTCGTTTTTCACTTCGCCGCCGCCCGAACGTCGTCACCCCCCCCACATCTGACGCCCAACTTCGAGGCCGACGCCGAGACCCACGCCGACGACGCCGTTCACGCCAACGACGCCGTTAACCCTTGCGACGCCGTTCACGCCGACGACGCCGGTCGCGCCGACAACGCTGTTAGCGCCACAGACGACGCCGTTAACGCCGACGACGCCCTTTACGCCAACGACGCCGATCGCGCGGCCGACGACGCCGAATACGCCGCTCACGCCGCCGACCACGCCGACGACCAACGCTAACGCATGCGAATGAGCGACGACGAATTTTACGAGACCTCTGCACAACCGAAAACAGCACCGTACGTCACCCGTGTAGGTCGGATCACCACTACACAAGTGAAAACCACGAACATGGCTGTCCAATTTACGCAAGACCAATTTAACCAGCTCATGGCTAAATTAACGCCTTCTGCGCCTGCGCCGTTGGAACCGCCTGCAACAGCTATAGGCTCATTTACAACATGCCAGTACTCCTTCGACGGACGCAGGAGTGCCGAGATCGTGGAATCCTTTTTAGCGGCTGTAAACATTTTCAAAAGAGCCCAAAAGATTACCGATAAGGTCGCCCTAGAGGAACTACCAGTTATAATGAAAGAAGAAGCTGGCATATGGTGGCAAGGCATTAAGAATACCATCGAGACCTGGGAAGAATTCCAAAACGCATTACGTCACCATTTCGCTCCCAAAACTGACGCATATTTGCTTTACATCGAAATATTTCAACACCTTCAAGAATCCAACATGGCCGCCGAAGATTTCATCACTAAGAAAAGAGCCCTCTTCTCTCAATTACCCACGGCGTTCTGCGAAACCGATCAACTCGACATGGTGTATGGGTTGCTGTTATGGGAGCTACGAAATAAAATATCTCGTCGAAGCTTTAACACCTTTGATGAACTGATAGCTGCAGCTCGAGGAGCGGAACATGTCCTAAAAGAGAAGAAAGAAATCTTTCCAATCGTAAGATCAGACAAAGTCGATCCCCGTGGAAACAAAAGAGTCAAGTGCCGATACTGCAAATATTTTGGCCATACCACTGAAAATTGTAGGAAGAGGCCTATTGGAAACACGGACACCAAACTTACTACTGCGCCTACTAAACCACAAGTATCAGAGGCTACTATTTCATCTGTACCAAAATTTAGTTGCTATGGTTGCGGTGCGCCAGGGGTAGTCCGCAGTAACTGTCCGTCGTGTCATAAGACAAAAACAGAAACCAAAACCCAAAGGACTACCATAGGATTCTGCGCAGTTGAAACCAATATAGACTCCCGAGACAGGCCAGTGGTATTTATTGATATCGATGGAACGCAAGGCGTAGCCTTTATGGACACGTGCGCCAAGTCAAGTATCGCTTCGTATGACTTATACTGTCGGCTCAAAAAGACGGGTTATAAGTTTACCCTCGCCGAGATTGGGGTAATTCTAGCCGACGGTATACCTAAGATGCAGAAAGTACTCATTACTAAGGTGCCTGTTAAACTATGCAACAGAACCATTCTGACTACCTTCTTAGTGCTACCAGAGTCCCGAGATAACCGTACGCTCCTCGGCGTTGGCTTTCTGCAAGATGCACACATCATCCTCAACGTACCGCAGTGTACCTGGCATTTTCTCGATGAACCAGAACACGTTTATGAATTATTCGAGGAAGGATTCATCAACTTTACAGAAAAAGTTGCATTCTCGTCAGTAACCACTGATGCTAGACCTTCTTCTCCAGCGTTACCTGAGGCCAGTAATACTGAACTTACCTCTAGTAAACCATATGGTCCACTCATACCAATAGATCTATCTACGCCTCCTCACAAGAAGATTCGTTCAGAATTATTTGATGGCTTCTCACCTGTCATTGATGCTCTCTACCAAGACGCCGCTGATACCCTAGAAGAGTACGACGATAACATGAGTGATTCAAATCTGTTTGACTATACGGAAATTGGATCTATTGAGACACATGACCTAGAAGAATTCTTAACAGCATACGATGATATTTTCAAGTCGAATGGTCAAGCAGTTAAAGAATTCGAACATCAAATCGATACAGGGGATCACAAACCAGTCTCCGTACCGCCATATCGACTATCACCAGCGAAAACTGAAATACTAAAGAAAGAAGTAACCAGGATGCTAGAAGAGCATATCATAGAACCATGTTCCTCTCCCTGGTCAGCCCCAGTGGTCATCATTCCAAAGAAAGACGGTTCTCATCGGGTTTGCATAGATTATCGTCAATTAAACTCGATTACCATACCTGACCGATATCCATTACCTCGCCTTGATGATCTGCTACATAATGCTAAATCCACTCCTTTTATGAGCACTATTGACCTTCGCGCTGGTTACTGGCAGATAAGCGTTCGAGAGCAGGACAAAAACAAAACAGCTTTCGTAACACCATCTGGAATGTTTAGATTTAACCGAATGCCTTTTGGTTTACGGAACGCTCCAGCAACCTTTCAACGAATGATCGATAGATTCCGTAACTCTCTCAGTCATATAAAGCTCCTGGCATACCTTGACGACATCATTATATTGTCTTCCACCTGGGAGGAGCACCTCCACAACTTAAAGGATGTTTTCGAGAAATTCAGAGAATACCACCTAACTGCTAACAAGGCCAAATGTAACTTTGGTTGTTCGAAAGTGAAGTACCTCGGACACTATATTGTGGCGGACGGTCTTCAAGTAGACCCTGATAAGGTTAGCGGGATACTGAACCTTCCTCCTCCCCGAAATCTCAAACATCTGCTATCATTTATTCAGATGTGTTCCTGGTACCGGAGATTCATCCCCAACTTTGCAAAGGTGGCGGAACCATTGACTCGCCTTACCAAAAAGAGCGCCGTATGGGTATGGGGAGCTGAGCAAGTCAAAGCGTTTGAAGAGCTACGTAAATTATTAACCACCACACCTGTTCTTGCTCAAGCTGACGAGACGAAGCCTTATATCCTGAAGACTGATGCCAGCAACTTCGCTATTGGAGCAGTATTAGTACAGGGGGAGGGTGAAAACGAACACCCTGTTGAATATGCCAGCCGATTACTCACCCCGGCAGAACGAAATTATTCAACAACAGAGCGCGAAGCGTTGGCCATAGTATGGGCAGTGAATAAGTTTAGAGGGTATATCGAAGGAGCCCACATCACCTTGATGACGGATCACCAAGCCCTTCGATGGCTAATGTCCTTAAAGACACCAACGGGCCGACTTGCTCGTTGGGCGCTTCAACTTCAGCCATATGATATTACTATCAAATACATTACCGGTAGAACTAACGTAGTCGCCGATGCGTTATCACGTCCTCATTGTACCCCAGACGCAGAAGAACTTTGTGGACTATGTACAATAGCAGCTGATCTACCTAAGAAAAGTGAGAAGGAAATTAGAGATGAGCAGTTCAAGGACGAAGGAATAGCTAAAATAATAAAGTATTTGGAGGGAACAGATGAGGAAAACGCTATGTACTGGAGCAGGAAAGGTTATATAATGAATAACGGACTATTGTATCGTTATGTACCCTATAGCAATAACGATAATGCACAACTTGTCGTACCAAAACATGAACAAAACAAGGTGATCGCTGTCTATCATGATGAACCCACTGCAGGACACTATGGCACGGACAAAACCTTTGACCGCATATCGCAGCGCTACTATTGGCAAGGAATGAGAACGCAAATTGAAACTTACGTCCGTAATTGTATCCAATGTCAAAGGTACAAACCATCAAACCAAAAGCCTGCAGGTTTACTTCAAACCACCGCATCTAATCAACAATTTGAAGTCATCGCGTTTGATTTATTTGGTCCACTTCCACAAACGACTACCGGCTACATCTGGATCTTCATTATAGAAGATGTGGCTACACGTTGGGTAGAACTGTTTCCACTGAAACATGCGACTGCTGAAGAATGTGTCAAGATATTGCTCAATGAGATAATCCTGAGATACGGGACACCTCGTCGTTTCATAAGTGACAATGGAACCCAGTTTGTTAGTAGTATCATGCAACAACTTACGTTTTGTCTAAATATACATCATGGGTTCACACCAGTCTACCATCCTGAGACCAACCCAGTTGAACGCCGCAACCGCGACTTGAAAACACAACTTGCCATATTGGTTGGAGATAATCACACGACTTGGGCTGACAAATTGCCGAGTATACGATTTTCTATGAACACCGCCAAGTCATGCGCTACTGGTTTCTCTCCGGCTTATTTGACTTTTGGACGTGAATTAAGAACCTTCGACGATGTCCAACACGATTTTACTGAAGTTACACTGAATGAAAACTTCCTTACGGATATAACTCCGAAATTATTAATGACTGCGGAAACACTAAAGAGAGCTAAAGAAGTGCAGGAGATGAATGAAGAAAAGAGAAAAGAGTATGTAGACAAGAAAAGGCAACGTTGCCCGAACTATCAACTAGGTGAATACGTGCTAGTTGACTCACATACATTAAGTAAATCCAGTCAACAGTTTAGCTCCAAACTAGCGCCTAGACGAGACGGGCCCTACATTATCATACGACGCCATGGTCCCAGTTCTTTTGTCATCGCACATCCTGAGACTAAAATTTCAGTCGGTGTATACCACGCATCCGCATTACGTGCCTTCCACAATGAAGAAGGGGCTGATCTTCCTAAACCAGCCAAACCTATTAGAAAGAGAGGACGACCCCGCAAACAACCCAAAGCTGCAGCCCCGACACCCAATCGGCCACGTGGAAGACCTCCGAAGAACACCAACTAAAGACACATCCTGTCTTCCTCGTCGGGTCTACTTCGAAGACAGAGGGGGAGACTGTAACCAATATAGTTTAAGTTAGAGTTTAAGTTTACCAAAGCGACAACTAGATGGCAGCACTATGCAAATTAGATCGCGCTGACAAGATTCGACATAGAACAGTAAGGCCACGGCCTATCCTCAATGTACCTTTGTCTTTTGTTAGGGACTGTGAAGAGCATTCCACTAGTGAATCCACCATTGTTGGGACACTCAGCGGAAACTCAGCACACTAGCGCCACCTACCTAAGAGCTCGCTGCTTCGGAAACGAATCTCTCTGAGATCGTATCTGACTTCGGGCCTCTGAATTAGTTGGTTACGAGTAAATTTTACACTGTACGCGAGATCATAATAAAATAAGTCAGAAGATCAACGTCGTTTTTCACTTCGCCGCCGCCCGAACGTCGTCACCCCCCCCACAATATTTAAATAAAAAATATTTTAATATATTTATTTAGCTCTTAAGAAAACTTACTGCTCTTAAAAAATAGTAAAAAATTACAATAAAAACTAAAAGCAAATTCAATGGTTCCACTACTATGACTTATACCTAATAAGAAAACCCTATGCACCACGCTTAACCCATAAGGAAAAAACAAAATCAAACTTTTTTTTAAAATAAAAAACATGAAAACCCCGCTTACCAGGTCACAACTATGAACTAATAATCAAACTTACTACATTTACGCTTATTCAAAGCAACAAAATTATAGCACTAACTCTATTATTGTTGTACCCACTCGAAATTCAACACCTCTGTGACGCGGCAACGCAAAAGGTTATGGGTTCGATTTCCACCTCAAACATTTTTTTCTATAAATACAGATATTTATTTCTGGTCTGTATGCATCACGCAAAAGGTTCAAATTGTAACGCGTAATCGTAATTCATTGAGGAGTTTAGTGATGTAAAGGTGGTATCAGATGCTCCATCTGTCTTTACCTATTAGTTTAAGGGTCGATTCTACTGGAGATCTTGAAAACTGAGCAGGTTGCTTGTTGCATACAAAAATAATCCGATACCTAACGATAGCGTTTATTACGGCTTTGTCCCAGTAGTTCGTTTGGCGGAACTATTGCCACTTGGGAACCGACTTCAAAAAAAAACATACAATCGAATTGAGAACCTCCTCCTTTTTTGCAGTCGGATAAAAAGGAGGTTCTCAATTCGACTGTATGTTTTTTTTTGAAGTCGGTTCCAAGTGGCAATAGTTCCGCCAAACGAACTACTGGGACAAAGCCGTAATAAACGCTATCGTTAGGTATCGGATTTATGTCACTGTAAACGTTCTGTCAAGTTGCTACTGAGCCACTTAAAAAGTTAAATAAAAAATACGTATTTACCTACATAGCAATTTAGTCAGCAAACGTAAATAGGGAAGGAATTATTAACGATGGACTGTTTCACAAACTCACTAATTAGAAGCTAATCGACTTTCATGTTGAACAGTAAAAATATATATTTTTGTGTTAAATTTTATGCGCTTTTAATTTAAAGAGTATTTTCTGGAGTGAACCTAAATTTAGTCCATACATTAAAATTTGTGATAAAAAGTTAAAATTGAGTTTTACCTTGAATCAAAAAAATGTCTATATCCAAACAAGTCTAAAGGCGGCTTGCATAAGATTGCGCAGAAACAAATTTAGCTCAATTTCAGCGTTTAACATGTTTTATAAAAAATTATACCTTATATTAAATAATCAGTTTGACACTTTGACAGTTGGTTAATCATGATTAAGGTCTTAAATGAGTTTAATTTTTGTTGTGCAAATCAAACTTGGATTAAATAAAATCGATATTTTACGAGAAATTGAGATAGCTGCAAGTTGACTTTAATGTCTAGTTTTACAACTAAATTTATTATTAACATAAACATTATGCATAATTTTAAGTAAAAAAAATGTTTTCATATATTTAGAAATTCTTAGAAAGTAAAGAATTCGCAGAAGGTAGTTGGAAGTGCAGTAATATTCAGAAGCTGCTCCTGAAATATATCTACTGCATTTTCTTGCTTAAAATGCAAAGCAGAAACTCAAAGTTATTTCACTGTAGGTACACAGCTTACAACATAATGACAGTTTAAGGAAAATTTAATACCAACAGCAATATGGAACAGACTGAATCTTACCGCACACGAGTTGAAACGAAACTATAATAACTTGATAATTAAATCTGCTATAGCTTTATCCAAGTGTGTTATTTCTTCAGTTCAGTTATTTCTCACAGGCTTATTATTAGAAATAACTTTCAGCGATAAGTCCCAGTGGCGTAGCGTGGGCCACTGTCCCCCCGGGGCAGAGTCATAATGCCTTTTTGACGTCTTAAAAATGTTAGTGTTGACAATTTGCCGCCCTTTGACGCCTTTAAATTAATAAAGTTCACAATGCATCGCCTTTTTAACGTCATAATGATATTAATGTTTGTATTTGTAATAAAAACCTAACTATATAAAAGAATTGAGCAAAAGTATTATTTCCAAACTATGTAGGGATGCGGGGCGACTCGTAATCTGCAACAACTGTATTGGGCAGGAAGGACATTCAATATGTGCAAGTGGGTAATGGGTAAAATAGCTAATTTCTTGAAAAATTATTTGTCTGATTAACCGCCAGTGACCGCACATTTTTTTTTTTCAATTTTGCCGCCCTTCCTGATTGTGGCGCCCGGGGTGGTCCGCCCCTCCGCCCTCCCTCCTACCTCCTCCCTCCTTAGATCTTATATTTTTATTTCTTTTATTTCTCTTATTATTACCTATTTATTTTTACGTTTTTATTTTATACTTTTGTTTTATGTTAGTGCTTTTATGTTTGTTACTACTTTTCTGATTGTCTTGTGTCGTGTGCTTGTCCAAATAAATGTTTTCTTTCTTTCTTCCTTTCTCACCCCCTCCCCTAGCTTTAAGGCCGCTTATTTGTGCAACTTATACTTTTTAGCTATTACTTTACTTTGTGTTTATCGAGTTCTATATTCCTCCCTGTGTTATACTTATAAAGTTATCCATAATGTGTTCGAATTTTGAAATAGACTGTGCTGTAACTATTCATTGATTGCCCCCAGATTTTAAAGCAATACAACTACGTTACGGGCCAATGCTATCAACCAATCAAATGCCTCAATTCCGAAAACAACCAAAACAAGAACTCAGGTTGGAATCCAATTTAAAATTTAAAACTCAAACCGGTTGTGTTCATTATCTGAGATCAATAATAGTCTTTCGAACGAGGGGTATGGAAAAAGGTTATTTGTCATTCGAAGCACGATTAAGTAGAGTATTACGGACAGTAGTTGAGTCGGTATTTTTAACTGTAAGATTACATGTAGACTAATTGAAGTAACAAGCGATGCATTTTTAACTATTTTTCTAGAAAAAAATGGTTGTTTGATGGAGTCGGTCGAGGCGGTTTACAGATGATAATTTTACGTGATCATGTCATAAGAAAACGATGAAATTTTTTTATTTCTTTTTTGGTAGGTATTTCTTTATTTATATATTTTCATTTTTCTTTTTTTCTTTTAATTTTTTTTTCCTTTGATTAAGTTTTCTATGTGTCACTGGTCACCATAACACAGGCCCATATGAGCGATATTATTGTTAAATACTCTCATGTTACCATGACGTCATGCGTCACGTTCGGGACGCTTCATGTTACCGGAACATGACACTTTTGTGTGCATGCAGGTATTCCATCAATTTACTTATACTGACGTTATCACGTCAAGAAATCAAAATTATTTTACAATTAATAATTGATCAATTGTAAAAAAACCCTGCCTGGTGGTAAGTGTCGATACAGTCTAAGATGTGCACGTTTGTCGTTACTCGTAGCTTAAAGACTCCCAAACTATTGAAAAAAAAAAAGGTTTTGCGCATAAAGACTTGTCGCAAATTAAACGAATAAACGTACCAGTTGCTGATTCATTTCACTCAAGTTGTAACGCTTGCGTCAAATATTACTCACATGTTTTGTGGATATTATATTTTAATAATCGAATAAAGAGAGATAAGACAATAAATGAGTGAAGATCAGTAAAACCATTCCATAAAATTTAACAACGTTTCTAAAGGGTTTCAATTTCAAAGTGAGCAATGAAAGGGATATTGCTTTTTGACCGAATAATTTTTATAATATTTTAAGGGGTTTTAAAGCTCACATTCATTTTATAGAAGTATTTTTTTACATATGATAGGTTAACGTTTGCCCACTATTAAAATAAATAAATATTGCAGGACATTCTACACATCGTCATCTAGACCCAAGCTAAGTAACTAGACTTGTGTTAGAGGTGCTAGACAACGGATATACTACTTATAGGTATACTTTTTATTTTGTAAATATATACTTATAATACATAGAGACAACCAGACCGCAGTCAAATATCTAAGCATAAATACTTGTCTGAGGCGGGAATCGAACCCGCAACCCTGTGTTGGGCAGTCCGGCATGGTGACCATTGTGTCAACTGGGTCGACTATTTCACCTATCTGATGGTAGATGCGTTCTAAGATAAAGCATGCTTTCCTAAAAGAAACCTGTTCACTCGTCGTGACCTTAGTCCCCAAAAAATCAAAAAAATTGACGCCAAAAAGTCAGGAAATATAAACGCAGGAAACTGATTCCATTCCCTTCTGGTACTATATTTTGATATTTCATCGAATGATAAATTACGACAACTTAATATTCGCTGACTTACAGCTCGCTCGTAATTCCAAAATTTTGGGGACACCGTCAGTTGTACATTTTTTTAAACACAGACTCAGGCACCTCAGGCATTTTGCAAATTGCCTCGTTTAAAATAAACATGGTTAGCAGCACTAGCAACAGTAAGTTTTTACAAACCCTTTTTCCCTTACCTAGTCAGTTTTTCAACTGAATCTCTTTAATTTCAACGAAAAATATAATTAATTTTCAACACCAAAAATTATGACGGTCCCTTAGGGTAAACGGTATAACCATAAGTAATTAATTAAATTATTTTTTACCGAGTCTGGATCATTAGGGGTAAGTGGTAAACGCGAAATGATACCCTCAAGGTGAAAGTACCTTTTTACTTGATTAGCTACTTTGTGATGTTTAGGTTTTTCTTAATCTTGCACGTTATCAAAAATTTAAAGGTGTCGGTAATCGAAAATGTAATTCAAAAAGTAAACAGCGCTGAAACTGATATGTTTGCGGACGAATGGAGATTGATATTGTCATTGTATTTTAACCCCCGACGCAAAAACGACGTGGTGTTATAAGTTTGACGTATCTGTGTGTGTGTGTGTGTCTGTGGCATCGTAGCTCCCGAACGGATGAACCGATTTTGATTTCGTTTTTTTTGTTGGAAAGGTGAATTAGGTGCGAGAAAAATGTATAAATGATTTGTCCTAATTAGTCACTTGCTGCAATTGGTTTTTATAATCGTGTTAATTGACTTTAAACAAATAAACAGCGGGATTTTTCGGCCTCTTGCGTTTAAAAGGGATTACGCGTTGTTGGTCTTTTGAGTATATTGGCCATAAGCGTCGAAACCGATTTTTCACATTTCTGAATTTAAATGCTTTAAAAGATCGAGCATAAGAAAACTACTCAGATTTGTTTTTAAACTTATTTTTGTAAATAAACAAACATGTATCTTGAAAATAAACACGTAAATTCTTTGTGGCCAAATAAAAAGAAATCAAATATCAAACTCCTCAAAGTTGACTGAACCTTTTTAAAGTTTAAAGTATTTGAGGAACAAGCGACACTTCGGGGTATCAAGTAATCCACGTGGAATAACATAGGAGGTATGTCGTGACGTCATGTCCGCCTTGCTTAGCGCATTCGACGGAGTTTAAAGTATTTTCAGGAGTTTTCTAAAATAATGTTCTTTTTAGAGTAAAACATGGCGATGGACTTTGCGTCAATGCGGCCAGATATATCACCGCGTTAGTGGCGGAGCTACCCGAGCTCCAAGTGAACCGTCGCCCGCTGAGTTACCCCCTTTTTAAATTCTAGACAAATAACGATTTAGAATAAATTTTGAATAAAAATACCTTCTAGCAAGAAAGTGCTTAACCAAATAATTTAATTTATTTATCATAATTGACGCTTTTTGTAAATAATTATACTAGACACTACACAGTCTATAACAAAGTCGCTTCCCGCTGTCTGTCTGTCCGTATGTATGCTTAGATCTTTAAAACTACGCACCGGATTTTGATGCGGTTTAAATATATATAACAAAAGTACTACGTGTACGAGAAGCGGGCAACAGTTAGTTTAAAATAGATTTTTAGGAAGCATTTAGTCGTTAAATTCAGACATGATGATACGTAGGTAAATGCGGTCCAAAGTGTACCTATTTGGTAAGGTACAAAGGCTTTGCAAAAAGGTACGAAGAGTAGATAAGGTACAACTATTGTACCTTTCCGGCGCCGAACAAAAACCTAAAACATTTAAATGAAAATGTCACAGAATCTACAACAAAAGAAGATCGTTGAAGGCGTGAAATGTCGGGACCGAACACAACCCCTGCGTCATCATATTAGCCACAGGACGTCCACTGCTAAACATGCCTCCCCCGAAGACTCCCAGAGCGATCGGTCGCATGCTCTCTGCGTCCAACGAGTTCCCGAAATACAAGTCAAAAAATTAGTGAAGGAATTGTAATAAAATTTCATTTTTTATTATTAACAAATATAATGGAATATAAACTTAATCAGTAGGCTCAATTTTAGTTATTGCTTTCTATGAGAGGAAGAGAGAGAGACAGACAGAGAAACACGCGCACGCCACACGGCTTACAACTATAGCAAAAAGTGTCGTTACAACTTTTGGTCTTAATTTTTTCAGTCTAGCCCCCTCTTGCAACCCGCGATAAGGAACTTCGTTCCAATCGTTCCAAAAATTATTCATTTTGAATCATACAATTGCATGGGTTCACTTTGAATAGTCTTCACTACATAGTATAAAACAAAGTCGCTTCCCGCTATCTGTCCCTATGTACGCTTCTCTACGGATGTCGGCGACCATATCTTTAATTTTATTTTTATCCTGCGCTGCTCTGCTCAGAGCAGCCGCGAAATTCTGAGCATTCGTCTATATAGCCACATCTCAAATGCATTTAACTTATATATGTATGCTTAGATCTTTAAAATTACGTAACGGATTTGATGCGGTTTTTTTATTAAACAGAGTGATTCAAGAATAAGGTTTTGGTATATAAAACAAAACTACCACGCGTACGAAGTCGCGGGCAACAGCTAGTAAGTCAACAACCATGCTCTCTTATTTTTATGAAAGATATTTTACGCCAGCAAAGCCGGGACAAAACAATAATTAATTAATTTAGAGCTAAATAACATTATAAAAGTAATTATTATAGGATATTATTGTTTGTTTTCTTTGTAATAATTTGATTTACATTAATTTATTTTAACTCTGTATATAAATAATGTTTAGTATTTGTTTATGTTTAAAATAATTGAAGGAATAAATATTTTATGTAAACCAAATAAAATTTAAAATTAAAGTTATGTCCATACATAAACATAATAGACAATACCAGCTTTTGCCCGCGACTTCGTCCGTGTAGAAGTCGAGCTAAGTAATCAGTAATCAGCAAGTTTATACGTTGTCCCGTATAAACTTTACCCCATTTTTCACCTCCATAGGGGTAGAATTCCGGAAAATACTTTCTTATCGGATGCCTACGTCATACAAAGAACACACCCTCCAAGTTTCAGGTATCTACGATCAGCGGTTTAGGCTGTGCGTTGATCCGTCAGTCAGTCAGTAGTTCAGGACAAAGCATTTGATATGTATAGATTATTAGTATTCTACGTATTTTAACTTCTGATTATGAATGTTAGTAAAATAAATATAAAAAGGTTTTATGTTGAAATTTTGTTAAAGTTTGCATGTTTTTTTTTAAGTTTAGTTTGTTATCTTTGTTTACAATGTTTTCTTAAAAGTTTTTTAAGTTTATATGTAAAAGAGTAAATTAAATTGAAATCTCTGAAGCGGAACTGTAGGTAAAACATTTCAATGCAGAAGTCCCGTAAATTGAACTTCTCTTTGCAGCTGGTATTATTCAACAAATCTTTTCTGTTAACTCGGAATATTCATTTCCTAAGTAAACTTTCTTTTCAAAGGTCAACTTTCAAAACATATTTTTAAGCTTTTAACATTCAGGAAATCTTGAAGAAATAAGATACTGCCTGATGACAGACAGACGGACGGACGAACCGACCGATAGATGTTTGTCTATCTATCGGTCGGTTCGTCAACAAGGTAGGGTCCCGTTTTTACCCTTTGGGTACGAAACCCTAAAAATATAGAAAATGTACCTCCTATAAATAAAAAAATAAATATTGCAGGAAATTCCACACATCGCCATCTAGCCCCAAGTTAAGTAACTAGACTTGTGTTATGGGTGCTAGACCACGGATATACTACTTATATACTTTTCTTTTGTAAATATATACTTATAATACATAAACACAACCAGACCACAGACAAATATCTAAGCATAAATACTTGTCTGAGGCGGGAATCGAACCCGCAACCCTGTGTTTGGCAGTCCGGCATAGAGACCAATGTGTAAACTGGGTCGTCAATAACTATTATGACTGGGTTGTCTATAACTTTCAGAAGTACCTATCTATGCTATTTATTCTATTAACCCTACTGTGGTATCTTATATAAGACCTTACATACAAACGGATCTTCTAATGGCTACTTAAATAGATTTACTGGATAAATTTACTCGCCATATTACTTCCTTGAGATTTGGTATTAAAAGGTTTGGCTTGAGTCGGAATCTATGTGACAGAAAAGTTAAAATGGTTGGACATAATATATTTTTATAGTGTCAAAGTCAAAGTTAACTTTCATTATTCAGTTGGAATTATTTCTATGAAATCACATTGAATTATCTTAAAAACTAAGTTAGAATGAGTGTCTTTGGAACGCGCCTACCAATGAGAATAAGACACATGAAACTCATGTATTTTTTTGTGATCTTGCTCACAAAGGACAAGATTACAATTATTTTTTAAAGTTGTATACGGACTTTTTTCATCCAAAGGTTGCCTGGAAGAGATCGTTTTTAGCGATAAGGCCGCCCATTGTGCCATATTGTTAGGTTTAATATTGTTTTTGTAACAGGAGTTTTTGTTAGAATTAAGGTTTAATGTGGTACAATAAAGAGTTTATCTATCTATCTTTTTTCCGCAACTAGACTTTCTTTATTTGGGTCCTTTTTGCGTGAGAATGGAGTAGGCTTGTCCAGCACCTAAACCATCTACTCAACTTAGTCGACCGTGTCCAGAAGGAAGAACTTGTTAATACTTCTAGAGTGAATTAAGCTGCGGGTTGAAATTTTTGAAGGCAAATTGAAATGGTGCAATTAAAGTTATGTCCACAGGTTCTTATCATTAAGATAAGAACGTATTACCTTCATGGTTCCGGTCGCTTCTCTGGCAGCAGATAAGCTGAAATGCGTTTAGGGAGACATTAAGTAACTTCCCAATTTGACATTTGAATTTATATTTAACGAGAATAGACGACTTTTTAGACTTAATTAAATGAAATTTTATCACAGCTAACACAGTGCACCTATTGAGTCGTGAATAAAACAAAAAAACAAAAATGTGAACAAAATATTAAGGAAATAAGTTACAGATTCCATAAAGCTAACTCTTCAAACGAAATCCTTCCTGAGAACTAAACTTGTTTCCGGACAAATATTGAAGTTTCAGCTTACAACAAAAGGTAAACGATACAAACCTAAGAAACACAAGAAAAATACACACGTAATCTCAATAAAAATCTTTCACGTAAACGGAAAGATAATATTCCTAAGGATAACGCGTTTGTTAAGCAAATGCTTGTCGGTTTCTTAAAGATTTCCTACACTTTGGTAGCATACTTCCGGAAAGTTGGCAAGAGAAAGCTGAGAAAAGCGTTTGTGTTACCTGCACTACTTTATATTGAGATTTTCTTTATCATTTGAAGCTCTAACGGTCTACACCGATCATATTGTTCTAGCTGCAACTAGTCACGATAAAAAATAGTATGACATTTTTTTTTATGGTAAGCGCACTTGAACGGTATTCAAGGAATGTGAGTTCGAGTCTCGTCTTGCAATTTTTAAAGACGCATTTTTCCTTAAAAAATGTTTTCAGATAGCCCATCAGTGTAGGCACTTTAAAAAGTAAAAAAATATTTCCTTTTTTAATTTATTTTTTAAAGTTACATAGGTACTTAGAGAAAGCCTGAAAGTAGCACTAGTTACTGAAAAAGTAAAAGGCAGCCGTTTGAGTTGTTATAGACATGTAATAAGAAGAGAAGAGACGCATGTAACTAGAAGAGTATGAATTTGAGCATGAATTATACTCATATTCATGACAGATGACCTAAGAAAAGACCTGGATGGACTGCGTGGGGCAAGACGAAGAGAGATGAATGTGAACGATTAGATGACGACTAATAGGAGTGAATGGAATAAAAATACA
Source organism: Idaea straminata (assembly GCA_951213275.1). Lineage (NCBI taxonomy): Eukaryota > Metazoa > Arthropoda > Insecta > Lepidoptera > Geometridae > Idaea > Idaea straminata. Next base: position 11,681,514 of record OX577861.1, read on the forward strand.
TACTGCGTCGACCCCAAATAAATTGGAATACAGGCAGGATGATAATGATGAATGATAAAATATTATCTACTTGACACTGGCCATTTACAAAATTCATGCGGAGCCAAAAATTAAAAAAGAAATGTAGTAAAATAAGATTTAAATGCGCGAAATTTCGGTTTTGATTCTAGTCGCCTAGTGCGTTGTCCTTTAATTTCTTTTCATTTATCTACATTTATCTATCTCACGTGCTACTGTAGGGTAAATAATCAGTAACTCATACATACAGGCGAGCTTATCGCGTGCGAACTACTTAATCACTCCACGTAAGAAATAAAACTGGTACATACCTAATTGCTAATCTATGGTTATACGATTTTTGGGGTTCCTTACCTCGAAAGGAAAAAACGGAAGCCATTTATGTATACTTGTAACACAGTTAACAAAAATGTTGACACCTAATTCAAACTGTTAGCACAAATAATATTCAATTTACGTAAACACTTTCACAAAAAAACAGAATTGTCAAATAAAAAAAAATTGTTGAAATTTCACTCAGGTCACGAAATTTCGTGTTAAACTCACAATGCGTATTAACACCAAAATGGCTTACAAAGGCGTGTTTTCCTTGTAACCAACATTATTTATGTTAAATACATTACTCGTCATATTAGTACATAATATAAAATATGTACCTGTATAAGAACAGGCTACTTATGCTGCCAAACTCAACGTGCCAGAAATATCCGTCGCTTACAACTAACGTTGTTGATTGTAACGAAGGTGTTATGTTTTTCTCAAAAGTGCTGAGATGGAATTGTAGGTGAAATCTTTACCGATATTTTGGGGTAATTTAAGACGAAAATTCCTTGTAATTTCAAAGCTAGACTACTTTAATTCTTAATTTTAGGATAGCTTCAAAACTATAGGGAATTTTTGCCTCAAAGTCACACCAAAATGTTGATAAAAATCTTACTTATTCCATCTCAGCACTTTTCAGAAAACAAGACACATTCGTAACAATTAAAAATTTCCAACAACGACCGGCGCCGGTAGTAACTATTTAGTAGGCTATGTACCAAGGTCGTTGGCGTATGGACACCCAAGTAATCATTTAAAAACTATTAAGTACTTTTAAACCCATTTTATAATTTTGTTTAATACAACTAATATTACCTACAGAAATAATAAAAGGTAAAAAATAATCACCCTAGATTCTTAATGTTTAAAAAAAACTTTTTACTCTGTGGGTTATGATTCAACTGAAGTTTTGTATATAACTACTAGTGAGTTAATAGTTGTAGTATTTAATTAAATTATATTTCATTTCATTATAATAAAACTAGCTGTCCCGGCAAACGTTGTTTTGCCACACCCAAAAAAAATATACAAATCGGTTCAGCCATTTAGCTGGAGTTTGGCAACTAACACCGCGACACGAGAATTTTATAAAGGGGATAAATAAAAATATAACTTAGACCATACATAAAACAATATTCGAAGGCAAGACTCGAAAGCAAGAACTCTTGCTGCTTAATCTTCTGGGCGGAAATTCTTATATTCTGATGTGGCCTTTTATCCAGGGCTTGCTTTTTTGTCTATACTATAAAATAGTAAAGTTATTTAAATTCATCATGTTTTTTGTTTTTGTTTTCAAGAGCAAAAATATTTATAACGATGCAAATGTATTTTTCTTAAGAAAAAATTATGTGCGCTAATTGACTCTTACGGTGAAGGAAAACATCGTGATGAAACCCGCGGCTAGGAGGCTCCAAGACATGGTCCACTAAGCTGAGAGGGTGCTGGGCAAGCCTACTCCATCCTCACGCAAAATGGACCCAATTAAAAAGCGTCTAATTGCGGAAAACAGCCCGTATACGTATACGTAACTATAACCATGTCAGTTTAAAATGTTATACCGTAACATAGTTCATATATTATCACCATAAGTTTCCAGCTAACGGGCATCAAGTCATCAACTACGTTTTTATGTGCAGTATCGGTTTTCAATAAACACTGTTTATCTATGGTTTATCTTAGTTTTATATCTTTCCGTCCTTGTTTCTCATTTTATTAGTCTATCACAACGAATTCTGTTTGAGTAGCTTAATTATCTACATCTACTGAATATCTTTTTGTTACAGAGTCTGTGGATACAGCACATCATTATCTATATAAATTTTTATATATTTATTTTTAGCACATTCTGTACCACTGTAGGGCGAAAGACTCTGACTCATGAAGGCACTTCCTTCATGCTCTGACTTCTACTGTTTTCTGTCTAGTACCAGCTGAGTCCAGTTGGAACAACATTTTGACAACTAAGGGGTTTGCTCGCATGCGGATCTTCTGTTACGCGTGCGACACCGAGGCAGATCACTAGTCAAGAAATAAACATTTTTCAGGGTTCTTGTTTGGTATTTTCTTTTACAAGAGCTACGGTTTTATATGATAAATGTTACGATCCTGAAATGGAAAGACGTTTAAAATGGATAGGATATTTTGTTTTAGGAACATGCTAAAAATGGGCCTTATGTCAAGTGCTTATCTTATTTCGTGATTTTAGGAGAAGTATTTAAAAAAATGTTAAGTCGTTTTGATGAAAAAATATTTTTAAGAAGTTATTTTTTTAATCGTATGAAATAAACAGTCTGTTAATATTATGTATACTAATTTTGCCAGTAATAGATATATCCTACGAAAGTTATATATGCCTTAATTAACATTGCTCTTACGGTGAAGGAAAACATCGTGATGAAGTTCGTAGTGGTCACCAGACGTATTGATGACTCTGTTCTAACATCGTTCTATGCACTACAAGCAGCGTGCTGACAGACGGTATATGAATCATCTATATTAGATTAAAACGATCTTGTTAAAGCAAAAAAATACTGCTAAATTATCTGTAAAGTAGGAGCTTTGTACACAGAAAATAATGACAGTAATAAAAGTTTTACAAGTGTTTGCATAAGCATTCAACAGTTGGTATATAAAAACTATAAAAGTTAATCTATTGTTTGTTTAACTGCGGTTTAGAGGTTGACCGTAGATAGTAGGACAAAATCTAATGGCCCATCCAGTGTTACTGCTAAAGTAGTTTAGCAAAATTTAGGACAGAATGACCAGACCTTAGCGCTTGAAATACCTACTTTGATATTAAAAAATAAATGATAATAAATGAATAGACTCCAAATTATGTAAATACGTATGTTAACTGCTTTAAATTAACCAATATGTGAACACATATTTTATGAAATAGTCTACCTTAAAATTATTTGTTTTATTTAACTTACTCACTCTGCTCTATGCTGGAAGAACTTTGGGCCAAATCAACAACTTTCTGGACACCAACGAAAAAAAAATTCCCAGCAGACCCCGTCGAAGTTGGCGAGACGATATGGATAATTTATGACCGATTGGCAATTCATCGCACAAGGTCGCGATCAGTGGAAGGGAAGCAGAGAGGCCTTTGCCCTGCAGTGGGACACTACAGGCTTATAATAATAATAATGAATAAGTACTTGATATGACTGTATTCTGTTTTGTGTTCCATTTAAGAGGAGATGGTACCGGCGTTCTCTCCATACAAACGTAGTCGACTGTTTCCTCCCTGGATAATTACTCTAGCAAAAATATTTTTGTTGCATAAAACCTATAACTGTCATGACTATGCCCCTGTGTCTTGGTTTCAAAAAAAGGTAGTAGTAGTTTAGTAGGTTTTAGTCCAAAATTCAGGAAGTGTTCAGATGCTACATAATACAACTAATCATAGCACAAATGCCGAAACGTTTAACTATGTTTGATAGTCATTAAAATAAGCCGACTTAAGTGTAAACTAATCTTCCGCGGTTATCGTCAAATTTTACGAGAGTAACACCATAATTTTATGTAGTTAAGGTTATAATGAACTGGGGGAATTTTGCTTTGAATAAATTTGAATAATCTTAGAACAACGAGTGTTAAAGTGATGCATCGGTTGTAATGGCCTATTTTACAATACTATACAAGTACATAAATAAGTAGTATTTTTAGTTAGCGAAACGCTGAATGCAACATATTTTTTTATAAATATAAAATTTTAAACTACCATGATTATTTTTCTTTTAAAAATCATATTTAAAACGGAATGTTTTTACTTAAAAGGTTTTTGGAGCTCGATATTTCGATGTTGTTTCAAACATAATTTTCACGAGACTGTTCATTTTCTTTTTGTTTCGTGAAAATGATGTTTGAAATGTTTGAACTTCACAAAATAAAAATAAGAAACATGGTAAATATCCCGTTTTAAATAATATTAATATAGGTTTATTAATACGATTCAGGACAGTTTTTAACAACTATCTCACTCATCACACCTGTACGAATATTTGATGATATCGAGCGCAAACTACGTCTGCAGCATTCGAGTTCCTAAAAATAATGCAAAAACTAGCTGCGCCCTGCAGTTTCACTCGCGTAAGTCCCGATCCCGTGGGAATATCAAAATGATAAGTAGCCGAAAGCCTTCCTCGATAAATGGACTATCCACCATAAAAATAAATTTTCAATTCGAACCAGTAGTTCCTGAGATTAGCGCGTTCAAACAAACAAACAAACTCATGAAAATATTTTACCGTGTCACACATAAAGACTACTGTAGGCTTGCCAAGCCTATACTACCCTCTCAGCTTAGTCTACCGTGTCCAGGGGAAAGATCTCGTCAATACGTCTTGAGTCAACTAAGCCGCGAGTTTAATCAAGATGCTCACCAAAGAGTAGTGTCAATTAGCGCACATACATTTTTCGTAAGAAAAGCTTGTCGGTCGGGATTCAAACCAACGACCTTCGGAATAAAAGTCGAGGTATCTACCACTTTGTCCACACTGCTCTCTGAAATGAGCCTTTTTTTTAAATCGGTTAAAAAGGTCCCAGACCGACTGTTTTGCGTCGTATCGTATTCCTGATAATTACCATCAACAGATAAGGTTACATTAAGTGTTAGCCAACAAGAAAATAGGTCGAGCGTAAAACTTGGACGAGAGGCTCCCCAAGTGTCTTTTTAGTGGTTTCGCACTTGAGAAAACGAAATACTTAGGGCTCCGTGTTATATCTCAGGCGACCTCTGTGGCGTGGTGGGCAAAAGTCCCGTTGCCACAGAAGGATGCGGATTCAATTCCCACTTCAAATAAATATTTATGAAGAGTTTTGTTTCTAGTTAATGTGTTTATGTACATATTTACAAAAAAAAATATGTAAGTATTATAACTATAAGGACAAATTCCACAAGAACAGACTAAGACGAAAGTGTAGTGTCATGGAAGTGCTACTAACATAGTTCTAAGCTATCTCTTTAACACATTCAATTATTATTTTAAAATATGTATGTTAGTCTATAAAGGTATGTATCTATAGGCCTTTGTAGCCTGAAATAAATAATATATTACTATATATTATATTATAACCAAAAACTGGTAGGGTTAAGTGGAAGTCAATTTTGAAATATCTCTCCCAGTATAGATAGGTGGAGAAAATTCAATTCTTTCCCACCTTCTTGCAATGGTCGGGGACTTGTGCACTAGCACAGCTTGGAGTTAGATCGCCCCAACCCAAGCTGAGCAACTAAAAAAAAACTCAAGTTATTGCGGCACCATCTATTTCGTGAATAATACTAATGTCAATGTTTGTGTTATTTATTAAGTTACCTATCTACACTTAAATTTTACAAATACGTGTTATTTCTTCACTTAAAAACTACCACAGTAAATTAAACTCTATTTCTAAGGATTATGTTACAAATGCTAAAATCAGCCAACCTTTTTATCTCAATATTCTCACAGTATCAGGACTATAGCGAGGGAAAACGCAGGGCGCAGCTATTTACTATGACTATTTTATAATAAACTACTTCAATTTGAGTAGCTATACAAAAATTTAATAATACGCAAAATGAATAAACTTTACTTAGTAAGTCATAAACCTCGCGTCTAGTCCATTACGATGTGGTTGAACACAACGATAGCGCGATTCAGAAAATGAATTGGTGGCACCATCTAGTTTGTAAACACCTAAAGTGTGCCAGACAAGCCTGAACGTAGTTATTTACATTTGAACTCGTTATTCGTAGTGGTTATCACACAGCGCGGGGTAGCGAGTTCAAATCTCGCCGCAGTGCTTTTCTGAGATGCAATTTTTCTAGGAAAAGTTTATATTTGCATCATGTTTTGGTATTTCTTCTATATTTTCATTCATCTTTACACCTGACCTAAACAACTTTTACTTCGTGAAGGATATTATGTAAATTCCTTAAAGTTTACAGAAAACAAGAATATCTTATGGAAACTCCATCTACGTTATGCCTGCAGATACTCGGTTACTTGTGTTTAAAAATAATGCTAATATTTTCATTACAAACTCTTTTTAAACAACTACTTTGTTTGTTATAAGTTCTATACATTCTTATTATAGATATTTAAAAGGTTAAGTAATATTAATATAGTGCTTAAAATTCGGTGGATGGAGGCGGCTTAAGACCGCTGTTTGTGGCGTCATATGGGGGAGGACGTGTATGGGCTGATATGATGATGATGACTTTTGTAAAGCTGTTTTTGTCGCACCTGTTTATTTTAGGTATATCGTTGCTATTACGAAAGTATTACGACAACAACAACACTGAATTTTTTCATTTAAAGAAACGAGAAAGAATATTGGAGTGAATATTAAAATTTATGGGGTCAGAGGCTTGGATTTATCGCAGTTATGAACCCTAACCGCTGGTTTGATAGCAACAAATGCTTTAGATCGATGCCATGAGATTTTTTAAGCTCTCTTAAGATATACGTCCGTCTTTTATGGACCCCATTAGAACGAAGAAGTGTATTTCGGATAAAATTACGTGTTTTTCCGGAACAACCAGATGTACGGTCGGCTGCATAATTGCAGACCCACCGTAGAGCTCCAAAGCGGCTGTTATAAGAATGTTTTCAACACGAGCAAGATTCTAGACACCTGCTTTAATTGAAGTTTAAACTTTTCTAACTCATCAATTAATCAAACAAAAATTATTAGAATGCAAACATTCCAATAATAGTAATTTTCGAACTCTACCGAGGGCTGCAATTATGCAGCCGACTGTACCTAAGTTAAAAAATAACTGTCGCAAAACACATATACGTGTACATATAAGACTTTTATTGCCCTGACAAATTGCTTCCAATAAACATTAGCGTTTATCACTCTGTGGTAAATCTTGAAATGCATTCGAATTGTCATCACCATTTGTCTCAGATCAAAAAACCGAAGTAGAGGATGTGTTCTAAAAGATCCTGTATTAGATAGATGGATAGATAAATTCTTGATTGCAACAACCATAACAACAAAGCGTAAGTCTAAGGCTATATCATGGACGATCTTATTGCTCAACCGATATCTTCCAGGCAACCATTGTATGATAAACTTTAAAACACACGATTTGAATTCATATTGTCTTTTCGCGACCTTCACTATTATAACATAGTCGTCGAGGAAAGAGAAATATTTTTTTAAAACAAGCTTTTATTTGCATTGTCACGCGATTTACATAATTGTGTATACAAAATTTCAATGCAATCGAAAACCGGGAAGTGGATCAAATTTAATTTGCAAGATATGTGACAAACATAATAAAAGCTTATAAAAAAAACTACTACTTTCATAGTAGTATTATTACCCTTTTGATGGACAAGAAGTTGAGGAAAGTGAAGGATAGAGTCTAAGCTTAGTGAATTAAGCAACCCGCAATTAACAACAAACACATACTGAATAAATAAGTGCATATGTACATATTTATTTATATATATAAAAATATATAAATACATAAGTATGTTCACACTAGCTGCGCCCCGTGGTTAAACCCGCGTAAGTCCCGATCCCTTGCGAATATCAATAAAAAGTAGCCTTCAGCCTTCCTCGATAAATGGACTATCCAACACAAAAATAAATTTTCGATTCGAACCAGTAGTTCCTGAGATTAGCGCGTTCAAACATACAAACTCTTCAGCTTCACAATATTAGTATAGATTATAATATTTTATATTTAAGTATAGGTAATATACATCTACACTACAATTTATGGTACATAATAACCTGTACAAGATTGTTACGTTCCATAATGTTAAGCAACTTGATCTTCGCATTGTGTTTTTGATAACAGCAGACTACGGCATGTAGTAGGTACGCTATTCGGTGAGGTTTTGTTTTGAAGACCTTGAGACAGAATAGTTAAATTTGTTTGTGTTGAAATTTCCAAGTGTTATTTTTTGTTTTCAGAAAAAAATACAATCTCTATAAGGTGTCTTTTTCTGTTAAAACCTCTGAATGAAATGAAAGAAAGAGGGTAAGTTTAAAACTTATGCCTATTTGTCTATGTTTTAAGCATCACCGTATCTGACGACCCAATTGGCACAATGGTCACTATGCCGGACTGCCAAACTCAGGGTTGCGGGTTCGATTCCCGCCTCAGACAGGTATTTATGCTTAGATATTTGTCTGTGGTCTGGTTGTTTCTATGTATATAAGTATATATTTACAAAAGAAAAATATATAAGTTGTTTATCCGTTGTCTAGCACCCATAACACAAGTCTAGTTACTTAGCTTGGGGCTAGATGGCGATGTGTGGAATGTCCTGCAACTTTTTTATTTTTATTAGAGGGTTTTGAGCGAAAGGTCCTATTTCACGTTTTGTCACTCAAACAAAGTGGCCAAGCAGAGGTTGAATCGATCGGTTTAAAGTTAGTGCGCCTCGAATAAGGCTCGCATTGAATTATTTATTATCTACAGAGCATGTCCGGAAGCGAGCGTACGCCGTACCTAATCCTATTTTAAGATTCTTAACCAAAACACCAGTTTGTCGGTATAATAAATATTTTATCATCTCAATTGATGTTAAAATATTGCTCTCTGAAATTTTGATTAATATTCTGTAGCCGTTTTTATCCTAACTAAAAAAAAAAACAAATATTAATCGATTTGGATTCGGTCCAGGACTTGTCCAGGATCAGAATCCGAACGTCATATTCTGTCAAAAACAATAGAAAATTCAGAAAGTACAGTCGGCTGCATAATTGCATCCCCTGGTAGAGTTCGAAAATTGAAATTGGAAGATTGGAATGTTTTCATGCTAATAATTTTTATTTGATAAATTGATGAGTTAGAAGCCTTTAAATTTCAACTTAAGCAGGTGCCTAGAATTTTGTTAGTGTTGAAAATCATTCTTATAATAGCCGTTTTGGAGCTCTACGGTGGTTCTGTAATTATGTAGCCGATTGTACCTACCTATGTTGATAATATCTACAGATTTCTAGTGCTTATCCCCACCAGCGCCGCGATTTTCTGCCTTTGGGCATCGTAGGTATTTCATTTGAAAAATCTAATATTGGTTCCCAAGAGATTAAACATTTTTATTATATAAAATAAACAACTATTTAGTTCCTATTAGCTCTGAAAGAATTTGTGTACGGTTAGCAGAATATGAGATAATTATCTGGTAGGTATAGATTATTAATAATTAAAAATACTTGACCTATTAAATATTTGACTAACTGGTCACTTCTTTTATTTATATATATAATGTTAAATATGTATGTATTTTTCTATTTATAATGATGTATTCCTATTTATGTAAAATAAATATATATTTATTTTTAAAATACTACTAATTTATTGTATCGATGTGGTTGAATATAGTGATACCTACACCTAAATACCTAATTTTAAGCAGAAGAAAGAAATATTGGTGAAAATGGGCAGAAACCTAATGATTAATCTAAGCGAAAAGACAAAGTAGATTCAGTGGTCAACACAATAGACTAAGTACAATTCTATGTAACTAATGCGCCTGAACGAAGCTTAAGGTAAAGGGTACCGGCACTCTCTCCATACAAACGTAGTCGACTATTACCTCCCTGGATAACGACATTAGCACAAATATTTTAGTACCATAAAACCTATAAATGCCATGACTATGTTTTTTTTTCATTTTCTAATAATCATTGAAATTAAGATTTAAAAAACAAAAATAATAAAAAAAACATAGTTCATAGCAGTTATAAGTTTTGTGCAACAAAAATATTTGCTGTAGTGTCATTATCCAGGGAGAAAACAGTCGACTACGTTTGTATGGAGAGAGCGCCCGGTATCCTTTCCTCTTAACTAGTAAATCAATGGTTCCACTTACGATTAGACAACATACTTTCTATCAAGCGTTAGTTTAGTATTACTATTAGCGACAGAAAATAGTCGTAACATTTTGTACATCAGAAAAATTTGGGCCTTAGACACAGAAAAGGTTTTTAGAAGCAAGAAGTCTCATTTTTTGTATTGTAAACTAGCTGCGCCCCGCGGTTTCACCCGCGTAAGTCCCAATCCCGTATTGGGATAAAAAGTATCCTATGTCCGTCTCCTGGCTCTAAGCTACCTCCCTACCAATTTTCACCCAAATCTGTTCTGCCGTTCTTGAGTTATAAGTGGTGTAACTAACACGACTTTCTTTTATATATATAAGATATGTACCGATTTTATGTTTGTTTACTTTTTTCTTGTTCGTGTGCTCTTCTAATAAATAACTATTCTATTCTATCCTCTTTAGATGCTTAAATATAATTTCTTAAATTTAGTTAAAATCTTAAAATGATAGGCAGTGTAATATTCTTGGATTAAGAACGCTTATATTTTAGAAGAACATTTTCTAAAGCCAAAATATATTCTTTGCCGTCTGGAATGGATTATTTCTTGCTTCAAGAAAACTTTTTTTCTGTGTACAAATGTATTCTAACTGTCTATCTGGCTGTTTAACTATGTGTGTTTTTGTTTAACTAAACTGTTAATGTATTTATCTATCGGAATGTGCTTCTTAGATAGTTTTGCATACAAAAACGTTTTGCAAGTCCGGAGTTCTGATCAGAAAGGATTTCATTGAATGAAGACCGGCATCAATTCTCAAAACTCCATCATCCTATCATCTATTAAAGGCACCTCGATTTATTCAAAAGGGTTAAGCGAATCATAAAACTATACTTCACACGAAATATCGTGGCGTAAAAAACTGGCACACATCTGAATGCCGGGGCGGGGAGAGATCCGGGATCCTCTATTGATTTTGCACCCCCCGCCCTTCGAGCCACGCTTCTCAACTGTTGCTTAACTTTTGCCACAGTCTAAACAATGATATTTCGTACGGCTTTTGATACATACATTTTTTAATCATGTGGGAGAAATTTATTACTGAACTTCACAAGCAATGTTTAGTAACAAAATGTTTACAAAAAGTGGTAGGATAAAACAATGGATCTCGCAACGACTTAGACATTTTGACATTTGTACTTATTGACTAGTTGTCTTTGTGGCATTTTGATTTTGTTAACTTGAACATTCTGACCTTTAGACTAATACCCCCTTAATCGAATTAGGAACATGGAACACGCTCTGTATCTTGAAAGTTCAAAAACGATTGATTAAAATCGGTTTATAAACAAAGAAGATATGCGCGAACATCGATAAAAATGCATACGACCTCCTCCTTTTTTCGGGTCGGTTAAAAACAGATTAAACTCAAACAATAAAGGAAGGACCTTGCAGATCTCATGGTCACAGGCAGACGATGATGAGATGACAAGGTTCCCGAGGTTTATAACAAATCAAAACGCTAATATATACGTCAAAAAAATAATATAATTATGAGTTCAAGTCGCGAAAACCTTAGCAAATACATAAAAAGAAAGATTTAAAATATTGTTTACTCAGATTTAGTGATGTGAGGGTACTCATGCTTTTGAGATTTGGCTATCTAGCACAGGTTTTATCTACGTCACCCCATGATCTTAAGACCCTGGATAAGGAGGTCGAACCCTACACCCACAACGCTCATGGTATCAAAAAGACAAGATTAGTTATATAGTTTGGATATACTAAAAGGTTTCCAACTAAATCTTTTGTTAACTGATACGGAATTGTGACCTTATTTCTACAACTAAATACCAAAGTTCCTTTACAGTTTCTCAAACGAATTGCTCCTCGTCTGTTTCTAAGTATTAATTATTAAGTACTAGTACCTACTAAAAGTTATTCTAATTAGTTTGCGAGTCTAGAGTAGGTATAATAAAAACAAAAGAAAGAACTGTCACTGGAAAATGCTTAATTCAGACTTCCACAATGAGAACGTAAACTATCTCTGAACACAGGGATGAAAATTATTTTAAAAGAACTCTTTAAAAAAAACTTGTTCTCTTTGAAATAAATTTTATAATATTTTCATTTCACCAAGCAAAGTGAACTTTATATAAGTTATAAATAAAATAAATAAATAAATAAATTGATTTTTATTTCAGGCAAAACCCATATACAAATTCACTTAAATTTAAAATTATACAGATGTCAGAATTTCATTTTAAAAAGTATGTAAACATAATATGCAATTTAAATTCAAAAGTCAAATTTTATATATAAATGTCCAGTTATTAAATAATAAATCTAAATTAATAAAATCGAAAAGAAATGTCCAAATTAACAAATTATACACTTAATAAATCAAAATAGAATGTCAAGAGATGCTTTACGAAGTGTACATAATGCAAAAGTATATGCATAAAATCAAAACTACTAGCTACTCCTTATACACACATTCACAGCCCTAGCCTTGAACTTTCCTATCCTGTGTATTCTTAGATAATATCAATGTATATTTATTACTAGCAGCGCTCTGCGGTTTCACCCGTATAACCCCCTGATCTCGTGGAAATATCGAAATATAAAATAGCCTATAACCTTCCTCGATAAATGGACTATCCTACACAAAAAGATTTTTTTAATTCGAACCAGTAGCTCCTGAGATTAGTGCGTTCAAAGAAACAAACAAACTCTTCAGCTTTATAGTATAAGTATAGATAATATCAATGTATATTTATTACTAGCAGCGCTCTGCGGTTTCACCCGTATAACCCCCTGATCTCGTGGAAATATCGAAATATAAAATAGCCTATAGCCTTCCTCGATAAATGGACTATCCTACACAAAAAGATTTTTTTAATTCAAACCAGTAGTTCCTGAGATTAGTGCGTTCAAAGAAACAAACAAACTCTTCAGCTTTATAATATAAGTATAGATCATATCAATGTATATTTATTACTAGCAGCGCTCTGCGGTTTCACCCGTATAACCCCCTGATCTCGTGGAAATATCGAAATATAAAATAGCCTATAACCTTCCTCGATAAATGGACTATCCTACACAAAAAGATTTTTTTAATTCGAACCAGTAGCTCCTGAGATTAGTGCGTTCAAAGAAACAAACAAACTCTTCAGCTTTATAGTATAAGTATAGATAATATCAATGTATATTTATTACTAGCAGCGCTCTGCGGTTTCACCCGTATAACCCCCTGATCTCGTGGAAATATCGAAATATAAAATAGCCTATAACCTTCCTCGATAAATGGACTATCCTACACAAAAAGATTTTTTTAATTCGAACCAGTAGCTCCTGAGATTAGTGCGTTCAAAGAAACAAACAAACTCTTCAGCTTTATAGTATAAGTATAGATAATATCAATGTATATTTATTACTAGCAGCGCTCTGCGGTTTCACCCGTATAACCCCCTGATCTCGTGGAAATATCGAAATATAAAATAGCCTATAGCCTTCCTCGATAAATGGACTATCCTACACAAAAAGATTTTTTTAATTCAAACCAGTAGTTCCTGAGATTAGTGCGTTCAAAGAAACAAACAAACTCTTCAGCTTTATAATATAAGTATAGATCATATCAATGTATATTTATTACTAGCAGCGCTCTGCGGTTTCACCCGTATAACCCCCTGATCTCGTGGAAATATCGAAATATAAAATAGCCTATAACCTTCCTCGATAAATGGACTATCCTACACAAAAAGATTTTTTTAATTCGAACCAGTAGCTCCTGAGATTAGTGCGTTCAAAGAAACAAACAAACTCTTCAGCTTTATAGTATAAGTATAGATAATATCAATGTATATTTATTACTAGCAGCGCTCTGCGGTTTCACCCGTATAACCCCCTGATCTCGTGGAAATATCGAAATATAAAATAGCCTATAGCCTTCCTCGATAAATGGACTATCCTACACAAAAAGATTTTTTTAATTCAAACCAGTAGTTCCTGAGATTAGTGCGTTCAAAGAAACAAACAAACTCTTCAGCTTTATAATATAAGTATAGATCATATCAATGTATATTTATTACTAGCAGCGCTCTGCGGTTTCACCCGTATAACCCCCTGATCTCGTGGAAATATCGAAATATAAAATAGCCTATAACCTTCCTCGATAAATGGACTATCCTACACAAAAAGATTTTTTTAATTCGAACCAGTAGCTCCTGAGATTAGTGCGTTCAAAGAAACAAACAAACTCTTCAGCTTTATAGTATAAGTATAGATAATATCAATGTATATTTATTACTAGCAGCGCTCTGCGGTTTCACCCGTATAACCCCCTGATCTCGTGGAAATATCGAAATATAAAATAGCCTATAGCCTTCCTCGATAAATGGACTATCCTACACAAAAAGATTTTTTTAATTCAAACCAGTAGTTCCTGAGATTAGTGCGTTCAAAGAAACAAACAAACTCTTCAGCTTTATAATATAAGTATAGATCATATCAATGTATATTTATTACTAGCAGCGCTCTGCGGTTTCACCCGTATAACCCCCTGATCTCGTGGAAATATCGAAATATAAAATAGCCTATAACCTTCCTCGATAAATGGACTATCCTACACAAAAAGATTTTTTTAATTCGAACCAGTAGCTCCTGAGATTAGTGCGTTCAAAGAAACAAACAAACTCTTCAGCTTTATAGTATAAGTATAGATAATATCAATGTATATTTATTACTAGCAGCGCTCTGCGGTTTCACCCGTATAACCCCCTGATCTCGTGGAAATATCGAAATATAAAATAGCCTATAGCCTTCCTCGATAAATGGACTATCCTACACAAAAATATTTTTTTAATTCAAACCAGTAGTTCCTGAGATTAGTGCGTTCAAAGAAACAAACAAACTCTTCAGCTTTATAATATAAGTATAGATCATATCAATGTATATTTATTACTAGCAGCGCTCTGCGGTTTCACCCGTATAACGCCCTGATCTCGTGGAAATATTGAAATATAAAATAGCCTATAGCCTTCCTCAATAAATGGACTATCCCACACAAAAAAATTTTTTAATTCGAACCAGTAGCTCCTGAGATTAGTGCGTTCAAAGAAACAAACTCTTCAGTTTTTTAATATTAGTGGGTATAGATATATTTCTTCTTGTTTCTACGCTTGTTGTTTGCTTCCCAAGTACCTATACCTACTTAAAGCAAAACATCTTTGGAGCCAACCTGATTATTCCCAAGGTGCTGGAGCGTCCTCTGCAGGCTAATGTAACTCTATCGGTATTTAGGGGACAATTAGATGCAGCTTTTAGTTTCATTTCAGTTACACAAAGTGGTACAAATGTGTTTCAAATAATTAACGCCACACTAAATTTTTTGTATCGCTTCTTATGTAAATATGCGAGCAAATGAATCTAGCAACATGTTAATATGTTTTTTAACCGACTTAAAAAAGGAGGAGTTTTTCAATTCGCCGGGTACCTACCTATAAATATTTGTTTTATATAATAATTATGTTCAACAATTACTCAAACACAGCTCAACCAATTAAGTTGATTCTCTTATTCTTATTTGATTGAAAGACATACGCTCCTAACACCTCCTAAGATAAGTAATTTTAAATACTTAAATGTAAGATAAGAGCTCACCCGTGAATGGCACTAACGCTTTTAACGACAATTTCTCGAGCAATAATAAACAATTGTATTTATAGGCGAAAGATATTTTGCTTTTGACTCCTATATGCGCCTTAAAACACAAAACCTACGAACTCAGAAGTTCACAAGAACAACGCACTCACGTAATATTTTGTAACAACAAACTCGTCACCGGAAAATCAATCTTAAAAGAAAACATTATGACACATAATTGAGTGTTACATAAAACATGAGTTTACTGTATCAATAATTCATAGCGACGGAGTATAAGTCAAATGGATTGGACGAATATTTTTTTTTGTGGCGCAGAACTTTTAAAGCTCTTGCAAATTACAGACTTCTTATCGGTCGATAGATTGATAAACACTTCGTCGTACCATAGGCGCAGTGGCCATATCGCTGAAAGCGATGTCTTCCAGACAACCTTTAGATGGAAATATCCGATTTAGTTTTTATGGTAGGTTATGAATAGGTTCTGTGGAGGTTGTAATAAGTACCTACTCATATAAATACACTAGCTTTTGCCCGCGATTTCGTCCGCGTAAATGTCTAAAAAAATGGACCAAGGAATGACGTTGTCCCATACAAACTTTGCCCCCCCCCCTTTCACCCCCTTAGAGGTAGAATTTCGGAAAATCCTTTGTTATGGGATGCCTACGTCATACAAAGAACAAACCCTCTAAGTTTCAGGTTTCTATGCTCAGCGATTTAGGCTGTGCGTTGATTCGTCAGTCAGGACAAATAATTTTATATGTATAGATAATAGAGTAAAATCCCCTGACCATCAGACGTTCGTTGTTTTATAAAAGCTGACAATTTCTCAGCGCATGTCCTTAACACAGTTGTGAATGATTTGCAATTAAAAGTTCAGACCATAGTGGCTTGGATAGTTATCAGGTAGCAAAGCCAAGAATGAAACCTGTTAATTTTGCAAAAAAAGTTGCCCATACTTGTGTTATTTATAAGCAATAAATAAATAACACAAGTATGGGCAACTGATATTTTCAACTGTAGTACACTGCAACCACGCTCTGCTACCATGTAGGAATTTGCGTGGATGTTTTAATAAAATAAATATTTGGTAAAAAAGTGACTGAGTAGTTTTATTCATCGAACATCAAGATGGATACAAAAGTGTTGCCCGTGACAAAAAAATAAAAATGGTTGCGTTCTAAACATAATATTTCTAAGAAGTATAATCTGTCCATGCTAAAGCTCTATAAAATTACGAAGGTCTAGCGGTCACGGGATCTTAGTCTAATAGTATAGTTATACAAGTAGATAGTCAATAGTTTGGTGATGACTTTTAGAAAGTTAGTGACATAGTTATTGGTTAACTAAATCGGCCGACCGTAAGTTTATTGTTGGCGGGAGTCCTTCGAATAATATATGTCATCAGATAACAAGTATGTCAGATTAGATTTTAATAGTTTTGTCAAAAAATTCATCAGTAAAATGGTAACTTGGGTAGTAGGTGACCGAAGGGCTGCTAGTTTGGTGAACAAATCGCTGTCCAAAGAGGCAATAAATTCATTTCATTTCATGGCATTTCTGCCAGTTAGTTAATCATGTTTAAGGTCTTAAACCAATTTATTTTAAACGTGATAACGTCTTATAGATTGTCAAACACCTGCACTCTCAAAAATGTGTGACGTCATGCGTTATTGACAAGGAACCATAGCAACGAATTGAAGTATGCAACTATACAAAACAGTTCTTAAGACGTTATCACGTAAAATTATCTTCCGTAAACCGACTTTACAGACAACTGTTTTTTTTTACTTGTGCAAGTTAACCTTAGCGTATAAAGATTAATTAACAAGTGATATTTAAGGTCCTGCGTACTGCTAAGAAGTGAAATTCTCTGCCCGCGTCGCTGTTCCTCCAAAACTAAAACCCTGGAGTCTTCAAATCTATAGTGAATGACTTTCTAGACGAGCATGCTTCATCCTCGGACTCATGGTCGCTTCACATCAGGTAAGATAAGGTCAAATGCAAGCCTATTTTATGTACAAAACACTACCACTTAAAATAAACTAAAAATATAAGTCTTTACTACATTTTTAAAACATACTGAATGCGTTAATGAAGACCACATTTTTTGCACCTGCTAGAAGTAATCACACCTAATTACAAGTAACAGCTTTTTAAATACCATCGCGTCCAACATTTTTATCAGTTAATTGCACTTTTACGGTTCAAAGCTTTTAAGATAATACATTTTAATTTATATTTAAGAGTCTTTTGAATTTTTAGATTATTCTCATTTAAGTTTGATTTATATTCAAGCGTTATCTTTTCAGGAAATAAGCTATTGAATAGTGAAAATCAGATTTTAATAGTGAAAATCGGATTGCAATAGTAAAAAGCAGATTCTAACTAAGATACGTAAGAATTTATATCCTACTGCTTTTAAAATAAAAATAAATAATGAAGGCGTTTATCTATACTTAATATTATAAAGCTGAAGAGTTTGTTTGTTTGAACATGCTAATCTCAGAAACTCCTAGTTCGAATTGAAACAATATTTTTGTGTTGGATAGTCCATTTATCGAGGAAGGCTTAAGGCTAATTTTTATTTTGATATTGCTATTTATTTATATTATTTTGATATTTTTATTTGATACGCGGGTAAAACCGCGGGGCGCAGCTAGTTTACCAATAAAAGGTTAGTACTAAGATTGAGACTAATTTTTATAATATTTACTATGTACAAAGCTAATTATCATTAAAATATTACTCTGCCCCAGCAGTGTAGTGGTAAAAGGGTAGAGATCGCAGCAAAGCTGTTTTTCTAATACCTCTAGATTAAAAAAAAATCAAACTCCCTTCTAGCTATATTATAAGCTTTATTATAGGACAAGGAAGTAACTACAATTTAACCAAATACTTGATTACGGAATCTTTGCAATCTCTACTCATTCGGTTAAACTGTGAAGTTCCTTTAACCCCACAACCCTTGCCGTCTCATAATTTTCACATTCAGATCCTAATACAGGGTCAAATGCTACCCCAAACATTGCCGATGGTAGAGGTCAAACTTTCCCTCATTTGTTTAACTGTACGTACTGATAAGGTTCTGTTTACTTACTAGAAATTTTTTATTTGACAAAATTATTTAAGAGTCTTATAGTCAGTCACTATGGGACTGCATGGAAATGAGATTCAAGATGATGTGTGCGAGACGGAATAAAAGATGATTAATTGTAGTGTGTTAAAGTAGATTAATTTAAACATTTGCGACTTTAAAAAAATAATGCAAACTATCAAGCCGCCATTCTGTCTTTTCATCTATTTTTTATAAAAACATTATTTATTTTTCTTTTACACAAAATAGGCTTGTATTTTACCTCATCTCAACTGATGTGTAGCGAGAACGACGCTAAGCTTATTGGCTTAGCTTTGATAATTATTAATTATTTTATACATACATAATTTTGTATCGTAATCTATTTCAAAATTATTCTCTGCGCTTATAAATTAAATAATATTGAACAGCTTTATTCATAAAAATTGCTAAATATTCTTTTAGCGCTCACATTTTTACGCTGTCTTCTTCATTCGTCACGTTTATTTTTAACATGATTAAAAGGTTTTGCTAATCATGATCTTCAACGTTATTTGGTCTCTAGCTAGGCAAAAAAAACTACAACCGTCTCATTTCTGAATACTTACACATAAAATATATGTAACTACGCGCTTAATAGATCCATCTTTTGGATCTGGCCAATGGATTTTCTAAGAATGATTGACGCGATCAATTGAGAACCTCCTTTTTTATGTCGATTATAAAATTGAAAATAAATTAACCAAATTAAAATCAAGGAAAATAAACACGAAAGTAACACCCCATCTTATTAATGAGTGGATTATCACGAAACGTGGTAAAATTATCATAGCACCATTTAATTGATTAAGATTGATAATCGACCATTAAGTAAGTGGAAATCGTCTTGACTTAATCCCTTAAATTCCTCCACAGACCAAAGACTTTTAATCACCAACAGGCCGATTCACAAACCATCGGAAAGCTACCAAAAACAATAAAACTGAAAAGACAAGGATGGCAACACGTCAAAAGTCGCGGGAGTGAATGAGCAGCAAAAAAAAATTCGTTTTGGTTGCCTTCCGACAGTTTGTCAATCAGAGGGCTGATAGTTTGATCGGTAATGAAAAGTATAATTCAAAAGTGGCAATAGGTATTGCCAAGTCGCATATTTTACTTTACGAAAAATAATCTCGGACTTTATCTTTTATGGTAGGTATTTTTTTCGAGGCATGCTTGCTTGACTCCAAGGTTGTAGTTTTGGTAAAACAGCGACGCGGGCGGAGATTTCCACTTGCGTAGATTGCTTGTCAGACTCAAACCACTGATTCTAGTATTATAAAACTAGCTATTTAGATAGCAGAAACGAAAATTTATCACAGACGTTCCTAAGCGAACATTTAGTTAATCGTAACTTTGTTACAATTTTGGTGACTTTAACGTTGACTATACGATAAATAAATAACTACCCAGTTGACGACCAAGTTGGCAGAATTGTCACCATATCAGACTGCCAAACCCAGGGTTGCGGGTTCGATCCCCGCCTCAGACAAATATTTATGCTTAGATATTGTCTGTGGTCTGGTTGTTTCTATGTTTTATAAGTATATATTTACAAAAGAAAAGTATAAAAATTGTATATCAGTTGTCTATATAGTACACAAGTCTAGTTACTTAGCTTGGGGCAAGCTGGCGACGTGTGGAATGTCCTGCAATATTTATATTTTTAACTAAAGAACATTTATAAGTTCGGATAAAAGAATAAAAGACAGGGAGTTTCGAAGGAAAAGTATAACTTGTTATAATTAGCTGCGAGTCCCACTTCGGTGTTGAGATTAGAACAAACAAAACAACAAAGATAAAGAATACTTACCCGCGGCTCTTGATTACTAAAAGTTTCTGAATTAGCTACGTTTAATTTTGAAGATGTTGCGAAACATTTTCTTTCGAAAATTTTGTTTTTAATTAAGATCTTGAATTGACCAAAACGACGTTTACGGAACCACCTTAAGAACTCATATGGAGACCCACCGAGTATAACGATAATGACTCTTACATCTAATTTACAATAGAATATAGCGCCAGCAACTTTAAATCCATGCTATTTGTGGTCCTTTAGTGCCTAGGACATATATAAGATAAAGTAAGCTTGCCCAGAACCTATACCACTCTCTTAACTTGGTCAACCGTGTATAAAGAACTCGCTAAGATGAAAGGGTACCGGCGCTCACTCCACACAAACGTAGTCGACTGTTTCCTCCCTGGATAATGACACTTGCACAAATATTTTTGTGGCATAAAACCTATAACTGCCATGACTAGGCTTGGTTCTCTTCATTTCTAATTATAGTAGAAATTAGAAACAAAACATAGGGGCATGGTCATGGCAGTTATAAGTTTTATGCAACAAAAATATTTGCCCTAGTGTCATTATCCGGGGAGGAAACAGTCGACTACGTTTGTATGGAGGGAGCACCGGGTACATCCAGAGCTAACTAAGCCGCGGGTTTCATCACCTTGTTTTCCCCGTTAGAACAGTTGAAATAAGCGCACATATATTGTCCGTAAAAAAAATCCATTGGTGCACGGCCGGCCAGAATTCGAACCTACGATATTCAGTATATTATATTGTTTCGCAATGAGGCATCCTTCGACATATGCGTGTGCTTCTATTTACGTGCATTTGTTATACATGGAGGTGACATCGATGTGTGATGTGCGATGCTTCTTTATAAAATTGCCACAATTATTGCAATTGCTTTTTTCCTTTCATGATTATCTCATTTTGAAAACTAAGTAAATGAATCGCTGAATGTGTTGCTAAACGCAAATCTCGAGAACAGCTGAACCGATTTCGCTAATTCTTTTTTTGTTATGTTTGTTATTGTCAGGAGAAGATTCTTATGAAAGAAAAAAAATCATAACGCTGGTGAAAGCGCGGGGCGTAGCTAGTTGAAAATGAAAACTACGCATTTTTGTTACTATTTTTTCTAAGTCCCTCATTTTCCCATTATTTTCTAATTTGCTTCCAAGTACAGACTTTTTTCCTCCTTTTTTATTTTAAGTATAGAAAACTGCTTTTATATTTAATGGTAAATAAATGTATATTAAATATTTATTTGGTTAAAAAGCCTCTACTTATAAAGCCTAATTAGGTATACAACAAACCGGACAAAGCTTGTTCATAAAAACATAATTGATAAAGACAGGGAACCATTGTATAGCGTACCTAATTAAGGTACACGAAGACAGAACAAGGCCTGAAGGCAGCCTTAAGGTATCTGAACATTTTATTAATAAAAAGGTTCATAGTTTTGAGATATTCAGCTCCTGTAATAACTAGAACATCTGTCGGTTACAACGGATTTTCAACTATTACCCCTTTATTACAAAACGAAGTTTGAGAAAAGTCAAGAGTTCAGATTTAAACCACAATTTAGGCTTCATTTAAACCATAGTAAACGTTAAAATAATCGTTTGTTTTACTATAATTCAAATCCGAATCTCAAGCTGTTCTTAAAATCCTTTCTAATCGGATGCCAACGTCATACAAAGAACACACCCTCCAATTTTCTGGTTTAGGCTGTGCGTTGATCCGTCAGTCAGTGAGCCATTCAGGTTAAATAATTTTATATGTATAAGGAGACTATAATTTAAATCGGAATCTCAGACTATTTTTAAATCTCGTTTTGGAATAAGGGAGAATGAGTTCTCATACCATAGATATCTTTAATGGAGGTTAGTGCCTCATATCACACCCTCACACGCAGTCGAATCACGTGGCCACATTTTCTTTTTAACTATCGATTAATATTGTGAAAGAGGAAGTAACATATGAGTATGTAGACTGGCGTAGTAGTCGCCTCAATCTTTTTTTAGTTTTTTAGTTTTTGCGGGGCCACCGCGCTAATCTGTGAGAAATAATGAGGTTTTAATCACTAGTGGAGGCGCCCCATTCTACAATTTAAATAAACCTTTGGCGATTAATTGGCAATTTTATTGAAAACGAGTTTTTGGCTATCATTAAAATATTTCAGCAACATATGCACAACGCTGTCAAAAGCAGCCATTTCGAAGGGAAAAGTTGTAAAAAGTGTGCACGATTTTTTGTCCAGGTGTAACAAACAGGTCGCCTTCTGTAACTTTTCCTATGTCAGTAATGCGAACGGATAGCGGCTGTCAATATAAACGACAAATTACAAGTGACAATATTTCTCAAAATGTCAGGCTTGATTAATATGAGCTCATGAGGTACAGGTTAAAAAAATTGCATTGCTATCAATTTACATCTCAAGTAGATTGAAATAATAATCTATATAAATAAAAATGAATTGTTGTTCGTTAGTCTGATTAAAACTCGAGAACGGCTGAACGGATTTATCTTATCTTAGTCTTGAAATGTTCGTGGAGGTCTAGGGAAGGTTTAGAAGGCGAGAAAAAAACAAATAACGGGATCGGGACTTACGCGAGTGAAACCGCGGGGCGCAGCTAGTTAAATATATAATTTTGGAATAATATTTTTTTATATAGTGCCTATGTGTTCAAAAATTGTTAGTTTTTGACATACTTCCTCTTGTCATCGGGCAGAAGTAACTCTATCTATAGATTTGGAGAAATCTGCAGAATTTAATGAGTCTCTGCTAAAACTCTATAGTTTCGGACAGGTGGTCTGCAGAGACCCATAAGGCTATTATTCGTAAAAATTCAACTACCGAAAAGAAAGTTTCGTAATATCAAGGGAAGATTTCTTCAAGAAGGAAGGTCGCATTTCAATTACCATATGTTGTTCAACTTATGGAATCATGCTCCATAGGATTTCTCATAGTTTAGATTTATGAAAACGTTTTCCGGGAGCCATGTTGGCCTTGTGGTACTTCAATTTTATAGCGGTTTAGAAACTCGATCTTGCATTAAAAAAAATATAACTAGCTACGCCCCGCGTTAGTATCTCTATAAAAGTGATAAGAGGTGGAATTTCCGAAATCTGTACTTAGTGCTCGCCAACATCCAAAAAGGAAATCCGCAAAGTTTCAGACTCGTAACGTATTTCTTGTAGTTTCAGAGATTTTTTGATTGACGACCCAGTTGGCACATTGGTCACCATGCCGGACTGCCAAACACAGGGTTGCGGGTTCGATTCCCGCCTCAGACAAGTATTTATGCTTAGATATTTGTCTGTGGTCTGGTTGTTTCTATGTATTATAAGTATATGTATATATACAAAAGAAAAGTATACATGTAGTATATCCGTTGTCTGGCACATAACACAAGTCTTGGTACTTAGCTTGGAGCTAGATGGCGATGTGTGGAATGTCCTGCAATATTTATTTTATTTTATTTATTTATTTGATGAATCTTTTTCTCTTTCAAATAGATATAAAAATATTTCTAATTATAACTCACTAGTTTTTGCTTATGGGTTCACCCGCGTGGCCTACAAGAATTACAAAAAACCCTTTCTTAGACTTCCAGAGAACACACCCTTCTTCCAAACGCTTTACAACCAGCGGTTTAGCTATGCGTTAATATACCAGTATCTCAGCCAGGCCTTCAGTTTTATATTTGTGTTTATATTAACATAATTCTTTGGGCTATGTCGGTAACTTTAGTTCGCCTACGAATCTCCTCATTTCTGATTCGATCTAGTAGTGAAACACCGAGCATAGCCCTCGCCATAGCAAGAATGGACGAAGAAAGCATGCGACCGAAGTTGACATTGCATGATAAATTTACCAACAATTTTAATTTAATAAATTTAAAGATAATATGTAAAAATTATTAATGTATCTAATCAAAATTAATTAGGCTATCGTTGAAACGAATTATGATGTAATTTTAGTAGTAAAAGTAAAGTATAAGTACAAGTTTACATTTCACAAAATATTGTATGCCCAGTGTGGTGAACTGTTCTGTCTACTACTTATAGCATTATTATCGGCTCATGTTCACAGTTAAACAATAAATTTCTATTCTATTCTACCGATCGCTATGGAAGTCTTTGGGGGAGGCCTATGTTCAGCAGTGGACGTCCTGTGGCTGATATGATGATGATGATTAACCTATATTAACATTTTTTACAGATACCTAAGTGCTCCCTGATTGTCCATTCAGAGTAAAGATAAATTTAACCGAGTGTGAAATAATGGTAACATAACATCCAAAATAGAAGCTGTCTACATTGATATTATTATACCTGTGCCTCTTTAGGGAGAGCACATGTGGCACTTTACTGATAAATATTTCCGAAGGACTCAACCCCGTTAGTATGAGGAATGACTTCGATGCCAATAAACTGATTTTTTATCTTGAAAAACTATGTTCAGAATTTAGCTTACTCTTAGTAGAATTTTGTGTTGAATCTATATCATACTAATATTATAAAGCAAAATATATTTTTTTGTTTGTAACGAATAGGTTCTGAAACTACTGAACCGATCTTAATTAAACTTGGTGTGAGAATACATTGATTTATTAGGAATAACAAAGGCTACTTTTTATCCCGATATACCCACGGGATCTGAAGTCAAAGTCAAAGTCAAAGTCAAAAATCTTTATTCCTTTCAATGCTTAATACCTAGGTATAAGATCACATAGACACGTCTTAAAAACTAAGTTAGGATGTGTGCCTTCGGAACGCGCCCACCAATGAGAAGAAGGCACAAGAAACTCATGGGGTTTTTTTTTTCATGTGATCACGCTCACAAAGGTCAATATTACAATTATTTGAAAGTATTATTTGAAATAGAGCAATTAAAGTCACGTCCAAGGGTTGTTATCATTAAGGTAAGACGAAGTATCATAGTACGCCTTACTGCACAATTTATGCTTTATAAAAGTTTTGAACCTGTTAATGGACATATCATATACATCTTTAGGTAATTTATTATAATAGAGCGCACATGTATTATTAAACGACCTGTTTATTTTCCGGAGCCTACTACCGGGCACGGTCAGTTCATCCTTATTTCTTAAGTTGAAATTATGAATATCGCTATTTTTACGAAAAATATCAGGATTTTTGTGAACGTATAGCAAGTTTTCGTAGATATATTGTGAATAGAGCGTTAATATATTGATCTCTTTAAATTTTTCCCTAAGTGATTCCCTGGGGCCCATCCTGTAGATAGCTCGGACAGCTCTCTTTTGCAAAATGAAAATAGCATCAATATCCGCAGCACACCCCCACAGTAGGATGCCGTACGACATGACACTGTGGAAGTAGCTGAAATAGACTAGGCGAGCAGTCTCAATATCCGTATATTCGCGAATTTTCTTAACGGCGTAAGCGGCAGAACTAAGTCTATTGGACAATGCTTCCACATGCGGGCCCCACTGAAGCTTAGGATCTAAAGTTATACCTAGAAAGACAGCCTTACTGACTAATTCAACTTCCTCATCATTAATTTTTACAACAGTTTTGACTTGTTTTACATTTGGAAGTGTGAACCGAATTAATTTAGTTTTGGATCCATTCAGTAATAAATTATTGGAATTGAACCAATCAACTATTCTAGAGAGAGCATTGTTCACATCGTCAACGTTCGACTGACGCCTTTTAACCTTGAACACCAAGGAGGTGTCATCTGCGAACAACACTATCCCATGGTTGTCCCTTACAAGGTAAGGTAAGTCATTTATATAAACTAAGAACAGGAAAGGTCCTAATATGGATCCTTGAGGAACCCCCATTGCTATCGCAGATCCGGGGGATCGTTTTCCGTTAACATCAACACTCTGGACTCTACCGCTCAGATAAGAAGAGATAAGATCCAGGGCGCTGTCCCTAATACCGTAGTGGTGTAGCTTCATGATCAATGTATTATGTTGAACGCAATCAAATGCCTTGGATAAGTCACAGAATATGCCATACGCATCATGCGACTCCTCCCAAGCATCAAATATGTTTTTAATTAACGCTATACCCGCATCAGTGGTCGAGCGCCCCTTACTAAAGCCGAACTGTTTATTATGTAAGATATTATTATCATGAAAATGTTTAAGTAGTTGCTTTAAAATAAGTTTTTCAAAAATTTTACTAAGCGTAGGTAGTACTGATATTGGTCTAAAATTGGAGGGGTCTGAGGTACTACCGGATTTAAACAGTGGAATTACTTTACTCAATTTCATTAAATCAGGAAACACACCACAATCTATACATCTATTAAATACAATGACAAGTTCCGGTATAAGCAGTTCGATAACTGATTTAACAATCGGAACGGAGATCCCCCATAGATCTTTAGTTTTTTTAAGATTTATTTGCTTAAGCACTACAATAATGTCATGATTTTTAACATATTGGAATTTAAATATTTTATTACAATTCGGTACATTGGTTTTTAATAAACCTTCTGCAATGGGGGTAGAAGAGTTTAAAGCCTTCGTCAAAGTAATAGCTACATTGCTGAAAAAATTCTCAAATTCATTAGCGGTATCTTGATCATTATTAGTTATATTTCCATTAATACTTAATTTAAACTCGGTGTTTTTGGCTGCGACTCTCCCTGTTTCAGCATTAATTACTTTCCATGTAGCTTTAATTTTATCAACACTAGTTTTTATAACAGATTTAATGGAGAGTGATTTTGCCAATATACATACTCTTTTAAATATCTTTGAATAGTTTTTAACGTAAGCTCCAAACTCCTCTGATGTATTAACCTGTCTTTCTGCGTATAACTCATATAGTTTATGTCTACTTCGATGAATGCCAACCGATGCCCAGCCACTAAATTCGCGTTTGTCGGAGACCACTTTAGATCTGGACGTAAAAATAGATTGAAATTGGCTATTAAGAACCGAAAAAAAGTTATTATATAATACATTTGGATCCGTATCACAAGGCAGAAACGGTAAAACTTTAGCCAAATTCAATCTAAGTTCCTCCAGACGAGCAGCAGTCACCGGTACGTACTTTATTTTCCTTTTTGGTATTGGTTTTGTGACGATAGTAAAGCTGACAAACTGACCACTATGGTCCGATTCTAATTTGTTAATGATAGATTTGCTAATCGTGGTTATATTATCAGTTATATAAATATTATCAATACATGTTGCTGTAGTGTCAGTGGTTCTAGTAGGCTCCAGAAACACGTTAGACAAATTGTGTGATTTATATAAATTTAGAAGTTTCGTGGAAGAGGTACTTGCTTTCAGTAAATCTACATTAAAGTCACCACATACAAGCAATTGCTTTTTTGATTTTGTTAATTTTGTTAACATTTCATCCAAAATTTCAGTGAAGTCTTTAAAATTATCAGAAACAGGTCGTCTATACACACATACTACTATTAATTGCTCCAGTTCTACACAGGATATTTCCGTTACACATTCCACAGACATAGACACGACATCTTTTCTTTCTTTATATTTTAATTTCTTGTTCAATATTATAAGAGACCCCCCCTTTGTCGTATTTACTCTACATGTTTACGTATGTTGGTTACGGGTTACGGGCATGTAAGTTACGGGAGTGAAACCGCATGTTCTTAGTGTTGCTAGTGTTTGAACAATTTTTGGGCAAAGTTGTCTTCTGCTCTTCTGATACGGTGCCACCTTCATTTTGAAATCTAATGAAGTATTGCGATTCTTAAAATTTTCTTCGGCAAGCTTCAAACCTGCTTCTTTTGTCTCTTGGATAAGTAAGTGTTCCAATATAACTCGTTCATGTCACAGTGGTATAATTACCGAAGTAGCAGATTCGAATATTGTCAAATTCTTACACATTAGTCGTGATTGTAGCACAATTTTGTCTAAAATGCGGCATATATGACCCATCCAATTGTTCAATTTCACAAAAAAGGAAAATTATCAACCCATTTTAACATCAAATTACACAAAAAAGCGATACAAATGTAAAAAAGGTTCAAATTATTCAGCGCTTGAATTTCACGATGCGCTAAACGTTTCATCAGCGAACGTAAAATATAAGAGCTTTCAAAGCTCAGAAGTTTCAAATATGTATCTGTGCGTGAAAACGGATATGAGCCGGCGGTAATTTTGTGAAAGCTTTCTTTTTTTCTTTTTTTTTCCGAAAATACTATGGTGCCGTATGATTAGATTACCTACTTGGGGAAAACCTTTTTCGAGGCCAAATTAGGATGAACTGAGGAAACAACCAGTTGAATAATATTAAAACCCATAAACACGCTTATGTAGGTATGTAAATATGTAAGATTAAAGTCCTTCAACTCAAGCGACACTCAAAAGCCCTGCTTAAATTCAAAACTTTCTTATAATAGCAATTTTAGAACTCAATTCTGGTCTGCAATTTTGTTCCTGATTGCTTTAGTCTTCAATAAGCTACAAATTAATTATAAATATGAAATACCTAGCCTCCGAAGCTACTATAAATTACTAAGTATATGCCCCTTGGGTTCACCAAAGTATATTCGAGTCCCGTTAGAGTTTTCGAAAATCTCTTTTTAGTGTTCAGTCGTGTACTTAGGATATGCAGGGAACCTCTTCAAAATTTCATGTTTCCGGACCCAGCCGGGTTATTTAGTTAGCTATTTATCAGTCAGTACAATTTACAAGGTTTACCATTTCAGACGATAATTAAAAATAACTATTCTTACTCCTAATATTTCTACATATATAATAGTGTTGTCCAAATATCGATAAGTTACATCGAAAATTAGCTACCTTATCGATGATATCGATAGCATGGCACGTAGAAAAACCACGATATAATGCAATACTATCGATTCTATAAATTCTATCGATTCTACACGAGTGACATAGGTACACACAAGTGACATATGCAACGATATAATCAACAATTTTCCTTTTTGTTTTTCTATTTTATTTCTTACTAGCTGCGCCCCGCGGTTTCACCCGCGTAAGTCCCGATCCCGTAGGAATTGACTCTAGAAAACGTTTGTATGGGAAATAGAAAAGGGCTGTTTTTAGGGTTTCCCCGGAAATTATTCGATTTTTTCTCGCCTTTTAAACCTTCCCTAGACCTCCACGAACATTTCAAGACTAAGATAAGATAAATCCGTTCAGCCGTTCTCGAGTTTTAGTGAGACTAACGAACAGCAATTCATTTTTATATATATAGATAGATTTTACTATATTATCTTCTATCACCATTTTTTGCTTTGATTCTGTTTTTTTTTTTCCTATTTATATAATTTAACAACAACACAATAAACCAACATAAAACAAAACTACAAAAGACAAACAATAACAGAATAACAGACTATCGTTAGACCATCTAAAAGACGCTTCTAAGTGATTTCATGCAAATTGCAGACTCCAATTTAATAGACTTTTGAGTTTAAGTTTCTCGATAGTCGATTATCGATCTATCGACAACACTAGATACTGATCCTAAAACAATAATCTAGTACCTACCTACTTGAAACAAGAAAGCTGTGTCAAACTTATAAACTTAATTAATATTCTTGATCTCAAAACATTTCTTGTTACTGTAAACTTTTAAGCATTGTTTAGCTCACAACAGCTAATTATAAAACACTAACAGCACCCCACGACTTCACTTGAATCCCCGTCTTCGAAAATATCGAAATAAATAGCGAAAGAAAGGAGCCGGGTGAGTACATCATCAAAACATTTTCAAAATACATTATTAAATACCCATTGACTTTTAAATTACATTAAAAATTAATTATTTCCTGATGTTATATGAGAGCCAATTTATTTGATTGTATGAGTTATTATGAAAAATCCATAATTCATTATTCCCAGCAGCCATTAATCGAAAAAAATGACACAAGCAATTATTTTCATATGAATAGCACCCATTGACACTTTGTAATAGCAACACCCTTTTGTCTTATAAATTGATGGAGCACTATACCCACATTCTATATTTTATATCGTTAATTTAGTACAAGCAGCGCCATGCGGTTTTACTCGCTTTATCCCCGACTAGCAGCTCTCCGCGGTTTCACCCCCGTAACTCCCAATCCCGTGGGAATATCGGGAAATAAGTAGCCTATAGCCTTCCTCAATTAATGGACTATCCAACACAAAAATAATTTTTCAATTCGAACTAGTAGTTCCTGAGATTAACGGTTCAAACAAACAAGCAAACTCTTCAGCTTTATAATATTAGTATAGACTAGCAGCGCTCCGCGGTTTTACCCGCGTAACTCCCGATCCCGTGGGAATATCGGGATAAAAAGTAGCCTATAGCCTTCCTCGATAAATGGCCTATCCAACACAAAACGAATTTTTCAATTCGAACCAGTAGTTCCAGAGATTAGCGCGTTCAAACAAACAAACAAACAAACTCTTCAGCTTTATTATATTAGTATAGATACCGAATTTTCGGAGAGAAAATATCCTATGTGTTATTTCATGGTTTCAGCGATTTCCATTTCAAATTTCATTCAAATTTCTTCAGCCGTTTCAGCGCAAACGTAACAAACCAACTCACACACTCGAAAACTTTTGCATTTATAAAACTTGGTATAAGGATACATTGAATCCTTTGAATAGGTTAATTTTTATTTCGATATGCCAACGGGATCGGGACTTACTCAGGGCGTAGTAGCAGATGAATAAAGACATCCCAATGCACATAAATCAATCACTTGCGAAAGCCTTGCCATGAATTAATTTATAGCACAGAACTCAGCGCCCACCCATTGAATCATTCTAAGATTTGAACCTATCGACGTCCTTATTTATTGTATGGAATCTAAATGCGATAGGCAAAGACGGGCAGTTTCTATTATACGAAACTAAGGGTTAAAACAAACCCGAATCCTAGATCATTTATCCATTCTATTTAGAGTGCTTCAGTACCTAGAATATGTATTGGATAGAGTAGGTTTGCCCAGAACCTATATCACCCACTCAGCTTAGTCCAGAAAAGAACTGCTCAAGTGATCATTTGCCTACAAATGATCGTCAAAATACTGGATTATTCCTTTTAACTCCACTTATTAATATCGCCCAACGTCCTACACAGAAACTGTCATGACATTTGCTCAAGTAATTTTCGTCCTTCAAATATAAACGGTCAGCGAACTGTATTACCAGATTAAAAAGTTTGTTTTCTGCTTATCACCGTAAACGTAGTTAATATGTGTGGAATGTATACGTATCTATTGTGATTTACAAGCGACGTATTTAGATATGCATCAAATCAATTACCGACATTGTAATTGTTAGCGTGCAATTGAATGATTAGATTGTAATCTTACTACGTTATAAATAACAGAGCTGTGATCAAGATAAAGGAAAAGCAGACACGGTCTGTTAACGAAGACATAGTCAAAATTTCGTATAGGTTAATGTATCTATACTATCCTGATATTCCCACGGGATCGGGAGTTACGCGGGTGAAACTGCGGAGCGTTGCTTGTAATATCTATAATAAAAAGTAGCCTATAGTTTCCTCGATAAATGGACTAACACAAAAATAATTTTTCAATTCGAACCAGTAGTTCCTGAGATTAGCGCGTTCAAACAAACAAACAAACTATTCAGCTTTATAATATTAGTATAGATTCAATGACTGCTTTCCTCTTACAAACTGTTTGTACACTTTTAATTACCTTCCGCTATATAACTTTTTAATTCAATCTTTTTTTGTATGATTCTTGTGTACTGAATTTATTTAAAAAAATATTTAATTAATAAATTAGGTAAAGACCGAAAAGACCAATGGAAATGGGAAAAGAAATAAAGACAGTATCATAAAAGGGAAGATGGAAAGATGATATAAGAAAAGTGGCAGGAACGAATGGGATGAAGAAAGTGAGAGATAGAACTTTGTGAAGAACACTTAAGTAGGCCTATGCTGGAAAGCAAGACCATCAAGAAACCGGTGTCTAAATATTATGTACACATCTTATTTTTTTTAATAAGGGCTATCATTATTATGAAGATCAAAATGTCTACAATTTGAGTTCACCATAATAAAAAGATATTTCTATCTTCTAGATAAGCGTGTAGAGATCTTAGACCTTATCGTCATTTTATCATAAGATCAGATAATGGTAATTAAAAACTTACTACCGCTAATAAAAAGAGCCGAAGTAATTATGACAATTCGTCATATAACATCGTTTTTAATTTAATGAAAAACCCAAAAAATAACTTTACAGAAATCTAATTTGGTCGTCAAACAAAATCGTTACCAAAAATTACTCGCTTAATTGTAGATTCCTTTGAAGTAATAATACTACTCGATTTACCTGGAGGGATAAAATAATAAACATGGCCACTAATATAGCCAATAAAGACTTTTAAAATTCGAGTAATAAATATCTATACTTTATATTATAAAGCTGAAGAGTTTGTTTGTTTGTTTGACCGCGCTAATCTCAGGAACTACTGGTTCGAATTGAAAAATTCTTTTTGTGTTTGATAGTCCATTTATCGAGGAAGGCTATAGGCTACTTTTTATCCTGATATTCCCACGGGATCGGGAGTTACGCGGGTGAAACTGCGGAGCGCTGTTAGTTATACATAAAAGAGGTAATAT
The DNA here is from genome assembly GCA_951213275.1 of Idaea straminata. Lineage (NCBI taxonomy): Eukaryota > Metazoa > Arthropoda > Insecta > Lepidoptera > Geometridae > Idaea > Idaea straminata. The sequence continues at coordinate 11,714,808 of OX577861.1, forward strand.
TAAAACTTTTATTGAACTTGCAATGTATGTATGTGTGTGTGTGTTCAGTTGGAATATTGCAACTTAATTTTGTTGAAACTTGATATGATGACTCATTCTAACCTGGGGCCTTATTCTGCTATTTTGTATTAATGTATTTACCATTGTCATTATATCGAGACTCTATTGATATTATATCGAGATTGTAACTTTATTTAGTATTCTGTTAAAGTTTTAATAACATCGCAATAGAATCGCTATGGTGTCTCAAAAGAATGGTAATAGATACGTCGCTGATGTTGCCTAGCAACGTAGTATATGTTGCTAAGCGATATACCGTTTTGACAACTATCGAACGTCCATTAAGCCATGATTCTAGAGCAGAATACCAAAGTGAGTCAGTGGTGCATCAGTGGTGTTTCGATAGAATAGTTAACATCAGAAGAATACCAATTTGACATGTAATGTCATATTTTTGACATTAAATGTCTATGTCGATTCCATCGACACTCTATTGAAACACAATTGTATTAGCAGACTTAGGGGCCTGGAGAGTAACATATATAGCAATATACACTTTTTTATTCCGTTTCCGAACCAAGACTATTGTGCGAAAGAACCCTCGTGAAGCTAATAATTCTTAGTTCAATAATGTTGCATTTAAGAGGAAAGGGTACCGGGGGCTTTCTCCATACAAACGTAGTCGACTGTTTTCTGCCTGGAATGACACTAGAACAAATATTTTTGTTGCATAAAACTTTATAACTGCCATGACCATGCCTCTATGTTTTGTTTTTTTATTATTAAGCTATTGCATAGCTTTATCGCGGGCTTTGGGCGCGGTGACCAAATCAAGAATTTCCGTAAATAAAATCTAACACCCCCCACCCCGCCTACCACGTAGCTCGGCCGAGCGTTCGGTTAACGAGTATGTATATGGTACGACTGTACGAAACTCGCACGATGCAATAGCTTTACCGCATCAGTCCCCGAGTGCCACACGATTTTTTTTTTGTTTTTTAAATCTTAATTTCTATGATTTATGAAATGAAAAAACCAAAACATAGGGACATAGTCATGTCAGTAATAGGTTTTACGGCACAAAAATATTTGTGCTAGTGTCATTATCCACGGAAGAAACAGTCGACTACGTTTGTATGGAGAGAGCGCCGGTACCCTTTCACCTTAAACGTATTATGTGGCGAATGTTTTTCTTTTTTTTTTTAAACAGGTGGGAATACTGTGGCGGATACACATCCCTGTGTGTCAGCACATTCCGTCGTAATCAATAGCGACCGTAGAAATACGTGTCTTTTTCGTATCTTATGAATATCACGTATATACGTGATAGTTTGTATATCAGATGCGCTACCTACTGTTACCCTTTCCTATCTCGATATCTGTGTAGTATATATCTAATCTAATATCTTTAAACGAGCAATTTTTGTATATATATTACAACGATTTTCATGAAATTTGGTATATAGAGGGTTTCGGGGGCGATAAATCGATCTAGCAAGGAATCATTTTTAGAAAATGTCATTTTATTCGTGTTTTATCGAAACTTACTTTTTTTTTATCTGAAAATATGACTCTTCCTGACATCTATTGGCGAACTACTGAACTACTGATACTATTTTTTGTGAGCAATAAAGTTATTCCAGCAGATGGCATTGTTAAGTAACACGAAGTCAATGAGTGTTTGCTTTGAGGTTAAACTAAGTAAAAAAAAAATACCGAGCAAAGCTTGGTCATCCAGGTACTAAGCTATAATCTGTTATACGGAGTCAGGTTATTACTAGGAGAATAAATCCTACCATCAAAATGGACGACTAGTCTCATTACTCTATCTGAGCACCCCACATATTACACTAGTAATCAAGCTGCTAATGCTGTTTAATTAATAGAGCTATTGTAAAGTTCTATTTTGAAGGCTTTGTTCTGTTTACAACTAGAAAATGTTAAATGTATTTGATAGCCGATCAAAATGAGGTGGATTCTTGGTAAAATGGCCGTCCAATCCTAGCCCCCATCGCTTGAATCTTAATTAGATGAGAAAAGTTGTCTAAAATGGCCAAAACGTGCCTCCTACGATGAAATTGGACAATATCACCATCGTTAAATTTACAGGTATGGAATTTGACTTTTATCTGTTGGTGAAGAATATTTTTGTTTATGTCGGTTTTTATGGTCAGAAATTTTGTTGACTGCAATTATCAAGGGTCGCTTTGAGCGAAAGTAAAGTTTGTAAACAAAGCAGATTTAAAAGATAAGTTTTCTTTCTTTTTGCTTATCTAATTAATTTTACTACTCGGAGTTATGCATTACAATCGGTTCAGTAGTTTTTGCACACACAAACTTTCACATCAATATCCTACCCTTCCTCCTTAGGACACCTTTGGATTGTCATAAACCAAAATAGTGCCTACGTAGCCACATAAAACTTGTAATAAGAGAACCAGATAGAAAAATAAAGTAGAATTAAATATATTTTTTTAATATCTAGACTAACTTCTTTTCGAATATTGTCAGTGAATGTATATGTGACGTCGTAAAGGGTGATATATGTGCAAATGGCCTTACAAACCAGGATGCCGAAGATAGTGCGAAGTGGAGGCGTAAAAGCAGGAATGCGAACCCCGGGCTCCCGAGAGGGATGCAACCGGGAACATCGCTCGGATGATGATGAAGGCGTTGCTTAACCCACCCAACTTTATCTTAATATATGCTATGATTTATCGTTCACCTAAAAATATTACCTTTAAACCTGAAACCTAGAATATAAAATATGTTCAACTACGATAGTGCTATTACATAGAGTCATAAACACGTTACTTTATAGCCTCAAAAAAACAACAGTAGGTACGTATCTAAATCTCCATTAAAACTGGGAAATGACGCTCTCTGTAAAAGCAATTTATATTTCATATTTCGTAATAAAATTAAAATTGAAGGCACTTTTGTTTACTGGATAAAAATGTAATATTTTCTCTAATATTACTAAAATAAAATTATTATATGCTTAACTGCAGATCTGAAAATATCGGGATCAAAAGTCTATCATAATTTCCAGGTTCACCAAGTTTTATTTAAATCAGTTCTATTATTTAAAACTATTGTGTACTTAAATATAAATAATAAATAAATAAAATATTTTTAATCAGAAAATATAAGTACAAATAGCAAACTAAGAGTAACATACAAGAAAACAATAAATAAATAAAACACATATGCATGAACTATGAAATTTCCGTGTCTCAGTTGAATACTTATGGACTTACTTTAACTCATAAAATTTAATTTAAATTTCTAATTACTAGCAAAATATTCATTATGATAAACATACCACAAAATAAGAACAAAACATCGTATAAATATTTCGATTTCAACTTAATAACTTTAGTAGTAAATTGAATTGCACCGATTTTTATAATCAGTTTACAGATAGAAAATTAAGTAATCGAGATAACATCGTGATGGAAGGTCAATAGCGAACCTATATAACGATGAATTTTTGCTCAATCATTGCTTTTATAGGAAAGCGTACTACATCTTAGACCGCATCGTCACCCACCATCAAGCAGGTGATAATGGTCGAACACAGACATTTTTAAAAAAAACCCGGCCAAGTGCGAATTGGACTCGCGTACGAAAGGTTCCATACCATATATTCACATTCATTATGTGTAGTGTAGAATCAAGCGTCTAGCAAGCCATTTGCGGAGACTTTTAAATGGTATTTAGTTTTATGTTTAGTTTTATACTCTAGTAAAGTGTCACTGTTTGTCTTCCTTAATAAATAAAAAAAAAATATTGTATGGGATTATTTAATTTTTTTTCTGTTTTTAATTTTTGTTGTTATAGTGGCAGTAGCGCCAACAGAAATGCATAATCTGTGAAAATATCAACTGTCTAGCTATCACGGTACATAAGATACAGCCTGGGTGACAGACAGACGGATAGATAAATTGAAGTCTTAGGTCCCGTTTTTACCCTTTCGGTCCTGAACCCCAAAAACCTATGCGTATGAAACTACGGGGCGTAGCTAGTTTGGAATAAAGAGATTCATTGGATTCAATAGCCTCCCTCCGATCCTGTATCAACATGTTGGGTATAGTAGGATGTTTGTTTCATTAATTCTATTCTATTGATTGGTCGAGCTACTGTTTGTTCTCACCGCACATCCCTTAGAATCTCACCTTATTTTGACCTTGGGGTGTCTAATCAAAACGTATGTTTATTCGGAGAACTATAGCTACCTAGCTGTTGCCCGCGACTTCGTACGCATGGTAGTTTTATTACAAAAAATGTGATAAATGAAGCACCACTCGACCGCTTTGTGCAAACCATCTAAATAGTCCGAACAAAGCTTAAACATTTGCTTTGGATAGGTGAGCCCGTTCTTGAGTAATAAAATTACAATGAAAAGTAGCATTGATTTTTATAGAAATTGATAAATAGGTACTTTTAAAACACTAGCTGTACCGACAAACGTTGTTTTGCAGAATAGAATAACCTAGATACCGACTGCAGCGCCATCTGCCGTGCTAATTTGTAAATTTAAAAGATTCTTTCAATTTGAACCAGTAATTCCTGAGATTAGCGCGCTCAAACAAATAAACAAACAACCTCTTCAGCTTTATAATATTAGTACACTAGCTGCGCCCCGCGGTTTCACCCGCGTAAGTCTCGATCCCGTGGGAATATCGGGATATAAAGTAGCCTATGTGTTAATCCAGGGCTCTAGCTATCTACACACAGAGTTTCATCGCAATCGGTCCAGTGGTTTTAGCTTGAAGGAGTAACAAACATACACACACACACACAAACTTTCAAATTTATAATATGAGTAGGATTTATTATTTTTAATTTAGAAATTAAGTATTCAATACTACTTCAACTTTCATCATCAACATCATCATCATATCAGCCACAGGACGTCCACTGCTGAACATAGGCCAAAGACTTTCAGAGCGATCGGTCGCATGCTCTCAACTTTCATTAAATTATTAATAAACATTAAAATGTGAAAAAAAAACTACATAAAAGCTCAACGTGTCCAGTTTCTTTAAACTTTCTTTTTAGCCTTCTAAACTCGGTTTAATAAAAAGACTTACAACTTTCTAAAGTTTAAAAGAAATGGGTAGTCGGCTGAGCAGTGAACATGGCTACTTTTTAATTTTTTAATATCCAACATATTCCTACACCTAGAAGCAATCTTTTTTTCAACCATTCAAAAAAATGTGTCTATAAAAAGAGGCTGTAACATTCTGGCACAGTAAACGGTGAGTCATTTTTATTTGTTTTTAATTGCGCGGCTACTTTTCAAACATATGGTAAAGAGGACATTAATATAAATAAAAAATGTCACGTAACAAAATTTCGTTATTTGATGTCAAAAAATATGTATTAAGTTTTTAGGGTACCGTACCTCTAAAGTTAAAAAAAGAAACCCTTATAAGATCACTCTCTGTCTGTTTATCCGTGTATGACCACCAACTTTTATTTAAACACTAGCTGTGCACCGCAGGTTTTACTCGCGTAATAATTTAATTATTTTTTTCTTTCATAAAAACCTGACAATAACAAACACAACAAAAAAAATAGGAATTAACGAAATCAGTTCAGCTGTTCTCGAGATTTGCGCTTAGCGACACATTCAGCGTTTCATTTTTATATTTCCACATAGCAGAAAAACCTGATACCAAAGGTTTTAAAGATCACCGCGTAATTAAAAAAATGGCAGACCGTTTTCTATGCCAGGATGTTTATGTTACAAGCCCTTTGCCTATTCAATGAGCACCTACACCACTACTAAGTTTCAAAGGAATAGGTAATATAACCGATAGTTTTCGGCATATCAATCAACCTTCCTCTTTGAACAAAGAGCGAGAAAATCAATAATCTTCAATTAAAGTGGTTAAATGTATTTATATTGCGATATTTACGTAAATTAGACCCTAATCAGTATTCAGTGTAAAAATGGTCACGAACCAAAGGACAACCCATCAAAATGCAATATGGAAAGCCATGATTCATTAATGCCTATATTTATCCATCTCTGAAGTCCCATCACCACCTGTCTCTATTTTTTTATAACAAAATTTCTCGTAATAAAAAAAAATAGAGACAGCTGTAGATCAACAGCCTGCAGTTTCCATGAAATGCATTGATCGTCATCTACCCCATCGTATAACAGGAACATCTTAATTCAGGCAAATGTGTTTTATTGTGATTTTGTATTTTTATTTCATAGTATATATTGTAAAATGGTTTTGAATTAATTTAATTTTTAAATTATATTCTCTTTCTAGATATTATCTCGATTCTGACACAGTCTCTGTCATCTCGCTAAGAACTCAGGTGGATTATAAGACCAACCTTAGCCGATGGGGTTATACCGGCCCAGAAAATGACCAATTTGCACTGTGGTCAATCAGAGCAGACAATGCTTCACCTACTGATGTGCCCCGTAAGCCCTGCCTCCTGCACCGTGCAGGATCTCTATGAAGCAAGTGACGATGACGTCGCTGTGGCAACTTATTATTTAAAAAAAAAGTACGTTTAAATAAAATAACACGATTGATTTTTGTAAGTATCCTACTAATATTATAAATGTGAAAGTTTGTGTGTGTGTGTGTATGTTTGTTACTCCTTTACGCAAAAACTACTGGACTGATTGCGATGAAACTCGGTATGTAGATATGTATGTGGAGACCTGGATTAACACATAGGCTACTTTTTATCCCGATATCCCCACGGGATCGGGACTTACGCGGGTGAAACCGCGGCGCGCAGTTAGTTATCTAATAATTTTAAGAAGTCATATTATCATGTAATTATACCTTTTGCTTAATAAATTAATAAGTAATAACTACAGAAGAGCGGAGCCTTCTGACACAGGCATTTCATGCTTGAAAGAAGGTTTCAACCTAATGTAAATAGATTTAAGCATTTGTAAAAGAAATAAACTAATTTATTTATTTATTGGACTGGATGTAAATATACAGTAATTTAGAAGATAAAAAAATAAAATTATAAATTTATAGAAATCAAAGAAAAAATAATAAATCCATAAAAAACCGACTTAATAATCGGAATCGACTCGCAAAGATGAAGAATCTAGGCTGGTTCATCGGAAAGGACGAGTACAATTGTACGATGCATAGAAATTAAAAAAATTATCACACATAACCTCATCAAAAAAGCTTATACAAACAAATGAGCTGAATTACTGAAATAAGAGGAGTTACCGTACGCTTGAACTCAGAGGGTCGTGGAAAGCTTACTGATTAAATTTGCATCAGTACTCGGTTGTATTTCAAAGGGGACAGGACCGAGCAGTTATCCAGGCACACAGACTCAGACTCACCCGGTTATTAGGCACATGTGCCCCTATCTCCCGAATAAATAACATTTAAATATATTGAGTAGGTTCGTTTGAAATACGAAGTCGTTTTTAGATATTATTAGATGTGAACAAACTCATGACTTGTTAATGGATGTGTTTTATCGGAGTTTGTCAGTTTGATTCTTGGTCGGGAATAACTTTGGGATGACTTTGGGTCGTTGGATGATATGGTAGGTGCTACTTTTGGAACGAAGTTCCTTATGGCGCATTGCGAAAGGGGGCATTGCGAAAGGGGGCTAGGAAATGAAGACCAAAAGTTATAACGACACTTTTTGATTTTATAACAATTCCTTCACTAATTAATCGAAAGAAACTTCGTTCCATCCGGATGTCCCTTGACACCTGCTCAAGTTTTTTTTTACATATAGGTCATCGTTTGACCACTATCACTCGGCAGATGGTAACGATGCGGCACACTTTCTTAAAAGATACCTATTCACTCGCGACTGGAAGACCCACAAATTGTACACATAAACTTAACCTAGACATTCAATAAAGATACCTGAGTTTGACTCGCTGACAGCAGACAGACACATAAAGATTTGTTCAAGGGAATTACTAATTCGTTTTAACTCACAGAACAGTTTTTTTTATATTTATGTACGTATAATATTTGTTTCTGGACTGGATATAATGCCAATAATATAAAATCGTGTCGCTGTGTTAGTTACCTATGTCCACCAAAACGGATCAACCGATTTGTTAGAAATTTTTTGTGTATATTCGTTAGGTCTGAGAATCGAACAGCATCTTTTTTTTCCTTTTTTTTATATATATACTAACTTTTGCCCGTAATTTCGTCCGCGTAGAAGTTGAAAATGGACCAAGGAATCACGTCATCCCATACAAACTTTGCCCCCTTATTTCACTGCCTAAGGGGTAGTATTTCGGAAAATCCTTTCGGATTTTTTTTTATCGGATGCCTCTATCATACAAAGAACACACCCTCCAAGTTTCAGGTCTCTACGATCAGCGGTTTAGGCTGTACGTTGATCCGTCAGTCAGCCATTCAGGACAAAGCATTTTATATTTATAGATGGCAAACACCGTTTGCCAGCCCAGCTAGTAAGTATTTACGAAAAACAAATACTTAAAATTGATAAATTTATAAATTCTATAAATTATTGTCTTGGTTTGGAGACCACGTACCGGAAGGCGCAGCACGGGACGGCCTCCGACTAGATGGACGGACGACTTAATGAGGGTCGTGGGAAGTCGTTGGACGCAGAGAGCATGCGACCGATCGCTCTGGAAGTCTTTGGGGGAAGCCTATGTTCAGCAGTGGACGTCCTGTGGCTGATATGACAATGATAATATCATTGTCTGGCCACCATAACACAAGTGTAGTTGCTTAGCTTGGGGCTAGATGGCGCTGTGAGAAATTTCCGATAAAATTTATTTTTTATTATTTTGGTGATAGTTTATAATGAAACAGCTGAACGATTGTTCACATGTATTTCTATTTGCCTTCAAAAATGACGGTAGGCGAGCTCGTTCAGTCTACATTCATGTTTAAAATTACCCGGGCTATATTTTAAATCTGGATTTTCCATTCGTGTTTGTGAACACCTGTGCGAATTGCACATTGTTCTGGAATATACCGTTTCCCGTTCCTCGCTATACTGTACTTACAAAACGGATATCCGGTTTTCATATACAGTACTTTAGATTTTTAAACCTTCCGGGGTTGTAGCGCGTAACTGTGTACGTTTTGACCAAGTTATTTTCAATAGATTGGTATTACAATTTTCAAAGTATTGATTCCATCATAAAACTTTAGAATGCGTGGAAGAGATCACTTTTAGCGGTGGTGCCACCTTATTACAAAACGAGGTTTAGGAATAGTCCGAGATGTGGATTAGATTTAGACACAGATTTACTCGTGAACTATAGTCTAAACACTATGATATAAGAGAGTGGTTAAGAGCTATTTCGGAAGAAAGGGTACCGGGTGCTTATAACTGCCATGATCATGCCCCTATGTTTTGTTTTTTAAATCTTAATATCTATGATAATTAGAAAATGAAAAAAAAACAAAACATAGGACATAGTCATGGTCGTTATAGGTTTAATGGCACAATAATATTTGTGCTAGTCTCATTATCCAGGGAGGAAACAACAGAGAGAGCGCCGGTACCCTTTCACCTTAACAATCGATTTTTATTCAGCGACTATTGGAAATTCGAACATTTCATACCTTATGGTTTTAGTTTTGCTTATATAAAATACTACATACAAAAACAACTTAGTATTGAACCAATAACCCGATAAGCAGCATATATGAGTACTAAGGAAAATAGATAATCCTAAGTAAATCTACATAACACTAATCCCCTTTAATGTTTTACGTCGAAGCGTTATTGTGGACTGTCCCTTGTGATTTCACTTGCGGTCTGGACTCAATTAGCAAGAACTGAGTATGGTAATACACTGATTGTCTGGTTGGGATCGCTTCGTTATAGATCCGGGTGACTATTAACTTTGTGGACCATATAGAGATTAATATTTAAGATGTGGTAGCTTGTTAATTGAGTGTTTTACTATTTAAGTAAAGTAATTGCTTAACGTACCTATCACTACATAGTATAAAAAGACCCAGTTGTCACAATGGTCACCATGCCGGACTGCCAAACACATTGGATTCGATTCCCGCCTCAGCACGTCTGAGGCGGGAATCGAATCCAATTTCTCGAATCGAATTTATGCTTAGGTATTTGTTTGTGGTCTGGTTGTTTCTATGTATTATAAGTATATATTTACAAAAAGAAAAGTAGGTATATAAGTAGTATATCCGTTGTCTAGCACCCATAACACAAGTCTAGTTACTTAGTTTGGGGCTAGATGGCGATGTGTGGAATGTCCTGCAATATTTACTATTGACTAAAAAGTCACTTTCCGCTGTCTGTCCCTATGTATGCCTTTATCTTTTAAACTACTGATTTTGATGCGGTATTTTTAATAATAGAGTGATTCAAGAGGAAGGGTTATATGTACTAATGCATGCGTGATATAGTCCGTGCGAAGCCGGAACGGGTCGCTAGTCTAGATATAAAAGAGAAAAGTAAGCTCTGAAACTACAAGAGCAACGAGTCCAAAACTTTGCACTGGGGATACTTTTAGGACGTAGGTGCTCACTAAGACGGGATTTTGCTAAATTTAACCCCTAAAGGGATGACAAAGTTTGTAGTTCATAGTAATTACCTAGTATGTATTCTGTGTTTCTAGGAAATCTTTCCATACAAGCCAGCTTGTTTAATAGGTATATAAACAATGTGTTTCAGCGAAGGGGTTTTAATACGAAAGTTGTTCTAGATGTCTAGGCGAACAACTTTTGTTCTACGACTTTTGGAAATTCGAACTTTTTTTTCGATAATTCTTAAGGAACTTTTTTTTACTTTACTTTTACTTGAAAATCAGCTGTTTCGTACAAAAACTTCGAACGACATGTTCGAATTTCCAAAAGTCGTAGAGCAAAAGTTGTTCGCCTAGACGTCTAGAACAACCGCCTATCGTATTAAAACACCTTCGGCTGAAACAAATTGTATAGATAAATTATTTCTAAATTACCCCATTTCTTGTGCATTCTTCTCATTGATGAATGATGAGTGCGTTTCGAAGGCACAAATGCTTACTTTAAAATATTAAAACGTTTCAATATGATAACCATGCAAATTGTATGATTCCAAATAAATAATTAATTTGAACTTTGACTTTTTACATTTCTTACAACACGTTCATAATTAAACATCCCAATTAAAAATAAAGATATATTCAGTAAATACCAAACAGTGGCAGCCAAACGCCATTTTCCAAAACGACAGTCGCTACTACAGCAATTAACAATGTTATTCAAATTTCGTTCTTACCACTATGTAAATAAGAGTGAAGTTGTGGATTAAAGTAAAGTAGTCATATTATTCAGTGGTTGTATGCACATCCCTAACGAACCCCGTCCTTGGACTCGGACTCGGTGCTTGGGTTAAGGGATGTTTACACGAAGTGATCTAAGTCGATCGTTGTGATCATGAATGTTTTTTTAACCTGTTCTAAATTATGGACCATAAAAAATTTAATTCCAAAATATTTCTAACGAATAGTGGCAAAACTTCGAACGAAAATTACTTTGTTGCAAAAAGGTTAGGTTCTTAAAGTTTCTATATGTGTATTGGCGTAAGATGTTGATAAAATAATGAAAATCACGTGCCTTTTAAAGTCCACTTGTAATCACGTGACTTTTAATGTCACGTGATTATGCGTTATGCGAATTTATGCAGGAAGCATCTAGATTACGAAATACTATCAATTTATTGTAATCTAGAAAAACGGATAATTTTATAATATTTTTCTATTTGTGTATATTATTGTGCTCAATTGCCATGCCATCATTATGGAGAAAGACTCTCGTTTCGGAAGATCCACTTTGGGTCACTGTGGTGATCCATAAAAAACAACATTGAAAAAATTGAGTCTGAATCCAATCTGAAGTTTAGATCAATGATTGAAAAATGTGGCACGCTCGTCTATCAGTTACCTGTTCACTCTTGACTTGAAGACCCTAGATTGTACACGTCAACGAAGACTCAAGCAACTGATAACCCTTCTCTCATGATGCGGGTGTAAACCGCAAAACGCTTAGCTAATTAAATTATTAATTTTTAATCGATTTCTGACGACTTTTGCACAAGAAAATAGTACTCGGAACTAACGAAACTTAATTCGTTGATTAAGGTTTGCAGTTATTAAATTTAATCTATTACTTACTAGACCGTGTGGCGCACCAGTACGATATACAAATACATGGTTTCGAGTTCAAGACTCATCACGGTGCAATTTTGAAAATATTTTCATTTATTTATTTTGATCATGCTAGTGTAATGACTCCTTTAGAATTTCATTGCGATACGTAGTTGGTATTATCTATTCTGTGGCGATACCTTCATAGCAAAACCCGTTGAGATTCTGTTCACGGATTTTGTTCTGTATCTCTAGTAAGTATTGAGGATTTAGAAGTTTCACGGTGTAATATTGGAGAATACAATAGTTGAAAATTTATTATACCAACCTAATCTAATATAAGAACAGCTTTCTATTATCTTATATACTTTTTTTCACCATAAAAACAAAACACACAAAATTAATTCTAATATATTTACGGTCGGCAGCATAATTACAGACCCACCGTGGAGTTCTAAAATAACGTTTTCATTCTTTTCATTTTTGTTTGATAAATTCATGAGGTGAAAGACTTTAAACTTCAACTAAAACAGGTGCCTCGAATCTTGCTTGTGTTGAAACAGCCGTTTTGGAGTGCTACGGTGGGTCTGCAATTATGCAGCCGAACGTACGTACAATGTCTGATAATATAATATTAATATGAACTGAACAATATGACTGAGATTATCCGAATTTACACAGATTTATTTGAAAAAAAATCAATTTTGTCTTACAGGGTCATTTATATCATCAAAACAAGCAACTTTTGTTCTACGACTGTTAGAAATTCGGAAAAAAAGAAGATTTTTAAGGTATATTAAGGTTTTTTTTTGTTTATGCGATATCAATTATTAATAGTAATAATTTAAAAGTAAGTTTGATTTTTTGTTCTTTATGTACAAAGAATTTTTAGACATAATTGGTATTAAAAAGACGAGTTCCCAGTTGCGTTTTAGAGTAGTTGCTACTTTAGACTGCCTGAGTTAACGAGGATTCGATACTAGCTCTTAAAATTGTATACGAATGAATGAGGAAGCATTTTTACTGATTAATTCCTAATTTTTTTTTCTATTTTTTTCATATCTCAATCTCGATAGATAACAACCTACAGCCAATGTTTCCTTGAAGCAAATACGAAATTAATCGAATAACAGCCATTTTTGCAATAGAATCAATTAATTTTAGTGCCTACAGGACACGCCCGCCAATCAAATAACAGCTATTTTAGTAGAATCAAATGAAACCACCACCCGAGGCTTTTATCTTTACAAAAGTACCACCTACTAAGAAAATCTACCGTCTGTACAGTCGGTGAAAAAATTACCGCCCACCGTAGAGTTCTAAAGTTACTATGGGAATGCTTTAATTCTAATAATTTTTGTCTGATAAATTCATGGGTTCAAAGATTTTAATCTTCACGAACAACAAACTTGAATCTGGCTTGAATTCAAAACATTCTAATAATAATAGTTATCAAGCTCAACCGTGAGTCTACACTATTTTCCCTGATTGTAGGTAGTCGGCTGTTTAATTGCAGCCCGCGGTAAAGTTCTAAAATTACTATTATTGGCACGTTTTCATTCTAATAGTTTTTTTTTGATAAATTAATGAAGACTTCAAACTTTAACTAAAGCAGGTGTCTAGAGTCTTGCTTGTGTTTACATTCTTAGAACAGCCGTTTTGGAGCTCTACGGTGAGTCTGCAATTATGCAGCCGACCGTACCTATTTTAAAAGTTACACTAACTTTTACATGAATAAAACCCTTGTTAATCAAAACTTACTAGACTTGTATTTTCGGAAAACCACGTCTTGTGAAAAGGTTTACAAAAAACATCCGTTTTTAAAACTACGCTTGTAAATTACAGCTAACAAATATAGATATAATATAATTATTTATTTCATAAACTACATTTTTTCAGTAAGTATTTGTTATTATAGCGACAACAGAAATACATAATCTGTGAAAATTTTAACTGTCTAGCTATCATGGTTTAAGAGATACAGCCTGGTGACGAACAGACGGACGCTGAAGTCTTAGTAATAAGTAAATAAATAAATAAATTGATTTTTATATCAGGCAAAACCCATATACAAATTCACTTAAAATTATAACTAATTATACAGATGTCAGAATTTCATTTTAAAAAGTAGGTAAACATAATATGCAATTTAAATTAAAAAATCAAATTTTAATATAACATGGCGTCAAAATTAATAAAATTAAAAATAAATGTCCAAATGTCAAATAATAGGGTCCCGTTTTTACTCTTTGGGTACGGAACCTTAAGAAGGTACTATTGTCGAGTAAAAAAGTACGCGTACCGGCTCTCCGTCCCTTACATAAAAACCCGTCCCTGTCAATTAAAGACACCGTAAGTAACCGCACAACAGTTCTCACGTAGCCAATATTTTCAGTCTACTTCTGCAGTTCGATTAACATGCAAGTGAGGATGTGGATGGAACAGGACAATGGTTGAAGCGGACGTGATGCGCCTTGTTATTCGAGTTCAGGTGGCTGTCGATGAAAATATTGTCCTTGTTTGTTCCGAGATTGAAGTAATAAGAAATGGTGGGTTTGTGTGATGGTTTCTAGGTAATATGTCAACGTTGACTACTTTTAATCTACTCAAATATCTAGCCAAATGCGTAAGATATCAGCACATTTGAAAATAATAGCAATTACATACCGGATATTTTACCTGCACTATATAATAAAAATATAAATATTACAGGACATTCCACACATCGCCATCTAGCCCCAAGCTAAGTACCCAGACTTGTGTTATGGGTGCAAGACAACGGATATACTACTTATATACTTTTTCTTATGTTTTTCTTAGAAACAACCAGACTCCAGACAAATATCTAAGCATAAATACTTACCTGAGGCGGGAATCGAACCCGCAACTCTGTGTTTGGCAGTCCGGCATGGTGACCATTGTGCTAACTGGGTCGTCAAATACCTACCTACTATTACTACTCTTAATTCATTTTATTATTAAATGTAACATTTCAATAAAACATAAGATGGCGTCACTGCCTATTTTTCTCTTGTGTATAAAAGTAGGTAGGATAAGATAAATAACAAAAATATGCTATGAGACGCAAAACTACACCGAGAATCAAACTCGTGACTTGTTAATACTGAAACTCCATTCAACATTTCCATAACACAAGTTTTAAAGTCGCACAGCAGTTGACCCGAACATTTACTGCTAGTTTTACTCTTCAAATGCAGCCATGCAGAGACGTATTTTTTAAATTCTAAGGAAGATAACAGATTTGTTCTAAAAATGACTCTACAAACATCCATCGTTATTTACCAACTAAGACATAATAAGAAAAATCACAAAAAAAGAAAACATACCGCTACAAACACACTTCATGTTGTTGATCAAAGATAAGATCGGGTCTGAACAAGATAGACAGATGTAATTAGAGTCTCCGCCGACATGCAATGTTTCTTATCACGTATCGAGAACGAAAGGACGGGAGAGATAGGCACCCTTCTTAATTTTATTTGTAGATAAAAATGTGTTTCGTGCTCGAAATCGAAACACATGGAGCTTTTTACAAAAGAAAAGTACCTACCATGCTTACATTCTGCGCGTTATCTGAGTAGATAGATAGATAGAATTGTATTATTGGTTTACTGCACACACAAAGATAAATAATAAAAAAATGGAGCTAAAACAAGTACACGCCTCAGACAAGTATTTATGCTTAGATATTTGTCTGTGGTCTGGTTGTTTCTATGTATTATAAGTATATATTTACAAAAAAAGGATATAAGTAGTATATCCGTTGTCTAGCACCCATAACACAAGTCTAGTTACTTAGCTTGGGGCTAGATGGCGATGTGTGGAATGTCCTGCAATATTTATTTATTTATATTATATTATTGAAAACTTCGCTTAGTTTGAGACTAAATGGTAAATGTGTTACAATATATTTAATTATTCTTAAAAATCGCTTCTGATCAGAACTTCTAACTAGCAAAACGTCTTTAGATGCAAACTGCTAAAAAGGCACAAAATCTCAAATGCAGTAAGCGTAAAAATATAAAAGACTATAATCAAATTATGCCTAAAATTAATTAAATCTGAGCATAGACACTTACTTAACATTCTTCTAACAAAAAATGTCTAACAGTTAATTAATTTTAACTTTATTTAAGCAATTTTCCTTGTCTAATAGATACGACTTGATTAGTGTGTTTATAATCCCCAGAGGAACAAATTAACTTAAATAAACAAAGTAAAAAACCAACAAGCCCGTTTAAGAAAAACTAACGACTTTCAAGATCATCTCTAACTTAGGTACGAGTATTAAGCAAATTAAGAACAAGTTTTCTTTTTTCAGGGACGACTTCAGAATTTTATATTTTTGCCTGTTATTATGCCATAAAAGTGCCGAAATAGGCAGATAAGGAAGGCGATAGCAGCAATCTTTTTTTTTTATACTTTTATACTTTTTTTGACGACCCAATTGGCACAATGGTCACCATGCCGGGCTGCCAAACACAAGGTTGCGGGTTCGATTCCCGCCTCAACCAAGTATTTATGCTTAGATATTTGTCCGTGGTCTGGTTGTTTCTATGTATTATAAGTATATATTTACAAAAGAAAAGTAAATAAGTAGTATATCCGTTGTCTATCACCCATAACACAAGTCAAGTTACTTAGCTTGGGGCTAGATGGCGATGTTTGGAATGTCCTGCAATATTTATTCATACTTTTGTGTTGTTAATATATATTTATATATACATACAGAAACACCCAGACCAGAAACAAATTATCTGTAGATAAATATTGGTTTGATGTTGGAATCGAACCTTTCAATTCAAAAAATCGACACAGAATGTCGAATTTATGATAAATAAATAAATATTCTAGCCTCAAGCTAAGTTACTAGACTTGTGTTATGGGTGCTAGACAACGGATATACTACTTATATACTTTTTTTTTGTAAATATATACGTATAATACATAGAAACAACCAGACCACAGACCAATATCTAAGCATAAATACATGTCTGAGGCGGGAATCGAACCCATAACCCTGTGTTTGGTAGTCCGGCATGGTGACCATTGTGCCAACTGGGTCGTTATGACACGAAGATTAAAGATCCTGTGTCTATTTTTCTAGGTCTCGGTACGTACCTAAAGATTATTATAGATAGCCGCGAAAGTCCTGTAATAACGCTAGCTAATTTATTTTCCAATATTCTTACGAGAGTGGAACTTGGCGCTGTCCTAATTGCGCATCATAGCGCGACCAATATGTTAGATGCCATTTCTATAGAACAATTGCGATGCGACCAAATTGTTCGCATCGCAATGCGTAACCAAAGAGAGTAAAATTGTGGGCGCGTATTATAGTATAGTATTATGTTGTACTGTTGTGACTTATGGCTCAGAAACGTGGTCTTTCACTATGGGCCTCATAAGAAAGCTCAGGGTCGCACAACGTGTTATGGAGAGGGCTATGCTCGCTGTTTCACTACGAGATCAAATCAGAAATGAAGAGATTCGAGGCGAACTAAAGTTACCGATATAGCCCAAAGAATTAGTAAGCTGAAGTGGCAATAGGCGGAGCATGTGGCTCATAGAACTGATGGCCGTTGGGGCCGAAAAGTCTAGATTGGAGACCACGTACCGGAAAGCTCAGCGTGGGACGGCCTACGACTAGATGGACGGACGACTTACTTAAGGTCGGGGGAGTCGTTGAACGCAGAGAGCATGCGACCGATCGCTCTAGAAGTCTTTGGGGGAGGCCTATGTTCAGCAGTGGACGTTCTGTGGCTGATATGATAATGATTATGTTGTAACTAAGTAACTTTAGTCATCTTTTAGTATTTTTTATTAAACACCATAACTCTCTACATATTTCTAAGCAATAACCGGGTCTATATTGAAAAATTCATGTTCAAGAAACACAGCCGGCACCGAGGTCAACATTGAAATTAAATGGGGCAAAGGATGAAAATTAAATATTTCGAATTGAAGTATTTCTTTTGAATTGAGGATGGTATGCAGTGACCTGGTTTTATATTAACTAGCTTTTGCTTGCGACTCCGCCCGCATAAGTACTTAAAACAGGCTAAAAGTTATTCTATGCCATATCCCACACCATAAGTTAGTGTAAGAAAGTGTCAAAAAACTAGAAATCAAATTTAAATGACCAAATGAGGAAAACCAAGTCGCGTCGCTTTTTATATAGAAAGGTGATTTTTTTAAATAATTATCCGAAAGGCGATAACAAACTGTTTTTTATAAATATAAAATTTAAAGTCCTCTGACAGATGGGTCGCACGTCGCACAGCTAAAACCAATGTACAGATAGAGAAATTTAACACACAAATAGCTATTATGACGTAGATATCCGCAAATAAATGATTTAGGAAATTCAATAACTATGCGGAAGAAGTCGCAGGCAAAAGCTAGTAGAATATAAATCGTGTGAGTTTAAAGAGTGAATTCTAGGTTTTGTAATTCCAAAGCTTTTAACTCTACTTAATGTGTAAGGGTCGAGATCATTTAATGTTGACTGCCCTAAAATTCTCAGCGAGCATTGTTTTATTCTATTGTTATTCCTTTGTCGGTTGAATGAATCTTGGGTTAGGTAATTCTTGTTTTCAAGGGCCCGAGGAGGCGGCCCGGCGCGCTCGCGTTGCCTTTTTTGGAATTGAGGTAGGATAAAACAACGAGGGTCTTTACAGGACCAGGGCCAACCACCGCGATTTGAAAACACTACGGTACCACTTGCACTCGATTTTAGTGGGTAGGCCAGGCCAGGCTATGGTTTTGGACGAGTTAGTCCCATATATTCCGTCTCTTACTGTCTCTGAATCTAGTCATGGTTGCCTGGAAAGGCCGCCCTTTTTTATAAGAAATAATTTTGTTTTTTTTTTGTGTTTTGATTTTTTTTTGGTTCAATAGTGTTTATCTATCTATTTATTACCCTGAAGCAGTGGAGATGCATTAAGGTTTTTATCCCATCGATAAAAAAAAGGTAAGACAATCTTGAACGTAATAATACCTTTATAACCTTCGTTTTCTCCAACAAAAAACAAAACGTCAACTAAGCCCAGAGACAAAATACTGAGGGATTTTAACAGTCTAATACCTACCTAATACACAGTGAAATTTATTCGTCTTTAAACAATTATGGTCAGTGCTAAAGATTCGTAACTATATAGGGTGAGACACCGCACTGCTTCTAAAAGAATAATTATTCAGTGCTTTAAAAATCTTTGCTAGGAATATCGAATCACCTCTTGAATACAATTTCTCCCAAATCATCACAATATATTCATATTCACATCACATCTTTTACTTAAAATATTTAAGAAATTATGGTAGCATAAGAACATAATTATAAATTAATTTATTTAGAACAGTGGGAAAATTAGGAATTAACAATGAATGTCTAGACCGTTTGACATTTATATCTTAATTTTAGTAACAAATTTAGGAGATAATCCAATTTTGTCTTACCACATCTGGCACAACATTAATTCAACTACAAAATTGTGAACAATACCACCGAGCTAGCTTAAAATATTGTCTAAATTTTCAACGAGTTGGAAAATTAAATCTTAATTTTACCTAGGTTGTTTCTAAGGGCCTCGCACGCTCATCTATATAGTTGCGTAGGTTGTTCCTATTGATCTTTGGATCAAAGGTTTGTTTGAGACAAAAGTTGGTTTGAAAGATAAAGAATAGTAAAGGAGGTTTCAAAAATTTTATGTTTAGAGATAATCTTTGTTTAAATTTGCCCTGTAATTGGGAGAATTAACCATGACATACAAAGGCTTTAAATGCTCTCAAGTTTTAATAATTAATTAAACATTTCAGACTTAAATTGGTAACCTATTTTCTCGTGAAAGACAGAATCGTTAATAATTCAGACCAAAGTGTTACATAAAGCCAAAGCTAATTATATTAATCACCTTAGTGCTCTTAAGTACAAACGACCGATACAAATTGTGACCTAAGTTTTATATTGCACGTAAAATAGAGAGCTCTCGTAGCTTTTACTACAGTTGAACACTAAATTTAAGCACAACAGCTTCGCGAAATTACAAATGTTTGCAAACTGACGAGTGACGACGAAACACACGACTGAAAAATTGTTCATTTATCAAAAAATACAGTTAAATACGGAGTTTTCGAGGCAGTGCTACTAAAAAAAGCAAAAAATACAGCTGTAAACAGCGGAATGCGTCCGTGTTTCATTTTTAGGCACACATTCTCGGTAGATTTACTTGGCATATGAATATTCATAGGCACATATCATACGTATAAACTAGATAAGACCTTAACGTAAATTTCATATATAAGCTGCGGGGATTTAACGAAATATTTGAGAGAAAAGGCTCTTAGCGTTAATGAATAAAATATTAGAAAGATGTTTTGAAATTGGAAATTTAGTTTTACAAGTGTTTATAAAATAATTAAGATTTAACTAAGGTGTAAACTAGCTTTAGATAGTGATCTTTTAGTTGGTTTATATTCTTCCCGAGTAACGAGTTATGAGGCAGACATTTTTGAAAGCGGAACTAAGTGACCGGCACTTATAAGTATACTTGTATGCGTATTTAGTTGGGTCCTTTTTGCGTGAGGATGTAGTAGGCTTGTCTAGAACCCATACTACCCTTTCAGCTTAGTCGATCGTGTCCAGAGTCCGGAGACAACTAAGCCGCGGATTTCATCACGATGTTTTTGGCGCACCGTAAGAACAATGTCAATTGACGCACATAAAATTGTTCGTAAGTTATGAGGCAGGCAGCTTTGAAAGCGGAACTGAGTGACCGGCACGTATGGTCATACTTGTACTTATTTGCGTATTTAGTTGGGTCCTTTTGGCGTGAGGATGTAGTAGGCTTGTCCAGAACCCATATTACCCTTTCAGCTTAGTCGATCGTGTCCAGAGGAAAGAACTCGTCAAATCGTCTTGAGACAACTAAGCCGCGGGTTTCATCACGATGTTTTCCGCGCACAGTAAGAACAACGTCAATTAACGCACATAAAATTGTTCGTAATTAATCTATTGGCCGGGATTCGAACCCACTATAATAAGTACTCGTATTATAAGAAAATTAAGTAGGTAGGTACCCACTTAATAACAGGATACGTTAGTAACACAGGAAAAGGTTAACATTTTATTACGTAGGTTAGTTCCTTCGTAATAATTCCATGGTACCTAAATCAATTTTCTTCGAAATTGTTTTATGAGT
The DNA here is from genome assembly GCA_951213275.1 of Idaea straminata. NCBI lineage: Eukaryota > Metazoa > Arthropoda > Insecta > Lepidoptera > Geometridae > Idaea > Idaea straminata. The sequence goes on from OX577861.1 coordinate 11,736,153, forward strand.
AAGTAGGCAAGTAAAGTAAGTACTTTGGGGGAAAACATTTCAAAACGATTTAGTCGTCGAATGGTTTATGCTACTTCAAAACGTCACACGCCTAAAAACGTTCCATTTGACGCTTCAAGGGATTCGCTGATAGAAAATATTTTGCCGAAAATCCGTCTCTAACATAAAAGCATTTTGGTGATTGGTACAAGGAATAAAACTAAAGCGAGATACATTTACAGCCTATAAACGTATTTCTAATTACCGATACAAAAAGAAGATACAGATCAAATATGACTTCTGCGTCTGTGGTCTGTGTGGCGACGATCTTTTATTTTTGGTCAAATCGTAAACATTAAGTATTGAGTCTCTTTAGGTCATTTTTTGTTTAGTTTGGAGGTAGTTGGTGGTATGTACGGTCGGCTGCATAATTGCAGACCCACCGTAGAGCTCCAAAACGGCTGTTATAAGAATGATTTCAACACAAGCAAGATTCTAGACACCTGCTTTAGTTGAAGTTTAAAGTCTTCTAACTCATCAATTTATCAAACAAAATTTATTAGCATGAAAACATTCCAATAATAGTAATTTTAGAACTCTACCGCGGGCTGAAATTATGCAGCCGACTGTACCTCCAAGAGGAAGCTCTTCCACCGAACTGGTGTTATTCCCGGTAGGCCGCGGTCTAACGATATTTCGTTGGAACTCGAATACGAGCTTATCTTCAGAAAAACTTCACTTGCGCGATCTAGGATCTTCGATCGGCTTAGTGGCGCCATCTGTTGGTAGCAATGTGAAGTGTCGTCACAAGTTCATCATCTTTTAAGAACTAGTAAGAAGCAATTATTCCTTTTGTATTTTGTTAAACAAAGGCTTCAAAGCAACTAGTGATAACAAACGATTAAAACCTGAGGTTTTCAAACCGCAAGTTTGTTATTTTTCCTTTTCTGTTAAAGCTGAGTATTAACTACACGCTGCCTCCTTTAACACATGCCAAATTACAAAAACTTGTACCAAAAAGATTAGAAGCATTTCAAGATTGTTAATCTTACTACTGAGGAATTAACAAATAAAATTAATCTGTTGCCTTAACGTTCTATTTTTAATTGTTAAGTACCTTTCTAATGTATCTGTCACTTTTTGGGGTTCCGTACTCAAAAGGTAATTTAACTTTTTATAGCAGGACCCTTCGGTTTCACCCGCGTATGTCCCGATCCTGTGGGAATATTGCAATAGCAAGTGACTTATGGTCACTTATGTCACACGGATTGAGTTTCTTGCCTTGTATATAAATCATTTGAAAGTACACTAATGTACAGTCGGCAACAGAATTTCAGTCCCACTGTAGAGTTCTAAAATTACTGTTATTGGAATATTTTCGTACTAAAATTGTTAATTTAATAAATGAATGAGTTGAAAGACAACCTTCAAATCAAGCAAGATCTGAGAATGTTACTTGAGTTGAAAAGATTTTCATAATAGCAGTTTTAGATAAAATATTGTCATCTAATTCAATAGAACTCAATCTCTTACGTGTACTCAAGAAAATTTCACCCCTCATTACTGGTAGGTACCTACATTGACGACGCGATGCCCTACAAAAGCAGAATGTTTACGCAGTAACTTGGTTAAACCTTAAAAAGTCCAGAATGCTTAGACAAGATTCTAGGAAACACGTGACGAAGTTCCATGAAAAAAAGAACGGACTTTTGAAAATGTGGAACAATAATAATTTTTATAAGTCTAAAAACAGATTTAACAATGGAAACTTATAACTTACTAAGAACAAATTGATCGTAAGGCTATTTATGCTGCCAAACGCAACGCGTCAGAAATACCCGTCGCTTACAACTAACCGATATTTTGGGGTAATTTGAGACGTAAATTCCTTGTCATTTCAAAGTTATACTAGTTTTCATTTTTAATTTTAGGATAGCTTCAGAACTATAAGGAGTTTTTGGCTCCAAATCACACCAAAATGTCGGTAAAATTCTCACCTAAGTAAATTAAAATAAATAAATATTTTTTTTAACATAGGAACCAATTAGTTGATTCCACACTAGGGTATGTAAAATTAATAAAATAACAGTTAGGTATAGCGTTTTTACAAAAGATTAAACATTGATACATTTTCAGTTTTAGAAGTTTTGAATTTATGTTATAGTCCGGTCAATTTAGACATTCCAAGTTACATAAAGTCCCAACAAGCTGAAAATCAGTGAAATTGTTCAAAACATAATTATAAAACAATGTCCAGAAGTTCCCCATCATTCCCGTGTAAGGAAAATTTTTTATTCAAGGTCAAAGGTCTAAAAAATGAGTTTTCGCTATTTTCAGCAAAACGGTAAGTTTTATCATAAACAATGTCCAGAAGTTCCCCAATGATGTAAATAAATTTTCATTCTCTCTTTCCATTACCATAACCTATTTCATACGTATTCCAACCCTGCTCATGGTAAGCAGCAATTAAGTATGCAACATTCTGACCCCGCTTTATTACTCCATATTATTTGCAACAACAGCTCTGAACAATGCATCGGTCAACAAACAGCTCATGTTGCAAGGCAAGTCACGTTATACATTGACAATGCCCATGTGAGTGCAATCGGGAAGCCCCACGGGCGAAACCTTACGAACTCTCTCAAACATTGAATTTTAGTTTGACTTGTACCAATTATAAGTACGTGCCTATACTTTACTTTAGGTATATCTTTTAGTAATTATAAAAAATAGCGGTTAAGGGATAGGTACTTTTCTGCACCTCAACATTTTTTTGTCTACGGATTAACATTTTTGGAATTTTTAAAGTTATGTAAATTTCAAAATTTGGTTTTTTTTTTCAAATAAAGGTCTTTCAGATTTAAAACAGTCGATTAAAGTTTCAAAATAGGTATTATCTTAAGGTTAATGACCCCTCCATGTAAGTTACAGCAGATATTCGGGTAAACATAACCTTAACATTTCCGAAATAAATTTCGATTTTCCAAACAGTCGTGGAATAAAAGTTGATTGTTAAGCTGCACAAAATTAGCCCGTCGTTTGTTTCTTATATAATTATCAACTAGCTTTTGCCCGCGACTTCGAAATTGGACCAAGGAATTACGTTGTCCCATACAAACTTTCCCCCCCCCCCCCTTTTCACCCCCTTAGGGGTAGAATTTCGGAAAATCCTTTCTTACCTAATGCCTGCTACGTCATACAAAGAATACACCCTCCAATTTTCAGATCTCAGCGATCAGCGGTTTAGGCTGTGCGTTGATCCGTCAGTCAGGCAGTCAGTCATTCAGGACAAAGTATTAAATATGTATAGAAGATAGATAACGCAGTAGTAAGATATGAAGGATAAGTTAACTAATAAAGAAACAGTTAAGTGCAATATCGTTCTCGACAAAACACCAACCAATAGTTATAAAAAGAATGTTTAGGATAATCGGAACGCAATCGCTTGAAATGAATCTACGTCGATACAAACGGGAATGATATTTCGATTCCATCTACTTCAAATAGCTATTATTCCAATCGATAGGAACATTGTTACGAAATTCAAACATTAACTGCAACATTTGGAAGATAATATTGAGAATAATTGGGAAGTGGAATGTTACGCATGGAGTTTTGGCGGGAACGAGTTAACAACATGTCGTGCTGCAGTTTTATTTTCATGAAACTTAGTTGTAACCCGAGTTGAATTGTATAATTCTGGTGGAATGTTATTCAATTTAGTTCTCTGAAAGTGCACAAGTGTAGTGAAAGTAAAAATCAGTATCAAACATGAAGTTTTCTCGTTGCCTAAAAATCTCCTATTAAGGTTATGGTAAACTTGCCACCGCTTTACTATAGCCCTTGACTTGACGGACTTTGACAACTTTGACTTTTTTGAAACACTTTAGGCCCGATTTATGAAAAATTGAGTCATAATTTGATGCAAAATATAACTTGACACTGGCTAAATGTACAAACCGTGCGAAGCCATAATTAATAGAAAAAATAATGTTACGCATATACGCGCAAATTTTTGAGAGTTCGTGTTGCTCGCGTCCGTGGAATTTAGCCCAAAATTTCCTACACGTGACCCATGGGTAGTGCTAAAGGAGAAATTTCCTGGTGAGAGGGTTCAGCCGCGTCTTGTAACCCAACGACCTATCATATCGCCAAGCAGACTTGTCCGTGTTCCAGAACGTAGGCCGGTGCCGCCATACCAAGGCGGACGTGTGTTTTATTATTTATTTTTATTTGAAAAAAAGTATAACACCTTAACAGTTTAAAACCAAATCGATGATCTATTAGTTTTACCTTTTTTCGTACCTCAAAAAGTAAAAAAGGAACCCTTATAAAATCACCGAAGCCACACATCCTAACTTTTTTTTAAGACGTTTCTATGTGATCTTTGTATAAAATATACATAAGCATCCAAATGGATAAAGAAATTTGACTTTGACTTTCTTGTCCGTCTGTTTATTCCAAAACGTCAAATCGTGTCAAGAATTATTTTATTAAATAAAATAAAATTTTAATGTTATGTTATTTAAGTATGTGATTGTGACAAGAGAGTTATTATTTTCAATACTACTCGGATAATTACTTAAATAATTAATGATATTAGATTTTTTTAATTTAATTTAATTAAAGTAGAATTCAATCTTGGTACTTACATTTATAATTATCAAAGAGAAAGTTAGAAACAGCAATTGCATTCCGTTTAAACCACAAAGTTAATATCGTTATCTCTCACTGCTATGTATCTACTCTTAGTCGGAAACTTAATGAAAATCTCATCAAACATTCGCTTTTAACGAATTAACAAGTTTAATTGAACTTGAGCTGCTGCTAGAAATTGTTTAAAAAAGATACTTATGATAACGAAGGTTTTCCAATAACATATTGAATAAAATAAAAAGTATTTTGCACAATTATACAGGGCTATCCGAAATCATATAAGAAAGCGGTTGAGGGATGCTTCTTTGCAGTTCAACAATCAACTTTTGTTTTACTAGTTTTGGCTATACCTACGTATATTTTTTCAAAAAATAGAGGTTATATTATTTTTCCAAAAATCATGATTTTGGCAGGTAGATAACCATCTAGTATAATAGGAAATGGGTGTTTATTTTTCAAATGATTATAAGAGATTATTTATTTTAAAATTAATTCTTTTATCAGTAGTGCTAGATCAGCATAGGCAGAAGCAGGCAAGTCTTACATAAGGGTGGACCTGGATAGATGCCACACTTTTGGGAGAATCGCTGTAATTTCTGTAATAGTTGCTGTGGCTCTGAGGTGGTCCCCCAGAGCGCTTTCAAAAAGTAGTTCAATTATTCAACATTTGGAACAATGTTTTTTGAGATTTGCCTCAAATAAACCGTCGCGGCAACTATCCGGGTATTACCCTATATGCTTTTTTCTTTTGTAAATAAATACTTACAATACAAACAAAAAACACCCAGACCAGAAACGAATCACTACATAGTATTAAACAAAGTCGCTTTCCACCGTTTGTCCCTATGTATGCTTAGATCTTTCAAACTACGCAACGGATATTGATGTGGTTTTTTTAATACATAGAGTGATTCAAGAGAAAGGTTTATATGTATAATACATGCATAATATACCTGTGCGAAGCCGGAGAGGGTCGTATCTGTATTAAATATATAAATCACAATCATAAAGGTCGTCAAAATTTTCAGCTTCATTTTATTTAAGGTATACAAACCACATTATCTTGTAAAGGTGTTCTAAATAGCTGTTTAGGTAACATAACATCTGTTACTAAATAATCTGCAAGGGTATGCTAAACTCTTAATTGGGGTTATTAAATTTTGTAATGTAGAACAGTCCAATTAATTTTAGGTTAATGTTTAAAATATTGTTAAATTCACGTTAATAAAACGCTTGATTTCGTAAATGGGTAATTTAATTAACTTTACTTGTGTTACTTAGCTTAATTGGTGTTATGTATTTAGATAAATACCCACATATGCATTGATTTAAGTATCAATATGCCTAAAAGAATAATGACAAAACTTCGAACAAAAATTACTTGTTTGCAAGGAGGTTAGATTTTTGAAGTTCCTATATGTATAATGGCGTCAGATGCTGATGAAAAATGAAAATGAGTGAAGGAATTGTAATAAAATCAAAAAGTGTCGTTACAACTTTTTGTCTTAATTTTTTCCGTCTAGCCCCCTTTCGCAACGCGCCATAAGGAACTTCGTTCCAAAAACACGTAACTATCAATCTATCAATTTCATTGTAATCCAGAAAAATGAATTTTAATATACTTTTTCTATATATGTTTAAGGCTCTTATAAGTATTGCCATGCCATTATTATTTGAGGTCGAATTGTAACTTACTTTATTGTAAGCCATGGACTAGAAGATTCGAATAAGACCCAAGTTTAAATTGGTCGGGTTCGGTTTATGTGTACAGTATGCATCATAAGTCCTCTATCAGTTTGCTACCATAAAACTATCAAACTTTACACACAAAAATAAATACTTGCATTAAAAGCACTCATTGTTATTATTATTTTCAACATGTTAGCTATGTCTTTAGTTGGTTGAGTGGTATAAGCCGCCACCCGCTACACCAACCGACGTGGGATCGATTTACAGTTTACATTGTTATTATGTTCAAATAGCGCTGCACAGGATTGTAAACGTTACGGTGCCTGTGTACTTTTGAACGTTGACCTATATTAAAATCAGTTGCCTACGTATATATGTCTTTCCTGACGTGTACAGTTCAGGGGGTTTTCAAGTCACTAGTGAAAAGGTATCTTCTAGGAAAGCGTGTTACATTTTAGACCGCGTCATCAGTTCTCATCAGGCAGTTGAGATAATCGTCCAACGCTGACCTCTTTTCTCTCTCTCACTTAGACCTTACCCACGATTTTACTGCGGGTCTATTCGTGCGATTTTACAAACGAATCAAACACCAATCAGCCTCTAATGGGGGATTAGTCTCATTGTATACGTTTAACCCTTTCTCACCTAGTTATACCCTCGTATATTATGTCACCTCTATGTACAATAATAAATATTCAAATCAATCATTTACTTGTATAAAACTTGTCTTGCTGACCGTACTAGGACAAATTGGAAGCGATGTATGAAAATATTTCTACATTTAATTTTTATAGCTAAATATTTCCTGGGATGGTTAGACATACTTGTTTGAACTTTAAAAGTTTAGAGAACTATGGATTTGTAGGTATTTTGGTTTTTTTTGGAATAAGCCAGTCCATAGCTGAATCACGAAGACTAATTGATTATTGATTTAACTAGAGTATATCAAATAAGTAAACTTTAACACAAACTTCTCACTTAATCTTCGAAGTCCAAACTCGTATAAAACTCCATAAGTTCAAAGATAGAATTTAAAGCTCTATTCTATTAAGCTAGCTTTCATCGATGAATGGAACGTTCCTGAACTATAATATATTGTTTAAATATCCGAGTTTCGGTTCCGGAATATCCGACTTTCGGTAAATTTCGGATCAGTTGAGTATAATCCGGAATGTTTAGTGCTAACTATTGTAAACTCCCATTAATATCACTAGGGTTGATGCTGTTAGGACTTGAATTAGTATAGTTCATTCAAATTGTGACTTTGGTAATAAACATCCTTTATTGACGTTTGATAAGCTTTCGATAGTTAAAATAGGGCATGAAATGATCTACGTTAATAGGGCATCTACTACTTGTACTAGAACGGGCTGTTTTTTGCAATTAGACTTTTTAATTGCGTCTTTTTGTCGTGAGAATGTAGTAGGCTTGCTCAGCACCTTCTCAGCCTAGTCGACCATTTCCAGAGGAGAGAACTTGTCAATACTTCTGGAGCCAACTAAGCCGTGGGTTTCATCACGATGTTTTCCTTCACCGTACGAGTAATGTCAGTTAGCGCACATCATTTTTTTCTTAAGAAAAATACATTGGTGCACGGCCGGTCGGGATTAGAACCCACGACCTTCAGAATGAAAATCGAGGTATCTACCACTAAGCCAACAGCACTCAAGGCATCTATCAGTTTGGGAAATAGATAGAGTAATAACGGACTTTGAGCTTTTTCCTAAGTCTTTGCACAGAAGGGTCAGGGAAAAGGCTTTTAAACTATACAACCTCATCTGACGATACAATTTTTCTTGATTCTTTGATCTTCTGATTCCGCTATAGCCAATAAAAATGTTAAAGGAAACTTTGTCTTTTAGACTAAACTTTGTTTAAAATTACGTCTTACTTGACACTGGCTGTATGAACAAGTTATGCAATGCCATCATTGAAAAAAATTGAGATCAATAAAAAGCCAACAAGTGAAGATGAAGAAAGCATAGACAATTTTACGGAAAGAACCGTGTAGGACATAAAGGATAATATGTTTTTTTTTTGTTATCTGTTCCTTCTGACAATAACAAACGAAGATAAAGTCTGAAACTCAAACCCGATATAATTTTATTACGTATCTCACTTTAACCTAACAAATTGTAGACCTGTCGGAAATAAAATGTATACGATAATATTCTGGTAAACTTTTTACGTAACAACTAACAAGTATGTGTTTTGTTGGGTTATGATTTTGGCACGTGCCTGGCATTCAAACAGGTAGAGATGTGTAGATATGTATTGATTAGATCTAAAGATGCATATCCGACTCGAATATAGATAGAATTGTTTCGGAATCGTAATACGGATTGGATTTTATTTATTTTGTGTATGATTTCATATTTTAGAGTTTTCGTCATCTTGAAAATTTTCTATGGAAAATGCCATTTAACGGCAGAACTGAAAGATTCTAATCCAAAGTAACGTCTTTCAATGCTGCGATTTAAAACTATTTTTTGCATGCTAAGGAACCTCAATAGTTTTTCAACTATTGCGTTTTGTATGACTATTTATTAGTAAATAAAAAGTTTTTTTTCTAAAAATCTGCGATGGCAATTCTACATTCTAAATCATGATCTAAAGATATAATGAGATAGATATATATCTGAGTGACACAAATCTTTTGTTTTATTGCTTTTATAATACCTACTCCACAAACAGACCTTTTAGGCTAAGTAGGTTCAGAAAAAGCTAAGTAAAATCGTGGAAGACAAGAACTATAATAAATCAATTTGAATCTTCTTATTTTGTGATATTTTTGTAATTAAACTATTTTGTATCACGCATCGCTCATAGTCTCGTTTCATTATGAGTAGGTACAAGTCGTGAAAACTTTAGAAAATACTTAATCTTTTAGTTTAAGTCTTTGACACATTTTTTTTATCTATTTCTAATTAGTAGGAAAAATTATAATCCAAAAATTCTATAAACACTGTTCGTGATCGCATTGTAACTTCTAGTTATTTTAGTTTTTTTTAAATTATGATCCAAATAGTTAAATTTACCAGATAGTTTAAATTATTTAAGAACTAAATAGTTTAAATTATGACTTATTTCCTAGTTCCGAAGCACGAGGTCTCTAATTATAATAATCTGTAATCCTTAATTTAAACATTTTTAAAACGCTAACAATCCCTTTTTGTTTCGACAGAATTACCGAAGCTACTTTACGAGTAAAATTAAGAGTATAGCAACAGACCGGAAATATATTTCGCTCGATAGCTCTCCAAACGCTTAAATTTTTCTTACTGTCTTTATCTACTTCGAAACTTGCGGGCCGATTAGGCAAATAGGTATCACTGAGGTAAACTTTAACACGATGTAGTCATATCGAGATTTAGTCTTATAGCGATTCAGTCGTACCTACTATCTAGTCATATCGAGATGTAGTCATAAAGTATGAGTACATATCTTTGGGCCGATTTGGAAAACAATGAGCTAAATTATAGGAATAAGTCCAACCTTTTACATTTAAGGCGTTTACTTTTTACTTGCTTAATACAACCTATCGACCGATAGAAAGTCTTTGGTTTGATTTCATCACAAAATTAACAGGTTAAATTAGGTTCGTTAGATGTTGCTTATCCCTTTGAGTTCATAAAAGGAACTGGGTAATTTTGCTTGTTTTAATAATGAAGTTTACAATAAGTGCTTAGAGACTCTGTCTTAAAAAGGCCAAAAGCGTTAATTATTGCATGGAGAATTATTAATTATTGCATACAATTTTTGGTGTTTACTCCTTAAGAATCGATTTTCATATATAAGGTATGAGAAAAATCCGAGGGGTAAAACCTACTAACAAGTAACGAAAATCGTGTCACGTTTTTGGTGCACACCTTTAGTGCGCAACTTTCTAATTTGGCTGTGAGTGTATTACTCGTACTTAAGGAGTAAACTCCAGTCGTGCGTCGGAGCTGACACACACACTTTTTTTTTATCTTTTACTAAGTTTTTGCTTTTGAATTATGTAATAATTTAATGTAATATTTTACCTACAAACGGTTAACACTTAACAGTTTTCTATGCAATCATTTACAATTTAGATAAAGTAATCGGTTTCGGCCCTTATGTGTACCATAAAAAAGAAAGAAATAAAAGCACAATACAACAAGAAATAAAATAGTACATTACGATATAAGTGTGGTAAATTGATCTTTGCGAGCGGCAGCGAGTGTGTTAAGAAGCCAAGATGCAAAGATCAATTCCAATTCCACGTATATCATACGACGTTTTTTATCACAGTTGCGAATAAAAGAAAAGACTTGAAAAGAAAACAAAATAATAATTAACAAAATATTTGTGATAAGTCTATGTTTACATATTTTAAGGCAATATTTTTTTGTTAATTATGTTCCGGAAAGGCCAGGCTAAAGACTTTTAACCTCTACAGCCTCGTCTAACATACAATATTTTTTAGGGTTTTTTCTATTTGTTTTTGCGTCGGGGGTTACGAACAATATACAATGGTACGGAAAAACAATATATTTATGTAAAGAAGAAACAAAAAATAAACAGAACTCAATTTTTAATCGTTTTCTAAGTCATTATCACGTAAAATTTTCGTTCGTAAACCGACTTTAGAGACAACCATTTTTGCTAGCTAAAAAACTCTTTAGTACCTACCTTTTTATACATTAAAACAGTATAACCCAGATAAATTAAGAATGTTTCACCTACCTAACACGTAATTAGCAGTAAGATACGTATTTAACTTATCGGGATAACTTTATAGCACTAGGTTGGTAATGTTAAACGCACGCGTGCATAATATGTTGGATTATGAGCCTAAAAGCCGTTGAATAAGATCCACTTTATGAGCAACTGTGAAAAAAATAATATATTAAAATTTGTGATACCTATTTAAAATTATTTATCTTACAGTATCAACTAACATAACCTTTCGTCAAATTACCCTTTTACCTTTTAACATTACGGATAAAATTGTTTATAAAATATCAGTTTTCCTAACCAATAAATTTTAATTAGACTAGAATACGACCCCGTTCGAAGTACGTACACAAACCACCTTAGGAGCCTTTGCAGACTACAAACTTTCTATGTGCCGATGGAATTAATATGAAGCGACCAAAGGCTGGGCAAAGCATAATTTTTGCGGGAACAAAAAGAAGGATTTTATGCAAAAGACGTCGTTAGATATCAAAGTAAAAAAAAACTGAATATTTGTATTAAACATAATTTACCTACTAAGTGCTTAATTATTTATTTAAATTGGCCGACTCCTATGTGTTAAATTATGAGGAAAGGATTCCGGGGGCTCTCTCCATACAAACGTAGTCGACTGTTTTCTCCCTGGATATCGACACTATAGCAAATATTTTTGTTGCATACAACTTATAATTGCCATGACCATGACCCTATGTTTTGTTTTATTTGTTTTTAAAATCTTACTCTCTATGATAATTAGCAAATGAAAAAAAACAAGACATAAGGGCATAGTCATGGCAGTTATAGGTTTTATGGCACAAAAATATTTGTGCTAGTGTCCCTTGTGTGTCGCCGGTACCCTTTCACCTTAAGGTCGAATCGTTAAAGTTACAAAACTTAATGAGATAGTCTTGATTAAGCTATTAGCTGTTATTTAACTTTGTGACCAACTTTAACCCAAATTTCGTGCTAATAAATAAATAAATAAAATGATGTTGTGTTTGAATAACTTTTATAAATTATGTCTGTGAAGATTTTTAAACGATCTCTAACTAGATTTCTTTTGCTAAATTAAACTTTTATTTATGTAGAAAATACTTTTTAGACAGAAATCAAAGGCATAAGTAAATTATTATAAAAATAACGCGTACCGTGCGTTGTTACAATTACGACTGATGAACAAGCGCTTAATAGGGTAAGAGTCCACGTTCATATGACACCCTTCTAACAATACTCAATTATTTCATGCTATCGGCCGATAAAATGATCGGTTGTCTATCACTTCAGCGTCAGGTCTCAGTTATAATGAAACAGGACACAGAATCAACAGCACATAAAGTAACACCTTAAAAAATTCATTAAAATAAAAACATGAACAATTCTCAAGATCAAGATTCTCAACTCTTGAGGACCTTTTTCTCTTCACTATTAATCTAAAGGGAAAAAAGTATTGTGCCACGCGATTTATTGCTTTCAGTAGTCGTTATAAGAGTTATAATTGTAGTGATCACGAGCTTTAGGGTAACAAATTGATGACACGAGCGGAATACTTATTTGGTTGTTATGATCCCGATGAAAAAGTCTTAGCAAAACGTCCAACATTACAAAACGTCTAGTGAGATATCGAATTAGCTAAACGTTCATGTAGCAAACGCCTAAATCGATTTGGTTGTAAACTGTGTACGAGGCTCATGATGTAGGTTTTCGAGAATTTTCAGTATAGATAAAGCATAAATTTTTCTACCGCGTTTTGCTACGTGCGTTTACCACAGAGATGGAAAGAATTTACATTAGAACAATACATTTTTGTCTTTTAAGTATATAGATTTTTTTTACCAAAAAACCAGCACACACGACATCACTTAATAACAATGGTCCATGCAATAACTTATAATTTTAGTTATAGGCAAAAAGCATTTTGCTTTTGACTCCTATTTGTGCCTTTGTATAAGAATCTAACTCCTGCCCGCGACTTCGCGAATTAACATGAACATAAAATGAGATTGTTAAGGTGCACAGTAACTATGCTTTCTTATATGATAATCACCAATGAGTCCAATAACCCTGTCCATATCGTAGTTGATTCACAATACCTATTTGCAATATACTGTACTATGAAACAGAACTGCGGTCGTATCACGAACTTTTTACCGAACATTTATGCAGCTGTCCGTAGTTGACAATAATTTATGGCCACCGCTATGATTTATATGCGTTTGTGTTGTGTTGTCACACTATTTCGTATGCTCATCTGGTGTAATTGTGTTAGCGATTTTTACTAGTATCAAGAGAGTGCTTTTGTAAACTGATTTCGTTGTAGGTAATTAATTTCTCATGGGTGTATAGGGTTATTAGTAATTTTATAAAAAAACGGTTGAGGGCTATTTCTGTGCGCAATAAAAATAAACTCATAAAACAAACAACTTTTGGAAATTCGAATACTTTTCGATAATTTTGAAGTTATCTTTACCCGAAAATCAGTCGCTATTCCCTTATATGCTTCATCTACTGATTAACATGATGTACAAATAAGGAATGACGACGCAAAACGCTTAGTACGGATGTTGTTAGTCTTTGAATTATGGTTGATTCAATCGTCAAAATAGCGTGGAACGTTTCTTACGACCTCTACGAAAGCTCGTAGCACAGAGTGTGTAGACATTCTACGCTACATAACTCGTAACCGCCAAGTATAAAGACGTTCTACACTACAAAAGCTCGTAACCGCAAAGAATAAAGACGTTCTACGCTACGAAAGCTCGTAACCGGTAAGTATAAATACGTTCTACGCTACAAAACCTCGTAACCGCAAAAAATGAAGACGTTCTACGCTACGAAAGCTCGTAACCGCTAAGTACGAAGACGTTCTACGCTACAAAAGTTTGTAACCGCAAAGTATGAAGACGTTCTACGCTACGAAAGCTCGTAACCGCTAAGTATGAAGACGTTCTACGCTACAAAAGTTCGTAACCGCAAAGTATGAAGACGTTCTACGCTACGAAAGCTCGTAACCGCTAAGTATGAAGACGTTCTACGCTACAAAGACTTATAACCGCAAAGAATGAAGACGTTCTAGCCTACGAAAGCTCGTAACCGCTAAGTACGAAGACGTTCTACGCTACAAAAGTTCGTAACCGCAAAGTTTGAAGACGTTCTACGCTACGATAGCTCGTAACCGCAAAGTATGAAGACGTTCTACGCTACAAAAGCTCGTAACCGCAAAGTGTGGAGACGTTCTACGAAAATAGCCAATAGCAACTTCTCGCCTCGCGTCTGTTTTTTAAACTTAAATATTTTTGCTACAATGGCGACCAGACTTTACATTTTTATACCATTGAACCGAGACAAAACCTCGGAGATGAATAGGATCTACGGAATGACATCGCGAATACCTATTCTTTTGAATAAAACTCATTTTTACTGAACAGCGACCGCTTGTAAGTGAAGGGATTACAATACTTTTAATATTGCCAGTGACTCTACAATTCATATCTTTATAGGATTTTTAATGACGAGATCATTTTTCTGAATAAAATAAAAATAAAAAAAAATAAATATTGCAGGACAATCAACACAGCGCCATCTAGCCCCAAGTTAAGTACCTAACTAGACTTGTGTTATGGGTGCTAGACAACGGATATACTACTTATATACTTTTCTTTTGTAAATATATACTTGTAATACATAGAAACAACCAGACCACAGACAAATATTTAAGCATAAATACATGTCTGAGGCGGGAATCGAACCCGCAACCCTGTGTTTGGCAGTCCGGCATGGTGACCATTGTGCCAACTGGGTCGTCAAACTGGGTCGTGAATACAGTTATTTGTGAATGGATTATTTGTCATTAGCTGGATAGCTGTGCAACGAGATAAGCATACAAAAATTGAACTCAATAAAATAATAATTAACTTTTGATAACGTCTTATAAATTAATGAACACCGTTAGCACTCACAAAAAAGTGTGACGTCATGTCACGTTCCAGGAACGTGAATTATTGACAAGCTCGTTCGTTCATATCGTTGCTATGGTTTCATATGACGTTATCACGTAAAACTATTGTCCGTAAACCAAGTTTACAGACAACCATTTTTTTATAATCAAAGAGTTAGCGTTTGACCACTACCATACAAATCTAACTAATAGTTAGATTCACTAACTAATAGTTAGATTCACTAACTAATAGTTGGATTTGTCATGAAAGTTAGAACGTGTAAACTTAAAACACAGAGTATCAACTACCCTGGTTCTACAATTTGTTGCTCAGTTTAGCTTACAAGACAGAAATTGGAACAAAGTTAATTTTATCAGTGCTCAAGCAAACGTGAGAAAATCAAACCGTGTATTTACTTTATGCTCCCAAACGAAATATCCGGACCCCTTTGTTAATTTGTATAAGTGACTATTTTGATAAACAAATAACTCACGAGTAATCAGGATGCTCAAATATTCGCTATTATAATTGAATAAGGATAAATTATATTAATCACCCATAATAACCATTATCTGATTATCTATTGATAACATCATACTAATTGCAGTAACCAATTTATTTAGTACTAAATGCTTTAAATTAGTTAGAGAACATAAAATAATAACTTTACATCATAATTAAACTTTTTAGTAAGTAATTGTGTTTTTACTTGTTTTTTTTTTACGTTTATTTCTAAGAATCCATCAGATTCAAAAAGACTTAAAATAATCCCTTACTTTATTTAGGTACATGAGAAAAAACGTTTATTAGACTTAGTTTCAGTAGTTCGGGCTATCGGGATACTGGTTTTTTTAGTGTTGGAAGTTCGATTAGGGGAAAAAAACGAACAATGCAAATTTTAGTCAAAGTAGTTCGATTACAAATCAACTGCACTTCAGGTTAGAAACTAAACATAAGGCGATCGAAAAATAACAAAGGACAATCGAAAAAAATAAAGGACCATCTTCAAACCAACGGACAATCGAAAATAAACAAAGAACGATCGAAATAAACAAAAGACGATCGACAAAAACCAACGGACGATCGAGAAAAATCAAAAGACGATCGAAAAAAATATAATTAAAAATAAATATCGTAGGACATTTCACACAGTGCCGTCTAGCCACAAAACTAAGCAACTGGACTTGTGTTATGGTGACCAAACAACGGATAGAATACTTTCACACTTCTATGTTATAAGAGACGATATAAGTTTTGGTTCAGAACAATTCTGATACGGTTGAGTGATTCATTGCTTTCATCTTCTTTATATCGACAAATCTTCAATACATATAAAATTCCCTGTCCTGAATTGATCAACGCACAGCCTAAACCGCTGATCGTAGAGACCTGAAACTTGGAGGGTGTGTTCTTTGTATGTCGTAGGCATCCGATAAGGATTTTCCGAAATTCTTCCCCTTAGGGAAAAAGGGGGCCAAAGTTTGCATGGGACAACGTGATTCCTTGGTCCAATCTACTTCAAATTGTCGACATCTACGCGGACGAAGTCGCGAGCAAAAGCTAGTTTATGTATGTAATTAAAAAACTTCGATTGAAACAAATAAAGACATTAGCAATCGTAACTCGTTAGGTACAAGAAAACCGATTAGATTTATTCAGCAATTAATCCAGTATTTAACTGGATCGGCTCTAACAGTGTTCCGTTGTGGAGCTGTTAAACCCTTCCTACTGAACCCTGTGAGCTTAGCTAAGTGTAGATAAACCGTCAGATTAACTTGTGCTAGTGCTTTCTCGGAAATTTCCAATAGAATTGATACTGTTTCTAGACACTTTTATATTAAAGGTTTCCTATTTATTGCCGTTTAAGGAAATGAGTTGGTTACTCTTAAATTGGATACAACTTAGAAAATATGAAATTGAAAAGAATGAACTTCGAACTTTAAGGTGAAAGGGTACCGGCGCTCTCTCCATACAAACATAGTCGACTGTTTCCTCCCTGGATCATTATCCAGGGAGGAAACAGTCGACTATGGCATAAAAATATTTGTGCTAGTGTCATTACACTAGCACAAATATTTTTGTGCCATAAAACCTATAACTGCCATGACTATGCCCCTACGTTTTGGTTGTTTTCATTTTCTAATTATCATAGAAATTAAGATTAAAAAAAAAACATATGGTCATGGCAGTTATAAGATTTATGCAAAAAAAATTGCTCTTATGTCATTATCCAGGGAGAACTACGTTTCTATGGAAAGAGTACCCGGTACCCTTTCCAAAAAGTAAGTTGTTATTAATACATTTGCCTCGTCTTATAAAATCATTTAATTTTTCAGTAAATTGGGATAATTTGGGTCAGTACCGGAGCCACCCGATGCCCGAGCTACTCGTCCCTGAAATTCCCAATTTATGAATTCTTGATATAGGTACCTATTACGATTTAGAGAAAAAAAGTAATAAATATACTGTCAGCATAAAAGTGCTTAACCAAATATTCCTGAATTTAATTCTTTTATTTCCATGTAAAAATATAATTTTTATTTAATCTCCTGGTTTTTGTTTACACACAGTAGAAAATATATCTTCAAAAAGATCTAGTTACCCACAGGTAAGTGCTGTATGCGATACAATTTTCAAACAATATAAATGTCTAAACATCAAATATTGTTTCAACTACAAACTACAAACGGTAAGATCTCTCAAACAAAATGTTTGTACGGGCGAAGAAAATGCACTTCAATATTTGAACAAACTTTAACCGTTATTGTTTGTCGACTTATGAACTACAAATATTTGCAGTTATTTTGTGGATTTTGGAATTATTAAAGTGAACATCACGTTAATAGGCACAAGGCATAAAAGATTATGAGTTTCTTGTGCCTTCTTATCATTGGTAGGCGCGTTCCGAAGACATATTTGTAATTTAGTTTTTAAAACTTTTCTTTGTGATTTCATGCGAATGATTTCAAAATAAAATAATGAATTTCAACTTTGACATGCGAGCGCCCCTCTATTTGTAGATAGCTAGAGTCCTCAGACCTGGATTAACGCAAAAGCTATTCCTCATATATTTTCACGGGATCGGGACTAACGCGGGTGAAAGCGTGAGGCGCAGCTAGTAACACCATAGTTACTTAATAGACATGAACGCTAAATCCTAAAAAAACACGATATATTGGTAGAAGATCTAACAAACAGGCAACGTTTTATCCCGATAAAACTCAACGTCAAAATTCTTTATTAATTTGGAATCATACAATTTGCATCCAAGCACATTGAAACTTCTCAAAAACTCTCCATATTCCCAATCGAGACTTACGCAGGTGAAACCGCGATCCTCCGCTAGTACCTACAACATAGTGCATCATACCGCCAATTAATCTAGTTCAAGTTACTAAGCCAATGCAGTTAATCAATAGGTAGGTATAATCACGAACATTCGAACTATGCGTCAATCCGCAACTATCTGTCCCCGCAGTTGCAAGTGTAAGCAATTTCTAGCAAACGATTCTAAGCGTTGCACAGTGGCGTATTACCTTACTGGGTGTCGGGGTAATTGCCCCGGACGGTACTCTACGCGGGGCGCGTTGGCGCTGCCACCCTTCGCAACTCTTTTGTATGAAGACGTGACATTAAACACTATAGAACCTAAAACAAAAACTATATAGCCAAATAAGATTGACTTTTTTTAATGTCTCCGATTTGCGTGATTTTTGGACTTTTATAAATAAATACATTAAATAAATATTGCAGGACATTCCACACATCGCCATCCCCCAAGCTAAGTATTATAACTTGTGTTATAGGTGCTAGACAACGGATATACTACTTATATACTTTTCATTTGTAAATATATTCTTATAATACATACAAACAACCAGACCACAGATGAGATAAAATTTTACCTATGGAACTACTGGTGGTGTTAAAGGAATCTAACGATTTTTGCCAATACCGGCATACTTTAAATACGCCACTGGCGTTGATTCTAAGCCTAACTCTAACTAGAATACCGAGTTCCAACACTTCTATGTAATTAGATACGAAGTATTTACACCTAGATTAACCAACTAAGTACAGTCGCCGACAGAGGTTAGTAATCAGAAACGAAATTTAAAAAAATTGGTCAATAATTATTTGAATTAAAGCAGGGTCAATAAAATTAACGTGATTTAAAGGTGTATGTATGTATACGGGCTTTTTTCCGCAACTAGACTCTTTTTGATTGGGTCCTTTTTGCGTGAGGATGGAGTAGACTTGCCCAGCACCTACTACCCTCTCAGCTTAGTCGACCGTGTCCAGAGGAGAGAACATGTCAATAAGGTGATGCAGTTTTCTTCAAGCTGACCTTACAGACGTTGCATTGAAATCTGAACGCAGAGTCACTTTTACGTGCCCAATTTAGATTCAGGATTGGCCCAATTGTGAATCTAAACCATTTTGGGACATACTCAAACTTATACAATTTTTCAACCGAAATCGGTCGAACTATTTTACCGACGACTGCGCATGACGATTGAGTTTGAAAATATGAAAGTAAAAAAAAATGTGATTAATATTTAAATTAAAAAGTAGTAAACATCGATGTATTTGTAAATGAACTTATTTTCACGGTTTTGATTTTTCACGTTTTTTTTTTAATTATTTACTCGTGAATTCACTTTTGTCGTCAACTGTACAAACTTTGATGTTGAATATTCTAGAACTGGCCGGCTGAATGAGATTTCGAAACGCTTACAGTGAAACTGCAGTACAAAGTAGATTACTTTGTAATCAACAAACGTCATGAAGCGTTTGTTGATTACAAGCGGCGAGGGTGTAAGCTTTAAAGTGGATTAGATTACAAAACTCGTCAAGTCCAATTATAAACCATGGGATATTTTACTCCATGTTTATCCGACTGCGGATGCCGCGGATGAAAACGGCGGATAAATAAAAAATATATGTTCATCTAACCATCTAGCATTTAGCCATCTAAACCGATATTTTTTTTTGTTAAATAGTGAATACATGGGTGCTCCCACAAAATTTGGTAAGGTTCTGATGAGTAGCTTCGGAGTGATAAGCAGAATTACACCTCAAGGTGAATGCAGCAAAATGATAAGTTTTCGAGTTATAGGTACTTACCGGTAAAATCGGTTCACAGTTACTTGTGGTATGTTCCGGTTTAAAATATACATGACAGTGAATTAAGCACTTTCTTGCTGACGGTATTTTTGACTTGATAACGTCTTATAAATCGATGAACTCTACTGCACTCACAAAAAAGTGTAACGAAAAGTGTCATGTTATTAACAAGGTAACCATAGCAACGTATTATCGTTGCTATGGTTACCATCAATGTTCCTATGACGTTTCACGTAAAATTATCGTCCGTAAACCTACTTTACAGACAACCATTTTCATTCAAAATTTATTCTAAACCGTCATTTATCGAGATTTTTGAAATCATGATTCTCAGAGACGGGTCGCTCGGGGATCGGGTCGCTCCGACACTAACCCGAAATATATATAAAATTACAGCAACATAATAAGACATTAATCTTAAATTAAACTAAACCAATGGATTTCTCTCACGAAAAATTGAAGTGCGCTAATTAAGGTGATAGGGTACCGGCGCTCTCTCCATACAAACGTAGTCGACTGTTTCCTCCCTGGATAATGACACTAGCACAAATATTTTTGTGCCATAAAACCTATAACTGTCATGACTATGCCCCTGTGTTTTAGTTTTTTTTTTTTAATTTTCTAATTATCATAGAAATTTGAATTAAAGATTTGAACTACGCAAAAACTTACAGTTAATTTAGCCTAAAACACTCAAAGTGTTCTAAAGAATCTATTTGAAGGTAAAGACACTTAAACTGTAAAGTATACCAACCCTACAAAGTTTATTGTCTTTCCAAAAATTAAGTGTTTCAAAGCATAAATTCGTGGAGTTCTCGTAAAACAGCCACCGTGACTCAAGATCGTTATACGTAAATTGCTTTATTTTAATAACTACTGTTGCTTTATCTACGCCATGATTGCTTTCTGAGTTTAGCTAATAAAGGTGGTAGATAATGTTGGGAGTTTCCCTATTATCTAACGAATATTTAATTACTATTTATTATTTACTAAGACCCTACATGCTGATGGTTCGAATCCAGATCGGCTGTGAACCGATGGATTTCTCTAACGAAAAATTGATGTGCGCTAATTAAGCTGAGGTACCGGCGCTCTCTTCATACAAACGTAGTCGACTGTTCCCTAATCTCTAGCGTCTCTGTGGAGATGATTATTTTTTGCTTTATGAAACCTTTTTTTTAAGTAAGTACTTATTATAGTTTTAACTTGTTTTTATTTTAATTGGCGTTGGAATTTGAATTTATGAAAACAAGAGGGCATTTATAGCGCCAAACTCATTGAATAAAATTTATCTGAATTGAAATTAAAAAGGGACCTTTACGCTGCTGCAGAGAGAAAGTATATAACTCACTGCAGCAACATAAAGCCTTTTTATTACAAATCCAGATAAATTTTATTCAATTGTGGCTAAATGGCCCTCTAATAATCACAAATTCAAGTGCCAATTAAAATATAAACAAGTTAGAACTTTAATAAAAAATATCTTTATTTAATTCAGTAATTTGCTTTCACCTTTAACACAAAACAAGTACAATATAAATGTCGTAAGCAGACTTTCATAATATTTATTTTACAAGATATTTTATAATATGCTTAAGTCTATAAAATTCTAGTAAAACAGCATTAGAACGAAACGTCTGTAACAAAGAGATTTAAATTAAGGATTTATGATTTGGGCTTATTTTTAACCCCCACGCAAAAACAACGGGGTGTTATAAGTTTGATGTGTTTGTGTGTGTGTGTTTGTCTGTGGCATCTTATCTCCCAAATGGATGAACCGATTTTGATTTTGTTTTTTTTTTGTTTTTCTAAAATAGTCTGTCTAAATTATATATGCCGCATGTCCGACTAGATGTGAACAAAAAGCACCAAGGTCTGGGTCCCGAACAGCAGCCGACCCCGCGGCAGGCCCAGAAGGAGATGGCGAAACGAGTTGAACTAGCATCGTAGGGACTGGACCCACTTGACACTAGACAGGGCACAGTTGAGGGGATTTCCATTCCGTCCCAATGTTGGCCTTTGCCCCACATTGGGACGGAATGGGCTAAAAATAATATGTTTTCTCTATTCTACATTTAACTTCTTTACTGTAAAGGCGACCTGCTTAAATATTAATTTTAGAAAGAAAGCAAAAAGCTTCCTACTTAGTTAAGACTTAACTTCTTGATCCGCCATTTTTCGCATTCGCTTAGGAGATTTTGTAACTTACTAAGTGCGCCTCGTGGTTTCACACCCTTTAAACATATTCAATGGATTCTTTACAATATCTTTATTGAGTTCCACTGTCCCCATATAATGGGGATAGAGTCAATGGGGACAGCGGGCATATACCATAGTACTAGATTACCGTTGTATTTATAAAAATACTAGCTGCACCCCGCGGTTTCACCCGCGTAAGTCCCGATCCCGTGGGAATATCGGAATAAAAAGTAGCCTATATGTTAATTCAGACCTCAAGCTATCTACATACCGAATTTCATTGCAATCGGTTCAGTAGTTTTAGCGTGAAGGAGTAACAAACACACACACACACACACACACACAAACTTTGACATTTATAATATTAGTAGGATTGGAAGATTTTACTAGAAATGGTTTTTTTAACGCTGACATTGATATTAAAGTCTCACTATTCAAGTCCTTTTGCAAGTTTTACACTTATTTTATCAGCTCTGGACCTGCTATACTAAAAGATCTCACAACAGCATTCGTGTTCAATATACCAACACATTCAGGCAGCTAATGGGCCTGTCTCTATTGTAGTGCCACTGAAAAGATCCTGGAACGTTTGCTGCTGTAGTGAGACGTAAAATAGCATATTTTAAGGACAGAGTTAGATAGATAGATAGATAAACACTTTATTGCACCATAAAAACAGAACGCAAAATGATTACATACAACAAAAACAAAAATAAATTCTAACTTATAACTACTTATATGCTAAAAGAAAATTGATATTTAGTACCATAGTTGCAAAGTAAATAAAAAAAAAAAATATTACAAGACATTCCACACATCGCCATCTAGCCCCAAGTTAAGTAACTAGACTTGTATTATGGGTGCTAGACAACGGATATACTACATAAATACTTTTGTTTTGTAAATATATACTTATAATACATAGAAACAACCAGACCACAGACAAATATCTAAGCATAAATACTTGTCTGAGGCGGGAATCGAACCCGCAACCCTGTGTTTGGCAGTCCGGCGTGGTGACCATTGTGCCAACTGGGTCGTCAAAGTATAAAAGGAAACTGAGCAGCAGTGTTGCAAATAAGTAAGGGCGTTTAAACATTAAAAAACGTGTGGCACTCGGGGACTGCCGCGGTTAAGCTATTGCATCTGCGAGCTTTGTACAGTCGTACCATATACATACACGTTAAGCGAACGCTCGGCCGAGCTACATGGTAGACGGTGTGGGGAGTGTTAGATTTTATTTTCGTTACGGAATTTCTTGATCCGGTCACCGCGCTCAAAGCCATGAAATAACTTAAAAAACTAGACCTATAAATAAGTATTATATCCTTTCTTTGGCTACCATAACACAAGTCTAGTTGCTTAGATTAGGGCTAGATGGCGCTGCGTTAAGTCCTATAATAATTATTTATTAATGTTAATTGGCGAGATATTCTTCACTTATATAATAGTTTAAAATTTACTATTTAAATGCTATGTAATAGCTCTGTAGTTATTTCGAATTAGTCGTAAAAAATTATATTACTGAATCGTGTCCTCTTGGCTTTATCTCGCAAATTAACATTTTACAGCAATGTAGATTAATTTGAAATTTATACAAAGATAACATTATCGTTGTATTAAACGATCTGATTTTATTATTGTTGCCTTGAAACTTCTGTAATCCATATGTTGACGCGAGCATCGCCAACCAAACCGGTACTCAGTACCTCCCTACTGCGGTGGCTAGCGCGCGGCCCCCGCCCGCGCCCCGCTTCCTCACCGTAGCCTGCGCCCGCACACTTGACTCACATACTACGAGCGACCTACAGTGCGTCTCGCTCACAACCCTTTTCTATCTTTATTTAATTCTGTTAATTTATTTCGTCGGCTGAACATTAAACCCTTTAAACATACAGTCCACTTCTCTTTCTCACCACCTTCTCCACGCCGAGGCCTCGACACCATACAATATTATGCAGAGGTAAATAAAAAACCGGCCAAGTGAGAGTCGGACTCGTTCACAAAGAGTTCCGTACTATTATATTCTGTCTTCAGTATTTGTTGTTATAGCGGCAACAGAAATCCTTGTGTCTGTAGATAGAAAATTCAGTGGGAAAATGTTTGATGTTAATTTTTTTTATTTTCGTTTGGCTCTAAAACCACTGGGCCGATTTTTATGAAAATTGTTACGAGGATATATTGAAAACAGGGAATTAACATAAGCTATTTATCCCGGTACTTCTTCAGGAATCGGGACTTACGAGGGTAAATCCGCGGTGACATCTTATACCTAACCAATTTGTTTAGGTAAAACAGAAAAGTTTAATTAAGTTTCGACTTTGTTTCTACTCAGTTGTCTTAGAACAAGGTATCTAACTCATTCTATTTCTGTAAAGGTAATTCAAGCTTGACCGACGACGGGAAAAGGTAAAATGAATTTTAAGATAGAAAGCAGAGCCGTACATTTGTCTTTTGAAACTTTAAGGTCAATTCCTAAGGGATGGATAGTGTTGACATCTACAAACACGCCACAACGATAGCGTTTCATCGTCCAAGGAAACCTTGCTATCTGATATTTCATGGGAAAAACAATCTTAGTGTAGTTTGTTTCTGTCACTAACGACTAGCTTTTATTATTATCTCGTCAAACAGCTGATCGTTATGATTTACCTATAACTAAATGTTTCCTTACAATGGATACAAGTGTACTATGGTCTGATATTTTATAGATCTTTATCATAACCTATGTATTATGTAATTTAAGTATTAGTTTCTACCCTCTATTTTCTTCTTGTTTTTTGTATAAAAATATTTGTTTTCCTTTTTTTCCCCCTTATTTTAAGTAAATATATTGCGCCTAGTAGGAAGAAACTAGTCACCCACAACACAGGGTATCCTAGTGTGGGGACTAGAGTCTATAACCAGATATAACCTGCAGTAATAATATAAGGTGCCTACCTAGACATGTAAGCATTATGTACTTCACCTTTTTTGTTGAATAAATATATTTGTATTAATTATTACTTAGTATACTTACTACTACTAAGTATTACTTAGTACAATTTAAACTAGAAAGATCCTTGTTTGACCTCTAAATTAAATATAGTTTTTGAAACGCCCCGCGGTTTCAACGGTGTAAGAATCAACGTCCAATCCTGATACTAAGTTTAATTTATCGCATCAGTCTATTAGTTTTCGAGCTTAGTATATTTTAATTTTTATTATATTTTCCTCCGTATATTCCTATCACGTTATGTACAACCTACCCATCCCCTTCTTTCAATTCTTGTCCATCCAAAGGTTGCCTGGAAGAGATTGCTTTTATCGATAAGGCCGCCCGTTGTGCCATGTTTGGTTTATATTGTTTTAGCAGGAATTTATGTTAGAAATAAAAGTTTATCTATCTATCTAGCTTATCTCCGTGATTTACTCGTGTAAAACCATAGGATCGGAATTAATTATTCAATTCAATTCATTTATTTCAAATCCATACAATACAATAAAAAAAAATAATCGAAAATACTAAAAATCACCAAATTAAAATCAAAACTAATAATAAAAAACGAGTCGAAATGTAAAAAAGAAAAATGTCAATATTAAATGTCAAATAAAAAATAATAAATAGAAGAAATAAAATCAAAATTAAATGTCACAATAATGTAATCCGTATGCTACTCCAGGACTTCAGCTATCTACTTTAGTCTACATACCACGTTTCATCGCAACCACTTCAACAGTTTTCGTGTAATCTAATGCTTCTTCATCTCCTAAACTATCACTACGCAGATTTTTATTCAAATCAGTCTAGTCATTTGACCGTGAAAAGGAACAAATAAATACAAAATTAAACTTTCGGATTTATAATATTAGTAAGGGTAAGTGATTACACAGTATTTCACAGTTATAAAACTTGATAAGTAAAGCAGACTATCCAGTTTAACTAAGTAAATACATACAATTCTAAATCTCATTTGCAATCCCAGCACTAACTAGAATTCATGAACGAGTACTCTCGCGTACTCGAGGCATTTAAACTTAGACTCTCTCTACAATACTGTTTGATAAATGTGAGACTGTCTGTAACAGAAGTTTTGAAAACAAGGTTTTATTTGTATGCAAAAGCTTTAGCACTTTTACTTTTATGAAATAACACCAGTTACGAATACGGCATAAATAAGGAATGGAAATAAAATACTTATTTTAATTTAAAGTTCGAGAAATTTAGTAAAACACAATTTACTGAATATCTGCGGAATTATCAAAACGATGATAAGAACTCCTCATTTTTTTAAATATGTTGGGACTTTTATATTTTATAGAATACTTTTTATTTTAATTCTAGTCTGGGTGTCTAGTATGTACCTACAGTCATAATACCCATTAGCTGAACCCCACGTGACCCAGAGCTCACTCGCACACCTGTAGGGTTGTAAAGTAATTACCTGATTCTGTTTTTTTTAAATATAATCTTCTATATATATAAAAATGAATTGCTGTTCGTTAGTCTCACTAAAACTCGAGAACGGCTGAACGGATTTATCTTATCTTAGTCTTGAAATGTTCGTGGAGGTCTAGGGAAGGTTTAAAAGGCGAGAAAAAATCGAATAATTTCCTGGAAAACCCTAAAAACAGCCCTTTTATATTTCCCATACAAACGTTTTCTAGAGTCAATTCCTACGGGATCGGGACTTACGTGGGTGAAACCGCGGGGCGCAGCTAGTATACAATACAATATAAAAAAAATAGGTAAATACTACATTTTTACAGATGTGCGAGTGAGCTCTAGGTCACGTAGGGGTTCGGGTTCAGCTAATTGGTATTCCGACTGTACTAAATACCTATACCTACATACAGACACACAGACCAAAAACAAATATCAGTACCTACATAATATCTATCTGTATCTGAATCTATATCCTATAAAATCGTTTCATTATGACGTCACGTGGGGTTCAGCTAATTGGTATTCCGACTGTACTCAATACCTATTCTTACATACAGACACACAGACCAAAAACAAATATCAGTACCTACATAATACCTATCTGTATCTTAATCTGTATCCTTTAACATCGTTTAATTACGACTTCGAAGCATGTGCGAGTAAGCTCTGGGTCACGTGGAGTTCAGCTAATTGGTATTTCAACTGTACTTAATACTTACACCTATATACAGACACACAGACCAAAAACTAATAATAGTACCTACATAATATCTGTATCTGAATCTATATTCTTTTCATTACGACTTCGAGTCGAGAAAACCTATGAAAACACAATAACTCAATAGAAAGACTTTAATACATCCTCCATCTAGCCAGTACTAACATTTTACGATCGCATATTTTTCCCGTCCACCATAGACGTGTGTTTGCATAATCTGGTCAGCGTTTTGACGCGATTTGCGTATGTCAGATATTCGATTCGGATTCGGTCTAAATCAATCGGTTGGCCCGCATTGCACGTTGCAATACCATTGTTTTGTTCGGTGTAGTAAGCATTTTTTCTGACGTTCATGTGTTTATTTTGATGTTGGTTTTCCTTATGAAAATACAACATTTGCTAATGAATTATGAGGATTAAGAGGAAAGGTACTCGGCGCTCTCTCCATACAAACATAGGCGACTGTTTCCTCCCTGGATAATGACACTTGCACAAATATATATATAACTATAACTGCCATGACTGTCTTCACTTTTTCATTTTCTAATTATCATAGAAAGTAAGAGTTAAAAAAACAAAATAAATATAAAAATTAAACATAGGGGCATGGTCATGGCAGTTATAAGTTTTATGCTTCAAAAATATTTGCTCTAGTGTCATTATCCAGGGAGGAAACAGTCGACTACGATTGGAAGGAGAGAACGCAGGTATACCCTTTCCTCTTAAGATTTACAAAAGTTGCCCTTAAAAGCCGTGTATAGTTCGAATTCCATTGTAGAACCACATGAGTGAAGGAGTAAAACTAGTAACGCAACTCAGCGTAGCAATATGTTTATGCGAATGAATATTGTAGGTGTCTATTTATGTTGTAATCAATCTTACTCCAGTTCGAATGATATGTCTTATTTGTATTGATTTGGTGCCCCAGTTTTGGAGTAGTAGGTATCTGATCTTTATGATATGAAAATGTATTTCTATTCATCTAAAACGATAAGTGTTTGGGTACTGAGCGCAATCTGAGTGAGCAAGGGTAAGATTTTGTTAGTTTATATTTTAAATCGCAATACTTCGTGTTTAACGTGCCCTCCATGCCTCGGAAGGCACGTTAAGCCGTTGGTCCCGATTGCTACCTCTAGTAGCAGTTGTTAGGTCAAGTTAGAAGCCTTAAGGCGATCTGAAAACTCTAACAATAGGTGAGTCACACCACTATACGAGAAGAAGAAGAACAGCAATACTTCGTCTTGGCTTTTACTGATTATTATGATAATTAACGGTATAAAAAGTAGCCCGTAGTTCATTGTCATTATCCACATTCTCATACCAAGTTTTATCGAAATCGGTCCAGTAGTTTCATCACCAACAAAACTTATTCAAATATCTTCTACACATAAAAAATTATTTGTCCTGAAGGACTGACTGACTGATTGACTGATCAACGCACATGCTAAACTGCTGATCGTAGAGACCTGAAACTTGGAGGGTGTGGCTGTTCTGTGACGTAGGCATCTGATAAGCAAGGATTTTCCGAAATTTTACTCCTAAGGAGGGCAAAGTTTTTATGGAACAACGTGATTCCTTGGTCCATTTTCGATTTTTACGCGGACGAAGTCGCGGGCAAAAGCTAGTCTATTTATAAAATATATTGATCATGAAACCTACGATTTTTTATTTTGTTCATTTGATGCTACTAGCTCCATCTACATTTTAACGTGTTTAATGAGAGAACTAAAGTAAACAGTGTTCGCATTTTCACGGTTGTATCAGGTTGTTTCAGAACACTTAGTGAAACAATGTGCCTTACTCAAGAGAGATGGCGCTGAAAATAAACTTCACTTACAACGTTGGAAAGGAAAATGCTATGGGAAGGAAAGCGCTGATTTTGCTTATTACAGCTATTCTCATTGGGCAATTCTAGGGGCTCATTATACAAAATACTTATTTTTTTACTTAAACCTACTTACGTACTTCCTAATTCTGAGGGCTCATTATACAAAAACTAGGAATTACGTAAGTACTTACGTACTTCCTAATTTTTGTATAATGAGCCCTCAGAATTGCTCAATGAGAATAGCTGTAATAAGCAGAATCAACGCTTTCCTTCCCATATAATTTTCCTTTCCAATATTGTAATTGAAGTTTATTTTCAGCTGTACTTAGTACTTAGTTTTTAAACTCCTCAAATTCTGAAGTCTTTTAATAAAATCTTTATACAAGCAACCATATACCTACATAAAATGTTTATTTCCAAATAAAAATAAATCAATTAATATAAATACATACTTTACCCTTATAATTTCAACTGCAAACAAAATTAAATTAGAAAAAATTTTCACAAAAAATGTTTGGACGGTATTTATCTGATGGGAACTTAATTATTTTCTTTCGTGTTTTTGCAATAAATACATACTTAGTTCTAGGTCAATATAAATTAAAATTAGGTAAATAAAATTTAAAAATATTAGTTAATCATCATTTTTATTTTTACTTATATCATCTAGATCTTTGTCTTTAATTGGGACAAAACGAGTTAATAGATAAAATAAATAATAGATAGCATCTATAATGACTCGCATTTAGTACCTAAATGAAAAATGCGCGAAAATTACATGAAAAAAAACTTGCAGAATGTTAATAATGTTATCTAACAATTGTTTTTGACATGTCAAATATAGAGTTTGTAGATTTTTGTACCCATAGAATTAGGAGCCACATAATATTTCAATAAGTTCTGGAGACCACGTCACGGAAAGCGCAGCACAGGACGACCTCCGACTAAATGGACAGACGACTTAATTAAGGTCGCGGGAAGTCGTTGGACGCAGAGACTCTGGAAGTCTTTGGAGGAGGCCTATGTTTGGCAGTGAATTTCCTGATCCTGATATGATGGTG
This sequence comes from Idaea straminata, assembly GCA_951213275.1. Taxonomy (NCBI): domain Eukaryota; kingdom Metazoa; phylum Arthropoda; class Insecta; order Lepidoptera; family Geometridae; genus Idaea; species Idaea straminata. Next base: position 11,766,472 of record OX577861.1, read on the forward strand.
AATGAATATTTCAATGGAAGTATTATTTCATGACATTTCTAGCCCAAATCGCTGCTTAGTCTGATATTCTTTATTATTTATACCTTACTAATACCCCAATAAGTACTATAAAACCAGGAAACGGGAAATGTTCGAATTATTTATGTACTACATACAGATGGATGGTAGACATCTTGTAAACATACGATGACAATGGCCTGTTTATCTAAACATACATTGCTGGACAAGACTTGATTGAATATTATTTATTGGGCTCAGTAGAATATTGAAATTTTAATGTCGAACTAAATTTAAAAAAAAATGGATTTCGTAATATTTACCTTGTAAGAAAACGAAATTACACTTTAATTTCTAATCTGTGGATCTATAATCATAACTAGCTTTTGCCCGCGACTTCGTCCGCGTAGACGTCGAAAATGGTACTTTTAAGCAAACCACCCCCAAAATAACTTTCTACCCCTTTGTAACCCCGTTAGGAGATGAATTTCAGAGCACGTTTATGCAAAATTTGAAGTAGATAGCTTTTACCCGCGACTTCGTCCGCGTGGAAGTCGAAAATTTGAAGTGGATTGGACAAAGGAATCACGTTATCCCATACAAACTTTGCCCCCCCTTTTCACCCCTTTAGGGGTAGAATTTCGGAAAATCCTTTCTTATCGGATGCCTACGTCATACAAAGAAAACACCCTCCAAGTTTCAGGTCTCTAAAATCAGCTGTTTATGCTGTGCGTTGATCCGTCAGTCAGTCTTTCAGGACAAAGCTGAAACCTAAATTTAGACTTTTGCCTATTCCTATATATTATATAGGGAAGTATAGTCTAAACACTATCCCTATAGATAATATAGGGATAATGTTTAGACTGTAGTTCACGAGTAAATCTGTGTTTAAATCTAAGGTTTAAATCCACATCTCGGACTATCCTTAAACCTCGTTTTGGAATAAGGGGGATGTTGTCTATGATTAAAGTAGGTTCAATTTAGAAGTTTTTAAGGAATTCGTATAAGGTGCTAGTATATACACAAATTCCTCTGGGAGATATTGAAACCAACCCACAGCTACGAGAAAGTATGTACGCGACGCATTTCTGTATATTTAAAAATCCTTACAACATTTGGCGTTTGAACACTCTTGTTAGGTGCAACCTAATTGGATATACCTAACAGCTGTTTCACACATTTTAGATGACATGGCAGTTGGTGCCCCTGCGAAAGTCTATTGATTCTGTTAATTGTTAATTTAAAACCAATTCGATGCCAAAAACATTAATTGACTGCTATGGCAATTTCTAGTATTGGATGAACTTGTTACGACAGAAACAAAGGGAACTGGCCAGTTTGAACTGTTGAATTTGAAGGAAATGGTGGAAGGAGAACAGGCATTGTATATAAATACTCTTCAAAACCAATTCGATTTGAAAAATATTATTTGACTGCTACGTTTCAGGTAACTTGTTGGAGTAAGTATTTACCACAGTGGGAAGAAGAAGTGTGTTAAATAAAATCGTTTTCATAAAACAAATAGTAGAGAGAGGAACCCTAAAACTCTATGAATGAAGAGAAAACAATTTAACATGTTTATCATAAACAATCAGTCACTCACAGTCATCGGCAGAGTTTTACCAAAATCATAACAAGCGCCGAGACCAAAACAAAACACTTTCAAACCAATCAGTTGATTGCTGGTTACCGACAGAGTAACATTAAACCATTAATAAAAAAATCTAAAATCTAAACAACATTATATATTTTCAAAACGTTATCTTTTAATCAATAAAGGAAATTTTAAAATGAGTTGATAAATGAGGAAAAATACCGGAAATGAATCGTTGCAGTTTTATCGTGTTGTTCGTAGTTTTCGTCGTTGTGACTATAGAGGTACGTTAACTTACTATTATGATCAATATTTAAAAAAATAAGTACAATAGTACATTGTTACCCTAGGGGTAAAAGTCACTCATTGAGTCCCGAGACGGAGTTTGGCGCCCGAGTGTAGCGAGGGCGCTAATAGTTCGAGGGACTTAATGAGTCTTTTGCCCGAGGTAAACACTGTGCTTTTCATTACGAATAATACATAAAATTCTTCATAATAACGAGTGTGTATGAGAGACTCCATACTACCTGATCCTCTTACAAGGTTGGGACCAAAGAGGTTATACATTACGTAGTTTTTTTTAAACTTTCGCAGTTATTCTTTGGTGTTACCTAAAGCACACGCCGTGCGAAGCCATAATTTGACATGACAGCCGTCAGTGAAAGTGATTCTCCCTAGGGCTGAAAGTTTTTCTTTCTACACGCTCTTCAGGCACCTTTAGATCTACTTTCGGAGTATGAGTAATGAAAAATAAATAATCCATTTAATAAAAATTGTAACTACATAAATTACAGGTACAATGTGTGATTTACCAAAGTATGTAGGTATATCCGTTGTCTGGTACCCATAACACAAGTCTAGTTATCTACTTAGCTTAGGGCTAGATGGCGCTGTATTAAATGTCCTGCAATGCTGATTAGGCTGACTAGATCCTGTGTGCATATCGGGATAAATGTAGCCAATATATAATAAAAAGCTATCAATAAATCAATATATCCTCATACTAAGTTTCATCTAAATCGGTTTAGTAGTTATGGAGCCTACTCAATGCAAACAAACAATAAAAAATTTCGTCTTATTAATATTAGCATGGTTAGCATCAACTCGCGGCTTCACCCGCGTAAGTTCCGATCCCGTATGAAGTACTGCGCTGACAATAAATAAATTGGGACAAGGGCAGGAAGAAGAAGACTTGAGATTTGGTTTGTTTGATCTATATCTGTCTACATTTGAGTACTTTGATAATTTAGATATCAGTCTCGAACAAACACACTCTCAAGTCGTCTTCTGCCAGCCCTTGTCCTAATTTATTTGATGTCACCGCAGAATGTCTGTGTGTTCCATCTATACATATAAATGCTTTGTCCTGAATGACTGACTGACTGACGGATCAACACACAGCCTAAAGCGTTGATAGTAGAGACCTGAAACTTAGGGCGTGAAAAAGGGGGGCAAAGTTTGTATGTATAATGTGATTTTTGGTCCATTTTCGACTTCTACGCGGACGAAGTCGCCGGCAAAAGCTAGTTCTGCTATATAAGCCGTCATCTAAGCCGCAGTCGGAATTTTCCTAGTTTAGGTAAATGTATTATTTATTGTTTTCATAATGAAATTTAGCTCTATATTATAATATTTTGTATAAGTTTTATTTAATAAATTATTCTTATTTCATCGTTCACATTCATCTTTCTCACGCCCGCCGTCTAAACATCTTTTGTTACCCATTCTCAAGTAACATAAAGAAACAAAATCTTTTTCTTTTCGCACCATCAGTCGTTCATTTACCTAAGTTCTTTTTTTTCCGAAAACAATGTTTAACAATGCATAATGCAATAAGCGATAGCACTGCTCACGTTGCTCAAACAAAACTAAAAAAATTGGTAACTCTGCAGTTAGAGGCTGGTGCTTGATTTGTTTAATTTTTTTCTTAACCTATTAACCGAGGAAATGAAAAACTGGCTAAGTGCGAGTCGGACTCACTCACGATAGGTTCCGTGCCATATTGTATGTGTGGTTTTTGTATTTTGTTGATATAGCGGCAACAGAAATACACAATCTGTGAAAATTTCAACTGTCTAGCTATCACGGTTCATAAGATACAGCTAGACAGAGAGTTAAGTATTGGTAATAGGGTCTCGTTTTTACCCTTCGGGTTCGGAATCATAAAAACTACATTTTTACTAGCAGAACCACACAGAAAAAAAGGTTTTTTGAAGCAAGAACTAATCCTCTCCTTAGAGCCGCTAGAGAATAAATTATTTTTTTAAAACCTCAAACGATAATTTTTATTTTTTATCTAAAAGCGATCAAGAACATTGACTAAAAACAAGGAATTATTTTTGAGCGTCTATAAAGAGAGTATTTCTTGCTTCAAGAAACCTTATTTTGTGCATATGGAGGAAAGAACAGAGAGCAATTGTCCGCAAATAAAAATATCCTTGTACAAGTCGTGACATGAAAATTGAAAGATTTCTCTTCTAAGCAAAATTTCATGTTTCCACACCAAAAATACGGTACCTACTCATTTTACAGCAAGAATGTTCTTCCAATAATTTTGTAGATAGGTATATGAGTTTGTATGTATATTATTAGATTTTTTATATGAACTCTTTTATAACTTTGTTACAGACGACAGATTTCCAAGATAACTTAATAAATGGATATCGAGCGCTGATTGCCGATATTCAAGTGAGGACTCAGAAATCCAGGGAAGATATGGACACCCTCATCTCACAAATAAAACTTCTTATGAAGAATGAGGCTGATAAAGCAATTAATTACATGACTGTATATCTTGAACAGATATCTTTGTATTTCCAGGTAAGACATTATATTTTTAAGGGTTTTAAATTCAAACGATTTTAAAAGTGTTAAACAGTCGCTCTTCCATCTCCTAACGATCCCAGATTTAAAAGGTTAATGTACAGTCGGCTGCATAATTGCAGTCCTCGGTAGAGTTCGAAAATTACTTTTATTGGAATGTTTGCATTCTAATAATTTTTCTTTGATTAATTGATGAGTTAGAAGACTTTAAACTTCAACTAAAGCAGGTACCTAGAATCTTGCTTGTGTTCAAAACATTCTTATAACAGCCGTTTTGGAACTCTACGGTGGGTCTGCAATTTTGCAGCCGACCGTACATATCAATTCTATGGGTAATCAAATCAAACGCTTAGAAAGTGTGAAACAGTCGCTCTGCCATCTCCTAACGTTCCAGATTTAAAAGTGAATGCGATTTGAATCGATTACCCTTTGAAATGTCATCATAAGAAGATCCCATGAAGATCCTTACGATCCCAGATTGCAACATTTTTAAGAGTAATCAATTCAAACGCTTAGAAAGAAACAGTGACTTTCCCATCATCTAAAATCAGACAGTTATGTATTTATTTTTCATTCAGTAAATTGGACCATCTCTCATTTTACCACAGAGGTTGCGGGTTCAATTCCCATCGTAAATCAAATATTTATAATATACTTTGCTCATTTTAAAATCAATTAAAATTTACAAAAACAAATTTAAACTTTTTTGAATTTTCAGAAAGATATTTTCGCAAGTATACAATACAATTTAAAAAGTATATTTTTTTATTGTATAAGTTAGAATTTTAAACAAAGTAGGGTTTGTAATTCGAATTTTGGTTAAAAGTTTATACTAAATAACCACATTCTACGTTTTTACAGGTGATAATCCACGATAGGAAACCTCGGAACGGAACATATTGCAAAGAGAGCATTGTGAAGCTGCTCGGAGAAAATCTACAGCTTGCAGACGAAAATGTAACATTGTGCCTCGCTCTCGGCTACCAGAGGGTTCAAAGACTACCTGGTACGTGTAACTATTAGATATTTTTTATCACAGTTGCTCATAAAGTGGATCTTATTCAACGGCTTTTAGGCTCATAATCCAACATATTATGCACGCGTGAGTTTTAGATTTGTTAACTAGTGCTGTAAAGTTATCCCGAAAAGGTAGGTACCAAAGAGTTTTTTAGCTAGCAAAAATGGTTGTCTCTAAAGTCGGTTTACGAACGAAAATTTTACGTGATAATGGCTTAGAAAACGATTAAAAATTGAGTTGTTTATTTTTTGTTTTTTCATTACTTAAATATATTGTTTTTCCGTACCATTGTATTTTGTTCTTAACCCCCGACGCAAAAACAAATAGAAAACCCCTAAAAAATAATGTATGTCACACGAGGATGTATAGGTTAAAAGTATTTAGCCTGGCCTTTCCAGAGCACAATTAACAAAAAAATATTGCCTTAAAAAAATGTAAACATTATCACAAATATTTTGTTAATTATTATTTTATTTTCTTTTTAAGTCTTTTCTTTTATTCGCAACTGTGATAAAAAACGTCGTACGATATACGTGTGGAATTGATATTTGCATCTTGGCTTCTATAACACGCTCGCTGCCGCTCGCGCGTCATAAACCGCCTCTATGCAAAGATCAATTTACCACACTTATATCGTAATGTACTATTATGTGTACTTTGTAGGTAAGTGATTTTACTCGTGGGGCTTATTAAAAGGATCACATACATAGTGACATTTTTTGATGGAATTTTCGATCCGAAGCACACCTGTTTTTATTCTTCAAATGTGAAAGTCAATCGCTTGAATAGTTTGTATTTATAGGCTTATATGTTTAAAGGCCGATCCGCACAGCACAGTGCCGATACCGTGACGCATCCATCAGTGTCAGTGAAAAATGATATCGTTGCATATTTTTGTACTAGGCTATCCGTACTGGTCAGTGACAGTGACGTTCAGTGATGTCAGTACTACACCTACGCTCGCCGTGATCCGGCGTTTTTTGACGATCAACCCCTAGGTACATTAATTTTCCTTATAACCGCAGTCAAAATATCGGAAATCTTTGCGGTCGTTATCTTTGCTCGCTCATGTTTTTTTACATAATATAATTTTAAAACCGGCCAAGTGCGAGGTATGGTAACCCTGGCGATGGAATACTAAAAATCACTGGGCCGTGTCGGTACTGACACTGACATGTACGAATAGCACGTCACGGCACGGTACGGTACGGAACTGTACGCTGTGCGGATAGACCTTTATATAGAATATAATTCCAACTCCTAAAACCCTAGTTATATACTTTCCGTATGTTTGGGCGAAGAGTCAAAGACGGTTTAGGGAACTGTGTTATATTATTTAATTATTAAGTTTTTACATTGCGTATTAGCTGATATATAGTTACAAGATGGTTGACAAGAATGTGTCACTCTCTATGACGTTACGTACGGCATAGAATAGCAAGTATAAATGAAGGAGAAACGGAACGGCGCGAACACATATCAAACAATAAAAACTCCATTTATTTTTAACAGAAAAACTTCAAGTACACTTCGAAACTCTGGAAAATTTGAAGAAATATTCAGCTTCAAAGCTATTCGAGTGCCAGAAACAACAGCAAGTCGGTGGAAACTGCTCCCACGAGAGTCAGGATCTTGAGAGGACAGTCGTACGTATGATATTAAATTAATAGCGACCTCATTGCCGTTATAGTCGGAACAAATGTTGCCTCGAGGCTATGCTGACGAATTAAGTACCCTCCCACATTACAGACTTGTCTGCCGCCGATAGTTCACCGGCACAGTTCAATGTGGTACAATGGTCACCATGCCAGACTGCCAAACACAGGGTTGCGGGTTCGATTCCCGCCTCAGACAAGTATTTATGCTTAGATATTTGTCTGTGGTCTGGTTGTTTCTATGTATTATCAGTATATATTTACAAAAGTAAAGTATATAAGTAGTATATCCGTTGTCTAGCACCCATAACACAAGTCTAGTTACTTAGCTTGGGGCTAGATGGCGATGTGTGGAATGTTCTGCAATATTTATTTTAAAAAAATGTGGGCTTACATTCTGGCATAGTAAACAGTCACTTTAATTTTAAAGACATACAAGCAACAAATGCCATGTAACACAATCTGAATGTTATGTGGGAATTAAAAACAAATAATCTTCTTGAATATTTTTTATCATCAAATAACAGGCAAATCTGACACCACCTTTTGTTGATTGTATTAATGTCCGCGACGCGACTACGAATACTTTGCCAGTCTCCATACTTTGTTTTTTGACGTGATAACGTCTTATAAATCGATAAACACCGGCATTCACAAAAAAGTGTGACGTCATCTCTCACGTTCCGTTATTGACAAGGTAACCATAGCAACGTATTATCGTTGCGTAATTTTAAACAGACTTTACAGACAACCAGTAGTTTTTTTTTTCGATTGGCTTATGCAGTAGTTGGGTCAACCTAACTACTGGGATAAAAATAGTCTCAACACTTCGATTGCCTTGTATGTTACTACCTACCCCCTTGTTCACTTGTTTGTCGGCTGTTTAATGCTAAACTATTTGCTGCAAAATGTGTAGCATTCATGGGATCTAAAAGTGTTAAAGCCTTAGTTAGACCCACGAAGGTATTCCCATATTTCGAAGATTAAAATGCAAACAATAGATCGCCTAAAATATCTACTAGTACTCTACCAAGTCGATTAAGCACAAATCGCTTCTTCAAAAACCAAAAGACCCAAATTAAGCTGTATTTTTTGCTTTTTTTTGTAAATAAGTAACGGATAACGCATTTACCTAAAGCAATTTCGTTTCAGTTCCTCTACGAAACGTCGCCGTTCCCAGTCGTAATGGCGGAAATAGCAATCCACGGTTTCAAAGAAGTCTCAGACTTGAGTGTGTGCCTTAAGGACATCATTTCAAGAATGATGACCCACTCAGTCAAGGTCATCGGGGACTTCAACAGGTGTATCCACAACATTGAAATGCCTAAACTGAAATATCTACTGAAATTCATGAAAAAATATGCATAAAACGTAACAACTTGATTAATTGATTAAGACTTTTTTATAAGCATTAGGTACAAAAGTCTTGGTACCTTCAGACTATGCTTATAACAGAATGAGTGACAAACAGTTTAATTTGTAACAATATAACAGAATTAATTTTCAATTCAGGACCGTAACAAAATCATCACAGACTAAGCAATTAAGAATTTAATACAATAATTTATTAATTGTATTTTTTTAATAACAAAATGATAAAATAGACTTTTACAAAAAATTAATTAGTTTTATTATAATATACTGCCCATCTAGTTTTAAATCTTGTAGGAAAATTATTATATAATTATAGCATTGGTACGTTGGTACTTAGGTATTTCAATTTCACGACTTTTTAGATAAAGGTATTCTCTTCGAAAAAGTTCGGTAATTTTAAAGGAAACAAAAGGTTGCATTATTTAAGAATCGAAAAGTTTTTTACATATTCCATTTTATTTAAAACTGATACCGTATGTAAATTGAACAATTTAAATAAAAATGCGGTCGGTAGTTGAAAATTCATGAAATGGCAGTTGCATTCGAGTCCTTCCTTATGCATTGAATTCAATACGATTCATTGAATATACGTTGTTGTCTGGAGATCTCTTGAATTGAATTTATGAGAATTTAACAAAAAAAAATTCAACAATTTTCAACCGAATATCTTTAAACAAAATCGAAGAAATAATTTTAAAGAATAAACTTAATATACTATTTCAATTATTTCAATCTCAAATTAAAGCTTTATTTGTAAGGCTTTTCCCAAACCTATACGTCAAGTCGCTCGCACAAACGAATGCACCCTAAATCAATTGACAAATCATTTCGTTACTTATTTAAGATATCACGTCGCGTCGCCTGGGACATACGACTAGTCGTGTCGATTTGAACAAAGCTTTAATTCAAAATGCTTTTATTAAAGCTTTATTAAGTTAATTGTAAACAACGATAAATTCGATATCAAAATAACCTTGATAATGTGATAAATATGGATTGAGTCATGATGGCAATTGTAATATAATAATCGGTTATAAAGTAGGAATAAAGACGGCAATAAATCGATCATTGAACAGAATAGGAAACCTTAGAAAACAGACTGGAGTTTCTTGAACTGATCATTTTATATCTTATACACTATTTGACTTAGAAGTAAAGAAGCAAATAAACAACCTATGTCGTACCCTGCGTTGTTACAACGAGGTATTTTCTGAGATTGATTTTTTCTATACTGGGAAACATTCTTTTAAATCTCAGATAGTTAAGTTGCTGAATGAAGGCTAATTTTTCACTATTATAAATAATATTATCTTTCTATTTATATAACTTTATACATAATCTATCCTCTGCCCTATCCTATCCTATTCCTATCCCTATACTTGCATACGTGCTTCCACTGAACTTCTCCTGATACTTTTTTCTTTTGCGACATATTATAATGTAATGAAATTAGATAGTAAGAATCTGTTATTGTCAGTATGTTTTGTATAACGTCTAATAGCTAGTATTCATTAAGTGTTGTTGATTCTGTAAGAAACAAATAAAAAAAAACCTTAGACTTGGCTTGTCTAAAATATTCACTTTTAAGAAAAAATATTTTTTGTAACCGCGATGATAAATGAAACGTTTCACTTACCAAAGTGATAAGGACATCAGTTGAACACGGCTGGTATTTCAACAATCTGCTAAATCTTAGAGTCCTCTGAGCCATCGTCAAGGGACCCACGGGTCGTGATACATGTATGAGCGGAGATGAAGGCGGACGCGATGGCGGCGGAGTCGAAGTTGAAGGCACATTTCTGCGTACAGTCTCTAGTGGCATCGTCCGAGCGACCAGCGAATCACTACCCACGGAATTCACACTACCGCTGAACATATTCATCAAATCCCCTATAGAGCCTCCACCGCTCGAACCACCGCCACATCGTAACTTGTCCAAATCAGTTAAACTTGAACCGCGACGAACGCGAAGACGGGACCCAGCTATATTCGACCGGTTCTGGTAACCCTGTTCGCGGCGGACATCCGCCTCGCTGTTCGCTTGACCCTTCCTACTACGAAACATTGTCAATACAACATAACACGGCGAAGTTGGTAAAAACACTGAAGTTTCACCTGCGATACGTATTTGCATACAAATGAGTATATCAATAGGGCCACGGTCGCCCGCAGGATGTCGCTATCGCGTCCTCGCACGTTTCCGTCACCGCTTGCGCAACCATCTCACCCGAACACTCACGACGTGTCGAGTTACAATTACAACTTTTTCAGGATTGTTAAGAGGAGTGTGCACGCAACAATGCCTGTTCGCGAACTGAGTAGAAAGTGCTTAGTTTTGTATGTGCGTATACTCGTAGCGGAGGCAATGAGCTGGACTAATGAGGTGATCGGGTTCAAAGGCGTGACGCTCGACAGGCGGTCGCCACTCTCCTCAAAGAACTACACAAGAATTGTCAAAAATAAAATATATAAGAAAATAGAATGTACAGAAATTTCCGGAAACTAATTACGTAAACTCGCCAACGGTAAATGAATTTTATCCTAAGAGAATGTCAAGGCGTGTTTTTCTTTTATCGTAAATTTTCTTTATTAATATGCCCGCAAACATTTTCTTAAACGACAATCTACTTTTTAATATAGAAGTACTTGTTAATTTGTAATGAAATATTATGTAAAAGTATTCCATTTCTTTGGATATTTATATCTAACAAGCTGTGCCCCGCGGTTTCACCTGCGTAAGTCCCGATCCCGTGGGAATATCGAAAAAAATATCCTATGTCCGTCTTCTGATTGTAAGCTACCTCCCCACCAATTTTCAGCCAAATCGGTTTAGCCGTTCCCGAGTTATAAATGGTGTAACTAACACGACTTTCTTTTATATATATAAGATTACTTAAATATATATCTAAGTAGTTTAGTGTGGTAGACTTTGTAACCAGCTTAATATACTTAAGTATTACAACGCTATACAGAAGTTTGTTAGGTCAAAAACTATGCCAGACCTCAATACTCTAACCATTCACTGACCATTGCAAATCCTTATGATATTGCTAAAGTTTTGAACTCAAAATACTTGGGAATCAGAGTACTTAGTGGTAGTAATCTGTAGTGTGGAATATGTATATAAGAGCAATGCAGTTAAACAAAACGAATTATATACTAACCTATTATAATTATTGCAGTAAGTATCCTCTTCGAACAAAAAACCCCAATTGACACAGAAAAAAAAGACTTTAACTGATTTAAGCCGAAAGTTAGAAGGCATTTTCAAAACGTTATGAAGCTTTTAGGAGATTGGAAATGAAGTTCCCCGTGAGGAACTGTTATACATTTCGACTTTAAATTGGGTAAGTATTTTTATTTTGTTTCCATCTTAATTATGTGGAAACAAAACTAACGTGTGGCACTCGGAGACTGCCGCGGTAAAGCTATTGCATCGTGCGAGCTTCGTACAGTCGTACCATATACATACACGTTAAGCGTAGGCAGAGTGGGGGTGTTAGATTTTATTTTCGTTACGAAATTTCTTGATTCGGTCGCCGCGCTCAAAGCCCACGATACAAGGTAAGTATGCAATAGCTTAATAAAAACCTGTGACCATGAGATTTGCAAAATTCTCAAAACATCAGGTTTTAACAAAATAAGTAAACGCGATTTTATTCGTTAAAATAGTTTCACCATAAAAGCGGTGTTAGAAAAAGAACTATCATTGTAATGCATGTTTAGTACATTAGGAGTTCCAAGTACAGAGCAACGTAACAGCATTTTCACATCGGCACAGCATGACGTACTATTATTCCAGTAGGTACCTATACCTACTCCTATACCTACTGAGAATCATACCACACTCGTGTGTGCATTTATATTCTTACTGTATTGAATGGAAAACTTCTAGAAATATAACTTTATATGTAAGTAATAAGTACCAACTGATATAACTTAGTATTTATTTTTATGTTTATCAGACGACGTTTTAATCCAATTACATAGATTAGGATCACGAAAAAATACACGGTTATCGCGTATAAATCACGCATTTTAAGCCGAAGCGCGATAGAGGTGACTGTCTTTGAAACAGTTTTTGGTTATCAACCACTAAAATCCGTAGAATGATATTCCTACTGTCGTAAAGGTGAAGATATGATTTGTGTTGTCATACACTTCAAAACACGAATAAAGTGATTTGCCTCAAGAGACAAGATCGTGAAAATGGTAAAAAATCGTATTTTTTATTTAGCATAAATGATTGGAGTTACAATTAATTATTTAAATGAAAATGTCGTAGATTGAGATTGGGAATGCGATTCCTGTGGTAGAGTCCTTCAACCTAATTTGTAACATTTATTATGCCTTCTTTTTGTTAAAATGTGTTTCGAAACTTTCGCGCTATAAGTGCGAGAGTGACAAAACAGGTTTTACCAAAGAAGGCTTATTAAAAAAAATGAATAAGGAGGCTTATATTTATGTTTAGAAGCGTTGTTTGGCAATGAGGAGTTAAACAAGTTTATGCCTAATGTAAACTGATTTAGTCAAAAGTAACTGCCGAACATATGCCTGGTTGCAAAACCTAGGTTTTGATCAAATTTTATTCTAATTCAATTCATTTATTTATTTAGTTACACGGCACTTACGGTTAGAAGAAAATGTAGCGTTTAAAAATACCGGTAACCCCAAAGAGGCCAGTCTTATCTTTAAACTTTGAATTGCCAAAACATTCACCCCAAGGGAGTCAATTATAATTAACTAGGTCAACCATTTGACCACTATTTTATCTAATTACCTAATTACTAACGTTAGGAACCAATTTACTCAGAGAAACAAGACACGAACAAAGCAGCATAAAATCTGAAAAATCTTTACTTTTTCTTCACAAATGAGAGACTTTAATAGGATAAGACCTTCGTAATAAATGACGTCAATAAATAGAAAAAAAACTGGAAAAATATAGACAGATTGATTGCACATATTCTCGTTGGTGTAGGGAGTCCATTAAATCGTTGTTAGTGGGGCATAATAATATGGTTTATGGACACCCTACTGTGCTAGATTAGAGTCGTTGTTGCCACCTAAATAATACTTTTGGTATTTCCACATACCACATCATTTCAACATCAAAGATGTTGCCAAGAACGAATAGAAATCGCAGCTTAATTTTTTGATTGTAAATGAAAATATGAGTACCTACAGAGTTTTTGAAGGTAGCATAAAAAGTTTAAAAAGTAAACACAAAAGTAAACTTTTAAAAACTTTTTAAACTTTAAAAATTTTAATTTTATTTTTGTAAAATAAACTTTTTTATGTTATTATTTTGATGTGCTTTTTGTCATAAACGTAATTTAACGACTCACCCTCCAAAGTAATGGTAAAAAATAATGTTAATCCTAGAATCCTACATCGTGTCGTAAACAAACGTGTAAAAATCAGTACACCAATTTTTCCTAATATATTTCTTACCTACCGTGTTACCTATTTTTCCTTATAACCAAATTTTGTTACTGACCAAATTGTATTCGGGTACGGGCTGTTTTCCGCAACTAGACTTCTTTTGTTGATTCCTTTAAGAAGAAAGGGTACCGGGCGCTCTCTCCATACAAACGTAGTCGACTGTTTCCTCCTTAGATAATGACACTAAAGCAAATATTTTTGTGTTGCATAAAACTTATAACTGCCATAACCATGCCCCTATGTTTTGTTTTTTGTTTTTAAAATCTTAATTTCTATGATAATTAGAAAATCAAAAAAACCAAGACAAAGGGAGCATAGTCATGGCAGTTATAGGTTTTATGCAACAAAAATATTTGCTCTAGTGTCATTATCCAGAGAGAAAACAGTCGACTACGTTTGTATGGAGAAAGCGCCGGTACACTTTCACCTTAAGCGTGACTTCATTGACAAAATTAGTAGTGCTTTAACCTAACTTCTCCTAACTTATATTATATCATCGTCATAATATTTTAAAAAAGTTTTAAAAACCAAATTTAAACCTAGAATCAATATTGTGGGACATTTATATATAGTCACATAGACACTTGTTATATTATCAACTTAGTAAGTAGGTAACATGTAAAAACAGTGGCATTATCTCCAACATTTTAACCTCAATTGTACTGAATATAAATTACTTATTTACGTTAAATTGTTAAATTGATAACACTTACCTGTTTCCATACGATATGCTGTTAATTCTCCATTACAAAATAAACACGTAAATATACAAAAATATTATAGAAATGATCAATTCAGATAAATAATAAAAAATCCATTTCAGATTCGTTGCAGATAAAATAAACATAATATAATAAAAAAATAACCAAATCATATAACTGGAAAATTAACCACAAACGTTATTTTTGAAAAAATTAAAAAGAATAACATCTCAAAAAAATTTTTTTTTTCATTAACTTAAGCATAAAAAACGTCATCATTAATATTTGATTCAAAGAAAAAAAACGAATGAAATATAAGAAAATATGAAATTATTATTTATTTCAAACAACGCAAACTTTTCTTCGTTTATATTAGTTGATTTGTTTTAAGACCAACTTAATTCTTCAATTAACAAAACAATATTTCTGAATTCATCGTTAAATTTCAAAAGCGTACTCACATTTAGCTGCATCACGATCTTGTTGTACGCTCTATGCCACCTCTGTTTCGGCGTCAATTTCGGCTGGTCCTTCTTCAACGCCTCCTCATCTCTCCTATCCCTCTCCCTCTGCTCTTCGGTAAACGCTTCCTCGTCCTGTTTCAATACAATCTAGTTTATTTATTTGAATAGGAACTTTGTGTAGTTACGCTACGTACAGCTAAATCTAATTTTCTGGTGTCCATAATTTTTAGACACTATTTGAAATTCGATTTTAGCTTTCGCTTACCATAATGTAATTACTTTGCGGGCTCAATGACCTAAAGTGAATTATTTTCATAATAAATAGGTCAGCATTTGATTACGACCTTACCCGATGATAAGTAAAGATGCTGTCTCAGATGTAGCATGCGTACCTAGAAGATCTATACTCAACGAAATAAATGAATTGGAACAAAAAAAATCCAACCCGGCCTTTTCACCAGCGACGCGACGTGCATTATTTTCAAGTAAGTGGTTTTATTATTTGTCTCACATGTAACTTTTCTTAATTACCTGATATTGCTCGTCAGTCAACTGTTCATCTTGCTCGTCTTCCCTGAAAGCCTCGTCTTGGTAGGCTTCGTCTTTGTATTCGTCATTCTCATCGTATATATCTTGCGATTCGTTGAAGCTCTCAGGTACTTCGTGATACGTTGTGCGGTCATCTTTGAATGTTACCTTAGATTTCTCGGCGATTGATTCTGTAGTAAAACCAATTTAATAAATAGACAGATATCATGCACAGCAATGTTTGAAAAAAAATCTTCTTTTTTTTCAGTAAATTAAAATAGTATATGACCGGTAGCAATTTTTTATGCTTATATAGTTTTCACACACTACTTAGTAGGACATATGCCACATAAACTAGACATCACAATTCAAAATCACTGTCTCTCTCTTAGGAGCTGACACAGACAAAATTAATTCTACTACATAACTATTTACACTTAATATTAGTTTTCAAATGTTGTGTTAAAAATTAACTCACCTTCTTGCGTCGTAGGAACGGTAAGTTTCTCTTCCAGCTGAAAGGAGCTCTGTGACGTCTTCCGATCAATTATGGAAGGCGTCTGACTTATATGACTGACATAACTGTCAACAGAAGGTTTTCTAACATGGGAACCATTCCGCGTAGGGGATGCAGTCTTTTGTATACTAGGACTAGGTAGTTCTGATAAACGTCTGTCTTGTTCTATTTTTTCCCTTTCATTCTCTTCGATAATGGTCTCATGGTAGTCATCTTCATGATACCTATCCAAAGAGGCCTTATCTTGTATTTGATCGTAATCAGTCTTATAATACTCATCTTCATAGGAACCTTCGTCGTCGAAACTCGCTTGTTCCTCCGGCGCGTCGGGTAAAGTTCGCGTTCGACGCACCGTAGGCCTCTGTATCGACTCCTGTCTTTTTAACGACGGAGTTCGTGGTAAGGAAGCTGTGGTTGTGGCCGTAGAAACTGGCATAGATGATGAGACATCTGGGACGGAAGCAGTGACAGGAATAGCACTAGAGAAAGGCGTGACGGGAGTTACTGTTGAAATATGTAAGGGAGTTGTTGTTGCTGATACTGGTTGACTAACGGCTGGAGGAGCAACAGCGGCTGCGGCAGCTCCAAATAAACTACCAAGCTTCTTTGCTCCACCAGCCATCAAAGAACCTAATGTCGCTGCACCGGTCATGACAGTAGTTTGTAACTGCTGCGCCGGCGCTGCTTGCTTTGCTTGCTGTTGTGACTGTTGCTGTTGTTGTTGAAATAGTTGCTGTTGTTGATGATACTGTTGCTGTTGTTTTAACAACTGTTCGTCATCATACTGCAGCTGTTTTAATTGCTCCAGTTGATTTTCGGGTTGTCTGTTAAAGTTTGTTGTTGGTTGTTGAAGTTGGTAATCGTCTTGTTGAAACTGATACTGTTGGTCCTGTAATGGCTTCGATTCTTGATATTGCTGATCATATTGCTGTTCATACTGATAATCTTGTTTATGAAACTGGTTGTCCTGATACGATTGGTCTGCTTGATCGAAAGAATACTGTTGGTCCTCATATTGCGTAGTATATTGATAACTTGGATCATTATAACTTGAAACTGGAATCTGTTCTTGTTGGCTTGTGACAGGCGGTTGTGGTAAATATGACGAAACAGTCGATGGAATTGATTTAGATTTATTCTGTAACGTATCGTTACTAGTAACAGAGTACGAAAACTGCGTCGTTTCCGGTTCAGTCCATGAAGATTTTTGAGCTGAAATTTTGAAAAATACACTAAATACGTTGAAGGTAAATTCTTCGTAGAATTTATTGAACAAACGAGTGGCCATTTGCTTGGACCGAATTCAACTGAATTTGTTTGTGAATCTGTGTATTTATAACATGCACCGGATGCGTTATCGTTTATGTAATGAGTTAATTTCAATGTTAAAGATAAAGCTTACGAAGAATTGAGTGTTTTAATTCTCGTTACTGTAGGAAAGGTCAGGGTTTAATTCAGTTAATTTTTAGGGTTCCGTTCCACAAAAGGTAAAAATTAGCAAACCGTGGGGATATATTTACTACATAAAATTAACGCACTTGCAAATTCATCTCCACTAATATAATATAGGGAAATGGTATAGCCTCCTTTGCATTGAATTCATTTATAGGCTACTCTATTTACCATTTATTATTATAGGTTAATAGGCTATGCTTTATTCCCACGGGATTGGGACTCACTCGTAGAGTGCTGCTGGAGTATCTAATATAAATTACTTAATTGATTTTGATAAAACTTGCACTAAAGAGAAAAGGTACCCGGCTCTTTCTCCATACTAACATAGGTTAAGAGTCTTAAAAAACAAAAAAAAAACATAGGGGCAGTCATAGGTTTTATGCTACAGAAATATTTGCTCTAGTGTCATTATCCAGGGAGGAAACAGTCGACTACGTTTGTATGGAGAAAAAGCCGGGTACTTTTCCTCTTAATGTAAAACTATTTTTGTAAGTAAATTAATTCTATATTTACCGGCTGCAGGCGGAGTGGCGTGAGGCGTTTCATCAAAGAAAGGTTGCATCCCATCGTCATCATAACTGAAATAAAAGTTATAATGAATTCTTGGAAGCTTTTGTTTACAGTTAAACGCAAGTATAGGTCAAAAAATATGAATATTGATAATTTTATTCTTATATTAGAACATCGTGATGCAAAATGCACTGTCGTGACTTTTCTCCATTCTTAGGTGTAAAAAAGTCTAACTATAATTTTTACCTCACAAAAACATTGATTTGTTTGTTCGAATAAATTATATTCTATTCTATTCTATTCCTTTATATTAATAATTTAAAAAAAATAGTTCGTTCGATTCTTTCGAATATCTCTCTTTACCTCTCTTTTCGACTTATTTATTTATAATTTATTGAAATTCTCATATGAGTCTCGTAATTTAAGCACTTGCTCGTTCTAGTTAAGAACGTTAATTATTTATTTAATTCCTCTTATGATAGTCTAAGTGCTTGCTCGTAAGAGTTAAATAAAGGCCAGCGCACGTTGGACAGACGGCGCGAGCAAAAGCTAGTTATCAATTTAAATTCGTACGTATCTATTATCTAAATCCCGTCATCCGCCATTGTGCGTTCGCCCTTATGATTTTGATTAGTTATGTACGGTCGGAATCAGAATTGCAGACCCACCATAGAGTTCTAAAACTGCTACCCTGCCTTCTTCTTATTGGTGGGCGTATTCCGAAGGCACACATCCTAACTTAGTTTTTAAGACGTTTCTATGTGATCTTTGTACAAATGTAATAAGCATCCAAAAGAATAAAAAAAAATACTTTTACTTTGCTACCATTAGAATGTTTTCAACTTAAGGGCAGGTGCTAATAAAGCTACCAAAATCGACCTTTGTTTTAAGCAAATCTAAGTAATCAAATACTCTTTTTTTGTTATTTGGATATAAATGGATATTGTAGTTTAATAACCATATTTTTGTTTATTGTGGTTGAAAACATGATATGAACAACTTCGTTCGATAAAAAAAATGTTAGAAAACAGAGAATTATTAGATCGTTTATCGAGTTTTATTCAAAAATAGTTAACGTTTGTTTCTAAAAATGAATCAAATGATAGGTTTTGACCTCTAGGAACTATATTTCTGGATAATAATGCTAAAATGTTTTGAATATCGATCAAATATAACGGTTAGCACGCAGCACGCTACGAGAGCGCGGGCTAAGGTAATGTGAATACCTACACTGGTACTGGAAGAGCGCCTTAAGCAAAATTATAAGGTCCGGCTTGAGTTGACGTTTAACGTCTTTCAACTCATGAATTTATTAGACAACTAGCTGTCCCAGCAAACGATGTTTTGCCATTTACAAAAAAAAAGGAAAAAAAATATGTTGTTCGATTCTCAGACCTAACGAATATACACCAAAAATTTCATAAAAATCGGTTCAGCCATTTAGGTGGAGATTGGTAACTAACACTGTGACACGAGAATTTTATAAATATAGAGTTTATTATTAGAATGAAAACATAGAGTTGGGCGATAGGATTAGAGGGAATGGGGGTGACTCCCGCTCCGGCTCGTTTCTGGCGCAGAGGTTAGCCATCGCAATTCAGCGTGGCAATGCTTCTAGCATTATGGGAACCTTTACGCCGGGTACGATAAGGTTATTTGACTAACTGGTCATTTTATTTATTTGTATTTATAATGTTAAATATGTATGTCTTTTTCCAATAATAGTAATTTTAGAACTCTACGGTGATCTGCGATACTATTACCGACTGTACCTACACTTACCTAGTACTATAATTATTATCTTGATAGTGTTCAGTGGCAGTGTCCTGGTAATTACTAGACTGATACCCGTAACTGTTTTTGTCGAAACCGTAACTTACTTCCGGTACAATTTTTTCGGGTTCTGTGAAAAAGAAAAACAAATATTTGTAAAAGCAAAAAAATCTTTAGGGAAATTTGAAAATTTTACGAAAAGTGAAACATAACTGAATTAATTGGCATAGGTAATCTGGACTTTTGCATGGATTTGGTCGGTGTGAAAACATTATATTTTGCTCACTGCAATGCCCTCTATCGATTGGCATGGGTCTCGACATGCACCGCGCTAAAAAAAATCACTATGCCAAGCTCCGGTACTAAATATCCGAACCCCTTTTAAAGAAGACGTATGGGACACTAGGAGATTTAAATTAATAATTCAGTTATTTTTCGCAAACGATATCTTAGCTCACCGGGTATGTAAGGCACATGCGTGTGCAAGGCGGGTTTTGCGGTTTGCGCGGGCGGCGGGAGGGGAAGCCGCCGGCCCCGTCCACCCGCGCTCCGCACCGACCCCGACTCGCTGCCCGGAGGCACCGGTAGCGCCCGACCGCGCTTCGGCGTTGGCGATGGAGTGGCTGACGAAAGAAGTAAACGAACTATATTACCAATATTACAACTGGTAATACATTTTAGCATGTTTTAAGTTCAGGCAACCTATAGAGACCAATTCATATTTGTGATTCTTCTCATATGAAATATGCTAGAAGAATCACCAATAGATTAGTAATGCTGTTGTTCCAATGGTTTTCCTTCACCATAAGAGCTATGTCCTAAAAAGTGCTGAGATGGAATTGGAGGTGAGATCTTTACAGACATTTTGGTGTAACTTTAAGCTAAAAATTCCCTATAGTTGTGAAGCTATCCTAATATTAGGAATTAAAACTAGTCTAGCTTTGAAATGACAAAGAATTTTCGTCTTAAATTACTCCAATATATTGGTAAAGATTTCACCAACAATTCCATTTTAGCACTTATGAGAAAAACAAAATACATACTCGTACGTAACAATCAACCATATTAGTTGTAAACGACGGGTATTTCTGGCGCGTTGCGTTTAACTAAGTTTACCTGGAAGACTGGCAGCTGTCCGTCTCGGCCGCGGTCTGTACGGTGCCATCTCATTGTAGTCTGAATACCGAGATGAAGGCACCGTCTGTAACACACCAACAAAAATCCACATACAGTCTGGAAGTATATAGTAAAATACTCATTCAATACGTTCCCACAGACCGAGCTGAGTGTTGTCAAATGTCATTAAGTCACTTCGTCGAGCTTCACGAATAAGATGAGAATTGTTAGTAGATTTAATTTCATATTGATTTGGCAATCCTATTCCACTACGTCCTCTTATACTTCTGTATTTCGTTACCTTAGCATAATGTGGGGATGTTTTGGATGAATGTTTATGTACTTGTAGGTGCGCGTTAGATACTGGGGCTATACTGGGGCACTTATTTGTCGTTTATTATAAAGTTGTCAAAATAATGTTAAAACTGCCTCATCTTATTAATGACTCCTGATAAGAAGCAAGATTCAGTCGCTAAAATCTCACCACAGCACTGTCCTCCGCAAAAATATTACGGAAAGGCGTCGCTTATTTACAATATTCTGTACTCGGCGTCATTCTATATCCATGGGCAAACCAGTACCTACTGTCCCCCGCTCTGCTACTACCAATACTTTATCACCCACTAGCGCTAAAATCTCACCTGTTCAGGTGGCACTTGTGGCAACTGTATGAACGATATTTTCATAGGTACTCAGTCGGCGTCATTTTATATTTATGGTTAGAGCAGTACCTACTGTCCCCCGCTCTCCCACTGTTATACTTTATCATCCACTAGCGCTAAAATCTCACCTGTTCAGGTGGCACTTGTGGCAACCGTACGAACGATATTTTCATACTCAGTCGATGTCATTCTATATTATTATGACAGTAGGTATTGCTCTCTCACTACCATAACTTGTCACTTACTAGCGCTAAAATCTCACCTGTTCAGGTGGCACTTGTGGCAACCGTACGAACGATATTTTCATACTCAGTCGATGTCATTCTATATTATTATGACAGTAGGTATTGCTCTCTCACTACCATAACTTGTCACTTACTAGCGCTAAAATCCCACCTGTTCAGTTGGCACTTGTGGCAACCGTACGAACGATATTTTCATACTCAGTCGACGTCATTCCATATTATTATGACAGTAGTTATTGCTCTCTCACTACCATAACTTGTCACTTACTAGCGCTAAAATCTCACCTGTTTAGGCGGCACTTGTGGCAACTGAACGACGGACGAGCGTCGCTTATTCACAATATTTTCATACTCAGTCGGCGTCATTCCATATCCATCGTCAAAGAAGTATTGTCCCCCGCTATCCCACTGCCTCGCCTCATCGCCTACGTAGCTAGTTTGGTAAGGGAAGCTGCTACTGTCGAAATATTCTTCGTAGCTTGCTTGATGTGAGATTTGTGAGTGGTCCCTGTAAAAAATAACAATGTTAAAAGCTACAAAGCTGCACCTTAAGATGTTGTTGCGAGCCAAGAAGTACATAAAGAAAAAAGAAAGAAATTTATTGGACACAAGCACACAAATAAACAAATAATAAAATACAAATGAGACAATAGAATATGATTACTAAAATTTATTGGACACAAGCACACAAAGAAACAAAATAATAAAACACAAAGAAGACAATAGAAATTATTACTAAAATAACATTACAAATATACAGGGTTATTGAAAATTGGCAGTTTATAGCTACTTCTGTACACGTAAAACTTTGTTCTACGGCTTTTGAAAATTTGAATTTTTATGTTATGTTAATTCAAAACACAGCCGTAATAAAAAAATAAAGATCTGTTAAACTCAGAACAGTCAATAAAACTTGAGTAATAAGTAAAACGTTCAGGTTATTGACTTTTCTAAACAACAGCCGACTTTGAACAAAACATCAACACGGGTGAACAAAACGATCGATTTTTTCTCTAACAACAAATTTTGTAGGAAGGCGTGCTACATAGACCGCATCGTCACATGCCATCAGGCAGATGTGAAAGTGGTCAAATACTAACCTATCATGATTAACAGCTATATGGAAAACCGAGTGATTTAATAAGAGTTCTATCTTCCTCTTGAAGAACCCTAAAATCCTAATAAAGTGTTCATAAAAGTAAATTAATTTAACAGAAATAATCGCTTTATTTGACGGTAGTTCTACAACATCCCACATATCTTTTGTACGACGAATTTCACATCTCAGTCTGCCTGTGACCATGGGAACTCTTAACGTCAGGTTTAAACAAAATAAAGCGATCATATCCGTTACAATAATTTAATTATAAGTTAAAGTCGCGAAAAATTTAAATTCTAATACTAAAATGTCCTCACCTAATGTGCGTGCTAGTTGCGTATGAATCGAACCCGAAACCCATGTTGTCGTCATATAACGTACTCTGTCGCTCTAGGCTAGGCAGGCGTTGATCCTCTGAAACAAAACACAAAGGTAAATCAATGAATGATGCTGAAAGGAAAGATTCGGGGGAAAAGGGCCCGAGGCAGGCAGAGGCGAATGGTTAAACGACCTTAAAGACTGGACGGGCCTCAACTACCAGCAATTATAGACTAAATAAATAAAATAAAAAAAAGTGTGTGTGTCAGCTCCGACGCACGACTGGAGTTTACTCCTAAAGTAAGAGTATCTAACCATACGCAATACACTCACAGCCAAATTAGAAAGTTGCGCACTAAAGGTGCGCACCAAAAACGTGACACGATTTTCGTTACTTGTTAGTAGGTTTTACCCCTCGGATTTTTCTCATACCGGGCGCCTTATATATGAAAATCGATTCTTAAGGAGTAAACTCCAATATTACAGGACATTCTACACATCGCCATCTAACCCCAAGCTCTAACTAACTCGTAACTAGACTTGTGTTATGGGTGCTAGACAACGCAAATACAACTTTATATACTTTTGGGGGAGGCCTACGTCTACTGCTGGACATAGGCCTACCCCAAACGACGCCACAAACAGCGGCCCTGAGCCGTCTCCATCCAACGACTACACACGACCGCTACAATGTCGTCGGTCCACCGGGCACCTGGTCTCCCAACACTCCGCTTCGCGTTGCATCGCGGCCGCCACTCGAGAACCTGTACTCCCCAGCTGTCGTCAGTTCTAGCTCTTTGCTTAATCGACCGTGTCCAGAGAAAAGAACACGTCAATACGAGTCAACTAATCCGCGGGTTTCACTGCGATGTTTTTCTCAACTGTAAGAGTAATGTTATAACGCACCATAACGCACATAACTTTTGCGTAAGAAAAATCCATTGGTACACGGCCGGCTAGAATTGGAAAGGGTATTGGGGGATCTCTCCATATAAACGTAGTCGACTGTTTCCTCCCTGGATAATGAAACTAAAGCAAATATTTTGTTGCATAAAACTAACTGCCATGACCATGCCCACATGTTTTTTTTTATCTTTATTTCTATGATAATTAGAAAATGAATCAGGGAGGAAACAGTCGACTACGTTTGTATGGAGAGAGCGCCGGTACCCTTTCACCTTAATCATATTTTACAAAATTTAAGTAGTTTTTGCGTTACCTGCAGACTGCCAATCGGCGGCTGTCCTCCACGATATAGCGGATTCGACACTCGCCTGTGCGTGTAACTGCGACCACGTCTCTATTCTGAAATTATTCAAAGAAATAGGTAAGTAAAGTTATTTAGAACTTGGAAGAAAGTAATCTACAATTAATATAATAAAGTTTTTATCTTATAATATAAAAATGAATCTCAAAATGTGCCTAAACGCCTAAACCAATTTGGCCAATTCTTTTTTGTTGTCTTTGATATTGTCAAGAGAAGGTTTTTATGAAAGAAAATATTAAGAAAGTTGCGCAGAAAATGATTACGCAGGTGAAACCGCGGGGCGCAGCTAGTATACAAAAAATATTTTAAGTCTTTTTGATTGTTTGTAACAAATATATTCCAAAACTACTGGGTCGATTTTAATCCCCTTGTTAGCAACGAGGGGACAGATTGAACTTTATTCAGCCCTTAAAGGTTTAATCCGTCACCCTATGGCTGACAGAGGGACAGTTCAAACCGTTAAGAGGAAAGTATAGCAGGGGCTCTCTCCATACAAACGTAGTCGACTGTTTTCTCCCTGGATAATGACACTAGAGCAAATATTTTTGTGCCATAAAACCTATAACTGCCATGACTATACCCCTATGTTTTGTTTTTTCATTTTCTTATTATCTGAGAAATTAAAATTTAAAAAACAAAAAAAACCATAGTTGCGTGATCATGGCAGTTATAAGGTTTATGCAACAAAAATATTTGCTCTAGTGTCATTATCCAGGGAGAAAACAGTCGACTACGTTTGTATGGAGAGAGCCCCCAGTATCCTTTCCTCTTAACGATTTGATCTGTCACCCTATCGCTGACGGAGGGACAGATAATAAAAAAATAAATATTACAGGACATTCCACACATCGCCATCTAGCCTCAAGCTAAGTAACTAGACTTGTGTTATGGGTGCTAGACAACGGATATACTACTTATATACTTTTCTTTTGTAAATATATACTTATAATACATAGAAACAACCAGACCACAGACAAGTATCTTAGCATAAATACATGTCTGAGGCGGGAATCGAACCCGCAACCCTGTGTTTGACAGTCCGGCATGGTGACCATTGTGCCAACTGGGTCGATTATTACACCTATCTGATAGTAGATCAAACCGTTAAGTGGTGAATAAAGTTCGATCTGTCCCTCATAGAATTTAATAAATATGAAACTAACCTATTAGTCCTAGGCTGGCTATTATAATAAAGCGGATCGGTATCACCATGTATATGATACTCTTCTCTCTCGTACGAATTCTCTCTTGATACTTCTAGAGACCTCTGAAACAAAAAAGTGAAATCGTGAAATGTAAGTCAAACTTTTTGCTGATTAGCTTCATGTTCGTAAAAATAGCGATATTCATAATTTCAACTTAAGGCGCTCTTCCAGTACCGTGTGTAGGTATTCACATTACCTTAGCGCGCTCTCAAAGACGTAGCGTGCTGCGTGCTAACTGTTATATTTGATCGATATGGAAAACATTTTAGCATTATTATCCACAAATATAGTTCCTAGAGGTCAAAACCTATCATTTGATTCATTTTTAGAAACTAACATTAACTATTTTTGAATAAAACCCGATAAACGATCTAATAATTCTCTGTTTTCTAACATTTTTTTTATCGAACGAAGTTGTTCATATCATGTTTTCAACCACAATAAACAAAAATATGGTTATTAAACTACAATATCCATTTTTATCCAAATAACAAAAAACGAGTATTTGATTACTTAGAGTTGCTTAAAACAAAAGTCGATTTTGGTTGGTAGCTTTATTAGCACCTGCCCTTAAGAAATAAGGATGAACTGACCGTGTCCGGTAGTAGGCTCCGGAAAATAAACGGGTCGTTCAATAGTACATGTGCGCTCTATTATAATAAATTACCTAAAGGTGTATATGACATGTCCATTAACAGGTTCAAAACTTTTTTAAAGCATAAATTGTGCCGTAAGGCGTACTATGATACTTCGTCTTACCTTAATGATAACAACTCATGAACGTGACTTTAGTTGCTCCATTTCAAATAATACATTCAAATATTTGTAATATTGACCTTTGAGAGCGTGATCACATGAAAAAAACTTTCTGCCGCTGCAAAATTTAACCTACGCAAGTTGTCAAAATCCAAAGTTATGACCTAAAAACCATAATTTTGAAACAATCATCATCATCATTTAAATACGATGGTATTTAAAAAAAATTTATCGCTTAGTATTAGTAGGTAAGTATGTATGTTAGAAATTTGTTTGTCAAACAGGAAAAATAATGTTCAGAGCCACGAGCTGAACCATCAGTTTCGAGATTCGCAACTACAATGTATTTGTGTGTTATTTGTATGTCTTTGTTTACCTGTGGCGTGTGCATCTGATGAGCCGCACTCCTGAACTGACTGGCACTGCAGTTGGCATGTTGTCCCACGGGATAATTCAGATCCGAAGTGTAGTCCGAATCTTCGGAGTAACCCGCTGGAAACACGATATTAAACATTTCATTAGGATATCATAACCCAGTTGGCCCAATGGTTACCATACCGGACTGCCAAACATAGGGTTGCGGGTTCGATTCTCGCCTCAGACATGCATTTATGCTTAGATATTTGTCTGTGGTCTGGTTGTTTCTATGTATTATAAGTATATATTTACAAAAGAAAAGTATATAAGTATTATATCCGTTGTCTAGCACTCATAACACAAGTCTAGTTACTTAGCTTGGGCCTAGATGGCTATGTATGGAATGTCCTGCAATTTTGGAGGTACGAGGTGATGTGTACCTCTAAAGGAAAGATCTTCCACCGGGCAGGTGTTATACCCGGTAGGCCGCGGCCCAACGAAGTTTCGTTGGAACTTTTATATGAGCTTATCTTCAGAAAAACCTTGCTTGCGCGATCTAGGATATTCGATCGGCTTAGTGGTTCCATCTGTTGGTGGCAATGTGAAGTGTCGCCACACAATATTTATTTTATTTTATTTAAAAAAGTTTAATGTATTAACAACATTTTAATGGGTCTTGTACTCTTAGCAGTGACGAATTATCATACTCAAAACTACAATATAGATCAAGGTTCGAGATCGTCATATTTTTAAACTTTATAAAAAACAATAGTTTCATTTGAATTTGAACCTTAGAAAATAAACGAAGTACGTTTTCAAAAAAATTATAGAATAGAATATTATAACGATTATTCGGACAAGCACACGACAAAAATAAATATTTAGAACAGTTGAGAGATCGTATCTATTTGAGTCTGCTATCTAGCTGAAAGCTTTGCCGCGAATTTGCTCTGAGAGATTGAATTAGATCATCTAGGCAAGGCTTTTAAATATTCCCTCTACTAAAATGGAATAGAAAAAGGCAACACGGACTCAGCCGTGTTTCCCGACTTGTGTAGTTTAGGAGTCCACAATCTACAAGTCGCTTCAAAGGGCGCGTGCGATCCA